>QLOH01000024.1:0-1200000 GCA_026901365.1 Sesbania bispinosa
GCTACCTCGACTTGAAGCATGATTGGCCTAATTTTGGGCAGAATTTCTCTTGAACTCATCAGTACCGCAATAGGCATTAAGACCAACCCATGCCTCCTAACCTATCCAAGTTAGCCTGCCACCCCTTTTTCTTGGCCCTGGTCAACAAATAAGATAGGTGTTTTTTCATTCGTTGTTCATACACGTACCTTTTTTATTTTTTGCTTATGAGCAGGTTCCCAAGTAATTTTTGTCTGCACAAAATAGTCATTATGCTTAGATTTAAGATGGTGTTTAAGTTATCAGTACAAAATGAATAAATGCAACTATATTACCTGAAACTCCTCCCACCACTTTTTTACACATCCTCACGGACCACGTCATACTTAAAATAAGAACCCCTAAACTGAGACTTAATTGCATGCGTAATCGCAACAATAGCCACTTTGTTAGGCATCCACATGCAAATCATGTAAAATTCCATGTTAAGATATATAAGGTATAAATACAATAAAATAATTAAATAAAATAGTTGAATTTTTCAAATTATATTGAGCTTACCCTTTTCCAACAGGGGTTACAAAAGTCCTCCCAGTGGAGTCCAATCTAATGACTTCTTCCAGTGGTTGGGGAAGAACATTTTTGTCCACTGCCTCATCATCGGATGCCTCATGATGCTCATGATCACCCTGTACCTCATATGTATGTGATGATATAGACTAGAATTGGAGCCTACAAAATCCGGGAGTAGGTATAAGGCGAATCTTTGGTTATGAAGGTTATGGAGGTTTAGGGGAATGGGTAGGCTGTAGAAGTGGTGTGAGGGTAGGCTGCGAAGGTGGTTTTTGGATAGGCTGTCGGGATAATAACCAACGACACTTATGATCAACCAGTGCAACAAGGTCTCATAGTCGTATTGATCCCTCTCATCCTCTGGTAAATGGGGTCTTTGGTCTACGAGAGTCACCTCGTGAAGACATGTCCTGTGAAAAAAGAATTATGATTTTTTTTGTACCAAAAAGAATTATGAATTTTAAGCCAATAACTTTGAATTACACATTAAGGTAATTTACTGCACAAAACAACATGTATCTATCAAGCAACAAATGCATACAAAATGACTTCATTTGAGATACAGTACCCGATAAGCTCGTGCACCAAATCACTAGAAGGAATATGACAAGGACATAAGTTAATACATTGTACCAACCTGCATATTGAATTGGATTTAAGGGTTAAATCACTATTGTTTTTAACATTTTTTTCACCATATTATAGTGTTTGGTTCTGTTTCCTCCCATGTTTTTAAGACATCCCCAATAAGAAAGTTTGAAACTCTCTATTAGAAAATGCATGTTGTCACATGAAATGAAAATGAAACAAAACAAAAAGAAAAATCCAACTAAGACTGAACCAAATTTCAACGAAAGAACCCTAGGTCTCTATGATATTTACATCATTAACGAACATCAACACATGTGCTAACAATCTACATCCCACGTGTCTCGCTCACCAATTTAAAGACCACCATTTAAAAATACCAAAAAAATGGAAAATATCCAATTGAGAAACAAAAGTGGCTAGCTAAAGAATAATAAAGGTTGCAAAATCATAAATAATAAAGAAAAATAAATGTCATTTGTGAACAGTGACAAAAGGATAAGAACATTGAACATGTCACTAGGACCTACCAGCAACTTCCACGATTTAATAAGGCCTATGTATAGTAGCTTATATGATGATAGTACTGAAGGAGAGAAAAAAGTTTTGGTAAAGTTGTTTAACTTAAACCTTCTCACCATTCATTAATTGCTTCAATGTACTCAACAAGCCTCATTTTATTTACCAATTTTACGCTACAATATCAAAAGGACAAAAATGTACATTAGAACAAATCATATCTAGTTTCTCGAGATCTAATAAAAATACACAACTATTTCTTTTCTCCAATATTTTCAAAATATATACAAAAGTTAAGTATTTTAAAAAATCTTTCTCATATTTTCCATAATAAAAGATATTAATAGAAGCAACTATTTCAATCAACGGGGGTTGGTTCAAGTGGTACATGCTTGTTTCCCCTTAAGCAAGGTCTCGGGTTCGAGTCTTGTGGATGGAAAAAATCCCCGCTGGAAGAGCTAGCCTCGGATGTTCCCGGCTCAAACAGGATTGCCTCCAGTGGAGGATACCTGGTTTTAAACAAAAAAAAATAGAAGCTACTATTTCTTTTCTCCAGTATCCGACATCATTAGACCACTAATTATCAAAGTCTAGGATGATGAACATCAAAATTTTATGACAGGTTTATAGATGAAGCTTTATATCCTCTGCTCTAGCTGTATGTTTTTACCATTAAATATCTCTATCTCTTCATCCTTTTGTTATAAAAAAATAGGGAATTTTTTTTACTAATGTAGTTTCTCATCTTTTGCTTAATGAGGAAGCAAAACTCATTTACTAATGTAGTTTCTCAAGTGCAATGTAAGAATGGAGGGGCTAGACTGTTAACTATTGACTTTTGGTCATGGTATCTTAATTAAATGCTTGGAAGACATCTATGTATAGGTAGTGAGTCTGGGTAAACTAACTTTTTGGATTTGATGATCACAACTCTAATTTCAACAACAATTCTAGTAGTAATTTCAGGAAAATAGTAACCAAAATAGTAACAAAAGAAGAACAACAATTTCAGCAAAACAGTAACAAGTAATTTGATATATGGATCTCCAAGCAACTTAGTTTAAAACAGGAATTTCCATAAAGATTCATATTAATCATCAACTTAGTTTGCCTGAGCTCAGATCCCTGCTCATTATTTATAATTGACATAAAATTTTAATGTGTCATTGTAATTAAACAAGTCTTTTGAACCAAAAGCAAAAAAAAAAAGCTCAACAGTATTCACAATGATATGATCATTGGCTTGGTGTCAGAGTTGCAAACAAGACCCTCCCATGCATATTGCTTTGGTAGGCGCTTTTGCTATCCAAAATAGCACCAACTAATTAAATGTAGTGCAAGTAATATATATTTTTGTAAGTACTAGTGAAATGTTCAACTAACTCATTATAAGAGGGTTGTTAATACAACTGCGGATTAGTTAGGTCTTAGGAGGGTTTTCTCATTGTTTGGCTAATGCTGACATCTCACCTGTAACTTGTGGCCTATTGCTTCTCCATGATCTTGTTGGCTTATCCTTTTTCCTAGTACTATAATTTATCCCTCTTGGAAACTTAAAAAAAAAGGAAAAAAATAACATAAGACTTAAACTGAAAAAATTTAAGCTCACTAAAGAAAAAACATAAGAGACTTTTCATTTTATTGGACACAAACCTAATACGCGTGCAGGAACTAAACTCTCAATTGATATGAAAGTGGATCCCATTAAACCTACTAAACTAATTTAGCATTAATGCTTGGTCTATTTGGTTTGAACGCACCCCCAAAGAAACTACTTCCACTCATTGATTGAACTCTACACATGCAAGTTATATTGTTGAACTGTAATTTAGACTTTGTCATATTCATTCCATTGCTATTCATAAATTAAAACATCCATTATGATGAGTTTAAGTTCTTATTATTATTGTTCTGTCCAAAGTTTGTTGAATGAACGAGTCTGGACAGACCCTGAGATTAGAGTTCATGAAACCTTTCTTTGGAAAATCCATTAAAGTGATTAGTTCAAGTTTCCTTAATGATTCATGTAAATCATCAAGTTCTTATTCTCACTGTTCCCAAAATTGCATGTAGAAACATTCAAACGCAGAGATTAACATAGAAAAAAAATCATAACATAAAGCAAAAAAGGAGAAGAATGAAGGATACCATATGAAGAATCCTTCTAACTCCTTGTGTAACATCCCTATTAGATTATTTTGGACTTGGGCCTAACTCAACCCCAAAAGCTAGCTTGTAGGCTGAGGACTGCCCACGACTTATATACTTTAATTTGGCCTTATCACTAGGCAATGTGGGACTTTCCAACACACCCCCTCACGCCCAAGGCTGGACATCTGGAGCGTGGACACATCAAGGGTGGAGGCCTAATAACAACGGATCTAGAATAGACTCTAATACCATATTAGATTTTGGACCTGGGCCTAACTCAACCCCACACTATGCCAGAATTGGACTTTTACCACGCACAAATTAACTCAGTTATAACAAGTAACCAAGATAAAATGCAAGAAACTGATAAATTATCGCGGTTCCGAAAACGAACCGTGGTAATAGGAATAAAGTCATGTTTTTATTTTTTAGTTTTTTTAAGTTTTAGAAGAAATTACCGCGATTGCTAATCAGAACCGCGGTAAATAGCTTGAAATTGTAAATTAACGCAGTTTCATTTAGCAACCGCGGTAAGTGTGTTTTAAATTTAATTTTTTTTTAAAAAAATCTTTTAGAATTTATCCCGATTCTAAAAAGGAACCGCGGTGTTTTACCTTCCCCTTTCCTCACGAGCAAAAGCCCAAAATCTGAGAAAGCAAAACCCTTCTTCCTCCCAAGTCTCGCTACTGTTCGTCGAGATCTGCCTCGCCACTGTTTGTCGCCACACACCCTGCTCCCTCCGTTACCGCTGTCCGTTGCGTTTGCCGCTGCGCCTGTCGCCGGGCACCCTGCTCCCTCCGACGCTAGGCACCACATGCTGGGTCGACTCGCGTCGATCGTGGCCAAGGAGCTTCTCAACGGTCAGAAGGTGGTAGTTGTGAGGTGCGAGGAGATCTGCATCTCCAGTGGCTGACGTGCATGTGTAAGCGGCTGGTTCCTTTCTTCCCCCGTTAGCACATGAACACCAAACCATCTCATGGTCCCAATTAAACCCAGACTGTTTATTCAACTCATACGCACAGCAGCAGGTCGGGTTTTCCCATTTTCTGAGTTTCTTCTCGTCTCAACTCTTATTCTCTTCAACCTCTAAACCCTAAATCCCCAAATCAACACTATGAACCCTAGCTTAACACAAATTCCTCAATCACGTTCCAAAATCAACCGTAAATTTCCTCTTCAGACTTCGTACAATCCAGGTAATGTTAGTCGAATCTCACTGTTTGTATTTCGGTTTTCTCTTGCAGCAATGCTCATTGCGTTGTTCTTCGATTAGCAGTTCTAGACTCAATCACAAGTTGAAAATCTTCTTCCCCTCTTCGAGAGCTTTGTTCATTTTCGATTTTCATATCTTTGCTCGTTCGTGCGCTCAACAAAGTGGAAATTGAGCCAACCCATTTCAGATTTTTTACGGCATCAAGGTGAGCTACCAACTTTCTCTGCTTACCTGCTTCTCTAGATTTGGTAAATAAGAAATTATACATGCTTTATGACTGTAGTTCTTTTGATTTGTCAATGCCTCCATTTGCCATTTGTCAAGCACAGTTAAAGATCTTTCTAACAAAGGTGTGATATATAAATTTAAGATATCTGCACTTCGGTCAAGATTACTGAACAGGATTAAGAGAATTTCTTCTTAAAAAATTGACCTTCTCAGGGCCCTGAGAAGGTCAATTATTCAGGGGATAAATTTTCTGCATTTTAAAATTGATTGCCAATGCCATCCGAGTGGCGTACTTTAATTTTGCTTATTAGGATTTTTATGACTTATGATGTGTTTGTGATGCATTGATTACAGTAATATAATTAATTAATATACATAAACTGATTTTATAATGTATTGATTGATTGGTGTACATGTTACAAGAAGAAATTGATCCCCTGCCTCTGCACTAGACTATTATTTATATGTTCTAATCCTGGACTATATTCAAAGTCACTGGCCCTCCATAGCTGTTGTTCTAATTGCAGCTCTCGTTTTTGTTGTATTTGGACTTGTTTTTCAGAAACATCTCTGAGCGGATTGAGACAAAATTACATATGGCACAATCTACCTGTCTTTACTGAAATTCTATCATAGGGGGGTTTTCACTTGGTAGTTGGTATCATGTTGGTAGCTTTGCATGCCATATGGTTGTTCTATGTATTTCTGGAATGAAGTTGGTAATTTTTTAAGACCTTGAACACAAGGTATGGAAATAGAAGATTTTGTGTGTTACAAGTTCTTTTATAGTTTTTTTTTAAAAGAGTAACTAACATGTGTCTCTGACTTGTAACTCATTATGTCTCTCTATAGTCTCTCCCTTCTTGTAAATGGTTTTCTTTCTAATGAGTTCGGCCTTATGATATGTTATGCACCTCTTGGTCGTTAAAAATATGTTACTACTTTAAAGATATAGGGTGAGTACAAAATTTTAGATTTGTTCATGAACCTCTATATTTTGTTTTGCATATATTTTCTAATAAACTTGGTTTAGAACTGAAGTCAAACATAAACCTGCAGGCCAAACTGGACTCGTTGAGCATTGAAACAATACACTATGCTGATTAAGGTCATTAAACACTACACTGTAACGGAGTAACAAATTTCAGCTTTGACTAAGAGGATGAACTTCCTTCCTCACTTTGATTTTGGTTTGTATCATTTTCTTTTCTTTTTTCCAATTCATTCATCTGTCTTTCACACTGGTGTGTTATGGATTTCATTATTTGGAAAAAAAAAAAAGACTTCAACTTTAAATTTCACTGCTGTATGAGAAATTGTGGGGTTAGCTCACATTTGCTCCCCCATTGTTGAATTGGTGGTTTTGTGTGTTTTCAGCCTGCTTTGTTTGACAGTTGAATTCCAATCTGACAGTTGAATTCACATTCTGAATTTTGTGTACTTTGATAAGTGCCAAATATTAGGAAATTTTTACATGGAATTATGGCACTTATGGGTTAATTGCATTTATTTGACATTTAATTTTTCCCAACTTTTGAGTTTTGAATTCAAGCAAGTATTATCCGAGTCTTGGTTTATTTGAAGCATTTTAATCCCATTTTGTGTTTTAATTGCAGGAAACCAAGAAAAGGAAAGAAATGAAGAAGAAGAAAAGAAGAAAAAGACTCTGTTTTAATTTTGGCTTAAGCCAATTTGGCTTAAGCCAAAATTGTCCAGAGGGAGTGAATTTTGGGTGCCATTTTCGCTTAAGCCAAAAATTTTGGCTTAAGCGAAAATACCTTTCTTCACCATGAAGCATTCTGCTGGCTTAAGCCAAAATTCACTTACGCAGAAAAATAAAACAGAGTTGGAAAACAGTTTGGGGGAGTTCGTCACATTTTTCTAAAAGAGGAAACTTGGAGATTCGAAGAGAACGAAAGCTGCGAAAGCACGATCCTCCATCTTCTTGGATTTCTTGGTTGTAAAAGCTACTATGAGTAGCTAATCTTTTCTCTTGGGATTGAATATAATTGATTCGAACTCGGATGTATTCTGGTGATATTTATATATAGTAACTTTGTTTCGATCCAATATTGGTATTGTCGTTCTGTTCTCTATTCCTGATTCTATCTGATCAATAGATTCTTGATTTCAATTTTTAGATCTAACTGGAAAGTATTTCTGAAAATCTGATCTGAACGAGAATACTCAATGTATTGCAATACTAGGAATAGATTTCAATATATCGATTGTTTTTAACACTTGAACATAATGTTGGATGATCTATTGGATATTTGAGGAATCGATATTCAATAGATTAATCTTATGAATTTTATACTTGAGGAATCAATATAAATGATATTTGTGTGTTGCATCAATATTGATAGTCTCAAATGCTATATATCTATATTCATCCAGAATACAGACGAGTGAGATAGATAAAATCCAATCCCTACTTCTCTTATTGAAATCTCTCATCATTTTTTTAGTATCTTTACTGTTACTTTGATAAAACTCTAAGTTAGTTATATATATCAATCATGAATCAAATCATCTTCCTTGTATATATATGCTTTTTGAATCTATCTATAAACTTTAATTGAATTCGCTCCTCGTGGGATCGACACTCTTACTTTGAAAATCATTATACTACAGTTGACTTTTGGTACGCTTGCCAAGGAGTTAACAAGTATTTTTGGCGTCGTTGTCGGGGAACGGTGTTCTTTTAAAGTTTTTAGTTAACTCTTTAAGCACTGTGAATAGTTTTCTCTTTTTAGTTAGTTTTTGTTTAAATCTGTATCTTGTGCTAATCCTTGCTTGAGCTGTGTTGATTTATGTTCTTAAGAGGTCAGGTACCTAAAGATCAATTGGAATTTGACCCTGAAATTGAGAAGACGGCTCGGAAGAATAGAGGTAAAAACAAAAAGAAAAAGCAAGGACAGATCACAGGTGAATCTTCCAACACTCCCAACACACCAATTCCAACTAAGCAAAGAGTAGAAAATATGGCTGGAGAAAGAAGAGATCCACCAAGGAGAACTCTGGGGGACTATGCTTTGCAGCAGGGTCCCAGACATTTTTCAAACATTGTAGTACCAGCTGCAACAAAAGCAATAGAAATGAAGCCAACATTCCTTAGCTTGATCAGTGCCCATCAGTTCCATGGAGTGGATCTTGAGGATCCATATACTCACCTTTCCACTTTTTATGAATTAATTGGAACAATGGGTTTTGAGGAGGAAGATTTAGAAAGTGTTTACTTACGTTTGTTTCCTTTCTCATTGGCAGGAAAAGTAAAGGAATGGCTCAAATCACATCCAAATCAGAGTCTGACTAGCTAGAGTGTAATGGAGGTAAAGTTCTTGAATAGATTCTTTCCACCCTCTCGTTACATCAAGGCTAAGGCAGATATTTCATCATTTAAGCAAGGACCAGATGAATCTCTTTTTGAAGCATGGGACAGATTCAAGTCTTTGTTGAGGAGATGTCCCAACCATGGATTTGAAGACATAACTCAATTAAATACATTCTGTAATGGTCTCTTGCCTGATACAAAAATGATATTGGATGCAGCAGCTGGCGGGACTATGTTATAAGTAGATGCAGAACAGGCAACAAGAATAATTGAAGGTTTAGCATCTGCCGATCAACAGAATCAACATGGAAGAAACACAAATCAGAGAAGGGGAGTGCTCGATCTGAGTACTACTGATGCTATCTTAGCTCAGAACAAAATATTAACTCAATAGATTGAGGCACTTACTAAACAAATGTCAAAGCTTCCTCAACAATTACATGTTGTGCAATCAAATCCTGGTCAATCACAGCAACCGTTAGTTTGTGATTTCTGTAGAGGTGACCATCCTAATGGTCACTGTTCTTATCAAGACAATCAACAGGAGGAACGGATTAACTACATGGCCAATCAAGGAAGAATAAGTCATTTCTCCACTGGTAATAATAATTATACTAACAATTTTTCACAGGGATGGAGAAACAATCAGAATCAGAACTTTGGATGGAGACAGGAAGCTGGACCTTCTAATAGACAACCTCCTTATCAACAACAACAACAACAACATTATCCTTCTGCGCATGAAAGAATATCAAAATTGGAGGATACACTTGAAAAATTCATGCAGACTTCCATATCAAATCAGAAGAATACTGAAGCTTCAATCAGAAATCTTGAAATACAGGTTGGACAGTTGGCCAAGCAGTTATCAGATCAGCAAGCAGGACATTTTTCAGCCAACACTCAAACCAATCCTAAGGAGCAGTGTCATGCTATCACTACAAGGAGTGGAAGAGTTGTAGGGAAAGGGATTGGTGACAACCTAGCTGTGGAGGAGGAAGTCTTGGAGGAGAAAGAGAAAGAAAAAGAAAAAGAGTGTGAGGGAGAGGAAGAAAAAAATAAAGGTGAGGTTGTATATAAAAGAGAAGAAAAAGAAAAACAGAGAAAAGAAAGAGATAAGAAAAAAGAGAATTATGAGGGTATTGTGCACCCATTGAAGAAATTGCCTTATCCTCTTGAGCCCTCAAAGAAGGATAAAGAAAAGGCATTCGCTCGCTTCATGAGTATTTTCAAAGGCCTTCAAATCAACATGTCATTCCTTGAAGCATTAGAGCAAATGCCTACCTATGCCAAATTTATGAAAGACCTCTTGACTAAGAAGAGGAAATTTATAGAAGAAGAAACAATGGAGTTAGAGGCCGGTTGTAGTGCCATTATTCAGAAGCCCCTACCACTAAAATCAAAAGATCCTGGTAGCTTCACCATTCCTGTCACTATTGGTGCCTTGCCAGTAAGAAGGGCTATGCTTGATCTTGGAGCTAGTATTAACCTCATGCCCTTATCTATGCTCAAGAGAATTGGTGACTTGGATGTGAGGCCTACAAAAATGAACCTTCAATTGGCTGACCAGTCCATCACACACCCTTATGGCATAGCTGAAGATGTTTTGGTAAGGGTGGATAAATTTGTTTTTCCTGTAGACTTTGTGATTATGGACATTGAGGAAGATTGTGATGTGCCTTTAATTTTGGGTCGACCATTTATGAAAACTGCTAAGGTGATTATTGATGTTGATAACGGTAAACTCAAGGTTAGAGCACAAGAAGATGAGGTCACCTTCAATGTATTTAAAGCCACTCAACAACAAAAAGGTCAACAAGAGTGCTTTAAGGTAGACTCTACTGAAGGAGTCTTTCATGCTGACAGTAGGCCACAATTACATGGGGTTGAGAAATTGGGAGATGATTGTCATGAATCTCTCGAGCTTCAAAAGAAGAGAACTCATGCAGATTGTAACAATAAGCCAAAGAAAAGAAAAGTCAAGCGAAGAAGGTCAATGGTATGGTCCAAGTCCAAAAGGAGGTCAAGAGATTCAAAGTTAACTTATGTCAATGATTTGAAGGAGGCCATAGGATCTTGGAGTCTGTTGTCAAAAGAAAATGGTGGTGTAGCACAAAGGCTCACCACAAAATTTCAATTCCAACCACCATAATGATACAGGCGTCAAGCTAAGTGACATTAAACAAGCGCTTCCTGGGAGGCAACCCAATGTTTAATTCTGTTTTGCACTTTTAAATTTCACTTTTGTGTGTGATTGTGATTTTGTAAATATTTGTGTGTTTGTGTGTCAAAAGTCAATTTTTAGCATTTAGGTGTCTCAATTGGGCCAAACATGCATATTTGAGCATTTTGAAGTTAATTGGACAAGTTTTGCATGGAAATGAGTTTTGGTGCTAATTTGAGACTATTGGATTCTAAAAATTGCCTTTAAGTTGGTCAAATTTAGAAAATTGAAATTCAATCTTGATTTGAGTTTTAGATTGTGAAACCTTGTCAAATCATAGAGAATGAGGTAGGGAATGAATTCATGTGTGAAATAGAGTTAATTGGATAGGATTGATTAAGTATTGATTGGGTGAAAATTGGAGAAAATTTGGAAAAGTGTCAAAATTTAGTATATCAAGTTTCTGAAATTTTGGCTCAAGCCAAATGCTTTGGCTTAAGCCAATTATGCAGAAAAATGTAAAAAAAATCAATTTCTGATAATTTGGCTTAACTGAAAATAGGGGTGAAAAATTGGGGATTCTGGACTAATTTGGCTTAAGCGAAATTAGGTATAAAATGATGATTCTCTGGAGGAATTTGGCTTAAGCGAAAATGGGTATGAAATTAATGATTCTTTGGATGAATTTGGCTTAAGCCAAATTGGTTTGGCTTAAGCCAAAATGGGCACAAAATTGAAGGCTCTCTGGACTGATTTGGCTTAAGCCAAAATGTTTGGCTTAAGCTAAAATGTTAAAAACGCGTTTTACACGCACATAACAGGGGAACTTCATTTCATTTTATTTCTTCCCTCTCAAAGACCCGTGAAGAGCGCGCATCCCTCTCCCCTAGGGCAACAAATTTCTTCACTTTTGGCACCAATTTCACTCTCCAATTCCCTTTCCCCTTCTCCAATCGTTCTCCAAGGTAAGTTTCTCTTCAATTTTTCTCAATTTCACCGAACAATTTTAAGAATTCCATGGTGTATCAAACCCTAGGGTTGTAGCCATATGGGTTGTTGTGTGAAATGTGGTTTTTGGATAATAATGCTTGGAAAGAATGCTTGTTTGATTGTTTGATTGAAAAGAATGCTTGGAATGGAAAAGAGAGCAAAATGAGAATGAATTGATTTAAGAAATTTTCTTGTTTTTGAGTTGCACACACACTGTTTGATGAAATGCTTGAATGACTTGAACACTTGTTTATGCAAAATTGACGTTGTTGGAAGCATATTTTGGGTTTATTGAAATAGTACAATGTATACAAGTGTCATAAAAAAATTAATTTGGTAACTTAGCTTGTACCTTTGTTAGAAACATAGTAATGTTTAATGTTTAAAAAGGTATATAGCTTGCAATGTTACAATTTGAAATGTTGTTGTGCAAATGAATGTTACACCTTGAAATGTTGCTGCAAAATGAATGTGTACATTCAATTGAAACATGCCATGTGATTGTGAATTATGTGCAATGAATTGGAATTCTTGTGGTTTGGATATTTAACTTGTTACCTTCAGTGGCCTGGGGACAGTCCAATTTTTCCAGGGGGAGTGGAGCTGCTGGAGAAAGTGGAGCTGCTGAATATGGAGCTGCAACTGGAGATGATGTAGCAGCTGGAGATGAAGAAGGAATGGGAGCAAAATTTTATGATGAAGAATTTGACACTTACTTGGATAGAGTGATAAGGGGAGACTGACATACCCTACTATTCCATTTTTCAAAACTCTATGACATGGTTTCATTGTTCTTTTGTTGATACTTTAGTACTGTTTGTGTGATTATATTGGCAGATAACTCTAGTACTGTAATGTTTTGGTGTGTTTAAATAGTAGTAGCTTTTGTGATATTTGCATTAGTTGTTTTGTTTTAGATGCTTGTTACTTTATTTTGTTAAGTTAGGATTAACTGTTTTACACTGCTTTTCACTTAGTATTTTGGAAATAATACTGGTAGATACTTAGTTAAAATTTTTTGGGAATTATAGAAAAATTTTTCTTGAGGAAATTGGTTAAAAAGAAATCAGGATCCAGTAAGTATCCTAAGATAGAACAGCTGGACAAACTGAATAAAGAGGAGAAAAAGGGAAAATGTGGTTAATTACATAATCAAATAGGATGAGGACATTAGTGCATGATAATTGACCAAGATAAGGGATTATAACAATAGGTGATATAATCAAGGAAATAATCCACAGATAACCCAGTGAGTGTGTGAATCCATAAACAGATTGAGAATTTCACTGTTAATTGGCCAGTTGATATTGCTTGAGTTTCCTTTTTTATAACATTACATAAGAAGCATGGAAATGATTAAGGCAAGTTTTGTTGAATGTAAATAACCTAGTGTCAAATAGCCAACCTAAAAATGAGCACCTTTTTGTAATAAGCCCATTAGAGCCTAAGTATTGTTTGATTATGTACCTTGACCTTAAATTCAAAATTTTATCCTACCTTTGCACACTAAAGGAAGGAGAGCATAGGTGCATTTAGTCAATACAATGATAATGGGTTGGTGAAAGTGTGTTTATAAAAGAAAAATGGTTTGGCTATACAATTTACCCCTTAATATGTATGTATATAAAAAAACAAGAGAGAAAGAGAAAAAAAAAAGAAAAAGACAATAAAATAAAAAGGAGGGTATTGTGAATGAGAAAAAGTTTGGTGTATTGAGGTAATAAGAATTGAGAGTTTCTATAGAATGGATTGAAATGTAGTTATGCTCTCTTTACTTAAGTTGTGCTTTTGATTATCCTGAAAAACCATAAATTTTTGGAAGCCTAGCCTCATTACAACCCTTTCAAGACCTTAAGATCCATGCTAATTGTGTGATTGTGGTTGAATTGGAAACGAATGACAATTTTGATTTGTGCAATATAAGTGAAAAATGGAGAGAAACACTCACCAGTAAGACTTGAGAGAAAAATTTCCTTGATTAGAATCAGTTCATTGTTATAAATGTTCCTTTTGGCGATTGATTGCATTTTTGTCCTCCTTCTATTTGATATTGGAGTTGCCATATGTTTCTGATTTCAAATCTTTAGTTTGGAATGTGAAGTTTGTCTCTTGAAGGACCATGAAAATGATTTCCAAATAACTAGTTTCAGAAATTGAATCATGAGTAGTTAGATGATATCTGTTTACTTTGCTTGAGGACAAGCAAGATTCTAGGTTGGGGGGGGGGGAGGTTGATAAGTGCCAAATATTAGGAAATTTTTACATGGAATTATGGCACTTATGGGTTAATTGCATTTATTTGACATTTAATTTCTCCCAACTTTTGAGTTTTGAATTCAAGCAAGTATTATCTGAGTCTTGGTTTATTTGAAGCATTTTAATCCCATTTTGTGTTTTAATTGCAGGAAACCAAGAAAAGGAAAGAAATGAAGAAGAAGAAGAAGAAAAAAAGAAGAAAAAAAAAGTCTGTTTTAATTTTGGCTTAAGCCAAAATTGTCCAGAGGGAGTGAATTTTGGGTGTCATTTTTGCTTAAGCCAAAAATTTTGGCTTAAGCGAAAATACCTTTCTTCACCATGAAGCATTCTACTGGCTTAAGCCAAAAATTTTGGCTTAAGCCAAAATTCACTTATGCAGAAAAATAAAACAGATTTAGAAAACAGTTTGGGGGAGTTCGTCACATTTTTCTAAAAGAGGAAACTTGGAGATTCAAAGAGAACGGAAGCTGCGGAAGCATGATCCTCCATTTTCTTGGATTTCTTGGTTGTAAAAGCTACTATGTGTAGCTAATCTTTTCTCTTGGGATTGAATGTAATCGATTCGAACTCGGATGTATTATGGTGATATTTATATATAGTAATTTTTTTTCGATCCAATATTGGTATTGTCGTTCTGTTCTCTATTCTTGATTCTATCTGATCAATAGATTCTTGATTTCGATTTTTAGATCTAACTGGAAAGTATTTCTGAAAATCTGATCTGAACGAGAATACTCGATGTATTGCGATACTAGGAATAGATTTCAATATATCGATTGCTTTTAACACTTGAACGTAATGTTGGATGATCTATTGGATATTTGAGGAATCGATATTCAAGAGATTAATCTTATGAATTTTATACTTGAGAAATCAATATAAATGATATTTGTGTGTTGCATCAATATTGATAGTCTCAAATGCTATATATCTATATTCATCCAAAATACAGACGAGTGAGATAGATGAAATTCAATCCCTACTTCTCTTATTGAAATCTCTCATCATTTTCTTATTGCCCGTTTGTTTTAGATTTTTGAACAGTCAGAATCAATTTTGCAGAATTGATTTTAAAATCACTTCCGTCCAACGTACTTCGTAAAGCGTGCATCATCCATCTCAACCATTCATTTCTAGAATCAATTCTACTCAACTGTAAACCAAACGGACCCTAGTATCTTTACTGTTACTTTGATAAAACTCTAAGTTAGTTATATATATCAATCATGAATTAAATCATCTTCCTTGTATACATATGCTTTTTGAATCTATCTATAAATGTTAATTGAATTCGCTCCTCGTAGGATTGACGCTTTTACTTTGAAAATCATTATACTACAGTTGACTTTTGGTACGCTTGCCAAGGAGTTAACATACTTATAGAGTGAAGAATATCAAGGTTGAACCTGAATCCCGTTCTTCAACAATCTTCACCTTCCCTTCTTGGTATGAACTAACATCCTTTACTACTGCTATGATTAGAGGTGGTTGCCTTTAATTACTAATTTGGGTAAACCAAACAAACCATTTGAGAGACACACAAGAAATTCTTTCCATGGATATCAAAATATTAAATAGGCTATGATCAGGATAATTAGATTGGTAGTAGTAATAAATGAATGTGAACTAAAAATTTATAATTATGTAGTAAAATATCTAATAAGATAAATAGGAGTAATGTCACCATATGGATCCTTTCATTTCTTTGCTGCTCAAAGTTTTTATGTATATTTCATTTGTTTCAATTTCAAGTGGTGTAATTTATTTTCGTAAAGGTCTAATTGGTGTAATTTATTTCAGCAGAGGCTTTTAAGCTTTAGGGGTTAAGGATTATAGCTTGCCTGAGTACAACAGGCATCAGAAAGGTCAGGGCTGGAACAAAATTATGCACAGCAGCAACAAAAGTTGGTGATGTGATAAACCAACAATTATAGTGGGTAAAAGTAAAATTTCACTATTAAATGTCCATTTCTTTAATTTTTTGTACTATTAGAGTGGAGGCTTGAAGGACTGAACTTTTTTTTTTTTTTCTGAAATTAATTAAATTAGAGTGGAGGCTTGAGGATATCATAGAGAAGACAGGATTAGCTTATCCACACACTTCTCATTGGCTTGCTTCTGGTGACATAATGGTCTCATGCCTTGGAGATAAAGATGGAAATGCTGCAGGAAATGGATTTCTTCTGCTTGATTCAGAGTTTAATGTGAAAGGAAGGTACTCTTTCATGTATTTTTTTATTGAAAAATGCTAGAATGGTGCTTATTGGCATGTCTGAAATACTCAATCCTTATTCATCACTGCATGTGCTTGCTTTCTGGATTCATAAGAGAATTTGTCTCTCTTGGCAATGACATTTTTAGATACCATTATATTATACTACTCTAATTAATATTCGTTTTTGTATTTCACCACTTAATATCCAAAACAAATATAATATACATATAGTTAGCTGGCAGGGCCCTCAAAGTTAATTAACAACACATTATTGAAAGCAATCATTTCATACTTTTATAGAAGAGAAGCACATATACTTGAACCTAGCAATACTAGAAGCGTACTAGATTGCCCTCTGGTACTTAAAGAGATTAAAAAATTATAATAGAAAGAGATAATTGAAATGCATGTGTGTTTTGGGCACACTTTTGCATTATTATTTTATTTGGCCTATTGGCCTAATACTGAATAAATGTTAACAGTGGTTGGTACAAATCAAAGTATATGTGTTTTAAATTTAATATCAGAACGCTCTATGATGTGATTGAAGCCTAATATTGTCATTGCACCTGATGTTGTTTAAATGCACAAAACATTGCTCCTTAATATTGCTGGTTAAATATTGTTTAGAGGCAGGGTTTGATTATTTTCATTTTCATTGAAAACTTTGTTTAGTTTATTTCCTTAATATTGTTGGTTAAGTTTTGCTTTTTTAGGATTTTTAATAAAATAACTAGACATTAACTACAGAATAGCTACGAAACTTTATGGCTTTTTACCCCGGTTCCTTAATCCAACCGCGGTAAAAAAACCCAGATTTTTTAAGTCGCTCACTTTTTCTACCACGGTTACTTTTCGGAATCGCGGTAAAAAGGCTAACTTAATTACCGCGGTTTTGAAAAGTAATCGCGGTAAATTCCTTTTATCTCACTGCGGTAGAACACGGTCATAACCACGGTAAAAAGCCTCATGGAACCGCGATAAAAAGCCTTTTTTGGCATAGTGCCAAAAGCTAGCTTGTAGGGTGAGGACTGCCCACGACTTATATACTTTAATTTGGCCTTATCACTAGGCAATGTGGGACTTTCCAACAATCCCAACAATTGAAATCATTTTCATAAATGAAATTAGGAGTATAAAAGGTTTTCATAAAAGGAAACAGGTAAAAAGGGGTTTAAAACTGAATTTTAAAGGGGGATTCTGGAGCATTTTCGCTCAAGCGAAGAGGTCCTCGCTTGAGTAAGAATATCAGAAAAAATGAAGAATTAGAGTATTGATATTTTCGCTTAAGTGAGAAACCTCTCGCTTAAGTATAAATGGTCTAGAAAGGGGGGGTGCTCTCTGGATGATTTTTGCTTAAGCGAGGAGAGGATCGCTCAAGTGAAAATCAGTCCTCGCTTAAGCGAGAAACGTCTAGAGAGGGGGGGTGCTCTCTAGAGTATTTTCGCTCAAGCAAGAAGGCTCTCGCTTGAGCGAGAACGTGTTAGTAGGGACTTCCTAAGAGTCTCGCCCAAGCGAGAAATTCTCGCTTGAATGAGAAGACGCGATTTCACTTTTTTAAAACTTCTAAAACATTTCTCTCAACTTCCTCGTGCCCTAGCAGAGGAGGAAGCTAGGAAAGAAAGAAGAGGAGGAAGCTTGGTTTGAAGTCCCCAAAGAAGAGAGGAGCTTAGGAAGTCCATTCCCCATCTTTCCATCCTCTCCATTTTGCTTTTGAGGTGAGTGTGGTTCACCCACTCACCTTCATTTCGTGTGAACTCCTTTGAATGACCCCTATTCTCCATTCCCTTGCTTATTTTCCTTTATTGTATTTGATTTGAGGTTATTCTAGGGTTATGAATGATATGTTGTGATGAATATTCGATGATTGTTCTAACTCTAGGACTGAAGGTTAGGGTTTTCTGTTAAGTTTTTATGATGAGGTTTATGCTCTCATGAAATTGCCTAATCACGTGTATTCATGTTCATTACGTATTATGTATCATGTTCTCAAACCTTACTCAAGTGAATGGGAATTTTCATGGGCCTTTTGGCCAAAAGGATTTTCATGGGCTTATGACCAAGAGGAAAAAGAGGTTTTTCATGGCAAAATAATAAGGAATTCATGTTGCTTGCTAAAATCGATGAGGAATTAATTAAGGGCAAGGTCCTTATGGCCTTCAGGAAGACATTTCCTGTTAGTTTGAGTTTAGGTCTAGCCTCATGTTAAGTGGAAAGACCCCTGGGGTGTTGGGTTAAACACTTGAGGACTAACTTTACCTTTGGTTGTTATTTGTGAAAGGATTATGACTTGATTGAGGATATAAGATGTTGTTGCATATAATTTGCTTGAATACCCACATTGATTGTTTTATCACACTCATTAGGACTTTAGTCTCACCACATGTTGTGGCTTTTATTTAGATATGCAGAGTTCTCAGCCAGATTCTTTTGTGGGATATCATGGTACATATGTATCCCTTAGGGGTTTTCTTCTATTTTTGTCAAGAACACATGTATGGTACTATCCCAACTATGCCTAGGTGATTGCGTCGCATGATATGTTGAGCCACCTTATGGCAATTTACTTTAGTTCATGAACATGTATATGTATATGGAGGCTTAAGTAACGTTGGATTACCTAAGCATTTTGATATGTATGATTGTTTGTCGATATTGATAATTGCGCGAAATAATTTCATAAATTTGGGAATAGTGCTTTCCAACGAGCATTATTTTTAAATTAAAAAATTAGGATATTACACCTTACTACAAGCTTGGCAACGACAAAATTGAAATCTAGCCTTGGGTAATCCTATAAAATTCAGAAAGAGTGAATGAGAGTGATTTAGGGCGAATGGGGTGAAGGAGAGTTAGAGTTTTGTGGTAATCCAATAACCTCTTACCCTTAAAACGTGAAGAGTGATTGAGAGGGAGAGAGCGAGAGCAAGAGAGAGATATGATCGAGAGATGGAGAGGGAATATTGAGAATAATGTCTTGAAGAAAGAGAGGGAGGAGAGCTCTCTAACGTGAAGAAAGAAAGAGAGATTAGTGTCTTGAAGAGTGAACGAGATCAAAGGAAGAAGACATTGATATAAGATATTAGTGTTTGTGTTGGTCAGGTTGATATAACCTTTAATGTTTACTGTGAGTTGGCCACACCTTTGTGTAAGCCTGGCCGACACAATTATTAAATAATTAAAAAAATAACAAAACACATACAATCTAATTTTGTGTCCACGATGGGTTATCCAGACTGACACAAACAATTGAACTCTAGTTTACTATTTTCTTGTAGTGTTACACTCCCATAAAAAAATAGGATATTCACTAGAAAATGGCCATTGGTGGTAGCCATGATGACAAAAAAAAAGTGCCACACAATTCCCTTAGATCCTTGCTCATGATCAAGATACCAATTTGTTGGAATAATTAACGTTTTAACACACTCACAAATTAGGTTTAAGAGAGGAGAATAATGATTAGAAATACAATTCACTTTTTATTGATCAATGGGGTAGCTATTTATAAAAGTTGAAGTAAGTGCCACATAGACTAACAGAAAACATAGCTAACTAACAAATTAACTAACTAAGTAACTAACAAACGAACTGCCAATATTAGTTAGAGTTGGCATACCAACTAACTAGGGGTGACAGATGGATGGATTGAATGGATTTGAATTTGAATTATAATGGATGGATTGAAATGATCCATTAATCCATTTATGATCCGTTAAAAATATATTATAAAAATCCAATCCATCCGTGACCATTTAAATAAAATCTAATCCATATGTTAACAACTATTTTATGGATGGATATCCAATCCATCCATAATTTTATTATTCTTTTAAATGATTTTCTCTCCCACTTACAAAAAAATATTTTCTCTATTTTCCTTCACTAAGATTTTCTCTCTTTCTCTCTCCTCTATCTCCTCATGAGTCTTTCTCTTACTCTCTCCCCCGTATTTTTCTCTCCTCCTCTCTTTTCTCTATTTAGCAAAAAAGATTTATGGATGAAAAATTGTGAAAATAAAAACGAGAAATGCATTGAGAAAAAAAAAAGAAAGAATTAACCAAAAAATGAAAATCTGATTCGCCAAGTGCTCTACTGTCAAAATATATATCAGTATTTATCAATTTGATTAATTATTTAGTTCTTCCACATTTTTCAATGCTTTCTTGGGAGATTGCCAATGAACCACCATCTTCCGTGGATAAATTTCAAAAATCCATTGAAAAAAGCTAATTAATAGTGATTAACCAAAAAATGAAAGAAAAAAAAAGAAAAATGAGAGAGAGAAAGGAAGAGAGACTAGCATCGAGTGTAGCACTCTTGCGGTAGTTAGTCATGTAGTTTATTTTTATGGTCGTCCTCTAACACCGGTTGTTGAAATTTTTTTTTAAAAAAATTAAGAATCCAATGGATAAAAAATATTAGTGGATGGATTGATAACCGTCCTGTAATTATTACAATCCAATCCATCAGATCCATTTAAACTCTTTTTTTTTGTCACTAGGTCCATTTAAACTCTTTAAAACATAGTAGATGAATAGGAAGGATTTTGTTAGGGATAGATTGGTTGGATTTCTGATAGATGAATTAATTTACCACCCCTACAACTAACTAATTGTTCCCTCATGTTCAAAATAATAGTTCATTTAACAAATTTCATTTTTTTTCAAATTATTTGTCTAATTACATTTTCTATATAGAATTAATTTATTTTTTCCAATTTTACCCTCAGAAAACTATTACTCCTTAAGAAGAGAGAATAAATGAGTTGTTAATGGGTAATTAAAATAAGGGAAATTAATACATAGGACACAAAATGTATAATAAAAAAATTAAACAATCTTTTTTATAAAATTATGAATATTAATTACATTACTTAATCATTATGTCAAAGTTTTAACGGATTATTATTTTGATTTCAAACTCGAGAGAGTATTTTTCAAACTTGCCTTAGTTAACGTATTTCAACACATTTCTTCATTTCCAAAATATATCATAAATAAAAGTTTGCGAATAAAAACAGAAAATAGAAACAGGAAATGAAAATATAAATTAAACATGTCCTAATTAGTGAATCACATGACAAATCGCAATCAGACCTGATTTCAAGTAGAACTCTAGCAATGATCTGCAATATTTAATTTTTTTCCGTTTGCCTTTGCACGAGGAATTAAAAGAAAAACGAGGGAAGATTGTGATTTGTTAACAAGTCAGAGGACAAAGCCGAAACTAAAACAGTCAAGCCCTCATTTGAATGTACATTCAATGGCTGAATATTTAGGCGTATAGACTAGATAGGCGCACGATTTTTCTCTTTTTCGTGCTAGGACCACTTGTTGGTACATATTTCTGACTCTTACTAGGAGACAACTATTTATAGATATTTAATAATTAACTTAAATTATAAAATAGACAGACACAACTGTGGGTAATAATTTAAAAGATTTATAAAATTTCAAAATTTCAGAAACACCACACCATTACCAACAAGTCTAATCGTATAATTTTTCACATTCTATTTACATAATCCTCCTATTGGCTTGCATGTTTTTCTTTTTTTTTTTATAATTCTTTCTAGTTGATATCAGTTGTTGATCGATGATTTTTTCATGGTTTTGTACCGGCTCAGAGTTGGTACGGTATAGACACGGCAACGCGGAGCATGCCTCTCTCCTTCGCTGCCCCTACAACTCAGGACGAGTTTTGCTCTCTCCGCTCCTGCTTCTAGCTACATAAGAATTGCGGCGGGTTCGATTTTAGGTTTAAAGAAAATAGTTTAAAATTATAAAATTCAATCACATCCCTGTAATCCCCTATCGGATTCAGAGAAACCTGCAGGAATCCCACCATACTCTATTTTTTTTAATTTTTTCTATATTTTTAACAATTTAAATACGTATTTTTAAATAAGTTATATATTTTTGGCTTAAATACATTTTTGGTCTCTATACTTTTGTAAATGAGCGATTTTGGTCCCCCAGTTTTAATTGCTCAATTTTGGTCCCTATACTTTTGTAAATGGGTGATTTTGGTTCCCTAGTTTTAAGTGCTCAATTTTGGTCCATCTTCTTTAAAAATTGAACAAATCTAATCCTACCGTTAGCCTCCCATTAAATATTTAGCAGAGTTTGCTGACATGGATTTAATTTTGTAACGTGTAAACTATCACATGATAAATATTATTATTTAATTTTATCTCTTAATTTTTTTAAACGAAAAATCAGAAAATAAAATCATATTCTGCTCAATTTAATACAATGAGAAAACAAAATAAAAAAAAACAAAATCCCACTACTACACTCTAATTTCCTCAAAAACAATAAAGCAAATACAAGTCCCAAAACTAAAACAATTGCAGGTCTGCTTCAAGCCATCAACCAAGCAAACTGATATCTCATTCGGGCATGAAATGAAATTTAAAATGAAATCGAAAGCGAACTAAAATATGCAAGTTTTGATTTTTCGTTTAAAAAAATTAAGAGATAAAATTAAATAATAATCTTTGTCATGTGATAGTTTACACGTCACAAAATTAAATCCATGTCAGAAAACTCTGCTAAATATTTAAGGGAGGCTAACGGTAGGATTAGATTTGTTCAATTTTTAAAGAAGAGGGATCAAAATTGAGCAATTAAAACTAGGGGACGAAAATCACTCATTTACAAAAATATAGGGACCAAAATTGAGAAATTAAAACTAGGGGGACCAAAATCACTCATTTACAAAAGTATAGGGACCAAAAATGTATTTAAGCCTATATTTTTAATACATTCTAATTCAAATAATATATAAAAATAGATACGGAGAATCTTAAAAAATTAGAAATTTAAGAATTATACCGTATTTTAAAGAAAATATGTAAGCTTATCTTTATTATTAAATATAATTATAATGAAAAATATGTAATTTTATTGGGGCAGGTTTGGGGCGGGTCCGTGGGCGTAGTCAAGGGGGCCTGGCAGGTAGGGGTGGAAGTAGGCCGAGCTGAGCTAGGTTTTGCAGGGCCCAAGCCTGGCCTGCATTATATTTTTGTGGCCCAAGCCTGGCCTGTTATCTGTCATAGGCCATTTTTTTAGGCCTGGCGTGGCCTGTTTCAAAGCTTGGTTTGACCTATTAGCCTGTTTAAAAGCCCATTTCATATTATGACATTTAAACAGGTCAATAAATTTATTTCTAAATAGGTTAGTGCGCTTACAAACTAATACTTACTTTTTTATAATGTAAATATGTCACTAACATATACGTTTAGATAGGAAAATAAGCCTATCTCTAAAATATTTATATGTTTATTAAAAATAATATTATTTATAATAGGCTAGTCTGTCAAGCCAAATAAGCTTTTTAAAAAGCTTGAGCCTAGCCTATTTAATTAAAAAAGCTTTTTCAAAAGTCTAGAGGCGGGCCAAACTAGGCCTTAAGTAGGCTGGGCCGTAGGCCCTTGTCGAGCGGCCTGGCCTATTTCCACCCCTACTGGCAGGGGTCACGCCCCCAAAATTTTTCAATCTTTTTACCAATTATATAGATATCACATAAAATATTTTAGGATTTAACTATTAATCTAGCCCCCAAAATATTTTGTAAATTTTATAGCATTAACTTCTTTCACTAATTTTATAATTTTTTAAAGTTTTTAATTTTTCTTCATTTCCTTTTTATATATATTTTATATTAATTAGTTTTCCTTATTTAGAGATCATAAGGTTTTATTCAAAATTAAAGAAGATTGTGTTTTATTTTAATGTGATTTTTGGACCTAAATGATAAAAAATAAAAATTTTACAAGAAAGAAAAAGAAATTTCTTTGATTTCATTTGAATTTGAATTTTAGGATTAGATAATAAAATTAAAAAATATGTTTTAATATTTTAGTTTTTTAAAAAAATCATGCAACTTCCAAATTTACCCTTATTGTAAGTCTTTTTTTATATCTTTTTTGTAAGTCAAACTCTATTGTGTTTCTCACATTAACTAACCTAAAAATTATAAATGTTCAATAATTATGAGGGGTAAAAATGAAAAATAATACTAACAAAAATGTCTAAATATTAAATAAAACCATCAAAAGAATCTTGTAAAAAGGTTTGAATAGAGTATTTTATTCCGACCCCAATGAAAAAATCCTGGCTACGCCCCTGGGCGAGTCGGTATCTACGGTTCGGGTTTAATTATTATGCCTCATACTATATTTCATTTCTTTTGCACCTCTTCCCTTCCTACAAAGAAAAGACTATTATAAATGAAATACATTTTTTAAATACTGTAGTGTTCATTTGGTTACCAGTTGCAGAATCAATTTCACGTGATTAATTTTAAATCATTTCCGTTCAATGTATGTTTTAAAACGTACATCACTAATTTTTAACCTTTGATTCTAGTTACAATTCTATTCAATTTTAAACCAAACGGCACTACTACATCAATTTAGTCTCATTCATTAAAACAATTTTTCTAATAAAGAAAAATATTATTATAATTACTACTATATATTAAATGACAATTATTATGTTTATTTGATGTAATATATTAAATATCATAGGTAATATACATTGCCAATTAAAAAAAAGTATTTTAACTCGCATTTTGTTAAATTTTAAATGCTTTTTAAATAATAGTATTTTAAATTTATGATGACCAAGAAATAAGACAATAAGTGTTATCATTGAAAATATATGAATGATCCTTATAATTTAAAATTATTTAACAACGTGTTTATGATTTTAAGAATATATAATGCATGGTCATTATATTTTTAATATAAAATCATTTATCTAATATTTTATAATTACAACATAAATAAATTTAGTAATTTATACTTATTTTAATTATAGAAATTAAGTGAATTCCAAGATAGAAATCAAATATTATTAAAAAAGATACTAAAAGAGATTACACAAATAATCTGTCATCTACCATATATATTAGATGAGAATGTAAGGCACTCTTAGGGAATGGAGCTCTCACATTTAGCCATGTTTTTTTTTTTTTTGGTGTTAATCACTTGTATCTTGTGTATAATTGGGACAGTCCTATTCAGGCCCAGATGCAATTAAAAACTTGTCACTCCTCTCTAAAAATGTATTTAATAAAAATCGAAACCGAAACTCTTTCATAATTCTAAATTGTGTTGTCAATTGAGGCATGACACTTTGTTGTTGTACTGTATTGGTCATAAAAGGGGCCTATATGCCTAATGGGCTCTTAGCTTAATGGGCCTTTCAAGTAGCAAAGAAGAATAGATTAATCTAATCCAAATTTAAATTTAAATATCTAATCCATATTCAAAATTAAGATAACTCTAGGGGATAAGGCACAACAATCAGATATCAAATTAAGGATAAGAAAAAACAACAGAAGATAAGGATGGTAAACATTATAAAAGGACCCCCTGACTACGAAGGAAGAATAACTTCACAAAAGACAAAACTCCTAGTGTGACCCTTGGACCTACTTCCAGAACCTTGGGACTCCAGGGAGTGAGACGTGAACATTGGCGCCCACCGTGGGGTCACGAAAAAATTTTTCCCGTTGACCACACAACACTACTCTAGTTTGAAAAAACAAAGATCATGGTGACCACGCGAAAACAATGGAACAACAGGAGACGGATCTGAGCAAAACATCGACACTCAAGCTTTTCTACAACAAATTATGGCAACAATGACGACACTTCAAGAGAAAAACAAGCAGTTGCAGGAGCAGAATCAAGCCTTTCAAGCACGATTGGAGAAAATAGACCAGAAGCAGCAGGAGGATGATACCGATGGAGGATTGGCGGAATTACAACCCTTTTCACAGGAAATCCATGATACCCTGTATCTGGAGAATTTCCGCGAGCATCATCTCCCAACTTATAATGGGAAGACTGACCCTCAAATCCATGTTACAACTTTCAGAATGCAGATGAATAAAATAGGAATCGGAGAAGCTCTGCAGTGCAAATTATTTTCAGGAACGTTGTCCGATTCCGCGTTGGTCTGGTACTCAGGGTTACCAGCAAAATCCATCAATAGCCTTGCAGATTTTCTCAATAAATTTTTGGCTCAGTTCTCGGCTAGAAAAGTCAGGAGATTGACTGCAACTAATCTCTTTAGCGTCAAACAACAGCCGAATGAATCCTTGAAGAGTTTCCTAGGGCGGTTTAACGATGCCGCGTTGCAAGTCATTAATCCGAATGAAGAAGTTTTGGTGTCAGCTTTTGAGGAAGGGCTGCGAGCTGGACCTTTCAATGAATCACTGGCTCAAAAACCAGCCACTTCCATGGACGAGATAAGGATACGAGCAGAATGTTATGTAAAAGGGGAGGAAAGCAATGCAGAAAAAAGGAATCCAACTATCTTGTCTCGGTCAGATCACTCAGAAGAAAAGGGACTGGGACGAAATTCTAAGCATAACAAACACTGGATTCAGGGAAATAAAAGGCCTTTTGAAGGAAGACCTAATGTGAAAGACATGCAGGAAGTGTACCACGTCGGGTTTTCTCAAACTCGACCCAATCATATCAGCCAAGGAAAGTGGTGTGAATATCATAAATCTGGAGGTCACGACACAGCCAGCTGTTGGACTTTGAAGGCTCAAATGAGCAAATTTATCAAAGAAAGCCATTCACAAAAATTCTCAGAAGGAAAGTGACATTGCAAATCCGAAGATGCATCTGCTACAGAGAAACCGCACGACCATGATGAGGACAGCTACCATAAACAAGAAGTCAGAGGAACAATTTCAACCATTTCAGGAGGATTTATTGGAGGAGGGGTAACTAATTCATCTCGCAAAAGATATGCTCGCTCAGTAATGATTATCCATGCTCAAAATCAGACACAACATCCTCATTTCCCTACAATTTCTTTTACTAGTGACGACTTTCAGGGAATCAAACCGCATCAAGACGATCCAATGGTAATAGAGGCATTAATGGTCGGGTTCAAAGTAAAGCGAATCTTGGTCGACCAAGGGAGCTCGACTGATGTACTATACTGGGACACCTTTTTGAAACTTGGTTATCCTTGGAAATGCTACTTCCCTTCTCGGGATCTCTAATCAGTTTTGCTGGGGAGTCGGTAGAAGTAAGAGGGTACGTGGACATACTGACCGACTTTGGAGAATCACCAAGAAATAAAGTTGTTCGAGTCAAGTATCTGGTAATCAATGCACCTTCTTCCTATAATGTCATTATAGGAAGAGCAGCTCTTAATGCACTGGGGGCAATTGTGTCGACTCTACATTTGACCATGAGATTTCCACTACCCAAGGGGGAATAGGAATAGTCAAAGTTGATCAGGAAGTTGCCAGGAAGTGTTATGCAGATAGCTTAAAAGTGAGGCAGAAGAATCTTCCAAAAACAGAACCGGGACACAGTGTATTTTTTGCTGAGCTTGATCTTAGAAGTGACTTTGGGGAAAGGCGACCCCAACCTTCTGAAGAGTTGGAGGAAGTAATAATCGGTCCAGAAAATAAAAAAACACGACTTGGAAGAAATTTGTCAATAGATATGAAGCAGATCCTAGTTGACTTCCTTAAAAGTAATGTCGACTTGTTTGCATGGTCGACATCTGATATGCCTGGTATTGACCCGATTTTTTGTGCCATAAACTCATGGTGGATCCCAAAGCCAAACCAGTATCTCCAAAAAAAAGGATGGTCAGTTAAGAAAGAGGAGCAGTAATTGCCCAAGAAACTGAAAAGTTACTTAAAGTCGGGTTCATCAAGGAGGTCGATTACCCTACTTGGTTGGCAAATGTAGTCTTGGTAAAAAAGAACAATGGCAAATGGAGGATGTGTATAGATTTCACTGATTTAAACAAAGCATGCCCGAAAGATCCATACCCTATTCCCAGCATAGATCGGCTAGTCGATGGAACTTCAGGGCATAAGGTTTTAAGTCTCATGGATGCTTACTCGAGGTACAATCAAATCAGAATGAGTCCGACTGATGAGGAAAAGATCGCGTTCATGACTGAGCATAACAATTTTTGTTACAAGGTAATGTGTTTTGGGCTAAAAAATGCAGGGGCAACATACCAACGGTTGATGGATAAAGTGTTTAGCAAGCAGATTGGGAGTAATTTGGAAGTTTATGTGGATGACATGGTGGTAAAGTCAGGAGAAGAGGTCACGCATATGGAAGATCTGAAGGAAATTTTCAGTGAACTGCGAAAACACAATATGCGACTCATTCCTGAGAAGTGCGCTTTTGGGATCCATTTTGGGAAGTTCCTTGGTTTTATGTTAACAGAAAGAGGGATAGAAGCAAACCCGGACAAATGCCGAGCGATCACAGAGATGAGAAGTCCAGGTAATATAAAGGAGGTCCAGCAATTAACTGGGAGAATGGCAACCCTTCTCGTTTCTTATCATGTTCTGCTGAGAAGGCTCTACCTTTCTTCAAGTTATTAAGAAAGAATGAGAAGTTTGTTTGGACCGATCAATGTGAGCAAGCCTTTGTAAGTCTTAAAAATTTTGTCTTCACCTCCCATTTTGACTCGACCAGAGGCCGACCGACAATTGCTAGTCTACCTTTCTGTATCAGATGGAGCTCTGAGCTCGGTTTTAGTTCAAGAATTTGGTAAAGATCAACAACCAGTTTATTTTATCAGCAAGGTACTGCAAGGAGCGGAAACCAGATATCAGAAGTTAGAAAAATTGGCACTAGCCTTAATAGTCACATCTCGGCGTTTGAAGCACTATTTTTAGAGTTTCAAGATTGTGATCAAAACCGATCACCCCATTAGGCAGATTTTGCAGAAACCAGACTTGGCAGGAAGAATGGTGGGATGGTCGGTTGAACTGTCCGAATATGATGTAAGTTTTGAAGCAAGGGGATCAATCAAGGCTCAATGTTTGACCGATTTCTTGTTAGAATTATCAATGCCCCAGAAGAACTGAAAGAAGACTATCAATGGATATTATCGATAGATGGTTCATCCAATCTCAAAGGAAGCGGTGCAGGGATAGTTCTGGAAGGCCCCAATGGAATTATGATTGAACAGTCTTTGCGTTTTGATTTCAAGGCAAGCAACAATCAAGCCGAGTATGAGGCCATGATTGCAGGATTAACGTTGGCAAAAGAAATGAATATCTGCAAGTTAATAGTAAGATCAGATTCCCAACTAGTTGTTAGCCAGGTTAAAGGAGACTTCCAAGCAAGAGATCAACAGTTGGCAAAATATTTAGCAAAGGTGAAGGGATTAGCGGAAGGTTTTGACAAGTCTAAATTCCAATTTGTCCCCAGAGATCAGAACTCAAGGGCTGATTTATTGTCTAAACTGGCGAGTACCAAGAGGCCGGGGAATAATCACACAGTCATTCAAGAAACTTTGCAGATCCCAATTATTGATAAAGAGGAAGTTTTGACAGTAGAAGTAGTGTCTGAGTCATGGATGAGCCCGATAATCCAACTCCTGGATCAAGGAATAGTTCCGGAAGATAAGGACGCAGCTAGAAAACTTCGACAGGAAGCAGCGAAGTACTGTATGATTGGGGGAAGGTTGTACAAAAGGGGAATCATGAACCCTCTCTTAAGGTGTTTGACTGAGAACCAAGGTGCGGAAGTTCTAAAGGAGATCCATGAGGGAATCTGCGGAACTCACATTGGAGGCCGAACTCTCGCCCTGAAAACAATGAGAATTGGATTTCTGGCCGACTTTGAGAAGGGATAGTCAAAATTATGTAAATAGTTGCGAGAAGTGTCAATTATTTGCCGACCTACATAGGGCTCCCTCAACCGAACTCTCATCCATATTCTCTCCATGGCCATTTTACATGTGGAGAGTGGACATCCTCAGACCTTTTCCTTTAGCACCTGGACAGTTAAAATTTCTGGTGGTTGGAGTAGAATATTTCACAAAGTGGATAGAAGCTCAACCTCTAGCAACAATTTCCACGGAAAAGATTAAAAAGTTCTATTGGCAACAAATTTTTTGCAGGTATGGGTTACCAGGGGTAATTGTATCAGATAATGGTACTCAGTTTGCAAGCCGAACTTTAAAAATTTTTTGTGAAGATTTAGGCATAAGATTGTCCTTCACCTCGGTAAAACATCCTCAGGCCAACAGACAAGCACAATCAACCAATAAGATAATTTTAACAGGTCTAAGGAAAAGATTGGACAACTCAAAAGGAAGATGGGTGGAAGAACTTCCGCAAGTTTTATGGTCTTATCATACAACTCCCCACTCATCGACTGGGGAAACTCCTTTTAGAATGGTGTATGGAACGGAGGCAATGATCCCGGTAGAAATCACTGAGCCTACTAGAAGAAGAGAGTTTTTTAAGAAAGAAGAAAATGATGAACAAAGAAAAGTTGACTTAGAGTTACTTCCAGAAGTCAGAGAGGAGGCCCACATTAGGGAATATGCAGCTAAAGCTCGGTCTGAAAGGAGATTCAATTCCAAAGTCATTTCCAGAAGTTTAAAAGAAGGAGACTTAGTCCTAAGGAGAGTAACAATGGGACAACCATCTAATAAGTTATCTCCAAATTGGGAAGGACCTTATAGAATTATGAATGTTTTAGGAAAGGGAACTTATAAGTTACAGGACTTACAGGGACTGGTAATTCCAAGGACATGGAATGTAAATAATTTAAAATTTTATGTTAGTTAATGTACTTTTATGAGATTAATAAATAAGGGCACTCTTTTCTCTTTCTCGTTGAAAGAGTTTTTAACGAGGCCCATTAGTTAAAATTCTTTCCATAAACTTGAAGGCGGCTCCCAACGATCCAGTTGGAGAATATATAAGGTCGAATCCAGAAGTCGGCTCCCAATGATCCAGTTGGGAGAAAATAAAAGGTGGAATCCCAACGATCCAATTGGAGAATATATAAGGCCGACCCCAGAAGTCGGCTCGCAACGATCTAGTTAGGGAATAAAAGATGGAATCCCAACGATCCAGTTGGAGAATATATAAGGCCAACCTCAGAAGTCGGCTCCCAATGATCCAGTTGGGAGAAAATAAAAGGTGGAATCCCAACGATCCAGTTGGAGAATATATAAGGTCGACTCCAGAAGTCGGCTCCCAACGATCCAGTTGGGGAGAAGTTAAAATATATAAGGCCGACCCCAGAAGTCGGCTCCCAACGATCCAGTTGGGGAATAAAAGATGGAATCCCAACGATCCAGTTGGAGAATATATAAGGTCGACCTTAGAAGTCGGCTCCCAATTATCCAGTTGGGAGAAAATAAAAGGTGGAATCCCAACGATCCAGTTGGAGAATATATAAGGTCGACTCCAGAGGTCGGCTCCCAACGATCCAGTTGGGGAGAAGTTAAAATATATAAGGCCGACCCCAGAAGTCGGCTCCCAACGATCCAGTTGGGGAGAAGTTAAAATATATAAGGCCGACTCCAGAAGTCGGCTCCCAACGATCCAGTTGGGGAGAAGTTAAAATATGTAAGGCCGACTCCAACGATCCAGTTGGGGAGAAAATATATAAGACCGACTATCGAAGTCGGCTCACAAACAATTTAGTTGGGAAAACTAACAGGTTACACGAAAAACGCAAATTATATGAAGGTGACTCTTTAAAGTCGTCTTAAAGAGGGAAATTAGATCATTTCCTCAGGAGATAGCAACTTATAAAATATGTTGAGTTAATTCAAAACATAAAAGTACGAAAGTCAAATTACAAGGAAAAGATTAAAACTAAGAAGTCCTTAGAACGCCCAAAAGAAGGCACGCGTTCACAACAAGAAGAGAAATACAAAATTCTAGTCCTCTTGTGGGTCCACAAGTTGCCCATCCACGATTTCTTTAAACATGCCAGTACGAGATAAGTCCAGATCAGGGTACAGAAGTTGAACTTGGGATAGGGCCTTTTCAAAACCTGTCCCATGGTAGAGGGCGATATCAGTCTTTAGCTCTTTTTCTTCATTTTGCCATTCTTTCCGAGCTTTATCAAAGTCAGAACTAAGTTTCTCCTTCTCTACTTGAACATATGTTAATGAGGAGGATATTTGATCCTTCTCCTCAACAATTTTTTAATGATCGACCCTCAGCGTTTCCAACCGGGTTGCTAAATCATTTTTCTCTTTAGTCAGAATGGGCACCTTAGCGGCTTCAATCTCTAAAGCAGAGATTTTTTGGGTCAATTCTCTTATGATTTTTTCAGAATTATTGAGCAATTTGATCTTCTGATGAAGAACCTCGTTCTCTCTTTTTAGCTCAATCTTTTCTTTTTCCAAAGCAGATATCCCATGGCCGAGTCCGTGAGCTAGAAAAGCTGTCCGAACAGCCATACTTTGAGCCATAAGAGCTGTATTGTATAAACCGACTTTTTGAACCCTACCTCGATCAACTGGATTACATAATTTCTCCTCAACCAGCGCCCTTATAGGAAACCGATGATCAAATATGGAGGAAACTTCTTCGGATTCACGACTTTCAAACTCTTGAAAGTTTAACCACCACTTATTGGGAGAAGGTCGGATGGTAAGAGAAGATGGATCGGCATCAGTAGTAGGATGAGTAGAGGTCTGTATGGGATGTGTTTGATCAGAAGTTGCTTCAGAATTATCTTCAAATCTGGGACGTTTTTTAGCAGGATCGGCAGGATCAGTTGAGGAAGCTGGAGTATTAGGATCCACATTAATAGGAATCTGATCAGTATGGCTTTGAGTTCCTGAGCTAGTTGCACCTCTTTTTTGCCCTAAGCCATAAAAGGAACGGAGATCTTTAGCAGACATGAGGCGTTTTGGAGCCATCTCGCCCTACAAACAAATAAGGGAAGTTAGAAAAAGAAAATTACCAAGTAAACGCTCTAAGGCGACCAGATCATCCTTGACATCAATAACGTCAGAGCAGCCAATGGATTTTTTCTTCAACCCCTTTAGGAATTCGACTTCAGACCGAGCTTTAACATTTAAATCGGCTTCGGAGAGTCCAACAATTCTAGTAGGCTTCTCTGTCCAGTAAAGAGGAAAGAGAGGAGATCCATCTGTTCCGATTAAAAGATTGGGAAAGTCATCGCTCCCCCTAACTCGGAAGAAGCCCCCCTTTAAACTTTTTGTATGATTGGACAAATGGAAGAAGAAACCCTCTCCTCGGAACGCTATTCAAGGAAAGCCATCCTATTTCCCTTTGGGACTTAGATTGAAAGAAATAAAAAAAATTCCGGACAGTCGGAACGATATCAAAATATTCACACACTATGATGAAAGACTTGACAAATGCCCAACTATTTGGGTGCAGCTGAGAGGGTGCCACATTCAGGTTTCTGAGAACATTGCATTCAAAGCGACTGAAAGGAAGAGTAATCCCCAAGTTGGAGAAAAAAGTATCATACAGAAAAATGAAATCAGCCTCCGAAGGACGTTTGCAATGGCAAACGAAATCACTTTCATGACAAGGTTCGACTATAATCAAGTTTTCTAACCTAGGGTTTGAAAGATCATAATCATCCCTAAAACGTTTAATGGATTCCTAAGTAAGGTAATCAGAAGGATAATCCAAAACATCAGCGGACATCCAATCATAACAAATATTTTCGTGAGTATGATGGACAACCCTAGCAACCGGAAGAATCTTATCGCTCATGATGAAATCATAAATGAAAATGAAAAAGAATCCACTGAACCACACAGTCTAAGAAACAAGCCAAAGAAAAAGAACAAGCAAAATCAGAAAAAGAATCGGAAGAAGTTAAGGAAGGATACTCAAACAAGAAAAGAGGAAAGAAGGCGTACCTAAAATCTTGAAAGAAAAAGACTTTGCAAAGGAAGAGGATACCTTCAGAAAGAGGGTGGGGAGTCTGGGAGTTTTTTCTAAGAAAAGAGAATATAAAGAGTAAGGAACGAGGGAAAAAATTGAAAAAAGGCTATACGAATAGTCTCAGAGCAGCACGAAAAGCAGACACAACTGGACATGTGTACAGAAGGCAGGGAATACATTAATTAGGAAGTGATTTTGAGAAATTACTTTTATTAGAACGAATACAATACATGTACAAAACATCGTGAGCATAAAAGAAAAAAGGAAAAGGAACGGCTGGCCTAGCACAAGAGTTCGTGAGGGGTTTGGCCCAACACAAGTATTGGAGAATTTTTTTAGGAGGAGCCGTACTAAATTGGTCACAATGGACTTATATGCCTAAGACTCTTAGGATAACAAAAACCGAAATATGGGGCCGATTCTTTATAAGCATTAGATAACTTAGCTTTTAAGTTATCATGCTTGGGGGGGTGTACTGTTTTTGGTCATAAAAGGGGCCTATATGCCTAATGGGCTCTTAGCTTAATGGGTCTTTCAAGTATCAAAGAAGAACAAATTAATCTAACCCAAATTTAATTTTAAATATCTAATCCATATTCAAAATTAAGATAACTCTAGGGGATAAGGCACAACAATCAGATATCAAATTAAGGATAAGAAAAAACAACAGAAGATAAGGATGGTAAACATTATAAAAGGACCCCCTGACTACGAAGGAAGAATAACTTCACAAAAGACAAAACTCCTAGTGTGACCCTTGGACCTACTTCCAGAACCTTGGAACTCCAGGGAGTGAGACGTGAACAGTTGTGTATAGCCTTTTTTTATTCTTATCTTAATTTTTTAAAATTTAATTTTTTTATTGAATCCTCATTATCGTCTAATTCTAGAACTAATTTATTTCAAAATTTTAATTAGTTTTTATTTTACAAATTTAATTATTGCAGAAATTCGAATTTTGATATTGTTTCATTTTAGGTCAAATTCAAATTATTGTTGTTATAATTATAGTAAAAAAGTATCTTCACAATATATATCTCCTTTATATTTTTAAATTCTTTATTACTTAAATTTTTTATTTTAATATTATTTTTAAATTTTAAAAATATTAGTTTAACCTCATTTCTATATCAAAATAATTTTGTACATTTTAATTAGTGTCATATAATTTTACAGGTTTTATGTTATTACTTTTTATTTTTTTTATTGCGTTCCATTTTAATTTTTTCCCTAAATATTGGTATCAATTAATTGAATTAAATAAATAATCTATTTTAGTTCAATAGTCATTTATTTTTTTAATTATTAAAATTGATTTGTTTTACATTGTAAACATTTCTTAATCATTTTTTCAACCTTTTATTTTAGTTTTCATTAAGCTTAAAAGTAAAACTAGTAATTTCTTTTAATACTATTATGTTCTTACCACCTAACTAAATAATTTTCATTTAGTTTTTTGCCCCATTTCTTGCTTATTAAATTCTCACATGCTCATAGTGGATCACCCATAAATAAGTGGTAGTGGTCCTGGTCGCAAAGCATGCCTGCTGCAAATTAATTATCGTGGAAAATTTCATTCAAATTCCTTCTCTTCTATTTCATGGTTGCAAAACTCTATTTGAATATGCCTTGGCCAAGTGAATTGGTGGCACCATTTTTTGTTCAAATTTCTATTCATCGATTATTCAGAGATGCTAAATTTTGGTTGTTGTTTATTAAACATTTGGTTGTTGTTTAAACATGAGGTTAAGATTTAAAAGCCTAAAATTGTTGAATGCAATTGAATTGCTATTTTTAGCAAAGTATTTTTAGGGGTTTTTTAGCATGGTTGTTAATTAGGTAAGAACATGTGCTTATAAAACCAACCCATAAGCACCGGTTGTTAAAAAAAGGGTTTATTTAATTGAATTTTGAAAAATGTTGGGCTGAAAAAAACTATTAGTTATTTAAAATAAATAATATAATACATTATATATAGAAAAATGTAAAGAATTATAAAATATTAATTAATTTTTTTAAGGAGTATTATGATAGTTTAGGAAACAAAATTACCAAATTTTATATTATTTTTTCTCCTTATACATCCGTACGTTGGAAGTATAAAACAAACATGAGAACATAAAAATGGATGAACGAAAGAGTGCTGATTCTGGTACCATAACAGTTGTACCACTTTGTGACAGTGCCTAAAAGCGCTTAAAAACACAGTCCGGTCTTTTTTTTTCCATGTAACACAACAGGAGTATCAATGAGGTGCATACTATTTGTGGGACAAATAACTTTACCCTGAATGAAATTTAGGACGCAATTTTTGTTTAGCCAGATAAACCTTAGGTATGAACAATATTTTTAAGAATGTGATAACCACAATTATGCCATTAAATATTTATTTTACGCTATGTAAATTAAAATTAGCCCATTTTCATTCTTGGCAATTAAAACTTATTTTCATGTCTGCAACTTGAATATCCGAGACTGATAAGTAGGTGAAGGTGGTTGAGAATCGTCAATGCAAAATGTACAAGCAAACTGAATGTTGGGAGAGTTGTTCTTCCTTCTATGGACCACTGTTGACATAGGCAGCCATGTTTTTGGACTGTTTTGTGTATGTGGCTCCTATTCCTCCTATTCATATATGTTTCGACTTTGAACTTTTGAAGATTCCCCACATGCGAATCAACGTTGTTGTTAACTTGTTCACGAATTTCACATGCTGCTACAGGAAGTCTTTGACCTTCAATGGTGACTCATATCGTATATTATGATTGTACATGGACTTCCTCGCTCGATTAATTTAGAAACAATAAAATTATTTAATTTTTGAAAGAACTATGAAAATTAACTAATGTTGTGCCATAATATGACTGGCTATAGCTAGTGCTGTTGGTGAACTTTGCTTCATTGCTGGAAACTATAAAATCCGACTATGAATTGAAAGGTTGGCAAACTTACCCATCAAACTTCATATTCGAACTTGCTAGTTACCGATTATTTTGAAACACAAAAGGATCTTTTTGGTGTGTATAACTGAAAACTAGTCCTTGGTCATAAGGCCAAACATTTTACATAAGGGTAATTTTGCAAATTGAATACGGCAAGTAATAAAACAGTGGATGGAAATTGAAATATGTCTAATTAAATCGATTGCAACAGTATTTATGACCTAAATGACTTGATTTAATATAAATATATATATACGGATAAATAAACAGATGGGAAAAAGATTCGGATGTATCATTTTGCTGGGTATAAATTTTTATGTGAACACAATATCATTGAAAATGGAATGTAACTGATTTGATTTTTACCTACTTTTACTTGTTTTTTTATTTGTTAATGTATATTTAATAAGAGATCATCAAAACTATTCTATTGTCATTCTCTCTGCTCTTTTCTTGACTTTCCCTACAAGCATAACGACCGAATGACAGCGTACAAACCAATAGTAATAATAATTTTTTAATAATTAAAAAAGAAATGCATGTCTCACATGAATTTTAATTTTAATGTGTTTTGTTTTACATAAAATCACATTAGAAACGTGAATTTAGACCAATGCTTCTTTTGATAGTGTTAACTTGAGTCTATGATTGTAACATGGTTTTGATAAAAACGAAATATACATTTTATCATCGTAACTAGATATCGAATACACTGCTAACCAATTAAGTAATTATCAATCTGAATTAATTTTTTAATTTTCATATGTTTTCTATTTGATTAGAATTAAATTAAGTAAAATAAAGACATATATAGAGTGTCAAATAAAGTCAAATTACAAATGTTTCGAAGTGGATCCTCAATCCATCAGGTCCAATCAAGATTTAACAATTAACAAAGTAAGATGGGGTAGTTGAGCTATTATAAAGGAGCTCGTCCTCTGGTGATAGCGATTAACAAGTAGGCCAACATAAGCGTCACTTAAAAAAATGTATACAATTAATTACTCATTTAGTTAAACTAGTTACTACTTTTTATTAGAGGTATGAGACCCCTTAAGAATGGTATTAGAGTATATAGACTTTTCTTGTTGGACCACAAGAAAGTAGCTAGGCGGGGTCAACGATGGCCGCAGAGGAATGTCATCTTCAATATCTGGCTTTGAGATCCTATCTTTGACTAGAATTCCAGGAGGCTAAGCGAGGCTTAAGATTGCTCAGTGACAATATTAACTAAATAAATTGCTTAATTATACAATTTTAATTGAAATTTACATATATCTTCTATGAAAAAGAATATTATTTGATGTTGGTAAGACTACTTTGAGCGATCACTTGTTAAGAACTTAAGTTGAATATATTAATCTCCTCCTGCAAGTTGATTCACGCTATTATTTGTTATTGTTAAATTAAATTAATTATTCTATTTTATATAAAATTTATTAAATATAAAATGTTGATTTATTTATTTATTTATAAATTTTTTATTTGCATGATAAAAAAATAAAAATAAAAAAATTATGATTATTAACTTTCAAGTAACCATCATACAATTTTTAATACAAATCGATTTATTGTATGATCATTAATTATTATTTTTATACAGTTTTTTTTTTTTGGTATTAAATTGTCGTTATAAAACAAGTGTATAACATTTTTTTGTCTTGGTTTTAAAATTGAGTAAACAGCCAATTTTAATATCTCTCAGAAGATATATATGTGATATTAATTATTTTGGTATTTGAAAAAAGTTGACATAATAAATTATCAGACTAAAATCAGCAGATTTCTATGAAATCTGGATAATATGGTAGAAAGAAATCTATTTCAATCGAGATACCAAAAGAGGACATTAGTTTGTTGTTTCGCTCTTGAATCGATTGGAATGGAAATGAAATAATGAATCTATTTCTTCGTCTTTTTGCCAATAAATTTGAAGTATCATGGAAAATAGTAGGATGCATAAAATGATAATGATCCATACATATGATTTGATTAAATATTGAATAATTGGGAATGTTTCTTTGAAAAGGTCGTCTTATTCAAAACCCCAATTATGAAATACCTTTTCTCCCGCTTCACACCTTGGAACGCACCGTTCTTATAGAGAGAGAGGCGCTTTTACATCTTCTTAAGCCGAAATAGCTAGGGAGAGGAAAAGTTCCCATTTTTTAGGGTACTCCGGGGAACAGATCCAGTAGAGACGGGGTGGGGCCTGTAGCTCAGAGGATTAGAGCACGTGGCTACGAACCACGGTGTCGGGGGTTCGAATCCCTCCTCGCCCACAACCGGCCAAAAAGGGAAGGAAATAGGATCAGCTTCCGGTACGCCTGTTACAATTTTTACTGCCCAATAACCTATTTGGTCCCAAGGTAAGGAATAACCAGTTACACCAAAAGATGCAGTCAATACAACCAAAACAACACCTGTAACCCAAGTCAATTCCCGAGGTTTTTTAAAACCGCCGGTGAGATAGACGCGAAATACGTGCAGGATCATCATTAAGACCATCATACTTGCTGACCATCGATGAACTGATCGGATTAACCAACCAAAGTTAACTTCAGTCATTTTATATTGAACAAAAGCAAAAGCCTCAGTAACGGTCGGACGATAATAAAAAGTCATAGCAAACCCCGTTGCTACTTGGACTAAAAAACAAGTAAGTGTAATTCCTCCTAAACAATAAAATATGTTGACATGAGGAGGAACATATTTACTAGTTATATCATGGGCAATCTCAGACAGAGAATGACATTAATTAATTTAACTTCAAATATTATATTAATGTGCCTTATGTCACAAATTTAAACATATTATTTTTATCACCAGTTCAAAAGTAAAGATATATATATATATATATCTACAACAAGAGTCACTTTGAAATACCTTTTTTTCAATTTTAATGTGTTTTTTTTTTCCGATAAAAATTACATGTTAGAAGACCCGTACCAAAATAACACCTTTTTTTATTTCTTTTTTGATATACAAAAATTTAGGTAAAAAGATAGTGACTCAATCCCAAAATAGGAAAAATCTCCGTTTCAGAGAGCACTTATAGTGTGTTTAAAAGACTTGTTTAGTTTCACTCAACTAACTTCTTAAGGTTAACACTTTACATCTTTCTTACTTTGATCAAATTATATGAAGGTTATGAATAAGCCCTAAGCATTTAATCACATTATTAATATCATATTTTAACCCAAAACATTAATTAAGATAGCAAGTATATGAATCCTAACTTATAATGCATTCATTTAAATATTTTTCAATTAATTTTATCATTAACACTTAAATTTGCAATAAATCATGCTTTTTAGTCTCGCAGACTTTTTTTTTTAAGGAAAATTTTCGCAGAGTCAAATCCCATTATTATAACCAAATTTAAACCAAACAACATTTCTAGCTAGGAGCCAGTTTTGAATCAAACTAAATTGAATTTTGAACATGTTTGATTGTTTTCACATTTGTCCATATAGTAGCTAGTTTCCATCTTGTTCTTGTACCATGTCAATGCACCTAGTTTTGATGATTTACATACTCATAACGTGCATCACCCATTGTGAGCGAAGTTGAAGATAAAGAATGCACTAGATTGGTAAATATAATTAATTATATATTTTGCATTTTTGCATAGCCTCCATCATAAAGACTTCAATATTACTTGCATTCAGAAATGTGCACCATGTTGTTTATACAATATGCAGGTTCTACATACAAGACAGATGTCTGTGGAGAAAGTGTAAACAATTAAAAAAAAGAGAGAGAGAGAGAGAGAGGAGTCAATATCTAAGATCCTATGACCTAGAAAGAAAGAACAATTTGATGGACAATTAACCAAAAATGAAAGAGAGACTGATAATAAATCAACTAAACTAATTAATGTCCACGGCCTTTTTTGCTGGGTCCAGAAGCTAGTCTATATGCTAAGCTTCTTGCTGAATGACGAGCACTTGAGTTGTTAGAAGAAACAGCAAATGTTGCCATTCCAACTCCAAGAGAAGCTGCCTCTGTTTCTTTAAACTCTTCACAACCATCACCTATTCGAGTCTTCAACACCTCTGTTCGAAGAACTCTGCTATGCACAAAACAGAATTGCGATGACACTACAATCATTGTGATAACCAACACAATCCAGAGGCTCTTCTTCATCTCCATCAATCTCTGCTTTTAATTTCCCAAACTCTCTCTGTTCCTTTGAGTATTCCAAGCGGTAATGTAATTAACTATTTTATTATATATCTAGCTGTTGCACTTGTGTTACTTGGCCCAAACTACTAATTGGTTTATATACAGAAAGTTTCAGGGTACGTGAGACGGTGAAGCTCTTTCCAAGTGGGTCCTTAAAAGCTGCAAGCTCATTTGACTTTAGCCATCTTCCTATGTGTCTTTCGTGTAATAATTTTGAAGTTGTGGGGTTAATTATGGCTTCCACGTGCTAACAAGGAATTGCTTAATTGCTTTCAATTCTTCTAATGTTAAAATTTGACTTTATACTGTTACTGCTACTTACTACTCAAAGGAAAAGAATATTAATTAATATTGACAAGGAAAGAACGACCAACCAAGGTTAGTGAACTACAGAGTTTACTAGCTTATGAACATGCTTTTGCAAGTTCACGTTGAATCCATTTGTTTCACACGGTTTTTTTATTCTGTGCTTGTATGTACAATCTGTTACGCGGAAGAGATTAATATTTTAAGAGCCTCTTTTTTCAAATTTTAATATTTGCGTTCCCTTCTGAGTCATAAGAGTTTAAAACCACTAAGAAGGTGGACCTTGAAATGTGTTTGTGTCGATTAGAAAAAGGGGTACACGTTTGGTTGAACTGTCACACCTCCTTTGAGTTCAAGGCGGTGCTTAGGGAAGCTGTGGCAATCCTGAACATTCCCAATAGGACACTGGCCCATCCTATTTAAACGCACGCGGATATAAGATACCACAAGGCTTGCAAATTTATATTCAATCACAAGACTTGTGGCTCAAGGTTCCTAATGAGTGGGACTCAAAGTACTTTCCCTCATATATAGGATTATATCATTTTTGCATCAAAATATTTGGCCTATCCTACACCCTAATTTGTTATAGATAAGGGATTAGGTATGGTAACGGGACGGGTCGGTGGTGGGTTTTGCTCTCCCCATCCCCACCCCTTAAAAGTTGGGTGAGTTCAGGTTTAAAGAGATCGGGTATAAAATTATGAAACATAACTCCATCATCGCGGATCCCCGTCTGATCCGGGGAAACCCGTGGGGATTTCACCTTCTATATTTTTCATTTTTTTTATTTTTTATTACTTAAATACATATTTTTAATAAGTCATATATATTTAATATATTCTAATTCAAATAATATGTAAATATAGACATTGATAATCTAAAAAAATAAGAAATTTAAGAACTATATTGTATTTTAAAGAAAATATATAAGTTTACCTTTTTATTTAACTATTAGTATAATTAAAATTATTTAATTATTATATCGGGACATGTTTGGTTTCGGGGGCGGGTTCGTGCACCCCCAAACTCGTCCTCGCCCCTGTTAAAGGCGGGGCGAGTTCGAGGTCGGGTTTTACTTAAACTTGGTAAAAACGGCTTTTCCCCGTCAAAGTCGGGGCGGGGCAGGTCGGTACCCGCGGGTTCCAATTTAATTATCATGCATAGAAGGGAAAATACTAGTGTTTGATAAGGTCAATAAGTTAGCTTCTACCTTATTTGACCAACATAACATTGTATGGTAATACAAACTTCTAACTTATTTTAAGAATTTTTAGGTTATAAACTGCTTTAACTAGCTTTTAGCTTTTAACTTGATTGTTTTTCTTCCATTTTATCCATGATATTTCAATACATTTCTCTATTTGATTTTAATTTTTTTTACGTCTTTTTAAGTCATTTTACATTTATTAACTATTTTATTAGCTGGTTTACCAAATACTTCTAATTAATAAATTAGCAACAAGTTAGTAGCTTATCAGTCAAAAGTTAATTTATTAACTACCGGCTAGTTTATCCGTTAATTTTATCAAACAAAGCATTATTCTTTTCTTTTATTTCTTTTTTCAAAGATATTAGAAGTAAGAAAAGTTTAAGCGTTTTAGGTGTACATGTACAGCCATATGACAAGCGTAAATATATCATTAATACAAAAAGGCAGACACCCTGTTATAGCTGCAAACTAATAGATTAAAAGATTCATGCTTTTTTTGTAACATCAATGCTTTATATAGGTATATGCAAAGAAATTAAAAGAAAGGAGATCTAGTGTAGCCAGCAAAAGCAGAGTACATTTCTAACATAAAGAAAAGTCTTTTGTGATACCATGAATCACAAGCCAGAGGAAGAGAAAATCTATCTCTGATTTTTCTTTTTCTCTGTCAATAATCTCACTCTTCCTTTCACATGTCCTGCCGTGATTTATATCCATGCATTGATCACTTTCCCACGCACTTGTACAATTTCCATTTTAGCTTAGCTGTTTTGTATGTTCTTTTGTTTGAACTTCAAAAATTTTCATGAAACAACAATTGATGAAAATATGAAACATTTTCAATAGGCACCTTTTGAAGGAAATGATACACATCCTGAACTCCTGGGTGTTTGCATAGCTCACTTTGGGTAATGTACAGATAAAAATTTAAGGGCTGTGAAGATACAGGACCACAAGAGCAACCAAATCGATCAGGATCAGGCCCCGCTAAATCTGACCTACGACCTTCCTTATTGCTTTCTAAAGGGCGATCTAAGACCCGAAAAGGTCTTCGAATATTTTTATTAATCATATTGTATTATCAATTGGCGATTGTCATGAGTATATATTGCGCCGATTGTTATCCTTAGAAGGTCATACTTTTAATTGCGTGTTGGTAATTAGGGGCAATCATGCGCCTAATGCTTACTTCTTAGCTTAGTTTCAGTATCTGTATGTCTTTTGGCTGACCCATGAGCACAGCTTATCAATTGTGTACTCTTCGACCGTCTCACAGAAAAAGTTGTTTACATTTGGACGAAGTCCTAGTTAGAATGTTATTCTAATTTTATAATTCTCTTCTACAATCTTATATGATTCGCATGCCTTTGTGGATCATGTGCAAAAAATATTGTTAATCGACTCTAAAGTCCAAATCAACATAAGGTTTTTTAACAAATAATTTGGCATGATATGCGGGAAATTAGTGTGTTTGGTAGGGATGGTAATGTGTTGGATTTGAGTTGGGTACTATAACTAGAGGTGTTCAAGAATTATGTCCCTTCGACCCGTTTCAACCCGTCCTACTCGGGTTGGGTCTGTTCCTGTCCTGTAAAAAAGAATAAAATCATATCGGGTCTCATTTTATGACCCAACATCGGGTTGAGGACGGGTTCAGGTTAACCTTCGGGTTACCCGACTCGTTCTTTATATATAAATTTAACATTTATTACTTATAATTTTCTATTATGTAAAGTTATAACCTTATTTTTTTCATTTTAGATGGGGTTTTTGAGTCTAAGTTTCCACTATCTATTTTAAAAATACATTTTATACATAAAGTTATATAGTGATATAATGTTATTCTTGTTTTAGTAAAGTTCCAAACTTTAAAAAAGTAAAAAAATGTTGCATACATTAAGAGGAATTCTATTGTATGCAATATATTTATTAATTGTATGAACTATTTTCTTTTGAACATTATTATATGGTCGTTTCATTATTATATTTAGCTTATATATCGGGTCAACCCGGTCGTGTCCTACTAAGACCCGGTCTTACTTAGACCCACACATCACCGGGTCTCTTCGGGTCTATGGACAGGTTCAGATCCATAGAATTTGCCAGGTCAAAAATTAGGGCCGGGTTAGGGACAAACAAAACCCGTCCCATGAACACCCCTAACTATAACACTGGTCCCTATATCCGTGTTTTTAAAAAATACTTGTATTTGGACTCATACCCACGTGGGTATTAATTCTAATACTCATTTCCTTACCTGTTGGGTATTTAAGTATCCGTAACCGCACTTTTGTTAATTATAAAAATAATAAAGGGTTAAAATGTTTTTAGTCTCTGAAATATAGTCAAGATTTGGTTTTAGCCCCTATAATTTAAAATCGGTGGTTTTTGTCATTCAAAATTTCAAAATACACCAAAAATTTAGTCCTTATTGCACATTTTTGCTATTGATTTCGCTACTTATTTTTATCAATAAGGACTGAAAAGAGGTATTTTTACTTTTTTGGGGATCAAATCCACTGGTTTTGAATTACAATGACTAAAATAAAATCTCGTCTATATTTTAGGGATTTAAAACATATTTAGCCCAATAATAAATCAATTAGAAAATGAAAATTAATTAAAAAGTAACTCTAGCACAAATGAAAAATAACTGTGAGCAAGACTAGTTATCCGAGCAAGATTGATCATCCGAGTTGGACGAGTTAGCCGTGCACAAGTGCGCTCATCCGACTTGACAATCAGATATGTCTGTTATCTGAATCTTAGAAGAGTCTATTTCAAGAAAGTATATCTAATCAGATCGTAACTGATTTATTTAGGATCAGATATGTTAGGAATCAATATCAAATCTGTTAGGATTATATTTAAATCTTTTTGGATAATATTTTATCTTATCTATAATTAAATATTTTAGGATTATATTTTATCTTATCTAGGATTAATTCTATTTAATTTAGGACTGTATCTTTTAGATAGTTTATTCCTTTACTATATAATGGCATTGAGAATCAGTTTGTAGGGACACAGTTGAATTCAATAAAATCTGAGCTTTCTCATTGTGAGAGTTTATCCTTTGTTCTTGGATTAAATAACTACTTGATAACTTAGGTTCTACCAGCAAGTCTTGATTAGGGTCTAGTTGCTTATATGTTGATAACTTTGGTGCTTACGGCAGGTCACAGATTGTGTCAAGTTCCTATATTTGATAGTTTTGGTGCTTCTAGTAGGTCTTGGATTGTGTCAAGCTCTTTACCGTTAAATGATCTTCAAGACATTCCTATCTTTACACTTCCGATTCGTATCATTTGGTATCAGAGCTTCGGCTCTTGAGATAATTGGTAACATCCATCCTGTATGTTTTAGTATTTATCTTGTAAAAAAAATTCAATTCTGAAATTTCCAATTCTTTGTAAATAAGTACTTTAAGTTCATTGTTGAATTCCATTTATTCAATAAAAAGGAGATTTGCAGTAGTCAAAAACAATAGGGAGGTGCAGATAGTACAAAAAAAGTTGCAATATTAAATTTTCTGTGCGGTGTCAAATTATAGGCAACATCCAAAAAAATAATTTCTGGATAACAATTCAATCTCTGTTTGTCCGCAAAATTTTGTTGAGTCTAAAAAATATCATAAGGTTGTTTATGATGTTTTAAGACAACTAGATTCCCAAGTTTTAATGGTTAATAAATTTGACTTAAATTATTTATCATAGATACATATATGCTTTAATGTTTTATCTATGATTTCAGCAAGAGTCACTATGAGCCTACATAAAAAGACTAAGTGTTGAAGCTGTCTGAAGAAGCAGAACTCGTCTGAAGAGTTGAAGCTGTCTGAAGAAGCAGAACTCGTCTGAAGAGTTGAAGCTGTCTGAAGTAGCTTAACCCGTCTGAAGTATCAGTGCCGTCTGAAGTCTTTTGATGACGTGGCACCTCTAGTCTGAAGATTGTGAAGATGTCTGAAGCTCTTTTTGAATTAAGCACGTTTTCTGTTATAACAGCTGACATTCCTTTTTGAATTTCAAGCACATTCTCTGCCATATGCGTCCTCTGCTACGTAGCCCTTGCAGCAACAACAAAAAGCAGCTTTTTGGCAGGAGCAAAACTTGTAACGTGTCAGGAATTGTCAGAAAATGTCAGAGAATGTCAGAGATCACAGCAGGCTGTCTCACAACGGATTTCATGCTATTCCTAAACAGTGGTTTTCTCCAACGGATTGATATTTGGGTATAAATACCCCCTCCTTTGAAGACCATCAAGAGAGAAGAATTTTGTGAAAAAGAACTAAAACTCTGCAAGTTTTTCGCTGCAACAACTCTGATAATATTTATCTTTGTACACATATTGTAATATCCTGAGCATACCTCAGTTTTTCTGTACATCTGTAATTGTTTAAGCTTCAAGACTGATATAGTTTGTAAGCTTAAGCATTTTATCTTCTCTGTATTTGTTTGTTGAGCCTGGAGAGGCTTGTCTGAAAAAGAATACTTGTTGGTTTGAGCCTGGAGAGGCTTGTCTGTAAAAGAATACTTGGTTGTAGAGCCTGAAGAGGCTTGACTGTAAAAGAATACTTGTAATCTTGAAAGATTAAGAGAAAATCCAATTGCTAGTTGGCATTGGGACTGGACGTAGCTCACAGTGGTAGTGAGTGAACTAGGATAAATTCCTTGGCTAAGTTTTCTTACCCTTATCTCTTGTCAATTCTTTTTATACTAATCAAGGGGTTAGAGTAATTAATCTGATATTTTATAAAGGCACAAAACATCTTTTAAAATCAATTTTTACAAGCTGTCTAAAAACTTCAGACAGCCCTTTAAGAGCCTGTCTGAAATCGTGTTTTTAACACTTGTTTGCGAAAAGCTTTCTAAAATATTTAGAAACACTATTCAACCCCCCTTCTAGTGTTTCCCTGTGTTCCTACAGTTGGTACCAGAGCTCTACTCAGGGTTGAAGCACCTAACAAGTGTTTGAGGACTGAAAGATCCAAATGGAAGCGTTTAACAGCAACATGCAATACATCACAGAAGGAGCCTCTATCACAAGACCCCCAGCTTTCAATGGAGTGGATTACCACTACTGGAGAGATCGTATGAAGTTGTTCATTGAGAGCAACAACATTGATGTTTGGGATGTGGTCACTGATGGAGACTATGTGCCTATGCAAAATGGTGCGCCTATACATAAGACTGAATGGACCTTGGAGCAGAAGACTAGAGTCCAGATGAACGCTAAAGCCAAACTCTATCTGATATGTTCCTTGAATAAATCAGAATATGAGAAGGTCTATGGATGCACTTCTGCCAAGGAGATTTGGGATACTCTTGCAGCAGCCCATGAAGGGATTGAAACTGTCAAGCAATCCAAAATCAGCATGCTTATACATCAGTATGAGATGTTTAAGATGGAAGAAACTGAAACCATTGACCAAATGTTTGGGAGGTTTCAGACCATAACCAATGGACTCAGGTCCTTAGGAAGAACCTATGAATCTGGAGACAACAACAAGAAGATTCTAAGAAGTCTACCTAAATCCTGGAGACCCAAAGTCACTGCCATTCAAGAGGCAAAAGATTTGAACTCTCTGAGAATGGAAGAACTGTTGGGATCTCTCAAAGTCCATGAGCTTGAGCTTGGAGAAGATGACAACAAGAAGAAGTCTCTAGCTCTAAACTCCAAGGCCAAACAGTCTAGGCATGACAGCATGAAGGCTATGCAAGCTGAGGAAACTTCAGAAGCAGATGAAGATTCTGAAGATAGCTCAGAAGATGACAATGATCTTGCTCTTTTAAGCAGAATGATCAAGAGAATGTTGCAGAACAGAGGAAAGTTCAGAAAGAACCAACCTTCATCATCCAAATCAGGTAAGACAGGTAAAGAGTCTAACACTGATAAAATTATTTGCTTTGAATGTAAGCAACCAGGGCATATGAAGGCTGATTGCCCAAGATTGAAGAAAAACAACTTCAAGAAGAAGAAGTTTTTCAAAAAGAAGAAAGGTCTTATGGCAACATGGGAAGACCTCGTTGAATCAACCTCAGAAGAAGAGGAAGACACTTCAGAAGAGGCAAATTTGTGTCTCATGGCTAGTCTACCATCTTCAGACAGCTCTGAAGCTGAGGTATTTCCTCTTACTCTATAAGAAATGTATGATGATCTGGTGGAAAGTTCCAAGGAACTTTTCCAAGAGTATAAGAATCTATCCAAAGCCCACACAGAAATGTGTAACAAATATGAGGCACTTGAGATAGAACATATTATGCTCAAGGAAAAGATTCTTGAGACTGAAAACTGCAGTTCACAAGCTGTGTCTGAAGAGAATGAGAAACTTCAGAAGAAGGTTGTGGAACTGACAAAAGATCTGGCCAAATTTGTCAAAGGAACTAAAAATCTGAATATAATGCTTGGAAATCAAAGGAATTCCCTTGACAAAAGTGGACTAGGCTTTTGTGATCATAACATGTCTGAAACTCCTACTGTCTTAAATTTTTCTAAAGGCAAAAAGAAGGTTACTGGGTGTTCTCACTGTGGTAAGCTTGGACATAATATGGCTCAGTGCAAACACAAGAGAAAAACAAGGCCCAAAGCTAACAAGAAAGGACCCAAAAGAATATGGGTACCTAAAAACTTAATTATTCCTGTTGCAGATGTGTTTAACAGGACAAAGGAGACCCCACAAATGGTACCTGGACAGTGGGTGCTCGCGACACATGACAGGAGAAAGGTCTTTGTTCCAAAACCTTAGACCTAGAGCTAGTGGAGTGGTCACCTTTGGTGGAAATCAGCAAGGGAAGATCACTGGAATAGGGACTGTAGGTATATCTACTTCATCCCTTATTAAAAATGTACTCCTAGTGGAGGGACTTCAGCATAATTTACTGAGCATAAGTCAATTATGTGACAGTGGTTATGTGGTATCCTTTACTAAGGAAGGATGCATAGTCAAAGACTCCTCTGATCAAACCATCTTTACTACTAAGAGACACAGCATTGTGTACAAAATTGATCTAGAGGATCTAGCAAGTCAAACTGTAAAATGTTTCATTTCTGTTGAAGATGAAAAACAGATTTGGCATCAAAGACTTGGGCATGCCAGCTTGAGATTAATCTCAAGGTTAGCAAAACACAATCTTGTTAAAGGATTGCCCAAGCTTTCATACAAATCTGACATTTTATGTGAAAGCTGTATGAAAGGGAAACAAACAAGACATTCTTTTAAGAGTAAGGATGTTGTTTCAACTAGCAGACCTCTAGAACTTTTACACATTGACTTGTTTGGTCCTATTAGAACAGAAAGTCTTAGTGGTAAGAAATATGGTTTGGTCATTGTTGATGACTATTCTAGATTTACATGGGTGTTATTCCTAAGAAGAAAGGATTAGACTTTTAGGAATTTCATAATATTCTGCAAGAAGGTACAAAATGAGAAAGGATACTGTATTTCTGTTATCAAAAGTGATCATGGTGGAGAGTTTGAGAATGCAAACTTTCAAATGTTCTGTGATGAGAATGGGATCTCACACAATTTCTCTGTGGCTAGAACACCTCAACAGAATGGGGTTGTTGAGAAAAAGAATAGAAGTTTGCAAGAGATGGCAAGGACCATGCTCAACTCATGCAGCTTACCAAGATCCTTCTGGGCAGAAGCTGTTAGCACAACATGTTACCTTCAAAACAGAATATTGGTAAGACCAATTCTGAAAAAGACTTCCTATGAATTGTGGAAAGGAAGAAAACCCAACATATCATATTTCCACACCTTTGGCTGTGAATGTTTTATACTCAACACCAAGGATGATCTTGGAAAATTTGATGCAAAGTCTGATAAAGGATTTTTCATTGGATATTCTGAAACATCTAAAACCTATAGAGTGTATAACTCTAGAACTTTAACTGTTGAAGAAACTATTCATGTTAAATTCAATGATAACAAAGAGATTGATAGGGAACTATCAGATCTAGAGGATGATTTTGCAGGAATGGAGTTGAATGACGACAATAGCTTAAAGGATGAGCAGCTGTCTGAAGTACCTACTGTTACTAAACCTCTTCAGACAAATGTTGAGTCTTAGACAGAACAAACAGATTTGATACCTCCTCAGAAACCTGATTGGAGATACAAATCACATCATCCTAAAGAGCAAATCATTGGCAGCACTTCAGAAGGAGTTAAGACAAAATCAAAATTCAAGAATCTGAATTCTCTTGCTCTCCTGTCTGAAATAGAGCCAAAGAACATTGATGAAGCTCTACATGATGAAGGGTTGATCCTAGCCATGCAAGAAGAATTGAATCAGTTTGCTAGGAGTGATGTCTGGACACTTGTTCCTAAACCCCATGGGAAAACTATTATTGGAACCAAATGGGAAATCAGAAATAAGCTGTCTGAAGAAGGCAAGGTAGTTAGAAACAAGGCATGATTAGTTGCTCAAGGATACAACCAGCAAGAAGGTATCGACTTCACTGAAACCTTTGCCCCAGTGGCCAGGTTAGAAGCAATTAGAATTCTTTTATCTTATGCTGTAAATAATGGCATCAAGCTATATCAAATGGATGTTAAAAGTGCCTTCCTCAATGGTCTCATTCAAGAAGAAGTCTTTGTTAGACAACCCCCTGGTTTTGAAGATATTGCTTTTCCTGAACATGTTTTCAAACTCAAAAAGGCTCTCTATGGTCTGAAACAAGCCCCAAGAGCTTGGTATGACAGATTGAGCAGTTTTCTTATCTCAAATGATTTTGAAAGAGGAAAAGTGGATACAACTCTTTTTAGAAAACAGTCTAACAAAGATCTTATACTTGTTCAGATATATGTTGATGACATTATCTTTGGTTCAACTGAATCTTCATTATGCAAGGAGTTTTCAGAGTTAATGCAATCAGAGTTTGAAATGAGTTTAATGGGTGAACTAAAATTTTTCTTAGGACTTCAGATTCAGCAAGATTCTGACTGTATATGGATCCATCAAGAAAAATATACAAAGGAAATGCTTAAGAAGTTTAACTTACATGACTGCAAACCCATGTCAACTCCAATGCATCCCTCTGCATCTTTAAATAAAGATGAGAAGGAAGAACCAGTGAATCAAACTTTGTATAGAGGAATGATTGGATCATTATTATATCTAACAGCAAGCAGACCTGACATAATGTTCAGTGTATGTCTGTGTGCTAAATTTCAATCTGATCCAAGGATTACTCACTACAAAGCTGTAAAAAGAATTTTCAGATATCTTAAAGGTACTACTAATCTTGGTCTGTGCTATAAGAAAAGTAAGGATTGCAGGTTAATAGGTTACTGTGATGCTGATTTTGCTGGAGACATAATTGAAAGAAAAAGCACTAGTGGTGGATGTCATTTCTTTGGAGAAAATATGATTAGCTGGTCAAGCAAAAGGCAAAGCACTATTGCCTTATCAACAGCTGAAGCAGAATACATCTCAGCAGCCAGTTGTTGCTCACAACTTTTATGGGTGAAGTATCAGTTAGAAGATTTTAACATTACTATATCTGCTATACCCGTTTTGTGTGATAATACAAGTGCTATTAATTTGTTTAAAAATCCCATTCAACATTCTAGGGCTAAACATATAGAAATAAAACATCATTTCATTAGAGACTATGTTCAGAAAGGTGTTTTTGATATTCAGTTTATTGATACAGAGCATCAATGGGCTGATATATTCACAAAACCTCTGACTGAAGATAGATTTAAGTTCATTAGAAATAATCTGAACATACATGCATTTTGATTGTGTGTGATATGATCTGTTGAAAATGATGTGTCTAAAATTTCAGCTTGTCTGAAACAAGTGACTTGTCTGAATTTTTGGGTTGTCTGAAATCTGTCACTTGTCTGAAGTAAAAAAATGACGTGGCTTTCTGAGACGGTTTAATTCCATTTATTTTGTCTCTTCCACTTCGCACGTTTGCCTATGTCTGCGTAGCCAGTACATGCCATCATTACTTCATGGTCTATAAATACAGAAGCTAGTGGGTCAGAGAACTTTACCGTTCACTATTCTGTATTCACCTCTTAAGATCCTTCTTCTACAAGCAAATTTTTTTTTCTCTCAAGTTCTTCAGAAAACTCTTCAATGGCACCTAAGAAATCTGCTGGAAGCAACATTGTGAAGACTAAGGGTGTAGTCCTGGAGGATCTTCAATCTCTGGGAATGGACTTATTTGCTGAGTTCGATGCAGCTGGGTGGACTCTATATTTCAACCACAACTTGACACAGTGGCATGAGCAGAGTGTGCTGGATTTCTGGGCTACTGCCAGAGGAATACCCAATCCTCAGGGTATCTACACTAGCATCAAGGCCACAGTACGTGGTGTCCCTGTCTTTGTTGATGAAGATATCCTTGCTCACATCTGTGAGGTCAGGGCTGAAGGAGCTGTATTCACTCCTGGCTGGGAAGCAAGAAATGGTGGACAGAAGCAGTTCACAGAGTTTCTGTATGGCACCTCTGAACCAGTAAGCTTGGATGCAAAGCATATGTTAGACAAGGCTAGGGTTTTGCATGCCATCTTAGGGTGCTCTGTAATCCCTAAGAGTGGAAGCAGAAACCATGTTTCTGAGTTGGAGAGATTTTGTCTCATTCACCTACTGCAGAAGAAGAAGGTGAACCTCCCTAACATCATAATGTACCACATGCAGAAGAGGCTCAGAGATTCTGCTGGGAGCTTCCCTCACAATACCATCATCACCAAGATCTTGCTGCATTTCAAAGTCCCCATTGAGAGGCTTTTTGATCGCCTTTCACAACCTGTGTTTGGTGAATCAAACCTCAAGAGCATGGGAGTGAAGCTGACTCCAAGACCTCCCTCTCTATCCATGAAGGAGAGCCTTCTTCTTGAGAAAGCTGCTAGAAGGAAGACAACAATGGAGGTTCTTGAGAATGAACTCAGAGGAGACATAAGGAGGCATGAGTTCAAGCCATCAAAACCCTCTCCTCAAGCAAAATTGAAGAAGCTACCTGTGAGGAGTGCTGCTAAGGTAGCATCTACATCTGTGCAGAATCAGGTGTCTGAACCTGTTCAGAAGGCTTCAAAAAGGCCATCTGAAATTGTGGGTCAGTTGTCTGAACCTGTACAGACTCCACAACCTACTTCTAAAATGGAAGGACAGGCTCAAGAGGCAGATTTAGCTGATGCTGTTGTAGCTGAGCCATTGGCTGCTTGCCCATCTGATCCTGAACTCATTCAGGTGGCAGCATTGGCTACTGCTTTGGAGCAGGAGGAGCTGGAGAAGAAAGCAGAGCAAGAGAAGACTGATAGAGCTCTTGCTATTGCTTCACAATTGGCCTATGCTGAAGATGATAGCCAAGCAACCATAGCTGAGGGAGCAAAGAAAAGGAAGAGGTCAAGTGCACCTCAGAGAAGGAGGACCAAAAGCAAGCTACTTCAGACTGCACCTGAACCTAGGGTGACTAGAAGTATTGCTTCTCAGCTGGAAGCAGAGGATGTGGCTAGGAAATACCAAAATTATGTCAAGGCACATGAGTATTTTAAAAGAAGAAGGGAAGAAAAACAAGCACAAAGGGAGAAGGAAGAGAAGGAAGCTAAGGCAAAAGAATATGAGGTAACCAAGCCTCCTTACAAGAGAATTAAGGTGAGATTTGATAATGTAACTCCTTCACCACCCTCCTCAGCAGAAAAACAAACACCTCAGCAACCCTCTCAACCATCCCCTCAACCAACACCACAATCTTCACCACAACCTTCACCAAAACCCCTATCACCTGAAAAACAACCATCTTCACCTCTATCACAACCATCACCACCTCCACAACAGAAAACCTACCCTCTGAACCCTTCGAACCAACAAAAAACAAACCCTCTGAACCTACCTCACCACAACCTTCAGAGAATCAATTCTCTGAACCTACATTACCTTCCCCACGAACCCATGACCTTTCTCTGATACCACTTTTACCTTCATCACCACCACCACCTACACCTTCACCACCATCATCCCATCCACCTTCTCTGCAAGAAGAGCTCTCTGCTGAAGAAGAGCAAGTCCTTGCTGAAGCTCTATAGTTGTCTCTTCTTCCTTCTGATCCCTGTTCAATGCCTAAGTTTGGCAACCTGTCTGAAGAGCTACAGTATTTCAGACCAGCACCTGTTGTATCCTTGCATCATGGATTAATCAGAAAACTGTTGTTGAAGTTAGAAACCAATACAGTGCTCTTTTAGAAGGATTAGAAAAGATCAGGAAGGGTGTTGTCCCTCCTGCACATACTTGGGCTCCCATCAATCCATTCTCAGATGATTCCCTCAGGCTGAATAATGATGAATGGAGTTTTGTGAGGCAGCTGAACACTGAGTCTGAGCTGTTTCAGAGGGATTTGAACAAGGGAGTTGGGATGAGAGGCTACAGGCATCCTAGAACTTGTTCAATTAGGCCAACCACTAAAATCTTGGTGAAACCTGATAGAATAGTTCCTAGGTATCCCTTAAAGGAAGGTTAGGGTGAGAAATTCAAAGGAGCTAAAGTTTATTCTGTATCTTCACCTCTGTCTGAAATGATGAGTCAATCAGAGTGGGAATCTTTACCAGAGTTCATCAGAAACCAAGGAGGAGGCCTGGATCATCTACTTCAAGATTGGATGTGGTCCTCTTACTGGAAGATCAGAGAAGATGCTGGATCTTCTTCGGGATCAACTGATCCTGATGCTGATTCTGAAGTTGGACTTGGAAAGTCAACCAATGTCAAATATCACTATCTGATAGATCATTTTCCCCCACCTGCTGACTCTTTTAATGAAGACTGGGTAGTATTGAACCCTATTGGCACCTTCTTTTGCCCTGTGTTCAGGCCATCTGAATACAGATTAAAGCCAGGCTTTGGAGTGCTTAGATTTGTTTGCCCCTACATTCAATTGATTTTCTATGAATCTGAGCAAGACTTGTCTGAGGAAAATCTGAAGCTGAAGACCAAAGTTAAGAAACTTGAAAAGAAGTATGCTGATCAAGAGAAGAAGGCTAAGCATCTAATTGCTAAACAAGAGCAAATTCTTCAAGAACAGCAGCTTATCAGATTTGGTCAGCAAGAATTGAAAACCTCAGTGGAAGCAGCAATAGACAAGGCCAAGGAAGACTTGATTTCCTTTCTGACTGAGGCCTTGCTGAAGAAAAAGGATTAAACTATTAATTTAGCCATTGTCTTTGCTTATTTTCATGTTTATGACAAGTGTCTGATTGTCTATTTCTTTATCTGAACATTCATTAAATACAATCAGTGGCTTATCTCATATTTTGAGTTGATTATTTGTGCTCTGATATATATGTTTTGCTCTGATATTACCTTTTGATTGATGACAAAAGGGGGAGTATTAAAACTAACCAAATCTAAAGTGATTACAAGACTCAGGGGGAGTATATAAGCTTTGGAGTACATATGTTTTATGAGAAATTTGAGTAAATGAGTAAAATGTACCTTAAACAGAACCTGTTAAAGGATATTTCTATCTCAGGGGGAGCTTTCTTATACTCAAAAACTGATTACAGATTTGTATATTTTAACCAAATTTGTCATCATTAAAAAGGGGGAGAATGTTGAGTCTCAAAAATATTATAAGGTTGTTTATGATGTTTTAAGACAACTAGATTCCCAAGTTTTAATGGTTAACAAATTTGACTTAAATTATTTATCATAGATACATATATGCTTTAATGTTTTATCTATGATTTCAGCAAGAGTCACTATGAGCCTACATAAAAAGACTAAGTGTTGAAGCTGTCTGAAGAAGCAGAACTCGTCTGAAGAGTTGAAGCTGTCTGAAGTAGCTCAACCCGTCTGAAGTATCAGTGTCGTCTGAAGTCTTTTGATGACGTGGCACCTCTAGTCTGAAGATTGTGAAGACGTCTGAAGCTCTTTTTGAATCAAGCACGTTTTCTGTTATAACAGCTGAAATTCCTTTTTGAATTTCAAGCACGTTCTCTGCCATACGCGTCCTCTGCTACATAGCCCTTGCAGCAACAACCAAAAGCAGCTTTTTGGCAGGAGCAAAACTTGTAACGTGTCTGGAATTGTCAGAAAATGTCAAAGAATGTCAGAGATCACAGCAGGCTGTCTCACAACGGATTTCATGCTATTCCTAAACGGTGGTTTTCTCCAACGAATTGATATTTGGGTATAAATACCCCCTCCTTTGAAGACCATCAAGAGAGAAGAATTTTGTGAAAAAGAACTAAAACTCTGCAAGTTTTTCGCTGCAACAACTCTGATAATATTTATCTTTGTACACATATTGTAATATCCTGAGCATACCTCAGTTTTTCTGTACATCTGTAATTGTTTAAGCTTCAAGACTGATATAGTTTGTAAGCTTAAGCATTTTATCTTCTCTGTATTTGTTTGTTGAGCCTGGAGAGGCTTGTCTGAAAAAGAATACTTGTTGGTTTGAGCCTGGAGAGGCTTGTCTGTAAAAGAATACTTGGTTGTAGAGCCTGAAGAGGCTTGACTGTAAAAGAATACTTGTAATCTTGAAAGATTAAGAGAAAATCCAATTGCTAGTTGGCATTGGGACTGGACGTAGCTCACAGTGGTAGTGAGTGAACCAGGATAAATTCCTTGGCTAAGTTTTCTTACCCTTATCTCTTGTCAATTCTTTTTATACTAATCAAGGGGTTAGAGTAATTAATCTGATATTTTATAAAGGCACAAAACATCTTTTAAAATCAGTTTTTACAAGCCGTCTGAAAACTTCAGACAGCCCTTTAAGAGCCTGTCTGAAATCGTGTTTTTAACACCTGTTTGCGAAAAGCTTTCTAAAATATTTAGAAACACTATTCAACCCCCCCTTCTAGTGTTTCCCTGTGTTCCTACAAATTTGTTCCAAGTGGACGAAATCATCCGAGGTGATAGATTCATCCGGGGTGAAGATTTCATCCGAGGTGACGAACCCATTCACAGTGACGAGTTGTAACCAACTACACACTTGATTACAGATCCGGCTACGCATTTGATTACTTTCTGGTCTAGTTGTTTGTCACTAAAAGTTGTCAAGTTAAGACCAACACCTTTTCTTTACTTGTTAGTAGAATCTATCCCAAAGGTTCCTTATTTCATGAGCTTGTAAGGATAAGTTGAGTGGAAAAAGGCAAGAGTGGTGAGTACAATTTAGTGAGAAAAAGCCAAATATTAGAGTGATACACGAGAGAATAAAAGTTTGAGTGTAAACACGTAAAAAAGTGTTTTGAGGATTCTTATTTTTTATCACTAACATTGTTTGATTTGCAACCAAATTTCTTTTCATTAATCAAGAGTGCAGTAAACCGACGCGAGGAGGACATTGGAGAAGTAGACCTCAAATTGTTCCTCAAGGCACTACAAAGTGAATTTATAAGAATGAGTGCAAGAATGGATGAGATGGAAGATCGACTTCCAAGGAGGAGTAGAACGTCTCCTAACCAAACTGAAGAAGAGGACAATGGAAGTAGTTCTAGCTAGAAGAGAAAGCAACAGGGATAACCATCTTAGAAACATCAAGATGCACATTCCTTCTTTCCAAGGGATGAATGATCCTGAGTTATATTTGGAGTGGGAAAGAAAGGTGAAGCATGTTTTTTATTGCCACAATTATTCTAAGGAGAAAAAGGTAAAATTAGTTGTGGTAAAATTCACTGATTATGCAAGTATATGGTGGGATCGATATGTGTTGAGCAGGCGAAGGTGTGGAAAAAGACCGAATCAATCTTGGGAGGAGAAGGTCGTGATGAGAAGGAGATTTGTACCAAGTCATTACCACATAGACTTGTATAGAAAATTACAAGACCTACGTTAAGGTTCTATGAGTGTAAATGATTACTACAAGGAGATGGAGAAAGCCATGATGAGGGCCAATGTGCAAGAAGATCGAGAGGCAACAATGGTTAGATTCATTGGAGGGTTAAGGAAAGAAATTGCAAATGTGGTGGGACTCCAACATTATGTAGAGATGGAGGATTTGTTACACAAAGCAATCCAGGTGGAAAAAAACTCAAATTCAAAGTTGTAAGATTTCTAGGAACTTCTAGTACCTCTTGGAAACCCTGGCCGACCAGCAAACCAACAACTTGGCCAAAAGAAAAGGCAAAGATCAGACAACCGACCTCAACTAGTGCCAAGATCGAACAGCCGACCTGAGTCAGTAAAGGTAAGTCCGAATTCATTTCATCTTCTAAAGGACATGAAATTAAATTTTTCAGGTGTCAAGGACTTGGACATATTGCTTCTGATTGTCCGAATAAGAGGGTCATACTCATGCGTGACAATGGTGAAGTGGAAAGTGCAAGTGAAGAAGAAGATAATGAATCACCTGATCTAGAAGATTGCAGTGATGTGGAATACACTGAACTAGACCAAGGTAATGCACTGGTCACCAGGAAGGTGTTGAATGCACAACCAAAGATGGGAGAAGTTGAGGAGCAACGTGAGAACATATTCCATACAAGGTGCCGCGTAAATGATAAGGTTTGCAATATTTTAAATGATAGTGGTAGTTGTACCAACGTTGCTAGTATTTTGATGGTTGAGAAATTAAAATTACCTAGCATAAAACTCCCCCTATAGACTGCAGTGGCTAAATGATTGTGGGGACATAAGGGTAACAAAACATATTTTGCTTTCATTTTTCATTGGGAAATATGAAGACAAAGTATTGTGTGATGTTGCACCTATGCATGTTGGGAACATCCTACTTGGCCGACCATGGCAATTTGATAGGCGAGTAACTCATGATGGGTATCACATCAGGTATAGTTTTAAATTAAATAATAAAACCTTTGTGCTAACCCTTCTTTAGCCTTCTGAAGCATATGCAAATCAAATGAGAATTGCTAAGGAGAGCAAGCAGTTGGAAGAATAGTTTTCTGTTCAAGAAAAAGAAAGAAAAGAGAATGAGAGCGAAGTGAGCAAGAGATCGGATCCAACCTCAAGATCGGATATCTGTCCGACTTCAATTCTAACCTCAAGATCGGATGGCTTTCCGAAGTCACATCCGAGCAAGGGCAGAAGCAAAGTGAACGCTTTTGCAAGAAAAGGGAAGTTGAAAGTGTTTTGTTAAAAAGGGACAATTATTGATTCTTGTTTTTAAAGACATATACTTCTCTGATGACTCTAACAATTCCTTACCATATGAAATTCAAAATTTGTTACAGGAGTTTGGAGAAGTCTTTCCGGATAAGTAGCTCAAGGATTACCACCATCAAGAGGTATAGAACATCAGATTGATTTTGTACCTGCATGTGCTTTACCAAATCGGCCAACGTACAGAACCAACCCGGATTAGACCAAGGAGATCAAAAAACAAGTCAATGAGCTAATGGAAATAGGGTATGTAAGGGAGAGCCTTAGTCCATGTGTTGTACCTATAACATCCCGAAAATTAGGGCCTAGAAACTGTAGTGGGAGCCTCAGGCTGTGGATCCGGCTAAGGGAGGAAGGTTAGACGTAAGAGGAGAAGTTGGGAGTTAGAATGTGGATCTAGACAATAATTAGACAAACATAGTGAGAGTCGTTAGTTTTAAGAGATTTTGGAAAGAGGGATCGAGTGTTAAGTCAAACCACTGTAGACCAAATTTAGGGGGAAGTGTAACATCCAAATAATTAAAACCAATTGCACATAGAAGGTTAGTATGGTAATAACCTTTAAGGGAAGGATTAAGAAACGAGTAAGAAAATGATAGGAGAAAGGCTTAAGAGTGGGAAACTAAGAATTTTAGTCTTAGTATTCTTGCTCAAGCGAGAATGGGCTTGCTTGAGCGAGTTTAGCATCACAAATTGTTGTTTTGGATTCTGGTTTTCTCACTTGAGCGAGGAGGTTCTCGCTCAAGCGAGAAACAAGGGAGTTTTTGGGGGCTCTCTGGAAGATTTACGCTTGAGCGAGAAGGACCTCGCTGATGGAATTCAGGCAAGCGTACCAAAAATCCAGAAGTATAATAGTAAGTATGAGTTATCGTATCCACAGGGAACGGTTCTCTTCGTATATTTTTAATGATCAAATTATCAAGTTAGAAAAGATTTTTAGAATGATAATTGATATGCAGAATTTAAGTTGCAGAAAGTAGATAAAGCAATAAAATAGGGAGAGATAAATTTACTTGGATTAAGATTGGACTTCGTATCATCGCACCCCTTATGAATGTGAATCCCTTCTTTAATTATGAATTTATTTTTTGTAATACCTTAGCCAACTCTATTGTCTTACCCCGAGTTACCAGAAGTAATCCACTCGACGGTAGCCCATGCGGGTTCTCCCAGGCGACAAACTACCACTGATTGATTGTTCTATTAGTCTGTTGTTAAAACTATCATTTAACCATATTTTCCTATAGATGCTCCTATGAAGGGGTTGTCACCTTCCAATCCTCCAATCTTCAGACTCCACCTATATTCCCATATAACCAATGAGTACAATTAGCAATCGGAATTTGAGTTCCCTATGTCTAGGCTACCCCAAACTCTAATACTAGCCGGAAATCTCTATCACGTTGTATCCTGACACTAGCCTATAACTCCGGCGCACGCGCGGAAGCTATCCATGAAGAAAAGCATAAAAGTACAAATATATATAAAAACAGGGATTTATAATTAAATACGAGAATTCATATACACTTGGGGATTGAATCAACTACATCCAATCGAAATGGAGAATTTAGCTACTCATGGTAGCCATTACAAACCAATGAAGAATCTGTCACCTTCTTCAATCCTTGTGCCTCTATCTTCACACTCTATTCTAAGCTCACCGACTCTCCTCCTCGTTAATCTGTGCAAAAGGACCTATTTATAGACTAAGGAAAGCTATTTTAAATTGGGAAGAGATCTATCTGTATTTGAAATTTAAAAAGTTGTCCGTGTGCTGCGCTTCACCTGAGCTGAGCGCAGGTGAAGCGTGACTTCCAATAAGATATGCTCTCCACCTGCGCTCAGCGCAGGTGGAGCGTGAAACACGCTGTAGACTTTCTTTATTTCTTCATTTATCAGCTTGATCTGTTTCTGATCTTGTCATTGCTTGATTGACTTTCCTTGCTTCCACTTTTTTACTTGATTCTGTGATTTATTTGTTTTGAATTTAAACTGGGAGAGTTATCCTCATAATCTTTGTTTAAATGGCTCTGATCTTATCCTTATTTTATTTTCATTTAAACTCCAAATCTGCCAATATTCTCCACAATTAATGTTATCTTCTTTTTCAATTCAAATCTCTCAAAAATCTGCACAAATTAACAGATTTCTAATTAAAATAGCATCAAATTCAAATTCAAATTAAATAATCACAATTATTACAATTATTCACAATAGGGATTATTTTGGGGCATAAATTACTATTTTATCCTTGATAAGTGCAGTAAAAACATAAGAAAATATGATATAATTTGCACTTATCAAATACCCCCCAACTTAACTTCTTGCTTCTCCTCAAGCAAGAAAACCTTTTGCAATCAAAAATCAATTCACCCCTTGTACAATTTTCATTAACAGATATAAGGACAAATTTCCACCATCTCTTTACTAGGCAGAAGTCACTTTCCAAATATAAAAAAATCAGAATTAAGAGACATTACCAATCCTCAATCAGAATAGAACACAATCAACAATTAAAATTTCTCAAAAGTAGCAATTAAAGCAATAAATGATAAACCAAGGAATTTCTCTCATGCTCACGGGTAACTGTTTCCCTCAATTTTTCCACCATAGTTGAACAACTAAAATTGATAGTCGTTTCTAGTTCCTAAACATGTTTATGGTCAATATGGATTAAAAGGTCTTTTCATGGTTGTAATGAGGCTGGGCTATCAAGAATTCATGGTTTTTCTGGATAAACAAAGAACACTTGGAATAGAGAGCATCTTTTGATTTTACTTGACTTGGGATTTCTCTCCATCCACCATCTCATTCTTGATTTGTCTCATTTTTGCTGGCCTCTTTATTTGAGGATGCACTCCCCCCAACTTATTCAATTTATTCACTTTTTATTTTTTCTTTTTTCTTGGGGGAGTGATCTTCTTTTTGCTTTCATGTACCTGCTCTTTGAATTTCTTGACTTTCAATTCACCAACCTTTTCTTCCCATTATCTCATCTTGCACCTTGCTCTCTATCCCAAATGTGTAAAGGACGAGATATAGATATCAATGATGGCTTGGGTGCACAAGAATAATCATTAAAGACTCAAATGGGTTACCAAAAAAAATTGAAAATTTTTTTGTCAAGGGTTAGCTTTTTGGCACTGAGCAAATATATTGAAAACAAAAATTGCCTTTGTCACTTCCATATTTTCCACAAGCAGAATAAGATCCAAAAATTCAATCAATAAAAATTGACAAGCAGCGGTGAAAAACTCTCAATTCAAGTGTTTGGGCTCTCAACTCATCGGTTTTTTGGCTAAATTCCTTGATAAAGCACTTACTGGATTTAATAAACTATCCTGATAGGTTCTCCTGTGAAACATCCTAATCCTAACTGATTATGGAATTAATCACAAAACCCTTTCTTCTTTCCTAATCTGGTTAGTTAAACTGCCTATTTCAGATAATTTTGAAAAATTTACCCTTAAATCCCTAATTTCCTAATTCCTAAAATTTTTTTAAAAAAATCCTAAAAATCATAAAAATTGAAATGTAAACAAAAATCCTAATTAAAAAAAATTTCATAAAAAAATAAGAGAAAATAAAAGAAAGAAAAACACCAGTATCAATTTTCATCCTCTGTATCCTGTAAGTCCTTGTCCTGCTCTCCAACTGCTGCTACTCCACCTCCCCCTAGATGAATAGGCCTGTCCCCAGGCCACTGCTAGAATATCTGGAACTCTTCAAACAACATGCCTGGGTATGGGTTTGATAACTCCTGATTGGTTTGAGGTCAACTGGTCTTTTCAACACAAAGTTGCATGATTTAAGAGCTTTATACTTTGCAGCAGCTTGTGCACTCTTGAATCTTCATGGGATCATAATGGGGTTCATCTCAGATCCTCTTCCTCATTCCTTTCTCCTCGTGAGCTAAAGCCACGGGAAAGACCAACAATTTAATCCTAGGCATCTGAAAAGTCAAATAACAACAGTTAGTTGCTAAAAACACATTCATTTCAATGATGCCTTATTACAAACACCAATTCATGAAAGAACATGGAAGCCTATCATTAACCAATTTGCATGCATAAAGAATTACTCTCTTCACAACAAAATTTCACTACACTTGGTAATGTCTTCCTAAAAACAGAATATACTCATTTGTTTTGCAAGCATTCAATTAATCCATGGAAAGTGAAAGTTCAAAATTTTTGAAAGAAACAGTGCATAACACTTTCAAATTTAATAACTCACAAAACAAAGAGCATTCCAATCAAACAAATTGTTCTTCATGTTTCACACAACCAAAATCACATTCAGGATAACAATAATAAAAAATATTCACAATCCTAAGGTTGCTATCCTAAATTGCAAATTATAAAAATAGAGTAAATGAATATGTCAATTGGTAAAAATTAAAAAAAAAACATACATGAAACTTGAAAGTTTCAAAATTGATGGAGGTTTGTGAATGGAAAAAGTGAAAAGAAGAGCTTAGAAAGTAGAGAAACAATACATGAGAAAATCAAAGATTTTTAAAATTTCGTACTGCAGCGCTTCACCTGCGCTCAGCGCAAGTGGAACGCAGAAAACAATGACTAAAATTGTAATTCTACGCTTCTCCTGTGCTCAGCGCAAGTGAAGCGCAGAAAATAGAATGATATTTTGCAATTTTCAGTCACGTTTTCTACTACTTCCTATTGTTTAATAATTTTATTTTCCACAAACTTATTCCAATCAATTTTGAAAATTTCCTAATCCTAAAAAAAATGAAAAATCCTAATTAACAAACAAGAAAATAAAATAAAACTGAAAATAATTGAAAACTTAAAAATCTCTGGGTTGCCTTCCAGAAAGCGCTTGTTTAACGCCTGATAGCTCGACGCATGTTCTCTCAAGATGGCTGAAACTGGAATCTTTTGGTGAGTTTGTGTGCTGCACTTTTCCTTTCTCTGGCCCATAATCCTCCCCATAATTTTGCCTGAGAACAATCTGTAGTGCGAAATGACTTTAAACATTTGGGCTTCTTTCTGGAATTAGACCATGCCTCTGACTCCCTTTGCTTGACTTCCCTTTTCTTTATTATCTTGCTCTCATGTGCATGAGACTTCTTTTCCTGAAGCTTAGATGATTCACAGTTGATTGCTCTCAATTTCTTTTCTTCACAAGGGTCTTTGATATGAAACACACCTGACCACTTTATCTTCAATCTAGCTCTAAGCTCTGAATTTGATTCTAGCTTGACTTTTCTTCTCTTTGCCCTGTTCTGGTCAGTGTGATTGCATGCCTTTCTTTTGTGAGGTCTGGAAGGTTTAACACTTGCACCATGCCTTTCTTGATCTTCCTTTGGAGAGCTGGTTGGATAAGGCAAGGTCTTTAGTCTTGGTACTACTTCCCCTCCTTCCTCGGGCTTTGATTCACTTTCTCCCTGTTCACTTTTTGTCTCATTTTCTTAATCTTTTTCATCATGTACACCCTCATATGTTGTGTTCGCTATCTCCCTTTCACAGTCAATCTTTTCTTTAAGCACAATCTTTTCTGTTTCATCCTCTTATTCTTCTTCTTCTTCTTCTTCTTCTTCTTCTTCTTCTTCACCTTCTTCTTCTTCCTTTTCTTCATCAGCTTCTTCTGATTCCCTTTCTTCAACTTTTCTTTCTTGTGTTTCTTTCGTTTCCTCTTCTTTTTCTTCTTCTTTTTCTTCTTCTTCTTCTTCTTCTAGTTCCTCTTCTTCAGCTTTCTCTTCTTCATCAGCCAGATTGTCATTGATTTCCTCCCCTATTAGTTGAACATTTATGGTGGTCATGTCATCATACTGTTCTTCAAAATTGGGTTGTGCATTTTTTCTGACTGATATTTGGTCATATTTTCTATCATCTCAGCTAGTATGGGATCAACACTGAATCCTACTATTTCATGATACTTTTGAAGCTGTATGAATTGTTGCAACTTTCTTTTAATAGGATCTTCGACTTCTGAATGCACTGATTGAACTGAAGAGTAACTTTGCTGCTGTTGGACAGAAGGTTGCACATGGAATGAAACATTATCTTGATGCCACCCAAAGTCTTTATTCTGGCTATTTCTCCATCCTTGTGAGTTATTTGCAAAGTTGTTGCTGTTGGAGAAGTTGTCTGGTCTTCCTTGATTGCTCCTGTAGTTAACTTGCTCTTCTTGAATTCCTGGATAAGAGCAGTAACCATTGAGATGGTTACCTCCGCAAAAGTCACAAATTAATTGTGGTAACTGGCCAGGATAAGAGTGAACTTTCTCGGTGGCTAAGAAAGACTGTCTAGCTGCTTTTTGAGTGCTTCTATTGACCACGTCAAACTCTTATTATCTGCCCTGAGTTCATCTTCAAAAGTTTGTGATGATCACATTTTTATTCACACTTTGCATAATTAATCTTAGCTTTCATGGGCTCTAATTGTGATTAAATCCACTGTTTTAATTGGAATTTACCAAATTGGGCTTAATTGGGCTTTAACTGTAAATGTTGTTTAAACTCGGATTTTTAAGCCTACTGACCTACCTGTCTTGTTTTGATGATATCTGGAGCTGTAGGTGTCCGATTTGAGTGATTCCAGTGGCATTGGAAAGCTAACTTCCGGGGCTTTAATTTGATATGCTATATGACTATATTCCCATGAAGAAATTAGGAGTAGTTGCTGTTTCAAAATCGCCTACTGTTGTTGTATGTCACAAGTCCGAATTTGATTAATTTTGTAATTAGTTTGTGGGCCTGTTTTAATTAATTTCGGCCGAATTAAGGCCTAATCAGTTTGTTAATGATTTAGGCTCTATAAATAGGTGTGTTGCTGAGTGGTTTGAACACTTTACTCTTATTTTTCAGATTTTAGAAAAAAAGACTCTTCACTTTCCCTCTTTTTGTCTCTTCTTCCAAATTCAGTTTTCTCTCTTCTTCTTCCTCTTCTTGCAATTTCGGATTCTCCACTTCCTCCATGGAAGGCTGAGCATTGAGGATTGATTCTCAAGTATCATGAGCATTGGATGTTGAGGTTCTTTAATTGAATTTCGAATTTTAATTTTCTGTGCAAATTCCTTCTTCTCCTCATCTCTATAATTCTAGGTTATTGAATCTTGAATTGGATGAATGCTTATTGAATTCGGTTTTTGATTCATGATCTGAAATTAACATTTTAGTTTGCTTAATTCTAAAATGTATCTACTATTTGCTTAACTCATTAGGTTAGGGATTAGGTTCTTAATACAAATTTGCTTAATCTTTGTATGAGATTGTTAGGAATTGATTGATGCTTCATTGATTAATTCGGATTTGCTAAGGAAATTGAAATAAATCTCTGAATCCGTGAGACATCCAAATGCGAATGAGCTTGTGAATCAATCTGTTTTTGTTGAATTGAATTAGGAATTTCGAATTCTGTTTTAGGAAATTTGAACTTGTCATGAACAAAGAAAATCCCCTGAATGTGTGTGTGTGTTGCTATGAGATTGAAATTCTGAATTTGTAATTGGATTCCTTAAGAGAGACGACTTTGGGTTAATCAACCTACTGCACTTTAATTCATTTTATTTGGTTGAGTACGACCTCGATCAGTTTGCTTATGGGATGAAACAACATCTTGTTGCCACCCAAAATTTTGATTCCGGTAACTTCCCCAATCCTGTGAAAAATTGTTAGAATAATTGTTGTAATTAGAGAAGTTATCTTGAATTGGTGTGTGGGAGAAATATTTTGGCTCTTGCTGCCTAACATAATCTCCAAGGGTTCTTCTTGGTGGATTTTGACAATCTCCAAGTATTCTTCTTGGTGGATTTTGCCATTCAGAAGCCATTCAACATTTACTTCACTTGGGGTGGTTGAACAGAGAGTGTTGAAATTGTCTCCTTTATATCTCTCCTTTTGTTCCTTCTAAATGTCCCTTCTATCTCAGGATCAAATATCAATTGATTTTGAGACACCTGTCTTCACAAGAGCACTATTCAAGAAACTCAAACAAATGTTAGCTCAGGAGAGAGGAACAAAATAAAAGAAAATATTTTTTTTACTATTTTATTTTAAAAAATAATTTTTTTAATAAAACGAAAATAATAAAATAATTAGAATTCCTAAATTTTTTTTATAAATCCAAAAATAAAAATCCTAAAATTCTAAGATAGAAATTGATAAAACCAAGTTTGAATTTGAATTATGATATACACTTATCCTAAAATCCTAAAAGAACTCGAAAAGGATAAGTGTTGTAGATAAGATAAAACCAATTTGAATTTCAAATTTAAAAATTCAATTTTTTTTTATTTTTCAAAATAAAAAATTAATTAAAAATTTAAATTCCTAAGATAAACAACTTGATAATTAGACCTCCCAAGTTTATACGAATTGAAACATCGTTCCCCAGCAACGACGCCAAAAATACATGATGGAATTCAGGCAAGCGTACCAAAAATCCAGCAGTATAATAGTAAGTATGAGTTATCGTATCCACAGGGAACGGTTCACTTCGTATATTTTTAGTGATCAAATTATCAAGTTAGAATATATTTTTGGAATGATAATTGATATGCAGAATTTAAATTGCAGAAAGTAGATAAAGCAATAAAATAGGGAGAGATAAATTTACTTGGATTAGGATTGGACTTCGTATCATCGCACCCCTTAGGTATGTGAATCACTTCTTTAATTATGAATTTATTTTTTATAATACCTTAGCCAACTCTATTGTCTTACCCCGAGTTACCAGGAGTAATCCACTCGATGGTAGCCCATGCGGGTTCTCCCAGGCGACAAACTACCACGAATTGATTGTTCTATTAGTCTGTTGTTAAAACTATCATTTAACCATATTTTCCTATAGATGCTCCTATGAAGGGGCTGTCACCTTCCAATCCTTCAATCATCAGACTCCAACTATATTCCCATATGACCAATGAGTACAATTAGCAAACGGAATTTGAGTTTCCTATGTCTAGGCTCCCCCAAACTCTAATACTAGCCGGAAGTCTCTATCACGTTGTATCCTGACACGCGCGGAAGCTATGCATGAGAAAAAGCATAAAAGTACCGAAATATATAAAAACAGGGATTTATAATTAAATACGAGAATTCACATACACTTGGAGATTGAATCAACTACATCCAATCCAACTAGAGAGTTTAGCTACTCATGGTAGCCATTACAAACAAATGAAGAATCCGTCACCTTCTTCAATCCTTGTGCCTTTATCTTCACACTCTATTCTAAGCTCACCGACTGTCCTCCTCGTTAATCTGTGCAAAAGGACCTATTTATAGACTAAGGAAAGCTATTTTAAATTGGGAAGAGATCTATCTGTATTTGAAATTGAAAAAGCTGTTTCGTGTGCTGCGCTTCACCTTCACCTGCGCTCAGCGCAGGTGAAGCGTGACTTCCAGTAAGATATGAGCGCAGGTGGAGCGTGAAACACGCTGCAGACTTTCTTTATTTCTTCATTTATCAGCTTGATCTCTTTCTGATCTTGTCATTGCTTGATTGGCTTTCCTTGCTTCCCCTTTTTGACTTGATTATGTGATTTATTTGTTTTGAATTTAAACTGGGAGAGTTATCCTCAGAATCTTTGTTTAATTGGCTCTGATCTTATCCTTATTTTGTTTTCATTTAAACTCCAAATTTGCCAATATTCTCCACAATTAATGCTATCTTCTTTTCCAATTCAAATCTCTCATAAATCTGTACAAATTAACAGATTTCTAATTAAAATAGCATCTAATTCAAATTCAAATTAAATAATCACAATTATTATACTTATTCACAAAAATAGATTATTTTGGGGCATAAATTACTATTTTATCCTTGATAAGTGCAGTAAAAACATAAGAAAATATCATATAATTTGCACTTATCACTCGCTTAAGCGAGAATCATCCAGAGATGGGAATGCTCTATGGAGTATTATCACTCAACCGAGAAGCCACTCGCTTGAGCGAGAATGCGAATCCAGAATTTTCTTAGCATTTTCGATCAAGCGAGAAGGGCTTGCTTGAGCGAGAATGCGTGTGCCTGTTTTAAAAACATAAAGTCAGGGTTACATCCTCATTCTCTTCTCCATTCCTTTTATATTCTAGAAAGAGATTTCTAGAGAGAAGGAGCTCTTAGAGCCAAGAAGAAGGAGGAGAAGCCAAGGATCTCCACCCCAACCTTCCCCAACCTCTTTTCCTTTCTTTTTGAGCTTCCTCGAGGTGAGTATAGCTCATACACTCTCACCCATTCTTGTATGATTGTTCCCTAATGAATCTTATTCCCTCCTTCCCCTTCTTATTGATTTGTATGTGGTTGCTTGATGATTTATTCCCTATCATAGTCATTTTATTGGTTCTTTGTATGGGAGTATGCCTTAAAAATATGATTAAGGCTTTTATGCTTAGGGATTTCTATTATCATGTGATTAGATTGAGCATCCATGAGTTGTATTAGAAATGACTTGGTTAGTGTTGCATACTGATAGTTTGAAAAATGAATTTAAGCTTCGGCTCCCAGATAAAAATGAATTTGGCCATGGGCCACCAAACCTTAATCTAATCAAGCTTGACTTCGGTCCAGAATAATTGGTGGGATACGTCCCCAAGGAAGACGTTCCTTATAGTCTGAGCCCAGGTCTAGCCTTAGAATTACTGAAAAGACCATGTTCTGTCGGGCAATGCAGGTCATGCATATCATATCTTATTTGAGTTTGCATTTATGTTTTATTTAAATTGAGTTGAGTTATGGTATTATGATTAAATGTAAACTTTCTGATGCATGGCATATGCTTTTCTTCCCCACACTGTATGACTGCATAGTTATGCTCACTGAGACATTAGTCTCACCCCATGTTTGTGGGTTTATTTTAGATGTGCAGGATTGTCTGGCCGGACACATGGATGGAGAGATTGAAGCTCCTTGAGGGGGGTTCTCCCACTTCTAGCTTTTTAGTTTAATTCCTTTGGGGATATATATATGTATTTGAGTAGTATTATGTTCTATTACGTTAGAGATTGTATTTCTGGTTGACTGTTATTTTGGGCCACTAAGTGGCACATAGATTAGAAGACTTGATTTCTATGAATGGTTTATGTCAAGCTTATGTAATCGTTGGAATTACTTAGGCACTTTATGAATGTGTATGTAATGATATCGGTAATGGCGCGAAATAATTTCTGAAATTTTGGGATAGTGTCTCCAACTGACATGATTCTAGAATCTAGAAATTATGATGTTACATTATTATATCAGAGCAGTTCAATCCAATTAGACTGTGGTTAGGTTAGTTGCCCGTGACTTCCTATGATCCTACGGTACCCCGTACTCATTATCGGGACTGATCACCCCTATATTGTGTGCGTCGTACACGGAATCATGGTTAATGACGTGAATAGGATGCTTTGGTTAGAAAGTTTGGGACACTTCCCTAACAAGGTTAGAACCACCCACCTGAGAGAAAGAGAGAGAACAACATAGGTCTATTCCCAAGAGTAGAACCCTCACCATAGAAACCTTATAGAACGTCACCCTTAAGCCCTAGTGAACATGAGGCACACATAGAGAAGACTAGCTCAAGTAAACTCCTTGATAAGTGAAGAGAGTGTTGTTGTTTAACCTTGAGTCTTGGTAGTGAAGGTTGTTTGAATTCACTGTGATGCTTGATTTGCCTAAGTTATTGTATGACATGTTGTGCTTGTTTGTGTTGATTGGATTATTAGTTCGTAAAGTCAAGATTCGTTTTTGTCGGGAACCTTGTCAAAATTTGATAGAAGTAAGAGTAGGACAGTTAACCTAAATCAAAATAGAAATCTTTCCTAGAGCAAACCAAATTTTATTAGAGTGCAAGGAAAGGAATAGGATAAATAGGGTTTACTAAGGGGAAGTGTTGGAACACAGGTTAAGTAAACCAAAGACCTCACCTAAGGATAGAAGAGTAGTATGAACAACATAGACACCTCAGTATCATCTAGGAATGGCGGAAGGTCGGAATTCCGTCGAGTGAATACTATGATGAGTGATTTTTTTTCTTGGACCACCTTAAGGCTCGTCAGGGGACTTGTCGAGCGATTAGTGATGCCTTTCGGACACCCAATACTTTTGCCTCCTCCATGAACTACATGGATTGAATCCTTAGACCCTACCCGGACGGGTATGTTGTCGTGGTTTTGACCACAGGCTTACCCTTTCTATCCAATGCTTAGATAATACCATGCGAACCGTAAGGAGTAGTGTGAGAACACCCTAGAGTGAGAATCTTAGGCAACTAAGTAGTGATCCACGAAAGGTGAGGGAGCAATGACTTATGCCTTAGACAACTTGGAAATTCCCAAAGTGAGAATACCTTATCCAGGCCCTAGGATTAATCGCATCAGTAGTAACCCGTGAAGAATTGGAGATGCATTTAGGAACGAGTAAGGTAGAGACCTCTAGTGGCCTTAAGGAACATGAGCAAGAGGGTCACCCAAGTAGGGAAACCATATGGGAAGCATTGAGGGAAACTAGGATTACTTAGGACAAGCACCCAAGCGGGACTACCACCTAGGAGCCCCAATAGGGACCTACCAATACCTGTGGGAGGGAGCCTTAGTTGCGACTTCCTCAGAGGATAGGAAATCGTAGTTGAGAGAGCTAGGGATTCAAGTTTAGATGACGGGAGGTAGCGATAATAGGTTAACACCTCGAGTAGAAATAGAGAGTTCTAATCAAACTACCCTTAAAGTAGCCTTAGAACCTTAACTAGGAGAGCACGATTGAGTCTTAGCGTAGGGCTTAGTCTTAGGACCTCAAGTGAACGAAGGAAGATTGTGGGAGTTGAGGGTCGTGTAGGGGGAGTCTGAGCCCTTAAGGGGGTAGCCCTTCAAAGTGGAGTAGAGGAAACCACGAGAGAAAAACCCCGGTTTACCATGGCACCTCCAAGGTGCACCCAGACTGAGAATAGATTTAAGGGTAGGTAATTAGTCATGACCGAATGACCAAGTTTGGTTATACGGAACCGATAGTCTGGCGGTTCAAGGTAGAGTACCAAAACCTGCAGGAGTTCCCTAATTCCTAGGAAAACCCCGAGTATGGGTAATCATAGATCACCTCAAAATTCCAGTTGAGACCTAGAGCCAAGCTAAATGGAGACCTCGTCCCTTAAGGGGGGTAGTTGGGGTATAGAATTATGAGAGTAGGAACCATTAAGATAAGTTACGACATAAGTTAGGATTTACCATAATTATACCATGCTCCGTAAGAATTTCACTTGTGGTAGTCGTATAAGTGTTGCGTGCTAGAGTCATCAGTGTTTTCTTAGTATGACATGCTGCGTTTCGTTGCATGACAGGTCTTGATTGTTTCATGTGATTGAGTTAATAACACTAGTTTTAAGGGAACCATAGAATGAGCTTGAATTCAATTAGAAAACAGTTAATGTAAGGCCAGGTTGTTAACAACATAAAACTTTAGGTTGAGTTGTAACTACCAAGAGTTAGGATCCCAACAATTTATGTAACCTCTAGGTAGTTCCTAAGAGTGGTGTACGCGTTGAGAATTGAGTAGAAATCATAGCCCAGAGTTTTATGAAACCCCTTTCGTGTTGCGACCTTGTGGTAATCTGGGAATTTGATATAGGACATAGGATGGTGGAGAAACAACTACCCTTTCAGCCGGTTAGGAACCATTGGTAGGACATTCTTGACTTGTTAAGTAACATGCTTGTCCGAAGTAGCTAAGCCTCACTGGAGTGAAGAGAACTAACCTGGGGTCACCTAGGAGACCATGTTAGGATTGTGGTGGAGGGATGCTAAATAACGGAGTACCTACCAAAAGGGAAAATGGGAGATTGATTGGTTTCAGCGTAAGTTAGGCATAGAACAGTTTGAGGAGTAATAACATTCAAGACATAGCCTGTGAGGATAGAACCAAGAAGACGGGTTTAGGAGTGCAATCGACCCTTAATTTTCCTTTAGCTCTCGTGAGGAATAGAGGTAATTATAATCGAGCGAAATCTTGGGATATTTCAGAGTTAACCAACAAAGTTGAGAATAGAAGTTTGGTTAGGATTGGGAGTAATCGGAGCAAATTTTGAGGACAAAATTTATTTAAGGGGTTAGAATAGTAGCATCCCGAAAAATTAGGGCCTATAATTTGTAGTGGGAGCCTCAGGCCGTCGATTCGGCTAAGGGAGGAAGGTTAGACGTAAGAGGAGAAGTTGGGAGTTAGAATGTGGATTTAGACAATAATTAGACAAACATGGTGAGAGTCATTAGTTTTAAGAGATTTTGAAAAGAGGGACCGAGTGTTAAGTCAAACCACTGTAGACCAAATTTAGAGGGAAGTGTAACATCCCAATAATTAAAACCAATTGCACATAGAAGGTTAGTAGGGTAATAACCTTTAAGGGAATGATTAACAAAAGAGTAAGAAAATGATAGAAGAAAGGCTAAGAGTGGGAAATTAAGAATTTGCGTCTTAGTATTCTCGCTCAAGCGAGAATGGGCTCGCTTCAGCGAGTTTAGCAGCAAAAATTATTGTTGTGGATTCTGGTTTTCTTGCTTGAGCGAGGGTCCTTCTCGCTCAAGTCGCTCAAGCGAGAAACATGGGAGTTTTGGGGGCTCTCTGGAAGATTTTCACTTGAGCGAGAATGCGAATCCAGAGTTTTCTTAGCTTCTTCGCTCAAGCGAGAAGGGCTCGCTTGAGCGTGAATACGCGTGCCTGTTTTAAAAACATAAAGTTAGGGTTACTTCCTCAGTTTCTTCTTCGTTCTTTTTATATTCTAGAGAGAGAATGAGCTCTTGGAGCCAAGAAGAAGGAGGACAAGCCAAGGATCTCCACCCCAACCTTCCCCAACCTCTTTTACTTTCTTTTTGAGCTTCCTTGAGGTGAGTATAGCTCACACACTCTCACTCATTCTTTTATGATTGTTCCCTAATGAACCCTATTCCCTCCTTCCCTTTCTTATTGATTTGTATGTGGTTGCTTGATGATTTATTCCCTACCATAGTCATTTTATTGGTTCTTTGTATGGGAGTATGCCTTAGAAATATGATTAAGGCTTTTATGCTTAAGGATTTCTATTATCTTGTGATTAGATTGAGCATCCATGAGTTGTATTGGAAATGGCTTGGTTAGTGTTGCATACTGATAGTTTGAAAAATGAATTTGAGCTTCGGCTCCCAGATAAAAATGAATTTGGCCATGGGCCACCAAACCTTAATCTAATCAAGTTTGACTTTGGTCCAGAATAATTAGTGGGATACGTCCCCAAGGAAGACGTTCCTTGTAGTCTGAGCTCAGGTCTAACCTTAGAATTAGTCAAAAGACGTTGTTCTGCCGGGAAATGTAGGTCATGCATAGCATATCTAATTTGAGTTTGCATTTATGTTTTATTTAAAGTGAATTGAGTTACGGTATTATGAGTAAATGTGAACTTTCTGATGCATGGCATATGCTTGTCTTCCCCACACTGTATGACTGCATAGTTATGCTCACTGAGACATTAGTCTCACCCCATGTTTGTGGGTTTATTTTACATGTGCAGGATGTCTGGTTGGACACTTGGATGGAGAGATTGAAGCTCCTTGAGGGGGATTCTCCCGCTTCTAGCTTTTTAGTTTAATTCCTTTGGGAATATATATATATTTGAGTAGTATTATGTTGTATTAAGTTAGAGATTGTATTTCTGATTGACTGTTATTTTGGGCCACGGCGTGGCACGCAGATTAGAAGACTTGATTTGTATGAATGGTTAATGTCAAGCTTATGTAATCGTTGGAATTACTTAGGCACTTTATAAATTTTTATGTAATGATATCGATAATGACGCGAAATAATTTCAGGAATTCGGGGATAGTGTCTCCAACTAACATTATTCTAGAATCTAGAAATTAGGATGTTACAGTACTGGTAATATTGGTACTAAAGAAATATGGTTCTTCGCGGATGTGTACTGATTGCCGAGCCATTAATGAATGGTTTATGTCAAGCTTATGTAATCATTGGAATTACTTAGGCACTTTATGAATGTGTGTGTAATGATATCGGTAATGGCGTGAAATAGTTTCAGGAATTCGGGGATAGTGTCTCCAACTGACATTATTCTAGAACATAGAAATTAGGATGTTACAGTACCGATAATATTGTTACTAAGAAAGATGGTTCTTGGTGGATGTGTACTGATTGCCGAGCCATTAACAAGATAACGGTAATGTATCGTTATCCAATTCCTAGATTGGACGACATGCTTGATGAGTTGCATGATGCTTGTTTGTTCTCTAAAATTGATTTAAAAAGTGGTTACTATCAAATTCGATTGAAAGAGGGTGATGAGTGGAAAATTTCTTTTAAAACAAAGTATGGTTTGTATAAGTGGTTAGTGATGCCCTTCGACTTAACTAATGCACCCAGTACTTTTATGACTAACACTCCACAGTGATGAGCTAATCATGACTCGAATGGTGTAATCATAATTAATGACGTGGATCCTAATTATAATGGAGCATTCATGTCTAATCTACACTTGGTCTAGAATTATAACATCAACCCCTAATTGTTGTCTTGCCCAATAACCTTATCATTACTTCTTATATAGGCATATATATTAAAGGATATATACCTTAAGTATGTGTTGAGTCTCAAGACTTTAAAGTCTAAGACACCCCAACACCTAATTGAGTCTCAAGTATGATTAGAAATATATTCAAAAGTTCTGTTGTTTCAGAGAGGCTCTGAAGAATGTCTGTCTGAAGTCGAAGCTATGATATGAAGTTGGTCAAGTTTTGAAGACTCAAGTTCTGAAGATCAAGGATCTGTCTAAAGCATGAGTGGTTCAGATAATGGTTCCCATCTAAAGACGAAGTCTGTCTGAAAGTACAAGGGCATCTGACGTGGAAAATCAAAGCCAGTACCAGAACTACACGCAACCTCAATGCATTAGAAAAAGCAAGACAAAAGACAACTTTTTGGCTGCGATTCAAATTGGAAGCACAAAAGTAGAAATGTTGCTCTGTAGAAGTCGCAAAAGTTAGAACAGGACTGCAATCTAGTATGGTGACAGTGGTTGTGTCTCAACGGGATAAAATGTATTTATTGCTATCTCATAACAGACTTCTCAATGACGTTCTTCAAGCTGAAGTGAAGCCTATAAATACCCGAAGTCTCTTGAAGTTAAAGGTTGGTTGATTCATTGGTTGATTAGAGAGAGTTGGTGTTGTTATCTCTAAGAAAGAAAAGCATATTTCTACAAGCCCAAGCTTCAAAAAATTCTATAAAAAATCCTTTGAGGATTTATTTGTTGAAAATCTCTTGTACAATCAAACTTTCATATCCAGAGATAGGTCTCTGTAATTTCTTATACACCCAAAACGAAGAACTTGTATATTCTAAGTTCAAATTTTTTCTGTAATACTTGTTGTTAGAGCCAGGAGTGGCTTGGTTGGACAAAGAATACTTGTTGAATAGAGCCACGAGTGGCTTGGTAGGACAAAGAATACTTGTTAGAGCTAGGAGTGGCTTGGTAGGACAAAGAATACTTGTTGTGTAGAGCCTGAAGAGACTTAGTGAACAAAAGAATACTTTTAATCTGTTAAGATTAAGAGAAAATCCAGTAGCTTGTTAGCACTGGGACTGGAAGTAGCTCACGAGTGGTGTGAGTGAACCAGGATAATTGGCTGAGTGTTCTTCTGAACCTTGTCTTTGTATTTTCAATTTATTCTAACAAGAAGAGGGGTTTTGAACAAAGTTTTTTTAACTCAGACAGATACTTACGTTTCAGACAGCGTTTGAATCACTGTCTGAACGCTCTTTAAAACTTTGCTTTACGAAAGGTTTCCATAAAAACACTAAGTCTATAAAAACACTATTCAACCCCTCTTCTAGTGTTTTCCTGTGTGTTAAACACTATGTTCTTCCTTTACTCAATTTTTATTGAGTCTACAGTTAACTTGAGAATTGAAATCCTTGCGAGCACCCACCACCCAATCTCTACCTATAGAACTTCTTCAGCATGATTGAGCGATCCAGTAACCCTCATGGAATATTTGCATCAACAACATTCATTCGAACAAATTAATAGTTCGTATGCAAATATTATACATACCAATATAATTCTCTCTTTTACAATCTTATTATTCGTATGCCGTCGTGGATTAGGTGTAAAAAAAAATTGCTTGGCCCTGAAATCCATATCAATCTAAGCTCTATTTAGCAAATAACTTGGCCAAATATACAAAGACTTATATATATAATGGAATGGATTTGGATTTTATGCAGTCATTTTTTAGTGCAATCGATGCAGTCATAAATATGGGTCATTCAATTAAGAGCGGATGGCTCATATGCCAAGATGCTTTTTTAGTACCAATATTTAACATCTCAACATCTGAGCCATTTGATCTTGATTGGACGGTCCACATGTTATGACTGTACTCTCTACACCAAAAAAAGGATTGTACCAATTGTGGTCCATAATATTAAATTAGATTCGGAAGATTTTGCTAATTAAATCCAAAGTTCAATCGCATTTTTAGATCTCGAAACTTCTATTTTCTTAAGTAGATAATGGCCAAGCCGCAAGCCCTTTGTTCTCTTTTTTTTTTTAAATAAAAAATCAACAAGTTGTGTATCTCTTTGTTTTGCTTTAATTCTTGTCTATGCCATGCTCCATTTCTATCTTTCTATAAATATATTTCGCAAGCTATTTGTAAAAGAGAAATTCTATGGTACCCTCTGGCTAGAGAGGGTTTTGGTAGCTTCTTTAACCATTCAATAAATTTCTCTTAACTTTTTTAATTAATCTTGGCATTTTTACAGTTGCGGGACAATGTTTTAATTATTTGAATTTGTATTTTTAATTTTTGTAAAAACTTTCTGACCCTCTATAACTATTATCCAATATTTTTAATTGGGTTTCCTCATTTTTTATATTATTATTTGAAATACATGTGTGTCTTATTCAAAATTCACTTTATGTTTTTTTGGTGTGAACCACAGGTATCCTCCACGGGAGGCAATCCTGTTCGAGTCGGGAACATCTACATCCTGGTGGGACTAACTCTCTCAACGGGGATTTTTTCCATCCACAAGGCTCGAACCCGAGACCTTACTTAAGGGGAATCAAGTATATACCACTTGAACCAACCCCCGTTGGTAATTCACTTTATGTTTTTGAAATGATTTAACAGAGAGTACACTACTTGTTACTAAGTGACTTTGACCTTTATATCTCTCTTCAATCAAAAAAAAAAAAAAAACAGAGAGGATACCAAAACCTTCTCTTACTGGAGGGTACCAAAATGTGACCCTTTGTAAAATTTATGATATACCTTAAAGCCATTGACTCGACATGTGCCAATCTCGTGTATTATATATACCAAAACATGTTGGTAATCTTGTTTAATTTATAGGCCCTTGTGAACCATGAGATTCATAAATTGGGTTGTTATAATCCATTGTATTGTTTAGTCTACTAAAAGACAAAGCTTAACGGAATGTCAACACAATGTGTTTCTTTTTGCGCGCCTAAAAAATTCGCTCACGTGGACTTCAAAAAAATTGATAAATTTTTACCTATTTTAAATTATACTCCATGTTATCTCGTGAGGCTTGTGTAACAACATTAAATCTCTTATCTGGGATTACTAATTCATGATTTTGGGTTTTAAATAATGACTTGATGACGATGAAATTATATCCGAGGGAGAATATAGGGTGAGGGTAATTTAGTTATTTGAGTCTATTATATGCATTGTTCTAAAAACTGGATCGGATTGGCCGATTTGATCGGTTCGACCAGGGACCGACTTAATAACCAGTTCATTAAATCTTAAAAATTGGTCGAGCTCGAAATCGGTGAGAATTGGTTGAATTGGTCAAAAACCGGTGTTGAAAATAGGTTTGAACCGGTCATTTAAAAAAATCATTTTTTTTTTAAATTTTTATTTAATCTAAAATATTTTTAAAATAAATAAAGACACATACTTAAAAATTATACGTAGATATTTATTATTTTACTAATAATTTATGTTAATTTACAATTTTATATATCCGTCCAATTTTTAAAACATTAATGCTACCAAATTAAAAAAAAAAAAAAGCCTGTTATATCCCGTTGCACTGATGTCTCAGGCAACTATTACTCAGAGCAATTCCTCAATAGTCCATTATGACTTATGAGAGGATATTTTGCTATATAACTAGGCCATGTCCTAATTGGACAACAAATCTAAGGTGGCAGAGTTTCACTCAATGAGAGCCGCATTGACACTTGACTTTTAGAGGTCAAAGCTTCGTCTGATTAACACAATCATAGCTAATAAAGGCCCAAATAGTCATAATATGTGACCTAAGTAGTTATAATTAATATATAAAATGACTCTAAACTTCTGCGCTTCTGAATGGAAAAACTTGGACTTGCGACATGTGAATAAACCGGAAGAAGATGCCTTATATTCTCCAAAACAAGTGCTTCCTGAGATAATGTGAAAACCCCCTTGATGTCGCTAATACAGAGGTTTTCCAATAATTCCATATTTATTTTTTAATCTTGAACCAAATATATGATTACTTGGTTGGGAAGGTTGTTCTGTTGCTATCTGAAATGCGAAATCAAATTAGCAAATCCCTTAAGAAGGGAATAAAATATATATAATGTTGTCTTCAGATGGCTCATTTTGTCTGCGATCTCCTTAAAGATTCATATCTCATACCCGCTTTCACATTGTAAGGAGAGAGAAGCAAGTAGTGACAAAAAGTAACAGGCTGGTCCTGACCCTCTCTCACCAGAAATTACAGGGGAAACAAACTATTTTATTGTTCTTTATGTGTTCTCGCTGACAAGGTAAGACCCAACCAGGATTAAATAATTCGAGAAGCAACACAACATGATCTCCCTGAACGCCCCTCATTTTGTCTTTCTTTAGTTTTCTCCAATATATACACATGCTACAAGGAAACAGAGCAACTTAAATGCGTATATTAATCTAACAGCCTAAAACCAAGAGAACAGAGATGAAGCATCTCAGCCTCGTCTTGTACACCCTGCAGCATGCACTCTCAGTCATTGTCTTGAGTCTTGTTTTGTTTTGCTTCTCATCATTGCATGCAGAAGGCTATAGGCCTCTACCGCGCACGCATCAGCATCAGCGTTTGCACTTCCACATGGTTCGAGCATACTCTGGTCCTAGTCATGGAGGAGTTGGTCATAAACTAATTTCTTGAAGAGTCTTTTACGTCTACTTCAGATGCACTTGAAGACGATTTGATCCCTTTGTTTTTTTTTTTTTTCATTTGTCTCTTCCCCAGCATGGTTTTCTGTGGTTAAGCTTAAGCTATATGGTTCTATGGATGTCTTGCATGCTGATCATGTACTGCGAGTCTCTCTGTGACTTCTTGTCTTGGAAATCTACTATTAATACGTCACAGTTCTTTGGAGACAAGTATCAACTGCTTTAGCTTGGAAATCTACTTTGACATAATTTATATATATATATATATATATATATATATATAAGAGGAACAATAGGTGCGTGAGGAGAATTTCTTTTGTACTGAAGATCTCGTGCAATGTCCTTGGCAGAGGTCAATAGGTAAGCTCTGTTGTCTCCTGCTTAAGAATTAATGCTGTGAACACGATTTATGCAGACAGCTGAGTTCTGTGCAGACTTTCATATGTAACATAACATCATGTGGGTAAATAATTTAGATTTCATTTGTAATATATCAAGATACCTATTTTATCGGTCTTTGAGGCCGATTATAGAAATAGCCTTGTAGCTGATATCTAGGAATTAATTTGTGTTTATTTTCTTCAAAATAATGTGGATCTAGACTAACACTAGAGTAATTTATGCCATGATTCACATTTTAAACATGGCCGAATATACTATTATAAGGCCTTATTCGCTTAAATAGCTCTAGGCTTAGAGTGCCATGTAAAATTGCTTGCAAACTGATACTTACAAACCCTACCCGCTTAAATAGCTTGGGGTTTGCGGGTTTGAAAAATGAAGAGGAAGAAATTAAAGAGAATAGAGGTTCATAGAAACCCTATCCTTATATTTGTTTTAAGCGTAGTTCTCTCCTTCCATAGTTTATAAATATTGGTGGAACTTGATCAAAATGATTGGGAATAATATTTTAATGTATAAATAAATAATATTATTATAGGCTTAATTTTATTTTTGTTTCCTATATATAATTTTGGTTCATTAAATTTTTTTGAGCAAATTAAATCACTTAAATTTTAAACTTCAAGTAAATTTGGTCCTCTAGTCTAAAATACTTAAATTCTCATTTTCAATATAAATATTTGGTGGTTTATAATAGATTAATTTGAGATATGAAATAATTTTAAAGGTTCACAAGTAAAAATTTTAATATAAATTTAATAAATTTTGAAGAATTTTGTATGATATAAAATTAGGGTTTAAATAAGGTAAAAAATTGGGATTTTTCGATTTTAGGTGAAATTTGATAATTTGGTTGGCGAGATTTTAAATTTAATAAGATTCAAAATGAATCAATTAAATTTGTGGATATGTAAAGTAAAAAAGTGATAATTTGAGTGTTTTAAATAGAAGATAATTGAATAGGAATAAATTTACTTAATTTTAAAAGTACAGAGACTAAAATTGAAACACAACATTGCCTATATATAATCCAAAATAAAGGAATCAAAGTGTAATTAAATCTCAGAGTGTAGTGTTAACACAAAATTTATCATTAAAATAATATTTAGCTAGATAATAAAATTATCTCCAATTAAATAAATATTGTAAAACAATTTTAATGAGTATGACATCTCATCTACTATTAAACTCAATAAATTATATGATAATACATCATTTAATGAATAAAAATATAAATATTTTTAATACTTATTTAAATATGTATATAAATAAAAAAAGTTTAGGGGAGCCATATATGGTGTAGTTGGTTGAGTCTCAATTAGGTTGTTAAATTGAGACAATTTTTAAGAATTCTTGAAACTTTAAACTTCTTTTCTAAAATGCTTCTCAAGTTATTTCAACTTGGATATTAGAAAAAAAAGTTCTTCCAGCAGGGTTTGAGTACATATAAGATGTGCAATGTAATATGGCTAGATTGTATTTGATGAGATATCCTAAGATGATGTTCTTTAAGAAGTAGTTTTTAATTTTAAAATATGGATACATATTAGTGCGAGCTGCAAAGAAACAACACCACACACAAGTGAAGGAGAAAATGAGGAAAAAGAAGAAAATAAAATGGTTAACTATAGGCTTGAGAAACGTCTTTATGCTAAGAAGGGTCTTAGGAAACCAATTGGTCCATTTCGAGGATAGTCAAAGGGAAATTATATCTCATACTAGGTGTATTGTTGAGGGAAGTGTGTGTTCTCTTGTCATTTATAGTGGGAAATGCACTAACATAGCTAGTGTAAGGACGATAGAAAAATTAGGATTAAGCACACACCCAAAACCTTATAAATTAACTTGGATAAGTGATGAAAGGGAAAGGGTAGTGAACAAGCAAGTCCTCGTAGCTCTTTCCATTTGGTCTTACCAAGATGAAATTATTTGTCATGTTGTACAAATGAAAGCTATGTACACATATTTTGTTCGGAACCTTGGCAATTTGATAAAAGGCTATCCATGATGGCTTCTCTAATAAAATTTCATTTAAACATAGAGGAATAAATATTATTGTCATGCCAATGTCTCTTCAAGAAATATGTGAGGACAAAATTCAAATGAAAATGAGATGTGAAAGGGATAAACTTGAAAAGATGCATCTTGAAAACCCTAAGACACTACTAGAGCGCACTCATATTGCAGTGACTTTTTTTTGCAGCGATCCAAATATCGATGCACAAAAAATCATACAACAGTGACTTTATCGGGTTGTTGACACAAGCAGTTTGTCAATTACAACATGAAATTGTGCGGCGGATAACTCAATATTTTTCTCAGTCACTGCTTGAGTTGTTGTAAAAGAGTAATCATACAGAAGCGACTTTCCACGCTTGTTGGCGTACACAATTTGTCCATTACTTTTTCCTGCAATATAAATGTAAGGTCCAAGAATCCTCTTGAGATGTTTTCATAATGACAAACTCTCAAAATACATTGAATATAATTCTGAGTAAATGAATATTAATGTTTCAATTGAGTTTATCTTGAGAAAGAACAGAAAAATCTTAGAATTCATCAAGGAAGGAATCTGTCAAGAAGAAAGCAAATAATTAAGGCATCAGAAGAAACATTTCTGCAACTAAGATGTGTTCAAAACAAATAGGTTACACTTAAAGGAATAATCTACACAAGCTTAATCTTCAAAATGGGAGAACAACTATTCTCAAAAGGCTAGATAGTTGTACAAGAAGATTACAGAAACCAAGATAGACTGTATAAAAGATTATAAAAAGCATTAAATTTGTTGAGAAGAATCTGCCATAACAGACTGCTTTAGAAGAAAGGAATTCTGTCAGCAAGTTCCAGAAGAAAGAAACTGACAAAATAATCTTCAAATTAAGTTTACTGGATATACAAACACCGTGTGCTAAAATTACATAAATGCCCAGTATTTTTGCATGTCTCAAGAACTACTTCAGAAGAAGGAAGCTCAAATAGAGAAGAATTCCTGGCTCTAGAAGATATGACCAGTCAAACCTGAAGAAAGAGAAAAGCTGTCACATGTCAGTGACAACTCCTACAAGGCCAGCTGGGAGATTAACCCTTTCTACAAGGCATTCCAACGGCTAGTTAAACCAACCTAGCCTATAAAAAGAAGGTCCCTCTTCATCTCAATATACACAGCACCAGAAGAAGCAATTTGTGCATCAGAATTACTATCTCTACCTTCTGGAGAAATTTCACTTTCTGTAAATCATTTAATTTTGGTCTTAAACAATTAGGAAAGTGTGAAAGAGAGTGTGTAGGCTCGTTTTAATTCTATTATGCTAAATCTTGAGCATTTTTACTTGTAATTTCATCATTCCATTCATTGTAACTCTCAAGATAAACAAGAAGCTGTTAGTTTTTCTTGAGAAAGGCTATGTAGAATCTGCAAAAGTTAGGCGTGCCCTCTTGCTGCAAAATCTTGCTATAAAACCTGCAAAAGAACATTGGTGGTGTGAGCCTGTAAAGGCTACAGATGAATATTGGTGGTGTGAGCCTGCAGAGGCTGCAGAAGAATACTAGTGGTGTGGTGCACCCAAGAAGCTGTTGTATCAAGGTTGATATAGTGAAAAATCCTACTGAGAGTAGGGACTAGACGTAGCCTCAAGGTTAAGAGGTGAACCAGTAGAAATATTGTGTGCATACTTCTTCTCTCTTCACTCTCTTTACCTTGAAAGTTTCTTTTGAGATTAAGTCACCATTACATCTGCATAAAAAGAGTTTTCAAAACTATCTAATGCCTAAGTAAGTGACACTTTGAGAAACTATATTTTCTACATACAATATGACTGTGAAGTCTATTAATCAGTTTGAGCATTCAAACTTGACTCAAAGACTTAATATCCTTTAGTTTTTATGATTAACAAATAAGAGTATAATAAGAACAAATAAGATTATATAAACAGATTCTATTGAGAAAGGTATTGGTTTGTTGATTGTGTTTCAGGTTGAAATATTCATTAGAAGAAGAAGAAGATTTGATGAACAGAATCAGAATAAGAAGAAAAAGATCAGAAGAACAAATGCAGGATTTAATATAAAGGTTGTCTGAAGTAAAGCAACTCGTCTGAAGTGCAGAAGCTGTCTGAAGTAAGCAACTCGTCTGAAGCATAGAAGCTGTCTGAAGAACGCAAGCCGTCTGAAGTGCTGAAGCTGTCTGAAGTACGCAAGTCGTCTGAAGACGTGAAGACCATCTGAAGACGTGAAGACTATCTGAAGAAGCCTACAAACAGAATCAAGAATTTATCTCTTGAAGATGTTGCTAACGTGTAAAGCACACTCTACCAAAATGGAGTACACCTATATCAGTATAAAAGCTAAACATGCTTTTATGCCTCGATCAAAGTCTTGCAAAAATAAGGAAACTCTACAAAGACTTTCTGCAAAGCCTGGTGCACCTGCAACAAAAGGCATTTTTGTGTGCGCAGACCTACTGCACCTGCACCTGCTGGCTACCCAGAACTGATCTGAAGACTGAGAAAAAGCAACCAGAAAGATGTTTGAATAAAATACAATTGATTCATCATCTTTATCTCAGAAGAAGCTAAGACTATATGATTCAACATTGAGGAAATCATATGTCTTTATTCAAAGAAGAAACTGCAACAACAGCTATTCGACAAGACACCTCACTTAAAGAAGAAAGAAGAAATGGTGTCAGGAAGCAAACAGAAAAGGAGCATATACAAAATAAGCAAAAGGACAATGTATTGAGGAAATTAATACAGAAGCTAAGACTATATGATTCAACGACTATAATATCATATGTCTTTATTCAAAGAAGAAACTGCAACAACAGCTATTCGACAAGACACCTCACTCAAAGAAGAAAGAAGAAATGGTGTCAGGAAGCAAACAGAAAAAGAGCATATACAAAATAAGCAAAAGGACAAATCCAACGGATATCTCCTCATATACACTCCTAAGAAAAGCAGAAGAAATCAGAAGTCAGTTGAGGAACGCAGAAGAAATCAGAAGATAGCTGAAGAAAAGCAAAAGGAAATCAAGATAGAGAACATGCAAAATAATATCAAGAAAATCTCTCTAAAGAGCTCATCTACAGAAGTGTCAGAACAGGACTGTCTGAACACTTATTTGCTTAAGGAGAAGCAACCGTTTGAGATATTTCTACACAACGGCTATATGAGCCACATCATCAAACATCTCAACGGTATTATGAATCATCTTCAAACGGCTATATTCCAACAGAACATATAAATAGCCTCAAGGAAGAATTTGAAGATGTTGAACTCATTTTTCACTTGGTTCAATCAGTTGATCAAGATGTATCAGAAAAACCTTATTGGTTGTTGACAATGCTTACTTGAATCAACCAAGTTGAGAAAGTAGAAAAAGAATCAACCATGCTGCTGATCTATTGATCAGCTAGTCAAAGTTGTAGTTGTTCAGTTGAACAACCAACCAGGTTGTGATTAATCTCAAATGAACCAAGAATGGTTTGAAGCCGCAAGTATACCTTGGTTATTCCAATGATACGGGTGAGAATGTAGCCCATGGAAACCAATGGTTGGAGAACAAGGCTGAAGCTCAAATCCAGTATCTATCTAGCCAATTCTCAGAGGATGTCATTCCTCACATCAGAGACAGGATTGCACCTAATTTATACACTTGTATCATAAGTGTACTTGTGTGAAAATAAATTATTGCATAATAACTGTCCTATATATGTATGCATATTACTTGTTTTGTGTGTAAATTATCTGCACTGCATGCGTGAATATATGTGTGTAAATGAAGAGTCATGTATGTTTATCATTTAATATGAAACGGCACGTTGAGGGATAATGGATCATCAAACGGTTTCTCATAATTGGCACGATGCACAACTCTCAATAACTGCTTGGTGCATGTAACCGTCACTCCTCATTGAACGAAGCAATGATCACTGCCTATTTAAAAGGAGTTTGGATGATCATAATGTAAATTACACTTCATTCAATCATTTTTTTAAAAAGGTCAAAGCTTCCTCAAAGAACCTATTCTCAGAAAGTTCAACAGTTCAATAGTACTCAATGGCCAACATGTCTGCATCATCAAATGACTCAAACCATCCCGTGTTTGATGAGAGAATCATATCCTCTAGAATGGTAAAACTCTCTGATTTTGATGAGGTTGGGTATAATATCACAGAGTACTTTGACGCTGTGGGGTGGACTCCTTACTTCAACAATATCTCCTCATCGTGGCATGAAGAAAGTGTGCTAGAATTCTGGAACAACTCCAACATTGTGTCAAATGATGATTGGACCGGGATTAAAACAGAGGTAATGGGAAGATTAATTTGTGTGGACTACAAATTGATTGCTGAAGTGATTGGTGTGCCTGCTAGAGGAGAACAGTACTTTCAGAGGTGGGAATCCTTGCATGGTGGAACTTTCATCTTTGATGAAGTTCTCTTTGGAGGAAGACGTCTAGCACCCTACCGACCTTCTCAACTTTTGAAGTTTCCCAGAGCACTTCTTGCTGTGCTAAACTGCAGCATCCTTCCAAAAGGACGCAACAAGTTAGAAGTAAATCAGCTGGAAAGGTTCGTATTAGGACACTTGCTGACAAAGAAGAGAATCAGTCTTCCCTGGGTGCTGATGTATCAGATGATTTTCAGACAAGATATGAGCAATGAAAATCTCTATCCTCACAACACCCTGATAATGAATATTCTGATGCACAAGGGCTTTCCAGTGGAAAGTCACTTTGACCAACCGCCTCCTCACTTCTTTACTCCGGGAATGTATGATCAGTTATACCGGACTCTAATTGATAGAGAAGAAGCTCCAGAGAATCAGGTGATTATTCCTCCCTTGGTTGCTCCACGCAACAAAGCAAAAAGGGTTTGTACTCATTTGGGTGCTCATAAAAGAAAAAGGATGGTGTTGGGTGCATACAATTTGTAGAGGGTAAATGACAAGGTGAATCGGCTGGCAAAGAGACTGAGAGTGGCTGAGAAAGAGCTGCAAGAGCTCAAAGCTGAGAAAGAGACTGCCAACGCCGCTGAGTACCCATTTGATGACCATTGAATCCATTTCAAGTGTCTTGTCTTTTTGTTATTATTTTTGTTTTACATCTTAAATATTATGAATATCTTTTATATGATTATCAAAATCACTTCTTGTCTGTGTATGTTTAAACAGTGTGTCTTTTATCTTTTAATGCTCGAATGAATGTTTAACTCAACACAACTTTTTCTCAGTACATCTACTTGATAAAATCAATTAACTTAATAAGATAAAGACAAAATTAAGATTCATCTACTATAAAAATCTTCTAATAATTTAACTTGTTGAAATTTGATAAAATTAAAATAATTAATCTAAGACATTTGTTTTAATGATTAACTAATATGAGTAAGAAATATTAGATACTACTGAAAAGCATCTTTAGTTCATGATTCAGAAAAACAGGTTTTAGAAAATAAGCTAAAAGAAGAGCAATCGGAGGAAATGCCATGTGTAAAAAGATGAATCAAGGCAACATCATCTAAAAGAATGTCTAAGTGTTATATTATCCCCATTGTCTGAACCTGTTCAGACAGTTCACAATGAACTTACTGAAATTGTGGGTCAGAAATGTTAAGATGGTTGATACACAAAGCACTGAGCCTACCTCTATGCTTGAAAAGATAATTTTTACTTAGTAACATCTCTACTTTCTAAACCTGTTCAGAAGGCTCTTGGTGAACCTCCTGAAATTGTGGGTCAAGAATGTCAAAATAATGGAAACACAAGTCCCTAAAGTCTATTTCAATCCTTGAGGGACAGGTTAAGATGATTGTTCAAAGATTCTTTGAAGCACAAAAAGACAAAAGACTAAAAGGAAGATTTGCAGACATCAAGCGACCTCAGAAGAAGAAAAGTCTTCAAAGAAAGGTGCAATGTCAAAAAAGCTTTCTTCCATCCAGAGAATAATGAGGAAATCTAATGGTAACATCACTTCACTTTAAAACTTAAATATCTGTGAAAAAATTGTTCTTTAATAAAATATTTTTAATCAACAAATAAAATTTTAATTAAATGTTTAAGAACCTAAAAGACTCAACACATTAAAAGCCTCTCAGATAATAATAATCATAAAATCCTTTGACTGATACCATAAAAATCTGTTTTCAAAATTTTTTTTTCTTAAATGTTTTCTCACATATTCTATTATATTTATTTTCTTTCTTTTCTGTTACGAAAAAGGTGTTTCGAAAAAGTATTTTCTAAAATATCTTCAAATATGTTTTTAGGTCTCTTCTTAATTGTTTTTCAAAAACGTTTTCCAAAACTTACTTTATCTATGCTAATGACTCAGTTTCCTATAGGACTTCATCTATGACCAATCAATGATGCACGTTTCGATACTTTTAAGGTCTGAAACTGTCATCATGAAAAGCTACCTGAGCCCATATACATCGCGTGAACAACAATCCAAAGGATTCATTCTCCTTACTTCTCTATTTTACCCCTGCTTCAAAGTCCTATAAATTCACAAGAGCTCTTCTCACAAACTCACATCTTCAAAGCTCTTCTATTGCTTTGTCTAAGGTTTTGAGTAAGTGGCTCCCAGAAGGATGATGAAGAAGCAAAGGAAAACAGAAGAAGGACCTCTGGAACATGTTGAGGCAAAGATCAAGTCATCTTGGATGATGTATGGAATGAAGAGTAAGGGAAAGGGTTCATCTGAAAACCCGTTTCTCTATACTTGGACCATGGTGATCTTGTCGCATCACAGGTGGACTGGAAGATCACTGGGAGATCCCAGAATAGTCAATCTTATTAAAAGAACTACTGACAAAGTGGTTCTTGGAAGTAAGGTGGTGGCTAATGATCGAGACACAGTCTTACATGATGCACCTCCATCGTCCCAGCGGCTAGAAGGAAAATGCGTGCAGCAAAACACGGTTGGGATGAAGTCTGGGGCTCTGAGGCAACTCCTAAAGCTTTTGCAGCAAAAGGAGTGGTGATAGCTTTAAAAGAGATGAAGTCTGATAAGGCTATGCCTCATGCCTTCGAAGGAATCTCCAACGTTAGCAATGAAGAGTGCATTCTATTTTTGGAATGTAACTTGTTTTTCTTTTAAAGATTTCTTTATCAAATGTTTTAAAAAAATTTAAACTTGTGTATTTCTATTTTTATTTCAGTTTATTTTGTTTATCAAAAGTTGTTTCATTCATTAACAGTTGGTGGTTATTTAAAATGTATGTCAGTTTCTCTTGTTTCATTTATTAACAGTTGGTATTTATTTCTTAATCTTTGGTATCTGAATAATAATAATAACAATTTGAGTAATAACGTCCCTGCAAAATTAGAACAACTGATATCAAGATTCAGACAATGTCTAAAAACTTTAATGTAAGATAAAAGGGGGAGAAATATAATCAGTAAAGAAATACAGCTAAGCAATAATGGCAAAAATAAGTGAACTTAAAATAGGAATGTATATAAATATAAAACTATGAACCTTTTTAATTAATGACAAAAGGGGGAGAAATATAAAACTCACAAAATGTACTGAAAGAATATAAAAGGGGAGAAATATAAAAATAAGGGAAAAATATATAAATATATTTTTAATAAAATGATGTATGTAACAGGTAACTAGAAAGTCAAAAAATAACTGAAAGTATAACAGTAAAAATAACTTATGATAGAAATTGATATATGTAATAATAGTATAAATATATAAAAATCGGTATCTGTGATAAGTCATAACATGAATAACAATCGGCATCTGTGATAAGTCATAATATGTGAAAATATTAGTTTTCAATGAATAACAAACAATAATAATTGGTATCTAAAAGATTAACATCTAGTTTCTAAGAAGTACTAACAATTGGAATCTAAAGATTAACATCTAGTTTCTAAAGGATAAGTTAACAAAATGTATCTAATCTTGTTAGTAGTTAGAATAATAACAATTGGCAACATTTAACAAACTAAAGAATAAATGTTCTTCTCAGGGGGAGTATTATAGATAGGGGGAGCCTTCTATATACTTAACCATCTTTCCTTAAAACATTTTGTAAGTTATACATATCTTATTTGTCATCATTAAAAAGGGAGAGATTGTGAAGTCTATTAATCAGTTTGAGCATTCAAACTTGACTCAAAGACTTAATATCCTTTAGTTTTAATGATTAACAAATAAGAGTATAATAAGAACAAATAAGATTATATAAACAGATTCTACTGAGAAAGGTATTGGTTTGCTGATTGTGTTTCAGGTTGAAATATTCATTAGAAGAAGAAGAAGATTTGATGAACAGAATCAGAATCAGAAGAAAAGGATCAGAAGAACAAATGCAGGATTTAATATAAAGGTTGTCTGAAGTAAAGCAACTAGTCTGAAGTGCAGAAGCTGTCTGAAGTAAGCAACTCGTCTGAAGCATAGAAGTTGTCTGAAGAACGCAAGCCGTTTGAAGTGCTGAAGCCATCTGAAGTGCTGAAGCTGTCTGAAGTACACAAGCCGTCTGAAGACGTAAAGACCATCTGAAGACGTGAAGACCATATGAAGACGTGAAGACTATCTGAAGAAGCCTACAAACAGAATCAAGAAGAAACTGCAACAACGGCTATTCGACAAGACACCTCACTCAAAAGGACAAATCCAACGGATATCTCCTCATATACACTCCTAAGAAAAGCAGAAGAAATCAGAAGTCAGCTGAGGAACGCGGAAGAAATCAGAAGATAGCTGAAGAAAAGCAAAAGGAAATCGAGAGAGAGAACATGCAAAATAATATCAAGAAAATCTCTCTAAAGAGCTCATCTACAGAAGTGTTAGAATAGGACTGTCTGAACACTTATTTGCTTAAGGAGAAGCAACCGTTTGAGACATTACTACACAACGGCTATATGAGCCACATCATCAAACATCTCAATGGTATTATGAATCATCTTCAAACGGCTATATTCCAACAGAACATATAAATAGCCTCAAGGAAGAATTTGAAGATGTTGAACTAATTTTTCACTTGGTTCAATCCGTTGATCAAGATGTATCAGAAAAACCTTATTGGTTGTTGACAATGCTTACTTGAATCAACCAAGTTGAGAAAGTAGAAAAAGAATCAACCATGCTGCTGATCTATTGATCAATTAGTCAAAGTTGTAGTTGTTCAGTTGAACAACCAACCAGGCTGTGCTTAATCTCAAATGAACCAAGAATGGTTTGAAGCCGCAAGTATACCTTGGTTATTCCAATGATACGGGTGAGAATGTAGCCCATGGAAACCATTGGTTGGAGAACAAGGCTGAAGCTCAAATCCAGTATCTATCTAGCCAATTCTCAGAGGATGTCATTCCTCACATCAGAGACAGGATTGTACCTAATTTATACACTTGTATCACTGTCTTAACCTTGTACTTAGAATTCAACCTTTGTATCCTGAGTAGTACTCAGTTAACCTCTAGTACAAGAAGAAATTAAGTTTATGTTTCGTGGAAACTTAAACTTAGTTCAAATTTTAAACACTTTATGTGTCTGAGAGCCTGGAGAGGCTTGGTGGAAGAAAGAATACTCATACACTACTGTGGTTAGTGTCTGAGAGCCTGGAGAGGCTTGGTGGAAGAAAGAATACTTAGTTGCAAAGCCTGGAGAGGCTAGACTGAAAAATAATACTGCATATGTTGCCTGGAGAGGCAGTTGAAAACAAAAGAATACTTAGTCGTAAAGCCTGGAGAGGCTAGACTGAAAAAGAATACTGCATAAGTTGCCTGGAGAGGCAGTTGAAAACAAAGGAATACTTGGTGATGTCTGGAGAGACTGTACTCGTGTTGTCTGGAGAGACTGTACTCGTGATGTTTGGAGAGACTGTACTCGTGATGTCTGGAGAGACTGTACTCGTGATGTCTGGAGAGACGGTACTCGGTAGAGCCTGGTGAGGCTTGCCTGAAAAAAAATACTGCATGAGTTGCCTGGAGAGGCAGTTGAAAATGAAAGAATACTAATTGTTTAGCCTGAAGAGGCTGTGGTAAAATAATACTTGTATCTGAGTTCATATAGTGGAAAATCCAGTGGTTGTTTGCCTCTAGGACTGGATGTAGCTCACGGGTTTGTGGGTGAACCAGGATAAATTTTGTGCCTAAGTCTTCTTTCCCTTAACTTCTCTATTTACAGTTTTCATATTTATGTTGGGGATTGAAAAGTTATTTTCATAACAAACTTAACACAACGATTTCAATAAATGATCTTTCATAAGAACAAAACATGAGATGTTTCTCATATCATTTGGAGCATTACAAAGAATGCTTTTTGAATTACTTCTGAAACAATTATCTGAAGTGAGTCTGGAAAGAGCTCAGTTCAGAAATTGGGAACAAACTTCAGACAACCTCTAGTCATTTGAAGTATTTCAGAAACAATTTTGAGAAACATTCAATGTAATAATCTTCAGAAGATATCTTGAGAAGTTTATGTTTAAAATAATCCTAAGACTTAAAAGAAACTTTATTTTTCTTATCTTCCGCACGTTTTAATTATCTCTGATCTTAAGATTTATTTTAAACATTATTCATCTTCATGATTTAAACAAAAGATTTTCAAGATTGTCGTGAAAAGCTTAAAACACTATTCAACCCCCCTTCTAGTGTTTCCTGTGGTTCTAACAATAACCATTTATTATTACTCTCATTTTCTTGTTTTAATCTTCTAATATAAGCCAAGTAACCTACTTGAGCAGAATATATATTAGAAGAAAGTGCATAATTTTAAAAGATGACAATTCAACGCCTTTCTTGTGATTGCAACATTTACTTCAATTGGTACCAGAGCTTGCCTCTAGGGTTGAACACACCAGTGTGAGAGCAAAAAAATCAACAAGGGAAGATGGTGAACCATGGAGTTGGAATGTTTATTCCAAAAGGATCCTCTACAAATAGACCTCCAGAATTTGATGGAAAAGATTACTTTTACTAGAAGGATAGAATGAAACATTTTCTAGAATCCCAAGACATTGACTTATGGTATATTGTTGAAAAAGGAATTTTCATTCCTTCTGTTAAAATACCAGAATATTAGCACACTTAAAAGAAGGAGAACCTGTCCAAATAGTGGAGGAAGGGCCACCACAACCTAAAGCAAAGGAAACCTGGACCTCAGAAGAAAAGCAAAAATATCTTCTGAACTCCAGAGCTAAGTATTATTTGTTATGTGCACTCAACAGAGGAGAATATGATAAATTAGTTGGATGTTCTACTACAAAAGAAATATGGGACACTCTCAGAATAGAATATGAAGAAACAAATCAAGAAAAAGAGTAAAAAATAAACATTGATTCATCAATATGAAATGTTCAATATGCTAGAGCATAAACCAATTGATGAAATGTTCAGTAGATTCACCATTATTGTAAATGGCTTAAAATATCTTGGAAAAAGCTATACAAACCAAGAGCAAGCCAGAAAAATACTTAGAAGTCTTCCAAAACTTTGGAGACCTAAGGTAATAGCCATTCAAGAAGCAAATGATCTTGCTGTCTTGAAACTTGATGAACTTCTTGGATCTCTCAAAGTTCATGAGCAAGAACTCATGGATGAGATACTACCAAGAAGAAGAAAAACAATAGCACTTAAGGCAAACACTTCAAAAAGGGCTAGCATAAGTGCAAATTCCTCAGCAGAAGATAGAGAACAAGAATGTGAAGAAGAATCATCATCATCTAGAAATGATGATGAGCTTGCCTTCATCTCCAAGAGGATTCGAAGAATGCTGAGAAGAAAATGAAAAGGAAGAAGAAGCTTTACACCCAGAAAGGAAGGACAAAAAATATGAAGGAGGAAAATGTCAAATAATATGCTTTGAACACAACAAACCTGGACACGTGAAAGCGGACTGTCCACAACTAAAAAGGGAGCCCAGAAATTTTCTAAAGAAGAAGAAAGCCATGATGGCCATCTAGGACGATACAGAAAGCTCATCAGAAGATGATCCAGAAGAGAAAAAAACAAATTTGTGTCTCATGGCAGGAAAGGAAGAAGATGAAGTATTTGAATCTAACTCTCCTACTTATAGAGAACTAGAAGATGCATTTGAAAATCTACTATTTGATTCACACGCACTAGCCCAAAAATGTGCTTTACTTAAAGCTCAACTATCAGAAGCACAAAAAATCAATGAGGAATTAAGAAGTGAAAAGGAGAAATTATTCATGACAAATCATTGTCTACAACAATCTCATTTTAAGCTTTCTGAGCAAGTAAAGTCCTTAAGGCTCAGTTCCTCAGAAGAAACAAGTAACAACAACCAGTCTATTAAGACAAACTCACTCCTAAAGTTTTTAATGTAGTCAAACCATTAAGTTAAGATGATTACAAAAAGCAAAGGCTAAGATGCATCTTATTATTTACTGACTGTGTGCTCAAGTATTGGCAAAATTTCTAGACTTTAAAATTGCAGGCAATATTCAGACAAGAAAGCTCAAGAACTACTTTTGAGATATAAAGCAATAGAAAGTCAGAATCAAGCATTGTCAAAGAAAAGACTAAGACAAAAGATGCTGAGCAGAGATGAGATCCAAAGTCAACTTAAGACGCAAACTCAGACTCGGATGTAGACTCAAGACTGAGACACAGACACAGACTCAACTTGAGACATACACTCAGAAGCACTACTCAAATGCAGTCAAGAGACTCAGATGTAAGGTTACAAAGAAGGATCAAAGATTTAGATAAGAGATTAAGACTGAAACAAAGACTCAGATGCAAGAGCTACCAAGGACTGAGACTCAGACTAAACTTGAGAACGCAAGACACAAGAGTCAACAAGAGTCAAAACAAGGACACTACACATTATGACATAAGGCAGTACGCACAGTACTTTTGGCAGAAGACCTTCTCTCTCATTCAACGCCTCTTAACGGCCATATAACGGCTAGTTTTCCATTTGAAATAGAAGACAAAGATCAACAATGAAGAGAGAGAGAGAGAGACTATGCTGCATACTGAATACCTTCTGCATCTCATCTTACATCTCAAGTCTATCTCATCTCAGATCCTATCTCAACTTGAGATCAATTAGTAGTCTCACTCATTCTCTCTTTTAAATCTTAAATCTTTATCCTTGTAAGAGAGAAGATACACCTAGCTACACTCATTGTCTATCCATACCGTGTATGTTGTAAGATAGATTTATCAAATATCCTTTCAAACCTTTGTAACCAGTCTCAGCTGAGATAGGAAAGAGCCTAGTCTCAATGTGAGTGTAAGCGTCGTGAAGAAGCTGTAAGAATACTTATAACTCAGCCAAGGTAGGAGAGCCTAAGCTTGGTGTGAGAGACATCCTGAAGAGGCTGTAAGAATACTTGTAATTGGCAAGATTGTCAATAGTGGAAATCTCACAAGTTGTGAGGACTGGACATAGCCCAAGGTGTGGGTGAACCAGGATAAGATCAATGTGCATCTCTCCTCCCTATCTCTTTATTTACATCACACAACTTATATCTGAAATCTAATTGTGAAATTAAATTAAATCTGTTCAGAAGAAATCAATCTTTAAACTAAGAAACCATCTCTCCCTTGTTGAAAATTATTAATGTTAAAACTTGAGACATCATCTCATCTAACCCATCTGAGCTTCCAAGTTATCAGACTAGAGAACGCATCTCAACTTGGATTTTAAGTTTGTGTTTTCAGGAACGAAATCTCAAAAGTCTCTATTCAACCCCCCCTTCTAGAGACACCCCGCCAACTTCACAGTCTTTACAAAAAGAAAACAACCTTCTGAAAGAAGAAATAAATAAAATAAATCAAGATCTTTCCAAATTTATCAAAGGAACCAATAACTTAGAAAAGCTTAGAGGAACTTAGAAAGGAGTATTTGATAAAGCTGGAATAGGATATACTAAAGTCCAAAACCAGAAACTGTACAAAAAATTTTTGTACCAGCTAAAAGGCAACTTCCTCAATGTTCTTGGTGTAACAAAATTGGACATTTAGTTCAAAATTGTTACAAGAAAAAAGGAAGTATCAGAAGAAAGGTAACTAACCACATAGGACCCAACAGAATATGGGTACCTAAATCTTTGTTTACTTTTGATGTAGGATCCAGTAAGAATCACCAAAAAGAAAAGGCAATGGTTCTTCGACAATGGCTGCTCAAGACATATGACTGGAGACAAAAGCAAATTCATCCAACTACACAAAGTAGAAGGTGGTACAGTCACCTTTGGTGACAACAACAGAGCCAAACTCAAAGGAATAGGTAAGGTAGGTATGACCAACATTATGTGTGATAAGAGAGTCATCCACTAAGAAGGTCATATTCTTTGGAACTAGGAACAAAAATCTTTACAGCATATTCTTAGAAGAATTATCTGATCTTACATGCTTTGCATCCTTTGAAAATGAAAAATGGATTTGGCATAGAAAAGTAGGACATTTAAATATGAAAACTATTTCAAAATTTTCAAAATTAGAACTAGTTAGAAGTTTGCCCAAAATCAAATTTGAGAAAGATAGAATATGTGATGCATGTGTTAAAGGAAAACAAACTCACTCAAGTTTCCATCCTAAAAATGTTATTTCCACTAAAAGACCATTAGAACTACTACATATTGATCTATTTGGTCCTACCAAAACACCTAGCATCAGTGGTAAGAGATATGGATTTGTAATTGTGGACGATTACTCTAGATTCACATGGGTATTATTTTTCACCACAAAAGATTAGTCTTTTGATGCTTTTAGAATCTTCTCCAATAAGATCCAAGAAGAAAGTGGTCAACACATTGCTTCTGTTAGAAATGACCATGGAGGTGAATTTGAAATTTTCTCTTTCAAAATATTCTTTGATGAAAATGGCATTTCTCATAATTTTTCATGTCCTAGAACTCCTCAACAAAATGGAGTTGTTGAAAAAATGACAGTGGAATCCAAAATACTTTTGGGCTGAGGAAGTTGCTATTTCATGTTATATACTTAATAGAGTTTCTATCAGAAACATATTAAATAAGACTCCATATGAATTGTTGAAAGGAAGAAAGTCTAACATTTCATACTTTTTTGTATTTGGATGTGATTGTTATATCTTAAACAATAAAGAAAATCTTGAAAAATTTGATGCTAAATCTGAAAAGGCTATTTTTCTCTGATACCAATTGAAGTAGTTCATAGAGTCACAAGAAGGGGGGTTGAATTGTGGCCCTTGAAAACTTTTGGTCCAACCTACAAATACTTCGAGAAACATGCTGATCTTGCTCAAGGAATACCTTGGCTATTGGAAGTTACTTCTAGAAGATAGTGGTTAGTGTATAATGTCAACTAAGTTGATTCAAACTATCTTCTTAAAGGTATGAAATATCATAGGGACTAATATCATCAAATTTTATTCTTCCGTGTAGTGTATTTAATGTAGATACAACTCAAATAAGGTTCAGAATAATAATATAATGTTTTTGCAGTTATGTAGAAGCAAAACAGTGAATCAGTCACTTTAAACCATCCTTCTGAAAGGTCAAATGATTTTATATTTTAATAAAACTTTCTAGAATAGTTCTTTAACCAATAACTAATAAGATTATATAAGAAAATATTTTTAGAAGAAAGTTTATATCAATGTGATATTTTTAAATCAAGTTACACAATGAAATTTGATAAATGTTTCTTCTGGAGTATCAAATAGATTTGAAACTTGATGAAACTTTCCAGATCATATATTTACATAATAAAAAATCATAATATAAATTTAAATCTAATTAAAATCGAGTTTGTAAAGATCTGGTAATTTGAACACCAAGTTTCAATGTTGAACAATGAACAAATTTCAAGAAATGTGCTTCTGAAGCACCAAACAGTTTCATAATTTAATGAAACGTTCCAGATTAGTATTTGAACTGATATGGATGTGATTTATGTGAAAATATCAGTTCAAAAACCGATTTATCAAAATCTGGTTTAAAGTTTGCTAAATATTCAAAGTATGGACAATAACTAGCAAATCGATAAATGTACGTGCAGAAAGATAAAGAGAGTTAGGGTAAGAGACATTGCACATATGATTTTTATACTGGTTCACCCTCACAATCCTTGGGCTACGTCCAGTACCTACCTCAGTAGGATTTTCCACTAATCAATCCTGATTACAAGGTATTCTTTGTTCTCACAGCCTCCTCAGGCTCTTTTCCAAGAATTATTCTGCAGCCTCTTCAAGCTCCTTACAAGTATTACTCCGCAGCCTCTTCAGGCTCCTTGGTGCACCACACCACCTAGTATTCTTTTGTAGCCTCTACAGGCTCCTGTCCAGTATTCTTCTGCAGCCTCTGCTGGCTCTACCTAGTATTCTTTTGCAGCCTCTTCAAGCTCCTCACAAGTATTATTCTGTAGCCTCTTCAAGCTCTAACACCGGTATTCTTTGCTCAGCCTCTCCAGGATCTGCACACTCTCAATCCAACATTAACTCTCTAGTTAGCTTGGGAAATAACAAACACTCTTCAACAAGAGATGGGTTCTTTACAAATGGCTCTCAAAACACACATAGAGTGAATTAATCTTTACAAAATTGAACCTAGACACACTCTCTAAGAATTACGAACAACAGCTTTGCATTTTGTACTGGTTTAAGGAGAACCTCACTCTAGAAGGGATTTTCTACATTATGGCTCTTTGGATTTCTTCCCTTTTCTCTCCTTAATGTTGCCCAGCTGAATAGGGCTTTATTTATATAATTCTATGGGTCAAACTAGTCGTTGGATTTGCTTGGAGAGGTGGTCAAGCTCTTAGTTGGCCTTGTAGGAGCTGTCATTGTCATAAGACAACTTTCTCTGTCTCATTCTTTGACCAGTCAAAGCTTCTGGAGGTGTTCTTCTGTTCTTTCACTAAGTCTTTCTTCTTGACGAGTAAAAACCATCCAACAACTTGATAAATAACAATAATAAGCTCCTAAAAAAAATTTGTGATGTTTTCCTGCATCTGAAGAAAATTGTTTTCTTCTGGAAGTATGCAAAAATTTTGTTTTTTGCTTCTGAAGAAGACTGATTCTTCTTAATGTTATCAGAAGTTTGATTCTTTTGGAAGTGTATAGAAATTCTGTTTTCTACTTCTGGAGAAAACTGTTTCTTCTGGAAATGTGAAAAAATTATGCTTTCTGCTTCTGGAGAAGACTGGTTCTTCTAGAAGCATGCAGAAATTATGTTTTCTTCTTCTGGAGAAAACTGGTTCTTCTGGAGGCATGCAGAAATTTTGTTTTATGCTTCTTGAGTGTTCTTCAACTTGAAATATTCAAGGATAATAGCTTGAGGAGTGTGGGAACTTGTTCAATGCTTCTAAAAATACTTTGAACATGTTTACAACTTGAAATTCATATTTGATACTTCTGGAGAGAGATAACTATATTGTAGAAACTGGTTGTTTTGCTTCTAAAGACAAAACTGTGTTTCTAATGATACTGACCTTCTTCAATTGCTTTGCTTGCATTAGTAACACTTGGAATCAATATGCTTTAATTTCTTAAGTGATCTTTCACATTCAGAAGGTGTTAGGTTTCATGAAAAACTCCTTTTCATGCGTCTAGTGGTCTTGAATGATCCTTCTTAAGCTTCAATTACTTTTGAAGCTTGATACAACTCAGTTTAATATTCGTGGAATCTAAGATGAACCGTCTTGACCTTCTTGAAGCTAATAAGCTACTTCTTGAACTTGTTTCATCACTTTTGACACGAAAGCTCTATGTAACATGCTTTTGAACACATGTTCTAATGTTAAATGTTGTTTGTTATCTTTCCACCTTCCTTTTGTAACTTTTCCTGTATTCTTTCAAGCATTCTCAAGTGCAAACATTAGTACCAAAATATTCAAAACACTTAGAATATTGTTGTGAAAGTTTGTTGTCATTAAAACCTTTGCTCAAAAGGGTCTTTGACCTTACATCAACTACTTCTATAGCCTACAAAGTTTATAACATCAAAATCAAACTATAGAAGAAAGCATGCATGTTATTTTCAATGATTCTAACCTATCTTCTGAAGGAAAAGCAAATTCTAAGTCAGATGATGAGTTTGACAAACTTATCACACATCAGAATGTATCTTCTAACAAGACAGAATTCTCAAAGGATTCCCCAGAAACTGAAGATCCCTCTCATGATCCAGAAAAACAAATTGAAATTCAAAATCATAGTAAGAAAGATCTTCCAAAAATCTGGAGACTAGTTTTAGCACATCCACATGATCAAATCATTGGAAGCACCTTAGAAGGTGTAAGAACTAGATCCCAGTTCAGAAGAAATGAAAATGGAATAGCCTTGTTATCTCAAATTGAACCCAAAACATCAATGAAGCCCTTCGTGATAATTCCTGGGTTGAAGCTATGAAAGAAGAGCTTGAACAATTTGAGAAAAACAAAGTCTGGACTCTTGTTCTTTCTCCAAAAGAACAATTTGTCATAGGAACTAAATGGGTATTCAGAAAAAAAATGAATGAAAAAGGTAATGTGGTAAGGAATAAGGCAAGACTAGTAGCTCAAGGCTACAATCAACAAGAAGGTACAGACTTTGATGAAACCTTTTCTCCAGTTGCTAGATTAGAAGCTATCAGAATTCTTCTTGCATTTGCTGCATATAAAAACTTTAAACTTTATGAAATGGATGTTAAAAGTGCATTTTTAAATGGTTACATAAATGAAAAAGTGTATGTGCATCAACCTCCAGGTTTTGTAAATCAGAAACATCCTAATCATGTTTTCAAACTCACCAAAGCTTTATATGGTCTAAAGCAAACTCCTAGAGCTTGGTATGAAAGGTTAAGTAATTTCTTACTCAAGAGTGATTTTTCAAAAGGAAAAATTAACACAACTTTATTTAGAAAAACTTTTAAAAAAGACCTATTGATTGTTCAAATTTATGTTGATGATATTATTTTTGGCTCATCAAATGAAAACATGTGCAAAGAGTTTTCTGAATTAATGAAAGGTGAAATTGAAATGAGCTTGATGGGATAACTCAAGTTCTTCTTAGGCCTGCAAATCAAACAAGAAGAAAAAAGAATTTTCATTTGTGAAGAAAAATATACAAAAGATCTTCTTAAAAGATTCAAGATGGAAGATGCAAAACCTATGTCTACCCCTATGCATCCTTTTGCTGTCTTAGATCTTGATGAAAATGGAAAACCAGTTTTTGAAAATGAATATAGAGGGATGATTGGATCTTTGCTATATCTAATTGCTAGTAGACCAAATATAATTTTTTATTTGGATTTTGTGCTAGATTCCAATATGCTCTAAAAGAATCACATGTAACTATTGTTAAGAGGATTTTTAGATACCTTGTTGGTACTACTGATCTTGGCATTTGATTCAAGAAAGGAACAAGTTTTGATCTTGTAGGATATTATGATGCTGACTATGCTGGAGATAGAATGGAAAGAAAGAGTACAAGTGTATATGTCAATTTCTAGGAGAATCTCTCATCTCATGGTCTTGCAAGAAACAACCCACAATTGCTTTATCCACTGCAGAAGGAAAATATGTTTCAGCTGCTAGTTGCTATTCTCAAATCTTATGGGTAAAGCATCAAATGGAAGATTACGGCTTGAGGTACTCCAAAATCCCTATCTTCTATAATAATACTAGTACTATTAACTTATCCAAGAATCCTATTCAGCACTCAAGATCAAAACATATTGATATAAAACATCACTTCATAAGAGATCATTTTCAGAAGAATAAGCTTGAGCTTAAATTCATTGAAACTAAAATGCAAGTTGCTGACATTTTTACTAAACCCCTTGTAGAAGATAGATTAAATTTCATCAGGGATAGATTACATATATGCAAGTTGAACTAACATTAGTAAAATAGAATTCTGAGTCTATTTTGGATGGAATGTGAATTATTGATATTATGCAACTCCTTCTTCTTAAAGAAGAAAGAAGAAATAGTGAAAACCTATTCATCTGAAAATTCTGGAACTAACTTCTTCTGGGAGGAAGAAGTTTATTTCTTGTGGAACCAAAGCAAACCCTTGGTTGACCAGAATTTTCTCTTTCTCTCTCTCTCTCTCTCCCAATCATAGGAAATGTCCCTATCCTTTGTGAAATCCTAAAATCTATTCATCCAGGAAACTAATTTAATATAAGAGGGTCAACCTTGAAAAAGACCCTTCTATCCTTGTCTAGGAAAATGTTTGCAAATATCTGAAACCCACATTTTGCCTTAAGGGAAGAGAAAGCTTAGAATTAGCAAAATAAGGGAAATAACTATTCTAACCGTTGGAATCTAAAACGACCATCCTCTTTTCTTACGTGCGCGTAGGACATCTTCTCTCTCCTTATCTCCCGCTCTCTCAAACGGCTAGTAAGGAGGATAAAACACATACCCACTCTACACAGAAGGCATTACACACTGCCTCGTTCACTCCTTGCAAGTTACAGATCATTATTCCACAAAGCACAGCATCTTACCACCCATTCTTTTGTTCAAAAATCAAACCTCTCTGTTTTTCACTCCACTCTTAGCATTTCATAAAAACTCCAATATGAGGGTTAAAAGTGTAGCTCAGAAGAAGAGAGCTCTATCCCTAAGTGTCTCTAGTTGCTCTTACAACATCCATGAGGAAGCGCCAACTATGGCTCTGGCTTAAGTTCATCAAACAAAGGTGCTCGATATCTCACCTCTCTCTACAAGACCCCCTTCTCCTAAACCTCCTACTAAGCAAAACAAGCCATCCACATCTGTTGTTTACGTTAGAAGATCAGATAGGATAAAGGTTGGGGTTATAGAAAAAGAAGAACATTGAGGGAAATGAAGAAGAAAGCCCATCAGGATAGATGCCTCCAATAGTAATAGTTCTGAAGAAGAACAAAGTTCCTCAAAAGAAGAAGGTGGTAAATTACCCAGTGAAGAAGATGAGGAATTGGAGAAGGAAAGTACCTCTTCTGGTGAAGATAAAGGTGAATCTTCATGAGGAAATGAAGAAAAGGTAGAAAGTGACCCATCAGAAGAAAAAGAAGAATGACCTAATGGGGATCTTTTTCAAAATAAAGATCTTCTCTAAGTCTTTTTTGACAAATGGAAATGGAAAACCATCATCCCTAGGAAAATTTTTGGCTAAATGAAGTCAAGAAGGAAGGATGGGTTGCTGACCATTTCATCCAGAAGCAAGGATGGGGAGACTTTCTTTTGGTCCAAGAAGCTATTTATCCCAAACTTGTAAAGACTTTCTATGCCTCTGCTAGTGAATATATGAGGGATGGAATCTCCTTAGTAGTTGACCTTAAAGGATCCACAATGGTTCTAACTCCAGAATCCATTAAAGAAGCTTTAGGACTTCCTCATTGTCCCACACACCTATATGATGACAATTGGTATGACTCAGTTGGAGTCTCCAAAGAAGAAGTAATAAAGAAGGTTCTAAGCCAGTCTGACTCAAGGCTCATAGCTAGCAAACTCACTCCAATATGAAGAAACTGCAGAATCTTGCTGTAAAACCTGCAGAAGCTTTCAAGGAAAAGAGAGTGAAGAGAGAAGAAGTGTGCACACAGTATTTGTACTGGTTCACCTCTTAACCTTGAGGCTACGTCCAGTCCCTACTCTCAGTAGGATTTTTCACTATATCAACCTTGATACAACAGCTTCTTGGGTGCACCACACCATTAGTATTCTTATGTAGCCTCTTCAGGCTCTATACAGTATTCTTCTGCAGCCTCTGCAAGCTCACACCACCAATATTCTTCTTCAACCTCTGTAAGCTCACACCACCAATGTTCTTCTCAGGTTTTACAACAGGATTATATAGCAAGAGGGCACACCTAACTTTTACATATTCTACATAGCCTTTCTCAAGAAGAACTAACAATTTCTTATTTGTCTTGAGAGTTACAATGAATGGAATGATGAAATTATAAGCAAAAAGGATAAAGATTACAACAAATATAGCACATCAGTATTAAAATGAGCCTACACACTCTCTTTCACACTTTTCTAACTGTTTAAGACCAAAACTAAATGATTTGCAGAAAGTGGAATTTCTCCAGAATGTAGAGATGGTAATTCTGATGCACAAATTGCTTCTTCTGGTTCTGTGTATATTGAGATGAAGAGCGAGCTTCTTTTTATAGACAAGGTTGGCTTAACTAGTCGTTGGAATGCCTTGGAGAAGGGGTTAATCTCCCAGCTGACCTTGTAGGAGCTGTCACTATCATGTGACGACTTTTCTCTTTCTTCAGGTTTGACTGGTCATATCTTCTGGAGCCAGGAATTCTTCTTTGTTTGATCTTCCTTCTTCTAGGGTAGTTCTTGAGACATGCAGGAATATTGGGTATTTATGTAATTTTAGCACATGGTGTTTGTATATCCAGTAAACTTAATCGGAAGATTATTTTGTCAGTTTCTTTCTTTTGGAACTTGCTGACAAAATTCCTTTCTTCTGAAGTAGTCTGTTATGGCAGATTCTTCTCAACAACTTTCTTACTTTCTATAATCTTCTATACAGTCTATCTTGGTTTATGCAATCTTCTTATACAAGTATCTAGCCTTTTGAGAATAGTTGTTCTCCCATTTTGAAGATTAAGCTTGTGCTGATTATTCCTTTAAGTGTAAGCTATTTCTTCGGATAAGTGTTCCTACTCGGATAAGTGTCCCTGCTCGGATCGCGTACTCTACTCAGCTCTCCTTTCAGCTCGGATTATTAACCCTACTCGGACGCATGTCGGATGGAGGTCGGATAGCACTCTTGTAATTCAATCCGAATTAAGTTAAACCACTTCTTTGGATCTTCTTCTGCTCGGTGGTCTACTTTCCTTTGGACTTAAGTGATCAAGAGTTGCAAAGCTTTCTTCATCCACTCAGATCTGGCCCTAGTCATTGGACCTTCAATCCCTTGCAATGCATTTGAGGCATCCTTGTTGAGGTCGGACAGGATTGTGTCATTCCCCCTTCTTTGAAAGGATTCGTCCTCGAATATGATTCATCACCTACATTAAATAAAGATAAGTCAATTACATTAAATGTTGCACTAACATTACCATATTCACTTAGAAGATCTATCTTGTAGGCATTGTCATTTATCCTCTCTAGAACTTGGAATGGATCATCTCCTCTTGGTTGAAGCTTGTTCTTCCTTTGTGCTACAAACCTCTCTTTCCTCATGTGAATCCTGACCTAGTCGCATGGTTCAAATACTACATTCCTCCGCCCTTTGTTGCCTTGTTTTGCATGCTGCTCATTTTTCCTCTCAATATTAGCTCGGACCTTTTCATGTAACTCCCGGACATAACCTGTTTTCCTTTTAGCATCTAAGCTAGAAAATTCAGAAATAGGTTATGGCAAAACATCCAAAGGAGTTAGTGGATTAAAACCATATACAACTTCAAATGGTGAAAAATAAGTAGTATTGTGCACCGTCCAGTTGTATGCAAACTCAACATGTGGAAAGCATTTTTTCTCATTGCTTTAGATTCTTTCTAATGATAGAATGTAATAAGGTTGAAAGCATTCTATTTACTGCTTCAGTTTGTCCATCCGTTTGAGGATGTGCAATAGTAGAAACTAGAAGTTTTGTTCCCTGTTTATTCCATAAAGTACTCCAAAAATGACTTGCGAATTTAATGCCCCTATCACTCACAATTGTCCTTGGTAACCCATGCAATTGGACAAATTCCTTAAAGAATAGGTAAGCTATTTGTGTTGCGTCGTTTGTCTTTGAACATGCAATCAAGTGTGCCATTTTACTAAACCGGTCAACAACAACAAAAATGCTATCCTTACCACTTTGAGTTTTTGGTAAATCAATCACAAAGTCCATGGAAGTATCTGTCCAAGACTACTTAGGAACAGTCAAAGGTGTATTAAATCCATGCGGGTTTAATTTTGACTTGTTGTGCTTGCATGTTATGCACCTTTCATGCTCAACTCGGACATCTCTCTTCATGCTCGGCGAAAAAAAGTGCTCGGCCAGGATGTCCAGTGTCTTCTGCAATCCAAAGTGCCCCATCAACCAACTCCATTGATGAGATTCTGGAAAGCGTACCAAAATTTCAGCAGTATAATAGTAAGTATGAGTTTATCGTATCCACAGGGAACGGTTCACTTCGTATTTACTCGTGATCAGATTATCAAGTAGAAAATGGTATTTGAGAGTTTGTGGTGAGGAAAGTAAATTTGCATAAAAGAAAGAGATGATTGAGAGAAGATAAAATACTTTACTTGGATTAGGATTGAACTTCGTATCATCGCACCCCTTTATGCATGTGAATCCCTATATTATTTATGAATATATTTTCATAATATCCTAGCCAAACTATATTGGTTTACCCCGAGTTACCATGTAGTAAACCACTCGAAGATCATTCATGCGGGTTCTCCCAGGCGACAAATTACCCCGACTTGATTGCTCTACCTTTCCGTTTGTTTAATACTATCAATTCGCCCTATAGACCTATAGTGTCAGCTATGGAGAGATTGCCTAGTTCTTCTTCAATGGTCACTTTCTCCTATAACCCTATAGTAACTACTACGAGTACTTTTACCAATCAGACTTTGAGTTTCCTAAGTATCGATTCCCCCAAATTCACTGTTAATTTTATAGAAACATCTGTCACCTGAATCATAAAATTAACCTATAACTCCAGCACACAGGCGGAAGCTATGCATTAAGCAAAGATAAAAATACCAATATTATAGAATAGAGATTTATAAATAAATATGAGAATTCTCATACACTTTGGGGGTTGAATCAACTACATTCAATCCTATTGAGACGTTTAGCTACGCATGGTAGCCATTACAACCCAATGGAGAAGCTGTCACCTTGCTCCATACCTAGCTCTGCCTTTGTCGTCTCTCTAATCTTCTTCCTAAATGCTCCTTTGCTAACCTCTGGAAACTGCGTAAAAGCCTCATTTACTTCTTTACAAAGGGCCCTATTTATATACTAAGGAAAGCTATCTTAAATCCGGAAGAAATCTGATTTGAAAATAGATCTAAAAGTAGATCTAAAACTAATCCACGCAGTTGTGCTTCATCTGCGCTCAGCGCATTTGCAGCGCAAGAAACAGAAACAAATTCTGATACTTGCGCTAAGCGCATGTGAAGCGTGGAGCGCGTAATTGATTGCTCTGTTTCCTCTTTTAACAATTTGATCTCTTCCTGATCTTATCCTTGTTTGCTTGGCTTTCCTTGTTTCCCTATTTTTGATCTGATTCTGTGATTATTCTGCTCTTTGAATTTAAATTGGGAAGTTATCCGCAGAATCCTTGTTTAAATGGCAGCTGATCTTATCTTTATTTGCTCTGATTTAAACTTCAAATCTGCAAATCCTTTCCTCAAATAATGCTATCTTCTTTCCTCATTCAAATCTTCCCATAAATCTACAATATTAACAGATTTTTTTATTAAAATAACATCAAATTCAAATTCAAATCGAATAATCACAATTATTACAATTATTACTAAAAAGGGATTATTTTGGGGCATAAATTACTATTTTACCCTTGATAAGTGCAGTAAAAATACAAGAATATATCATATAATTTGCACTTATCAAATACCCCCCAACTTAACTTCTTGCTTGTCCTCAAGCAAGAGACCTCTTTGCAAGCAAAATCAATTCAATCCCCCCTGTATAATTCTCATTAACAGAAAAAGTCACTTTCCAAATATCAGAAAAAGTCAGAATTAAGAGATGTTACCAATCCTCAATCAGAACAGAACACAATCAATAGTTAAACCTTCTCAAAAGTAGCAATTAAAGAAATAAATGATAAACCAAGAAATTTCTCTCATGCTCACGGGTAACTGTTTCCCTCAATTTTTCCACCACAGTTGAACAACTAAAATTGATAGTCGTTTCTAGTTCCTAAACATGCTCATGGTCAATATGGATCAAAAGGTCTTTTTATGGTTGTAATGAGGCTGGGCTATCAAGAAATCATGGTTTTTCTGGATAAGCAAAGAACACTTAGAATAGAGAGCATCTTTTGATTTTTCTTGAACTTTGAACTTCTCTCCATTCTCCATCTCATTCTTGATTTGTTTCATTTTTGCTGGCCTCTTTCTTTGTTTGAAGATGCACTCCCCCCAACTTATTCATTTGATTCACTTTTTCTTTTTGATTTTTGAGGGAGTGATCTTCTTTTTGCTTTCTTGTGCCTGCTCTTTGTATTTCTTTGACTTTCAAATCACCAACCTTTTTTTCCCATTATTTCAAGTTGCACCTTGCTCTCTATCCCAAGTGTGTAAGGGACAGGATATAGACATTAATTATAGCTGGGGTGCATAAGAAGAAACATTAAAGCTCAAATGGGTTACCAACAAAATTGGAAAATTTTTTAACAAGGGTTGACTTTTTGGAACAGAGCAAATAATATAATCAACAAAAATTGCCTTTATCACTTCCATATTTTCCACATGCAGAATAAAATCCAAAAACTCAATCAATAACAATTGACAAGCAGCGGTGAAAACTCTCAATTTAAGTGTTTGGATTCACAACTCACCGACTTTTGGCTAAATTCCTTGATAAAGCACTTATGGAATTAATCACAAAACCATTTCTTCTTTCCTAATCTGGTTAGTTAAACTGCCTAATTTTAGAGAATTTTGAAAAAAATTTCTCTAAATCCTAATTCCTAAAATCCTAAAAATTTTAAAAATCCTAAAAATAAAAATAAAAACAAAGAAAATGCTTAAAATGCACTGCATAACAAAATGATGTATTAGTGGAGTATATATACAATACATATCCAGAGTATAAAAAGAGAAATAAAGAAAAATAAAATAAAATGAAAAAGAAAAAGAAAAGAAAAGCACCAAATCAAAATAAAATCAGTCTTCCTGGTCCATGTCAGCTGCTCCATCTCCAGCTGCTCCACCCTCCCCTGGAAGAATAGACCTGTCCCCAGGCCACTGCAAATAAGCTCCAAATTGATCAGGGTGCATGCCTGGGTACGGGTCCGAGCAAGACTGAAAGTGCATATCCTGAAAATGTACAGCTGCTCTGTGAAGACTGGACAACTGAGCCTGCATATGAGTGTTCTGGGCCAGAAGCTGCTGGGCCCAGACTGGAGTCTGTATGTCTGCTACTAGTGGTGGTGGTGGTGCCTCTGGCTGTTGCTGCTCATCCTGCTCCTCATTCTCCTCATCCTCTACAGGGATGCAGTGGGCCTCTATATATCCTCTAGTCATGGGTCTCAAGATGCGTACCGAACAGACTACCTCAATACCCCTAGACTCACTGAGGGAAGTGATGAGTGATGGGAAGCCTAGACTGATCCTGGAGGTCTCATTGCGCTGCTCTACAGAAGATATAAAATCTATTATCTTCTATGAAATGACACTGGCAATGTCAATGTCAATGTCTGCGCCAGTAATGATGTTGTAGAGGAGGTGTGCTACTGGCATGATGACATTTGAAACATGTCCTGTAGGGGTGATGTTGGCTAGTACCAATACTGTCCACATCCGTGTGATTGCTGTCATCTCTCGCCTAAGAATGCGAGCAGCCTCTCTATATGCATTCCTCTCGAAGGAACGACCTCGTAGGCATAGACACTCTGCGATCTAAATATCCAGGGGATCATTGTCGTGTATCCCCACTGCTCTCATCCTCTCACGGTGCTGGCATACCCTAAGTCGTCTATCCTCGGGCCATGGGAACTGTAACAGAGCATTGATCGTATTGCGACCATAAGAAATCACCCGCCCTCGAACATAAGACTCCCGCCTAGTATGAATGCCATTGGCCTTAATAGCATTCGCATAAAATTCCCTAACAATGTTAGGGTCAAAGTAATCATCTGGGTAGCTGAGGCGGACCCAGTTCCTTCTGACTATCTCCGCTCTGAAGTCCTCGTACTCATCAGGCTCCAAAACTACCGGCCTCTCCTTAATAAAGTCACAGTTCATCAATGAACTGTAAGCTTCAAAGGCTTCAACGTTATTGAAACGTTGAGCGTCGAATTCATGGTCCTCTTGGGGTGCTTGCCTAGCTCTCTTGGCACCCCCTCTGCCTCTGCTAGAGGTGCTAGTTCCTTTAACGACTTTGGTGCGAGCCATTTGCAAAAATCAAACCAAGATCATTTTAAGCAATTCATAGATTACTCATAATTAATGAAATAAGTGGCCAAATTATTTCAAAAATCAGAGCAATCATTCAATCAAGCACTTGTGCACATAATCTTGATTTTTAAGTTACCAATATGCCAATTAATTAATTTATTAAGAGCATGCTAAAGTGATCAATTAAAGCAGTCCTAATTAATTTTTAAAGAACATGGCATACAGATTGGTAACAAAAATTAAGCTCAAAAATCATGTTATCAGTAACATGCAATAAGGTACAATTATTCATGCATGGGCATGCAAAATATGAAGCATTCTAAGCATACATGCACCAAACAGGGCAACTTGCAAAAATTTATTGAGCACTTCAAAAACTACCACCTAAGTACACCAAAATATACCAATAAATATACCAAAGCATCAAACATACTAAACAAAGACTCTATTGACAAATTTCTTAATTTAAAAAGGTCCTAAGAGCCTAAGTTTTCTACCCTAAGGTTTTTCTCAAATAAATGAAAAACTGAATATTTCAATCGGTGCAAACTAATAAAAACATACCTGGTGTAGCCTCATAAATTGAAAGGAAGTGGAAATGGAAGTGAAAAGGTCAAAGATAAAGATGAGTTTTCAGAGAAAATAGGAGTTCAGGAGTTGAGGAAAGGTTAAAATGACCTTTCCTCTTTTCAAATTTCAAACTTATGGTGCAGCGCGCGCTTGTGCTACACTCTCGCTCAGCGAGAGTGCAGCGCGTACTTCATAAGAATATGAAGTGTGCCGCTGCGCTTCACCTACGCTCAGCACATGTGAAGCGTAGAAAACAGAGATTAATTTGATATTTCTGCGCTTTACCTTCGCTTAGAGAGAATAAAGCGCAGAAAACAGAGACTATTTTTCAAACATGCGCTTCACCTGCGCTAAGCGAGGGTGAAGCGCAGAAAACAGAGTTAAAATTCTATTTTCTGTTTTCCACTGCTTCCTAACTCCAATTGTTTTTCATCCTTTACTCATTGAAATCAATCTAATTTCTAACAATTTCTTAATATACATAGGTATTGACTCTAAACAACAAAAATCAAAAACAAAATCAAAGAAAAAAGAAAAACAAAAAATGCTAGGTTGCCTCCCAGGAAGCGCTTATTTAACGTCTGATAGCTTGACGCCTGGTTACTTAGAAACTTATTGTGGCCTGAATTGGAGGATAATGGTTGACTCTGTTCCAGTTCTTCCTTTTAGTTCCCATCCTCCATGCCAATTTCTTATTTTCTCATCATTGCTGTCTTCACTGGCTTCTTCTTATGCTGCCCTTTTTCTCTTTTTAAATCTGAACTCCAACATGCTTTCTGGTTGTTTAACTCTCATTCTTGGTTTCCTCAAAAATCCAGAAACCTTTTTCTTCTCTTGCTCCACAATATCTGGGGGAGCTTCTATCTTTGTTACCTTTGGCAGCTGAGATTTAGATTTAAATTTATAGATCCCATCAGTAGGATCCATTTTTAATTTTTCTGGATGCTTTTGTACTTAGGGGATTTCTCTGTCAATGTGAAACACAATGCTCTCATCTTTAGAGCTCAATTGGTATTTTCCCCGATCAACATCCATTATTGCCTTGGCAGCTTTCATAAAGGGTCTTCCCAAAATTAAGGGGACATCAGTATCCTCCTCTTCTGTCATTGCAATGTAAAAGTCAACAAAATACACAAACTTGTCCACTTTAACTGGTAAATCTTCATCCTTCCCATATGGGCTTTGAGTGGACTTATTTGCAAGTTGTAACTTTATGTTGGTAGGCTTGACCTTCAAAATTCCCAGCTTGTTAAAATACGATAGCGACATCAAGTTGATGCTCGCTCCAAGATCCAATAAAGCATAAGTAGCTGGTTGATTACCTATAGAAAGAGGTACAGTGAACGTACCTGGGTCAAGTGAGTTGCCTGTGGTGTAGACCTCTTCTGGTTCTCCTTCTTCTTTTTGCAAAATCTCTTCTGGCTTCTCCTCTAATTGAACACTCTCCTTGACGATCTCCTCTTTGGGCACTTGTTCTTCAAATGTGATGATTTCTTCTACATCACTTTCTTCTGTAATGTGGCCATCAGTAGCAATCCAATTCCAGTGCTCTTTTGGATTTGTCTAAGTGTTTGCTGTAAAGTGGTCATTCTTGTGTTCTGCCATCTCTGTTGCTAGTTGGCCCACTTGATTTTCTAATTCTTTGATTGATGCTTCTGTGTTCTTCTTGAATCCATCAAATCCTTACATGAATGCATCAATCTTCTCTTCCAACCTGTTCAATCTGTCATACGTTGATGGTTGTTGCTAGTATGGTGTCTGTCTGTTCCCTCCATTCTGCCCCCATCCATAGTTGTTTTGGTTATTCCTCCATCCTTGTGAGTACTGGTTGTTATTGTTGGAGAAATTTCCTTTCCTCCCCTGGTTACCCATAAAGTTGACTTGTTCGGCTTGGTTTTCTTGGTAAGATCATTGACCATTGGGATGGTCACCTCCGCAAAAGTCACAGACCAAAGGTTGAGCTTGAATAGGTTGGGATTGGACAGCTTTTAACTGTTGAGGAAGTGCTTTCAATTGTTCTGTGAGTGTTTCTATCTATCTCTTGATAAGCTTGTTTTCTTCTAGAATAGCATCACTATTGTTGAGTTCCAACACTCCTTTCTTCTGTATTTGAGTTGGCTGTCGTCCACACTGAGCTTCCTGATCATTCTGAGCAAAGTTGTCAATGATTGAGATTGCTCTCTCTGCATTCACGGATAAGATAGTTCCTCCTGCTGCAGCATCTATGAAAGATTTGGAATCAGATCTGAGTCCATTGCAGAAAATGTTGAGTTGGGCAATGTCATCATAGCCATGATTAGGACATTTGCGCAGTATAGATTTGTATCTCTCCCAAGCTTCACATAATGGTTCATTTGATCCTTGTATGAATGTGGAGATATCTGCTTTGGCTTGTATGTGTCTCCATGGTAGGAAAAATCTTGTCAGAAATTTTTCTTCAACCACATCCCAGTTGTTTAAACTTTGGTTTGGATGCGACTTCAGCCACTCCTTAGCTTTACCTATCAATGAAAAAGGGAATAAGCATAAGTATAAAGACTCTAAATCACCTTCCTCAAAACCCATAGTGCCTATTAATTCATAAAAGTTTGAAAGATGTGTATTTGGATCCTCATGATCCAATCCTGCGAATTGATTGGCACTGATAAGATTGAGGTGAGCACCTTTCAACTCCAAGGACTTCACAGTTGTGGGTAAGACAATGCTTGAAAAATGGCGAGGTCCTTGTTGCATGACATATTCTCCTAAGGTCCTTCTTCTTGGTGATTGTTCTTCTGCCATATTTTTGGGTTCTTCCTCAAGTATCCTTCTTCTCCTTCTCCTTTTTCTACTTCTATTCTTCCTTGATGTCCTTTCTATTTCTGGATCAAACTGTAGCTGATTTGGGGACATCTGGCCTCTCAAAAGCATAAACAAGAAAACTTGAAACAGGTAAGTGTGGAAGAGAATTTTAATAAAAAGATAAATTAAAAACAAAAAAGAAAAATTCCTAAAAATAAAAATAAAAATCTAATCCTAAGATAGAGTATATACAACTTGATAACTAGATCTTCCAAGTCTATACGAATTGAAACACCGTTCCCCGGCAACGGCGCCAAAAATACTTGATGAGATTCTGGCAAGCGTACCAAAATTTCAGCAGTATAATAGTAAGAATGAGTTTATCGTATCCACAGGGAACGGTTCACTTCGTATTTACTCATGATCAGATTATCAAGTAGAAAACGGTATTTGAGAGTTTGTGGTGAGGAAAGTAAATTTGCATAAAAGAAAGAGACGATTGAGAGAAGATAAAATACTTTACTTGGATTAGGATTGAACTTCGTATCATCGTACCCCTTTATGCATGTGAATCCCTATATTATTTATGAATATATTTTCATAATATCCTAGCCAAACTATATTGCTTTACCCTGAGTTACCATGTAGTAAACCACTCGAAGATAATTCATGCCGGTTCTCCCAGGCGACAAATTACCCCGACTTGATTGCTCTACCTTTCCGTTTGTTTAATACTATCAATTCGCCCTATAGACCTATAGTGTCAGCTATGAAGAGATTGCCTAGTTCTTCTTCAATGGTCACTTTCTCCTATAACCCTATAGTAACTACTATGAGTACTTTTAGCAATCAGACTTTGAGTTTCCTAAGCATCGGTTCCCCCAAATTCACTGTTAATTTTATAGAAACATCTGTCACCTGAATCATAAAATTAACCTATAACTCCGGCACACAGGCGGAAGCTATGCATTAAGCAAAGATAAAAATACAAATATTATAGAATAGAGATTCATAAATAAATACGAGAATTCACATACACTTTGGGGATTGAATCAACTACATTCAATCCTATTGAGACGTTTAGCTACGCATGGTAGCCATTACAACCCAATGGAGAAGCTGTCACCTTGCTCCAATCCTAGCTCTGCCTTTGTCATCTCTCTAATATCCTTCCTAAATGCTCCTTTGCTAACCTCTGGAGACTGTGTAAAAGCCTCCTTTACTTCTTTACAAAGGGTCCTATTTATAGACTAAGGAAAGCTATCTTAAATCTGGAAGAAATCTGATTTGAAAATAGATCTAAAAATAGATCTAAAACTAATCCGCACAGTTGCGCTTCATCTGCGCTCAGCCCATTTGCAGCGCAGGAAACAGAAACAAATTCTGATACTTGCGCTTCACTTGCGCTAAGCGCAAGTGAAGCGTGGAGCGCGTAACTGATTTCTCTGTTTCCTCTTTTAACAGTTTGATCTCTTCCTGATCTTATCCTTGTTTGCTTGGTTTTCCTTGTTTCCCTCTTTTTGATCTGATTCTGTGATTATTTTGCTCTTTGAATTTAAATTGGGAAGTTATCCGCAGAATCCTTGTTTAAATGGCAGCTGATCTTATCTTTGTTTGCTCTGATTTAAACTTCAAATCTGCAGATCCTTTCCTAAAATAATGCTATCTTCTTTCCTCATTCAAATCTTCCTATAAATCTGCAATATTAACAGATTTTCTATTAAAATAGCATCAAATTAAAATTCAAATCAAATAATCACAATTATTACAATTATTACTAAAAAGGGATTATTTTGGGGCATAAATTACTATTTTACCCTTGATAAGTGCAGTAAAAATACAAGAATATATCATATAATTTGCACTTATCATTCATGGGTGATATGAGCCTTGAGGTTCTATTTTGACTGGACCTTAGAAAATTCTGAATAAAAAATATCACTTTTCTTGACAAGCACTCTTTCTGTTCTTCGCAATATTTTCTTTTTCTTTTCTTTTGCTATTTTCTTTTCTTTTTCTTTCTTGATTTTCTAACACCAATTAAAATGAGATACATGAATAACAAATAGTAACCTTGTCAAAACGAAATTCACCCTTTTGAAAACTTGAAGAATAAATCACATATAATACAAGTAATACGTATAGGAAAAATAGGTTTTGAACAAATAGAAAACGTAGAAGAAATAGAAGAGATAGAAGGTGGACGTCACACTTTCAAGACTTGAAAGATAAGTCCTTGAAGATACACACACAAAGGTGAAGAACCTTTGATAATCTTCACTCTTGACTAGCAAGAAACTTAGAGAAACACTCTCAAAGTAAAAGTAATTTTCTGCATAAATATTCCAAACCTTCTTGCATGCATGAAGCATGTATTTATAAGAGTTTACAAGGTAAATTAGGGCCATGCAACCAGCTGCAATACACGCCCAAAATCATCCCCAAAATAACCCTTTACATACTTCCCATGCAATCCTAAGTACATTACTAGGAATTAAATAAAACAAGCTAATAAAACTCAACCTAAACAAGCTTATTTGGCCGCACTTTCCAACCAGAATTTTGAGCACATGTGGCTGATTGAATTCTTGAATTGTAACCACCAAACATGGATTAAAATGGATAATAATTCAGCCAATAAGTGGCCACATGTAACAGCCCCCATTCATCAAATTTTCATTCTTTTTGTAACCTTCCTCTTCATGACTTGGCCGCCACCTTAATAGCACTTCATTCTCCAATTTAAAGCTTTATTGGGTCCGTTTTGAAGACTCTTTACTCAGCCAATTATGCACATGTTGGCCGCACATGATGTGATGAATTAGGCTTCCATGTTGCTCTAAAAATTGACTAGGTTCATGCGCACCTAGCAAGCCATTTCCAATGGCTAGTAGACAAAGCTTTAATGCAATTAAAACTACATTACAACCTTGTTTGTAACCACCAGAAAAAATATTTATTTGTCTTTGTAACCACCTAATCTTTATTGAAAGCAAATAAAAATCATAATTCAGCAAATTAAAGATGAGTTGGCCGCCCACATGGCCTCCTCCAAAGCTCTTGATGGTTCTTCAACTTGTAGTTGCATTAATGGCAACTGTGACTTCATCAATGGCTCCTCCTTCTTCAACTTGAATGCAATTAATGAACTGATCACTTTCATTAATGTTGTTGTTGTTTTGAAGTTGAGCATCTTTTAGTACAAGTTGTAGAGCCTCCTTTGCTTTCCTAGCTTGTGCCCTTGTCATGGGTCCCCCTAGCCTTTTGACTGCTTGACTGATGTCCACATCACGCCCCCCTTCTTGAAAAGGATTTGTCCTCAAATCTGAAGGGTCCTCACCTACATCAAAAAGAGTTAAGTCAGAAACATTAAAGGTAGCACTGACGTTGTACTCACCAGGTAGGTCAATTTTGCAGGCGTTATCATTGATCCTTTCAATTACTCGGAAAGGTCCATCTCCTCTAGGTAAGAGTTTTAACTTTCTTTGCTCAGGGAACCTTTCTTTGCTCATGTGTACCCACAAATCTCCAGGTTGGAAAACCACTTTCTTCCTTCCTTTGTTGGCTTGCTTGGCATAACTCTCATTTTCTTTTCAATTTGAGCTTTAACTTTTTCATGCATCCTCTTGACAAAATTAGCCTTAGCCTGCGCTTCTTTATGCTTAAATACAGAAATGTTAGGGAAAGGTAATATATCAAGTGGAGTTAATGGGTTAAATCCAAAAACTACTTCAAAAGGTGAGCAGTTTGTAGTACTATGGACAACCCTATTTTAAGCAAACTCAACATGAGGCAAACAATCCTCCCAATAATTAATGTTTTTGTTCAAAATGGTCCTAAGCAAGGTACCTAGTGTCCTATTAACTACTTCTGTTTGACCATCAGTTTGAGGATGGCAAGTAGTAGAAAATAACTTGGTTCCAAGCTTCCCCCACAAGGTCCTCCAAAAATTTCGAGTCCCTACCACTCAATATGCTCCTTGGCATTCCATGCAACTTGACTATTTCTTTAAAAAATAAATCTGCTACATGACAAGCATCATCCACTTTCTTGCAAGGTATGAAGTGAGCCATTTTTTAAAACCTGTCAACCACAACAAAAGCAGAGTCTTTTCCATTCTTTGTTCTTGGAAGTCCCAAGACAAAATCTATGGAAATATCAGTCCAAGGAAATTCAGGAACAGGTAAAGGAGTATATAAACCATGAGGTTTAACCTTAGACTTAGCCTTTTTGCAAACAATACATTGGTCACACAATTTATGAACATCACGTTTCATATTAGGCCAATAAAAATTATCTTGCAAAATTTCTAAAGTCTTTTGCACTCCAAATGTCCCATTAGTCCTCCTTCATGTGATTCCCTCACAAGCATTTCTCTTATTGAACTTTTAGGCACACATAATTTATTTCCTTTAAACAAAAAATCATTGTGCCTAAAAAATCCATTTTCTGATTTTTTTTATACATGCCACATACAAATCAGCAAAATCCATATCATCACAATACATGCTTTTCAAAGATTCAAGTCCATATAATTTAGCTTCAAGCATAGCAAGCAAGACATGTCTCCTAGAAAGAGCATCAACAACTATATTTCCTTTTCCTTTTTTATGCTTTATGACGTATGGAAATTGTTCCAAAAATTCAACCCATTTAGCATGCCTTTTATTTAATTTTCCTTGGCCTTTTAAATACTTCAAAGATTCATGATCACTATGAATTACAAATTCTTTAGGAAGTAAATAATGTTGCCAAGTCTTAAGAGCCCTTACCAAAGCATATAATCCCTTATCATAAGTAGAATAATTAAGTGCTGGTCCACTTAATTTTTCACTAAAATAAGTAATTGTATGCCCTTCTTGCAACAAAACAACACCAATACCAACATTAGAAGCATCACATTCCAACTCAAAAGATTTTGCAAAATTTGGTAAGGCTAAAATAGGCGCATGTGTGAACCTATCTTTAAGGGCAACAAAGGCCGCTTCTTGTCTCTCCCCCCCACTTATATCCCACATTTTTTTTAACAATATCATTTAGGGGTGCAGCCAAGGTGCTAAAATCCTTAACAAATCTTCTATAAAAACTTGCTAAGCCATGAAAACTTCTCACCTCACTCACATTTTTAGGCGTTGGCCATTCTTGGATAGCCTTCACCTTTTCCTCATCCACTTGAACTCCTTTGGAGCTCACAACAAAACCCAAGAACACAACATGGTTGGTATAAAAAACGCATTTGTCAAGTTTGGCATACAAACGTTCTTTTCTAAGCACATCCATAACAGATTTTAAGTGTTCAACATGCATGTCCAAACAAGTGCTATAGATAAGAATGTCATCAAAATACACAACCACAAATTTCCCAATAAAATCCCTTAAAACATGGTTCATTAATCTCATAAAGGTACTAGGAGAATTAGTCAACCCAAATGGCATAACCAACCATTCATACAACCCATATTTAGTTTTAAAGGTTGTTTTCCATTCATCTCCCTCCCTTATACGTATTTGATTATAACCACTTTTAAGATCAATTTTAGAAAATATGCATGCACCATGAAGTTCATCAAGTAAGTCATCTAACCTGGGAATAGGATGACGATACTTAATGGTGATATTGTTGACTGCCCTACAATCTGAACACATTCTCCAAGTCCCATCTTTTTTGGTACCAAAATGACTGGTACTGCGCATGGACTCATGCTATTCCTCACCCATCCTTTGCTTATGAGCTCATTCACTTGCCTCTCAATTTCTTTGGTCTCTTGAGGATTACTCCTATAAGCTGGCCGATTTGGCAATGAGGCTCCAGGAATGAGGTCTATATGGTGCTCAATTCCTCTTAAGGGTGGTAAACCATCAGGAACATTTTCTGGAAAGACATCCTCATATTCCTGCAAAAGATATTTAACTACAGAAGGCAACTCAAATGTGTCAAATTGGTTAGCAGTTAAAAGAAAAGTTGTATCAAACAATAAGTAAAGAGGTTGTCTTGTGCATAACACTCTCCTCACTTCTCTTTCTTTTGCTAAACATAACTGTTTGCCCTCAAGTGTTTCACTCTTTTTCTTTTGGCTCTCTTCTTTTCCAAGTGTTTCACTCAACCTCTCTTGAGCAATCTTTTCTCTCAATTTATTTTAATCCTCACTAACCTCTCTAGGTGTCAATGGTTTCAAAACAATTTTTTTATCTTGGTACATGAAAGAAATTTTATTGGTAAAGCCATCATGGATAGCTTTAGTGTCAAATTGCCACGGCCTCCCAAGGAGAATATGGCTTGCCTCCATAGGTACCACATCACAAGTCACCTTGTCTTGATATTTTCCAATAGAAATGGAATTTCAGCTTGCCTCTTCACATGCACTTCATCACCTTCACTAAGCCATTGAAGCTTATATGGCCTAGGATGAGGCGTTGTATCCAAGTTCATCTTGTTCACCAATCTGGAACTAACCACATTAGTGCAGCTACCACCATCAATAATCACCAAACAAATCTTACCATTGATTGAACATCGAGTATGAAAGATGTTCTCCCTTTGGCTCTCCTCCTTGCCCACGGTTTGGCTTCCTAGAAGTCTTCTAATCATGTAGACTTCTCCCACATCAGCACCTGTATCATCATCACTGGGCTCCCTCTCATCCTCCGATTCACTTGTGTATTCACCATTGTCCTTAAGAAGAATGGTCTTCTTAGTAGGACACTCATAGGCGTAGTGCCCTCTTCCTTGGCACCTGAAACAAGTCACATCCCTTCCTTTCTTTGCACCCTGTTCAACATTTTTATTAGTGGATTTACCTTGAGGGTTAGGCGTTGCATGGCTTGAGGATTCATCCACCTCCTTTTTAATTTTGTCCTTCCAATTTGCAGGCAAATTAGTAGAACTTCTCCTGGCAGCTCCTTTTCTTTTTAATTGTTGCTCCACTTGAAGAGCCTTATGTAACAAGTCCTCCATTTCCACATACTCCTGTAATTTAACAATGTCCCTAATGTCACTGCTCAAACCATTAAGAAAACGTACCATAGTAATTTTAGGGTCCTCTTCTATATTGGCTTGAATTTGCAGCATCTCCATCTCCTTATAATATTCCTCCACTCATTTACTGCCTTGAGTCAGTTTCTGTAATTTCAGCTTCAAGTCATGTTGGAAACTAGAGGGAACATATCGTTTCCTCATAATCCTCTTCATCTCATCCCAAGTCTCCACCATAGGTTCTCCATTCTGACTCTTTTTTTCTGTAACTTATTCCACCAAACAAGTGCATAGTCAGAAAATTCAGTTGCAGCAAGCTTTACCTTTTGCGCCTCTATATAAGTGTTACATGCAAAAAGATGCTCAATTTTGAGTTCCCACTCCAAGTAGGCTTCTGGATCACTGTGACCTCTGAAAGAAGGAATAGTCAGCTTGACACCTTGTATTTTTCCTTCATTTCTTGGTGGTCTTTCTTCCTCTGCATCAGGTGTTGATTTGATCTCCAACTCATCCAACCTAGCATGCAACTCATCATGTTGTTGCTTCATCGGTCTCTCTAATTCTGAATAGAGAGCAGCAATTTGTATTTGAAGGTCACAATTTTCAACTTTCCTTTCTGCCATGACAAAGAACAAGAAACAAACGTAATAGAGAAAAAATAAGGTTAATTGTTTAGAAACCTCACCACACTCGTGTTTGCACACAAAATTTGGATTTTTCTATAACGTAACTCTCTTGCCTTTTTCCACTCTATTTCTCTTGAATTTCTTACCACACCAATGAGGAAAATAAATCAAATAATTCTTCACCTGCGTGTAGTCAGAAAAAAAAATAATGAAACAAGAAAAGCTAAGAAGAAAAATAGTATTTGTTAGGAAAAGAATTCAGAAAAATTCTAATAACCGGAGCTCTGATGACCAAATGATATGAACCTTGAGGTTCTATTTTGACTGGACATTAGAAAATTCTGAATAAAAAATATCACTTTTCTTGACAAGCACTCTTTCTGTTCTTCGCAATATTTTCTTTTTCTTTTCTTTTGCTATTTTCTTTTCTTTTTCTTTCTTGATTTTCTAACACCAATTAAAATGAGATAGATGAATAACAAATAGTAACCTTGTCAAAACGAAATTCACCCTTTGAAAACTTGAAGAATAAATCACATATAATTCAAGTAATACGTATAGGAAAAATAGGTTTTGAACAAATAGAAAACGTAGAAGAAATAGAAGAGATAGAAGGTGGACGTCACACTTTCAAGACTTGAAAGATAAGTCCTTGAAGATACACACACAAAGGTGAAGAACCTTTGATAATATTCACTCTTGACTAGCAAGAAACTTAGAGAAACACTCTCAAAGTAAAAGTAATTTTCTGCATAAATATTATAAACCTTCTTGCATGCATGAAGCATGTATTTATAAGAGTTTACAAGGTAAATTAGGGCCATGCAACCAGTTGCATTACACGCCCAAAATCATCCCCAAAATACCCCTTTACATACTTCCCATGCAATCCTAAGTACATTACTATGAATTAAATAAAACAAGCTAATAAAACTCAACCTAAACAAGCTTATTTGGCTGCATTTTCCAACCAAAATTTTGAGCACATGTGGCTGATTGAATTCTTGAATTGTAACCACCAAACATGGATTAAAATGGATAATGATTCAGCCAATAAGTGGCCGTATGTACCAGGCCCCATTCATCAAATTTTCATTCATTTGTAACCTTCCTCTTCATGACTTGGCCGCCACCTTAATAGCACTTCATTCTCCAATTTAAAGCTTTGTTGGGTCCGTTTTGAAGACTCTTTACTCAGCCAATTATGCACATGTTGGCCGCACATGATGTGATGAATTAGGCTTCCATGTTGCTCCAAAAATTGACTAGGTTCATGCGCACCTAGCAAGCCATTTCCAATGGCTAGTAGACAAAGCTTTAATGCAATTAAAACTACATTACAACCTTGTTTGTAACCACCAGAAAAATTATTTCTTTGTCTTTGTAACCCTCTAATCTTTATTGAAAGCAAATAAAAATCATAATTCAGCAAATTAAAGATGAGTTGGCCGCCCACATGGCCTCCTCCAAAGCTCTTGATGGTTCTTCAACTTGTAGTTGCATTAATGGCAACTGTGACTTCATCAATGGCTCCTCCTTCTTCAACTTGAATGCAATTAATGAACTGATCACTTTCATTAATGCTGTTGTTGTTTTGAAGTTGAGCATCTTTTAGTACAAGTTGTAGAGCCTCCTTTGCTTTCCTAGCTTGTGCCCTTGTCATGGGTCCCCCTAGCCTTTTGACTGCTTGACTGATGTCCACATCAATGGGTCTCCTTGATCAATAATTCTCTTATAGAACTGACTGGTACGCACAACCGGTTCCTCGTTAACAAAAATGTTTCATACCTATAAAATTCCTCTCAAGATCAGTTAGAACAAGAATTCCAAATTTGTTTAAAATCAGGATCATTCTCATACAAACCTTTTATTTGTTCAAAACCTAACAATTTTGTTTGCAAAGAAGTAAGTAAAACATACCTCCTTGACAAAGCATCAGCAACTATGTTGTCCTTACCATTTTTATACCTTATTACATATGGAAACATCTCAATAAATTCCAACCACTTTGCATGTCTCTTGGCCACAAATAATGTTGCCATGTTCGTAATGCCCTTACCAAGGCATACAACTCCTTGTCATGGATCAGATTGTTCAATGCTGCCCATTATGCTTTTCACTAAAGTATGCAATCGGTTGGGATTCCTGCATTAAAACAACACTATACCAACACCAGAAGCATCACATTTAATCTCAAAAGCTTTATCAAAATTAGGTAAAACAAGTAAGGGTGAATTTGTTAATTTTTCTTTTAAAGTGTTAAAAGCCTTTTCATGTGCAACCGACCATTTAAACACAATGTTTTTCTTAAAAAGTTCATTTAAAGGCGCAACAATAGTGCTAAAATCTTTCACAAACTGCCTATAGAAACATGCTAACCCATGAAAACTTTTCACTACACTAGCACTCTTTGGGGTTGGCCACTCTTTAATAGCCTTAACCTTTTCCTCATCTACACTTACCCCTTTTAAACTTACCACAAAACCTAAGAATACAACAAAATCAAGGCAAAAGGCACATTTCTTTAAATTAGTATATTTATTTTCTCTCAATACCTTAAAACTAGCATCTGAGTATTCAACATGTTCATTATAAGATTTACTGCAAACCAAAATGTCATCAAATTAAACTACCACAAATTTTCCTATGAAAGAGCGCAAAACATGGTTCATTAACCTCACAAAAGTACTGGGTGCATTAGTTAAACCGAAGGGCATTACTAACCACTCATACAAACCATACTTTGTTTTAAAAAGCAGTTTTCCACTCATCACCCTCTTTCATTCGAATTTGATAGTAACCACTTTTCAAATCAATTTTAGAGAACAAACAAGCCCCATGCAACTCATCAAGCATTTCGTCCAAAGTAGGAATTGGATAACGATATTTTACCGTAATCTTGTTAATGGCTTGGCAATCAGTGCACATACGCCAACAACCATCCTTCTTTGGTACCAAAAATTTCGGTACAACACATGGACTAAGGCTCTCCCTTACATACCCTTTTTCCATCAACTCTTTCATTTGCTTTTGGATTTCCTTGGTCTCATCCGGGTTGGTTCTGTACGTTGGTCAATTTGGTAGAGCATAACCTGGTACAAAATCAATCTGATATTCTATACCTCTTGAAGGTGGTAATCCTTGAGGTAGCTCATCCGGAAAGACTTCTCTAAATTCCTGCAACAATATTTTAATTTCAGAAGGTATAGAATTGTTGGAATCATCAGAGAAATATAAGTCTTTAAATACAAGAATCAGTAATTGTCCCTTTTATAACAATAAACTCTCAACTTTCCTTTTTCTTGCAAAAGCATTCACTTTGCTTCTACCCTTGCTTGGATGTGACGTCGGACAGGCATCCAATCTTGAAGTCGGATGTGAGGTCGGACAAATATTTGAGCTTGAGGTCGGATTCAGTCTTATGCCCACTTCTCTCTTCTTCTCTTTTCTTTCTTTTTCTTGAACATAAAACTATTCTTCCAACTGTTTGCTCTCCTTAGCAATTCTCATTTGATCTGTATATGCTTCAGAAGGTTGAAAAGGGGTTACCAGAAAGGTTTTATTATTTCATTTAAAACTATACTTGTTGTGATACTCATCATGAGTTATTCGCCTATCAAATTGTCTTGGTCAGCCAAGTAGAATGTGTCCAGCATGCATAGGTGCAACATCAAACAAGACTTTGTCTTCATATTTCCTAATGGAAAATGAAACCAAAACCTTTTTTGTTACCCTTATATCCCCACAATCATTTAGCCACTGCAGTCTATAAGGATTAGGATGTTTTATGGTAGGTAATTTTAATCTCTCAACCATCAAAATACTAGCTACGTTGGTACAGCTACCACTATCAATTAAAAGACTACAAACCTTATCACTTACACGGCACCTTGTATGGAATATGTGCTCATGTTGCTCCTCAACTCCTCCCATTTTTGGCTATGCATTCAACACCCTCTCGGTGACCAATGCATTACCCTGGTCTGGTTCGGTGTATTCCACATAACTGCAATCTTGTAGATCGGGTATTACATCATCTTCTTCTTCACTTGCACTTTCCACTTCACCATTGTCACGTAGGAGTATGACCCTCTTGTTCGGACAATCAGAAGCAATATGTCAATATGTCCAAGTCCTTGACACCTGAAACATTTAATTTCACGTGCTTTAGAAGATGAATTGACTTCAGACTTACCTTTACTGACTGAGGTCGGTTGTCCGATCTTGGCACTAGCTGAGGTTGGTTGTCTGATCTTTGCCTCTTCTTTTGGCCGAGTTGCTAGTTTGCTGGTCGGCCAGGGTTTCCAAGAGGTACTAGGAGTTCCTGGAAATCTTACAACTCTAGATTTGAGTCATTTTTCCACCTGGATTGCTTTGTGTAACGGATCCTCCATCTCTACATAATGTTGGAGTTCCACCACATTTGCAATTTCTTTCTTTTACCCTCCAATGAATCTAGCCATCGTTGCCTCTCGGTCTTCCTACACACTGGCCCTCATCATGGCTATCTCTATCTCCTTGTAGTAATCATCTACGCTCATAGAACCTTGACGTAGGTCTTGCAATTTTTCTGTTCAAGTATTTGTGGTAATGAGTTAGTACAAATCTCCTTCTCATCACGACGTTCATCTCCTCCGAAGATTGAATCGGTCTATCTCTACACCTTCGCCTGCTCAACATATATTGATCACAACTTATTTTACCTTTTTCTCCACAGAATAATTGTGGCAATAAAAAACATGCTCCACCTTTCTTTCCCACTCCAAATATAACTCAGGATCATTCTTCCCTTGGAAAGAAGGAGTGTTCATCTTGATGTTTCCAAGATGATTACCCTCGTTGCTTTCTCTTCTAGAACTACTTCCCGTGTCCTCTTCATCATCTTCCTCTTCTTTAGTTTGGTTAGGAGATGTTCTACTCATTCTCCATGGAAGTCGATCTTCCATCTCATCCATTCTTGCTCTCATTCTCAAAAATTCACTTTGTAGTGCTTTGAAGAACAATTTGAGGTCACTTCTCCAGCATCCTCCCTATGTCGATTTACTGCACTCATGATTAATGAAAAGAAATTTGACTTCAAATCAAACAATTTTAGTGATAAAAAATTAGAATCCTCACAACACTCCCTTACGTGTTTACAGTAAAAAAATTTTATTCTCTCGTGTATCACTCTAATTTTTTGGCTTTTTCTCATTATATTGTACTCACCACTCTTGCCTTTTTCCACTCAACTTATCCTTACAAGCTCTTGAAATAAGGAACCTTTGGGATAGATTCTACTAACAAGTAATAGAAAAGATGTTGATGATAACTTGATAACTTTTAGTGACAAACAACTAGCCCGAAAAGTAATCAAATGCGTATTCGGTTATAACTCTTCACTTTAGATGGATTCGTCACCTCAGATGAAATCTTCACCTCGGATGAAATCTTCCGCTTGGAACAAATATTGCAGAAAACAGAACTGGATTTGCTGTTCAGAAAATTTAATACTGCACCTTTTTTTCGTACTATATGCACCTTTCTCTTTTTTTTACTACTATAGATCTTCCCCTTTTTTTGAATAACTGGAATTAAACAATGAACTTGAAGAACTGAATTACATGGAACAGGAAATTTCAGAACTGAATATTTTTTACAAAATAAATACTAAAAGATAAAGAATATATGCTATTAATTGATCTCAAGAGCTGAAGCTCTGATACCAAATGATACAAACCAGAAGCGTAAAGATAAGAACATCTTGAAGATCAATTAATGGTAAGGAGCTTGACACAATCCAACACTACAAGAAGTTTAGTTTTTCGCGACGGCTTTTGTGCGACGGCCAGGTCGTCGCTATGGCGTCGCTACAGCATTAAATGCACTGTTCAATGCAATTAATTCTTAGAGACGGCCTAGCCGTCACTAGGAAGTGACAGTAGCGATGGCTAGGTCATCGCTATCATTACAATTTATTTATTTGTTTCTGAAAAAAAAAAAAATGTAGTGACGCATTTTTTAAAAAAACGTAGCGACAGTCAGGTCGTCGCTACGTTAAAAACCTGGACGCATTAAAACCTCTCCCCCTCCCCACTTCCACCATTTCCAAGTTAATTTTCCTCCAAACTCCCTTTTCCTCTCATACAGCCACCCCCTATTTTTGTCTCTTCTCTCCGTTTATTTTGAAAAACTAACCGATTAAAATGTTTCCCTCCTTCATAGGATCGTTTTGAACCGATCAGTTTTCAAAATAGTTGTCTGTAGGTGACATTAGAGCTCGTTCCAGATTTCTTCCTTATTCGGAGTCCCAACAAGTAAGTTCTTTTATAGCTTTAATCAATTTATAGTTTATTTGTTTTATTAATTTATTAATGTGATATAGGAATTAGGTTTATTTGTAATTAATAGTTTATTTGTAGTTAGTTTTTATTAATTTATTTATTTGTAATTAGGTTTATTTGTAATTAATAGCTTTAATTAATATATTTGTAATTAGGTTTATTTGTAATTAATTGTTTATTTGTTTTATAGCATTAATTAGTTTATTTGTTTTATTAATTTATTAGTAATTATTTAATTTATTAGTAATTAGTAATTAGTTTTTTTAATTTATATAATTATTTATTTTTTATATAATGTCTATAGTAATTAGTAATTAGTATATTAGTAATTATTTTATTAATTAGTATATTAGTAATATGTAATTAGTAATTTCAATTTATATAATTATTTATTTATTACATAATGTCTATAGTCATTAGTGCCTAGGATGCATGGTAGAGGTGGAGAGAAGATCCCACCGAGTAGAGGGAGGTCCATCCCTCCGGGCGAGCTACGTGCACGGGCAGCTCGCGCGATGTAGGAGAGGGTCAACCTCTCTCACTCATACTCTGATTAGATGTCGGAGCATCCATCTACTTCAGCGGCTCCGGTAGCTGATAAGTGCAAATTATATGATAAATTCTTGTATTTTTACTGCACTTATCAAGGTTAAAATAGTAATTTATGCCCCAAAATAATCCCTTTTTAGTAATAATTGTGATTATTTGATTTGAATTTGAATTTGATGCTATTTTAATAGAAAATCTGTTAAATTTGCAGATTTATGAGAAGATTTGAATGAGGAAAGAAGATAACATTATTTGAGGAAGGGATCTATAGATTTGAAGTTTAAATCAGAGCAAATAAAGATAAGATCAGCTGCCATTTAAACAAGGATTCTGCGGATAACTTTCCAATTTAAATTCAAAGAGCAGAATAATCACAGAATCGGATCAAAAATAGGGAAACAAGGAAAGCCAAGAAAACAAGGATAAGATCAGGAAGAGATCAGGCTGTTTAAAAGGGAAATAGAGCAATTAGTTATGCGTTCCACGCTTCACTTGCGCTTAGCGCAGGTGAAGTGCAAATATCAGAATTGCTCATTGTTTCCTGCACTGCAAATGCGCTGAGCGCAGATGAAGCACAGTTGCACGTAATTAGTTTTAGATCTGTTTTCAAATCAGATTTCTTCCAGATTGAAAATAGCTTTCCTTAGTCTATAAATAGGACCTTTTGTACAGTTCAGAGAGGGGCTTTACACAGTACACAGAGGTTAGAAAAGGAGCATTTAGGAAGGAGATTACAGAGACGACAAAGGCAGAGCTAGGATTGGAGCAAGGTGACAACTTCTCCATTGGGTTGTAATGGCTACCATGCGTAGCTAAACATCTCAATAGGATTGAATGTAGTCGATTCAATCCCCAAATGTATGTGAATTCTCGTATTTATTTATGAATCCTATTTTATAATATCGGTATTTTTATCTTTGCTTAATGCATAGCTTCTGCCTGTGTGCCGAAGTTATAGGTTAATTTTAGGATTCAGGTGACAGATGTTTCTATAAAATTAATAGCGAGTTTGGGAAAGCTTACACATAGGACACCTAAAATTTTGATTGGTAAAAGTACTCATAGTAGTTACTTTAGGGTCACAGGAGAAAGTGGTCATTGAAGAAGAAGTAGGCAATCTCTTCATAGCTGACACTATGGGTCTATAGGGCGAATTTATAGTGTTAACAAACGGAAAGATAGAGCAATCAAGCCAGGGTAATTTGTCGCTTGGGAGAACCCGCATGAATTACTTTTGAGTATCTCGTGATATGGGACACCGGCAGGGGATAACACAGTTTGGCTAAGGTATTATAAAAATATATTCATAAATAATATTGGGATTCACATGCATAAAGGGGTGCGATGATACGAAGTTCAATCCTGATCCAAGTAAAGTATTTTATCCTCTCTCAATCGTCTCTTTCTTTTATGAAAATTTACTTTCCTCACCATAAAATCTCAAAAACTGTTTTCTACTTGATAATCTGATCACGAGTAAATACGAAGCGAACCGTTCCCTATGGATACGATAAACTCATACTTACTATTATACTGTTGAAATTTTGGTACGCTTGCCAGAATCTCATCAGTAGCCGTCGTCCAGACTGCTTCTTCTTCCTCCCCTCCACCATCTGCTCCGGCCCAGTTCGATGGTATGAGGTTCATCCCGACACCGGGATAAGTTCAGATGCCTCCAGTGTAGGAGGACGTTATGCCCCCTAGACGCTGACGACGCTCAGGATGACCTGGATAGGGATGCTGACCAGGAGTCTGATGGGGAGCCAGCTCGGTTCCACGGTGCCGGCCAAGTAAACCTTATGAGGCAGACGCTCGAGGTTGGGTTATTATCCGACCATTTGGCAAGGGGAGAGTTTGTTTATTTCTTTCTTCTTTAGAATTGATATTAATATTGAATCTTTAATTGTTTTAATTGTTAATATTGAATATTTTATTTTGCAGGTGGGTGCCTAACGCCCCACCTATCGCAGCCATTGGTCATGCGATCCGTTCGCAGTTCCAGGGTCCTCACTACCTTTGGGAGGTCACCCCAAAGGATGTCAATTTGGTAGGACTTACCATATTTTTATTTTGCAGAGCCGAGTTACTTGGGACCCTTCTGATGAGGCCCAAATCAAGAAGGTGTACGAGCAGAGGGTAGCTCGTCGCCTTTGAGATATGATGAACAAGGTTCGGAAGGCTGGGAAGAGGCCTACGTGGTGTGGGGAGGAGGCCTAGGAGGGTCTTTTGGCCTACTGGACTCTGCAGAATTCAAGGGGAAGTCCGCTCGTAACAAGAGCAATCGGGATTCTCAACGGGGGGGGCAGTCCATACCATGGGCCGCAGGGCCCACCAGGAGGTGGCGTTGGATATGGTATGTATAAACAAACACTCTTTTGTATTATGTTTCTATTTATTGTTAAATTAATTAATTTGTGTAATTTTCATGTGTAGCTACGACGGCTTGGGCTGGAGGTCGAGCTGGATGAGTTCTTTGCTGCCACCCATACCAAAAAATGTGGTGGCTGGGTAGATGACCGGGAGCGGTCCACCTATGTAAGTGTTTTTTATAAGTATTTTTTTATATAATTTCATATTTATGCAATTGAATATATAACTAATAACTAATTTTACTTTTACCTCAACAGACAAATTACAAGGAGCGCATGGGGGAGGTGGAGTCACAGATGGGGGACACCTCCATGACTGATGCCTCCACCAAGCTGGAGATCTGGAGAGATGTTGGAAGTGGCAAGACCTGAGGCCGTTGTTATGGCACCAGGGACTTGGCCTCCAACATTCGTCCAGGTGTGACCAGCTTGACTCAGGAGTCCCAGGCTCACCCTGGCAGGAGTATTGACGGGTCCGGGTCACGACATTCTACTGAGGAGGCGCTGCGCCAGGAAGTCAATGAAGCAAGGGAGCAGTTTGGCAGGCCATGGCAAACTGTAGCGATGTCCACGTGGTCGTCTCTACACCGTCGCTACGCAGCCTGTAGAGACAACTTTTCCTTGTGTAGTGACGGCCCATGGCCGTCGCTAAAAATGAAATTTCTTGTAGCGCAACACCTGCTGGAAGCACCAAAGTTATCAAGATAGGAACTTGACACAATCCGTGACCTGCCAGAAGCACCAAAGTTATCAAGATATTCAAGCAACTAGACCCAAACCAAGACCTGTTGGTAGAACCTAAGTTATCAAGTAGTTCTTTAATCCGAGAACAAAGGATAAGTTCTCACAAAGAGAAAACTCAGAATTTTTATTGATTAAAACTGTGTCTACAAACTGATTCTCAATGGCATTATATAGCAAAGGAATTCCCTAAAATAAATTATATAAAAGATATAGTCCTAAATTAAATAGATTTAATCCTAGATAAGATAAAATATAATCCTAAAAGATTTAATCCTAGATAAGATAAATTATAATCCTAAAAGATTTAAATATAATCCTAACAGATTTGATATTGATTCCTAACAGATCTGATCCTAAATAAATCAGTTACGATCTGATTAGATACAATTTCCCGAAATAGGCTATCATAAGATTCATATAACAGACATAACTGATTGTCAAGTCGATTGAGCGCCCTTGTGCTCGGCTAACTCGTCCAACTCGGATAATCAGTCATGCTCGGATAAGTGTCCCTGCTTGGATCGCGTACTCTACTCGGCTCTCCTTTCAGCTCGGATTATTAACCCTGCTCGGACGTAGGTCGGATGGAGGTCGGATAACACTCTTGTACTTCGATTCGAATTAAGTTAAACCATTTCTTTGGATTTTCTTCTACTCGGTGGTCTACTTTCCTTTAGACTTCAGTGATAAAGGGTTGCAAAGCTCTCTTCATCCGCTCTGATATGGCCCCAGTCATTGGACCTTCAATCCCTTGCAATGCATCCGAGGCATCCTGGTTGAGGTCGGACGAGATTATGTCACTAAGCTTATAAAAACAATCAAGTGGTTGTGTTGTAAGTGTAATAATATTTACTATAAGACAGGGGATAATGTGATGCATGATTTATTGAAGTGTGGGGAGTTGAACCAAGTTATAAGCATTGGGAGTATCATGGGGAAACCATAGACGATTCAACATATGATAATGATTGTGATTCTAGATATGACAACAATGACTCTAATGCTTACGCTGAAAGGGGTGATGATTCTCAAACCTACTCCATCCTTTATGACATGCATCAATCATATAAGTTAGATAGGGGCAATGTGTTTGATCATCCTATGCCTAGCGATATCAATAAGGAGCCAAATAACAAAGCTAAAAAGTTTTACGATTTGCTGAAGGAAGTTGAACAAAAGTTATATCTTGGTTGTCAGAAATTCTCTAAATTATCCTACATCATACGTCTTTTCCAATTGAAATGTCTCTACGGATGGAGCAACACTTCATTTGATTCACTACTAAAATTGATGGTTTTGTGCATATACGTTAGCACATCAACTTAAATTGTCGTTAGGATAAGTATATTATTTGGCAGCGACTTCATTGTGGTGTTGCAAAATACTTACGGTATTCCTAGCAACTATCTATGTCACTGGGATAAATTTACATATCTTAACGACTACATTTTTGTTGATAAAAGAAACTTCTTGTCGCATCAACTTGTAAAAGTTGTTGCCAAATAGGAACATTTGCTAACAATCTTGTTGTCGCTAGGAAAAAGTCGTTGCTAAATCTCTTCCATCTTGTAGTGTCTTTTCTATCTTTCCAACTCCTTCTTATTTTGGTTCTAAATTATGAGATTTTCTGTGATTGTTGTGTTAGTTATGCTTGCTTGTGATTTCAATTCTAGATTCTTGTTGTCTGCTATCACCATTACTTTTCTTCGTGGGTCTTCCAAGATCTTTTAGCTTCACTAGCATCTTGGTATTACAGCACAAGGTCGTTTTGGGACTTTTTGTTTCTTGAAAGGAATCGTTTCCAACATAGTTCGCTCTCCCAAATGTTCGACTAGTAACAATAGAAATTGGCGAAGCAAAGGTCAAAGCCACATTGGTAAACAAGAAAGAAGGTTGCGAAGCAGAAAAAATGGTGGTGATCACAACCAAGCCAAACTCCATGATGGACAGTCCCGCACAGTGGTTGCGCAGACACAACGATGGTTTCTTCAAAGATTGAAAAGATGTTGATAGCTTTGAAAGATCCAAAACATCCATCGACACTTTCATGAAATCACCGTGGATTTTCTTAAAGCGTGGATAACTTCTTGGGTGGAGCTTTGATACCATATTACTAAAATGAGATGGTGGTGAAGGAGGATAGTAGAGAGGGGAAGAGAGCCATGGATATTAACATGGAAGCTCCTAAGTGTTGAGAATCTGGCAAGTGTACCAAAATCCCAGCAGTATAATAGTAAGTAAGAGTATCGTATCCATAGGGAACGGTTCAATTTTATAAAGATTAGTAGTCACAACTATCAAGTAGAGAATACGATTGTTGGTTGTTGAATTTCGAAGTAAATAAAAACAACAAATAGATTGAGATAGATAGAGACAATTACTTGGACTAGGATTGAACTTCGTCTATCGCACCCCTTTCGTATGTGAACCCCAATAATATTTATGAATATGTAATTATGATACCTTAGCCAAACTAAGTTATTCCACGTAGGTTCCCCGGATCGCGAAATACTCAGAAATAATTCATGCGGGTTCTCCCAGGCGACAAATTACCCCAATTTTAAAGATTTGTCTTTCCGTTTGTTAAAACTATCAATTCGCCCTGTATTCCTACAACGAATACTATGAGTATTTTTACCAATCAGAGTTCAAGTTTCCTATTCCTAGGCTCCCCCAAACTCGCTATTGATTTTATAAAACCATTTTCCAATGCACCCCATAAAACCAACCTATAACTCCGGCACACAGGCGGAAGCTAAGCATTAAGCACAGAATAAAAATATTGATATCATAAAAACAATGATTCATAGATATTAAAGAGAATTCACATACAATTGGGGATTGAATCGACTACATTCAATCCTATCAGAGAGTTTAGGTACGTATGGTAACCATTACAAATCAACGAAGAAACTGTCACACTTTTCTCCAACCCTAGCTCTGCTCTGCCGTCTCTCTCTCCCAAAAGCCTCCTTGATCTATGCAAAAAGGTTCTTTAAATAGAAGTTGGAAAGAAATCTGAAATCTGGAAGGAATCTTGTTTGAAATCTTTTGAAAAACTGATTCCGTATTCATGCGCTTCAACCTGCGCTCAGCATAAATGAAGCGCAGGAATCAGAGAGTTATTTGAATGTTGCGCTCCACTTGCACTCAGCGCAGGTGGAGCGTATTTCTCGTTCCAGCTTTCTTGATTTCCTCATTTTTCAGCTTATCTCTTCCTAATCTTATCCTTGTTTGCTTTGCTTTCCTTATTTCCCTCTTTTTAGCTTGATCTTGTGCTGATTTGATCTTCAAATTCAAATTGAGAATTTTATCTGCAGAATCTTTATCCAAATAATTGCTGATTTTATCTTGATCAGCTACCATTTAAATCCTTATCTTGCATATTCTCTTTTCAAATAGATGTTATATTGTTTCTCCATTTAAAACCTTCCCTTTTATCTGCAAAATCAACAGATATTCTATCAAAATAGCATCATATTCAAATTAAAATCAAATAATCATAAAATATGCATTTATTATTAAAAAGAGGTAATTTGGGGAACAAATTTACTATTTTACCCTTGATAATTAAGTGCTGTAATTATACAAGAATTTATCATATATTTTACACTTATCACTAAGAACAATCAAGAGATTTGAGAAAACTCATTATTATTAAAAAGATACATTATGAATTGATACATTAGCTATTTAATTTATACTATATGTGAGATCAGTCACCTATAACCAATTAACTAACTAAACCAACATAATACTAATAGAAATACTAACACAATGATAACTGCTAATAAACTACCCTACCTGACCTAGTTGTGACCTTGACCAACAAATTTGGCAATGAAGCAATAGACGGACATGGGCCCTTTGTTCCTAGTCAAAAACAGTAGAGAATATTGAACATAGTCTTGCAAACAAAGTCTTAAAATCCTTAGCAAGTGCACCACCTTCCATTAGTCATTACTCTTTCATTTTATATATCTGAAACCTAAAACTAGTAAAAATTCATTCCCCAAACAGTTTATGCCTTGCTAACATAATATAGTATCAGAAATAATGATATCGAATTAATGCCTTGATAAGTTAAGAATGAGCACAAAATTGAGAGGTTGAGAGGTTATAACATACATGTCATCCTTTACACCTTTTTCCCTATTTAATTTGGATATACTTTTTCCCTGGAACACGACTCTCCATTTTTATTGCAATAAAATATAATAAAAATTGTACAAACCATAATAACTCAAATTAAATAATAATTATGAGAAATCAAAATATCACCGTGATATTTGTTCTTACAAAGCCTAAATCTTACTCTACTAGACCAGGACAAGATTCCGGTACGGCAGAGTAACGACAAAGCTAATGTTAAGAAATGTGTTCTTTCTACTTGTCTCATGAAGTTCTTTATATAGGTGTAGCCAGTTGACCTACAGTGTGTGCTGGTTATGGTTCCCGAATTGTTAGTACCATGAATTCTGCTATCCATTATGAATACTTTCCTTATCGAGGCCAGGATGTTCCCCCAAGTCAATATGTTAATTAATATGTTTTACCGTGATTGGGATTTAGATTCTTACAAACAGGTTCAACGTATATGGACCCCTTTCCTCGAACCGACCAATGTGCGCTGGGGAGACTGAGGTGAGCTTCTAACCGGCACGATGCATAAGCCTCCCAAACTATGAGGTGTTAAAAGTAAAGTAACCTTTTAATAATGAATGAATAACCTACAAAGATAAACCTCTAACCGGTACGGTACAATATCAAATTTATTAATTAATTAATTTGAGGTTAAGTGTGTGTGCGCGCGTAAAAACAAGTGAGTTTTTTTTAAGGGTCAAAACACTACCCATTGGCCCAATCATCCTCACCAAATGTAAAAGTAACCATTACCCAGCAAAGCCCAACATATACTCCTTTTTCCTTTTGGTTCTCACCAAACGGCAATTGGAGTTGACCATAATGGGACAAAAAGAGCCGGGCATTGAAGTATTTATTATGAAGGAAACGGGAAACCCACTTACGAGAGACAGCAGAAAGAGAAAAAGGGGAAAAAAGAAAGGTAAAAATATGTAATGCATTAGTGTTAGGGTGTTTCACAGATTAGATTCAATCAGTTTTTGAAAAAAAAAAATAAAATACTAACAAATTTAATCATATAATCGAATTAATTATCTTATAATATCATCTAATTAATTTAATATTGTAGAGTTATGATAGTAAGATTTGAATCTATGATGTCATGTAAATTATAAAATCTTTTCATTGCCAATTCAATTCCAATATTTATTTATTTAATTTAAATAAAATACTTGAGTATAATTAATTGAAATTAATATGAATTGATAATTTTTTATTATAATTTTCTTATATATAAATTCATCAAAATACAAATTTAAATTTAAATAATAAGCATAATTCAAAATTACACACGCTGATAATGATAGTAATCCCGTAATACACCGAATCACTGATAGTTCAATTTTCCACAACTAAGGTGTGTTTGGTAAGATCACTAAACTAGCAACTAGCTTGTTTGTCTAGCTTAACTAATATAAAAATGTTTGGTAAGGCGCAAGTTACTAGCTTATTTTAGGAGTTTCTAAGCTACAAGTTACTTTAGCTAGCTTATAGCCTGTAGCTTATTTGTTTTTCTTCCATTTTTATCCCTCATATTTTAATACAAATTTCTATTTGTTTTCTTTTTATGTCTTTTTATTCCATTTTACATTTATTACCTAGCTTATCAGTTATTTTTACTAAACACTATTAATTCAATAAGCTAGCTTATAAGCTCGGAGCTTATCAGCTAGTAACTAGCTTATCAGCTTCCACAACCTCAATTCTAAGTTCGTTTTATCACAGCTTTTCAATATCAAAGCTTTTAGTGTGTGTTTGGTTTTCATCAAAATAACGTTTTAAACGTTAACGTGGATCCAATTTAACGCTAGTGAGAGTAACATTGACCCGGATCCACATTTGAAACGTGGATCCAGTGTAAACCAAACACACCCTTATTATCATAAGCTCTTGGCGAGTTAACTGCTTCAAATAATGAAATTCCCACAACAAATAATATTTGAATTGTATTTTTATCACACAATTTTATATATAATAAAAAATGAGAAATGCTAATGAGTGCCCTAAGGACACTGGTGAAGAAATCGAAAATGGAAAATTTTATTGGATTGTGCAACATTTAATACTATACATGCAATCAATATTGTGATTTTCAATAAAGACCTATTATATATAGTTCCTTAACCAGTGCCCTTAGGGAACTCGTTAGCATGACCCAGAAAAAAAATTAACTTTTATCTCCATTATTTTAATTAACGATTTTTCTAATATGTGTAACATTGCACAGAATAATAAATCAAAAGTGAAAATGTTTTATTAGAAAATATAAAATTTAATATTACTAATACATTGAATGTTGTGATAGTTACATTTTTTAATAAAATTTTCCACTTTTTATTTGTTATCACGTGAATATTACACAGATTAAAAAAATTATTAATAAAAATGCATGAATATGAATAATGAAAAAAACTAGTGTGAACATAATAAAGTCGATAATTTGATAATAAAATAAAGTCAAGATTAAAAGCATAACTATTACACTAGTTTTCTATTGATTAATTACGTATGAACTTATAATTTATTTATAGATTATAATTATTATTAGGGTAAAAGTGGTCCCTATAAAATACTTAAATATGATATTCGTTATTGAAATTTTTTCTTTTTTATTTCTCTTTATGAAATAATTAAACTATTATTCAGTTCATGCCGTTAATTCAACTATTAACCGTAGATGTGTTGAATACCCATCATAGTCAGCAATCTTATGTGTAGTATTCTAACACATTATACAACAATATTAGTCTTTTTAATTCATTTAGAGACAGTATATGAGATATAGGAAGGAGGAAATGTGCAAAAAAATTTAGTTCAAATTAAACATGAATTTTGACTCTCTGAATACTGTTATATAATGTAGTGAGCGTATTGCACATATGATAAATGACTGTAATGAATGTTTGACACATCTACAATTAACAATAGAGTTAACAATTGGAACTAAAAAATAGGTTAAATATTTCATAAAAATAAAATAAAAAAAAATTACAGATGAAAATTAAAACACGAGTATTCTATAGGTATTAGTAGGTTATTTTATAGTTATTTATTATCATCGTATAATCTATATTAACTACGGACTTGCACATTATTAATTGACTTTATAAACAATCTTAACAAAAGTGATGAGTGGATATCTGTGTTGAAAACTTTTTGTTCACGTTAGATGTGTCGGTATTCAAGCAAAATTACTAGAATCATTGAGAGCAATGGGACACAACACAAGAGGTGAAATAAAATAAAATAAAGTAAAGTAAACACCAATTGGTGTGGTCCCCCTTAAGAGTGAAGAGAAAAAACGAATCGGATGACCAGGGAGGCCCATGACAAATTCGTCAATCACATAAAAGAATCAAAGGGCATTCCTTTATCTCTGTCTTCTTCGAAAACCATCCCAAACAGGTACAGCTTCACATAATAGTGCACCCCCTAACCTTAACTTTAACTTCCCCTGCTCCCAAATTTCCTCCACACAACATAACCTAGCTAACCCCTCTTCTTTAGAGCGGTTTTGATTCTTTATTATAGCTTAAGGATGATGAAGCGTTCACTCTCTGTCCACGGCGCTGCTGATAGGAAGATGAAAAGGGTGAAGGTGGATGAAGAAATCAACGGTGATGATTTCGCGTCTGGAAACACACGTGGCACAGTGTATCTGGACGATAACGTTCTGTTCGAGGTGCTGAAGCACGTGGACGCGAGGTCGTTAGCGATGGCGGGTTGCGTGAGCAAGCAGTGGCACAAAACGGCACAGGATGAGAGACTCTGGGAACTGATCTGCACCAAACAGTGGGCAAACACTGGCTGTGGAGAGCAACAGCTACGATCCGTGGTCCTTGCTCTCGGTGGCTTCCGTCGTCTTCATTCCCTTTACCTCTGGCCTCTCTCCAAGCCTCACGCATCTTCGTCTTCATCCTCTTGGCCTTCCATTCCAAACATGATTCGCTCCAAGCCTCGTTTGGGGAAAGATGAGGTTCATCTCTCCCTCTCTCTTCTCTCTATTCGGTACTACGAGAAGATGAATTTCAATAACAGAAACCGATGAATTTCATAATTTCCGTTATGGTGTTCTGTTTCTGCCTCTTTTTATTTCTATTTTTATGTAATTTCTGGTTTTCAGTTACCAGATCTGCATTTTATTAAGGCAATTAAGTAAAGCTCGTAGCCTGGTTGTGTAAATTGAGAATCCAGAAAGGAAGAAAAAAATTGCTTAATGGATATGTAATGTATTATACTATATGAAAAATCTTATGTTGAGTTTATCTGTATGATGATGTGATATTTAATTGCTTATTTTGTGTGGCTTGTAAAATTGTGGAGGCAAGCCAGGAGGGGTAAAAAGAGGATATGATTTTTCTGCGGAATAAGAATTTGGTAGTGGGTTGTGGTTGAGGAAGGGAATTGGCGAAGGGAGTGTGATTGGAGGGGATGGGGTTGTCGTTTCCGAATGTGTACAAAGTGACAGAAGCAAAGGGGCTTAGTTGTAATAAATGTCTGGTACTGCTTATGCTTTCTGGCTCTTACTTCCGCCTAATTGGTAAAAGACACGCAGATCAGTTTAGGCATCGATTGGATCCTGCAAAAGCCAAAATTTTCTCTTGGAACGATGTTTGTCGCATTTGTGCCCACTATTCTTTGTTCCGTATACTGAACATTGTTTTGGCTCTAGATGAGTTGAGCAGGAATTGACCTCTTTGGCCTAATCCCATGTCTTTTTCCTCCCGTTTTCAATTGTCCTCTTCCCCGGCCTAACAAATAATAATTTTAGGTAATTTATCCTGTAAAAAATTTCGTTTTATATAAATATTAAATATTTTATTAAAAATTATGAATAATAATGTAAAATTTTAATATAAAAAGATATTTTTGACTAATTTTATTTTCTTTTTCGGCCTTAATTGTAGAAACTCTTCCTGAACAACCTATTTTATCACTAATAAAATTTACGTTATTGCAATGAGTAAAAATGCAAAAATGTTTACACAATTTGTTTGTTATACGTTCTTAGTGCTAGTGGGTAGTATGGGAGTTATATTACCAAAAATTAAGAATAATGCGGAGAATCACACAAATATTTGTGGCTTGCGTTTTTGGTTACTTGAAATAAAAACTTCAAATGCCTTGCAAGCTACTGCATGGTTATATCTTCAACTGATAGGACAGCTAAAATATAAGTAGGGGTGAGTAAAACCCGACCCGTCCCAACCCAAGATATTCGGGTCGGGCTAGACCCTGTCCCACATGAAAGATTAGGGTTTAATGGGGTCTCATTCAATAACCCGTTATCGGGTTGAGGACGGGTTCGGGTTAATCTTCGGGTTACCCAACCCGTCCCATATATGTATATATATAATATAACATTTATAATTTTATATTACTTAAAGGCTTAACATCATTTTAACTTTCTAGAGATTTTTTAATTTAACTTTTCTCTATTATAGAGGCTCTATCTACTATGAAAACACATTCCATTCATAAAGTTATATAATAATATAGTGATATTTTTCTCATAACAATATTTAAAAGTTCATAAGAAAGTAAAACATTAGGATTTAGAGTTTGTGGACGGGTTTGGGTTTCAAGTAGTCTTATACATTTTCGAGTTTCTTCGGGTTTATGGATAGGTTCGGGTCTGAAAATTTGGTCTAATAACAAGTTAGGGTCATGTATGGGACGGACAAAACCCGTCCCAACCCGTCCCATGCTCACCCCTAAATATAAGGTTGTTATTTTTATGGACATAAATGTCAGCATCCATATGGCGATGGTGGATCTTTGATACGAACTGGAAGCGTAAAGATAGGAACGTCTTGAAGATCAATTAACGGTAAATAACTGTAAGGAGCTTGACACAATCCAAGACCTGCTGGAAGCACCAAAGCTATCAAAGATAGGAACTTGACACAATCTGTGACCTGCCGGAAGCACCAAAGTTATCAAGATATAAGCAACTAGACCCTAACCAAGACCTGCTGGTAGAACCTAAGTTATCAAGTAGTTCTTTAATCCAAGAACAAAGGATAAGCTCTCACAATGAGAAAACTCAAATTTTATTGAAAAAAAAATAACTATCTACAAACTGATTCTCAATGTTAATATATAGCAAAGTAATTTCCTAAAATAAACTATCTAAAAGATACAGTCTTAAATTAAATAGATTTAATTCTAGATAAGATAAAATATAATCCTAAAAGATTTAATCCTAAATAAGAAAAAATAGAATCCTAAAGATGTAAATATAATCCTAAGAGATCGTGATATTGATTCCTAACAGATCTCATCCTAAATAAATCAGTTATGATCTGATTAGATACATTTTCCCGAAATAGGCTCTTCTAAGATTCGGATAACAGACATAACCGATTGTCAGATCGGATAGCACTCTTGTACTTCAATCCGAGTTAAGTTAAACCACTTCTTTGGTTCTTCTTGTGCTCGGTGGTCTACTTTCCTTTGGACTTCAGTGATCAAGAGTTGCAAAGCTCTCTTTAATTGCTCAGATCTGGCCCCGGTCATTGGATCTTCAATCCCTTGCAATGCATCTGAGGCATCCTGGTTGAGGTCGGATGGGATCATGTCAATCTTTCTTTGGATACGAAGCACCGATTGATCAAAATAAAGCATTATTTGATGTTTAGTGGAAGGTGTGGTGGAAGAGGAGTGTGGTAATTGCAAAGACACTTTATGATAGCCGGATGGGTGTAGGATCTAGAATTGAGCAAAAACCACCAATTAGAATTGAAAAACAAGCAATAAAAGGCGCAAAATAGGTGCAGGGAAACAACTATTTTGGGCGATAAAATGAAAGAAAATGAAAGAAAAAGTGGAGAGGAAGAAATGGTAGGGACGCCACTGAAGCACGAATCCACCCACAGCAGATAAGTCCAATGCCAGACGCCACTAATTCAGGAGAATTAGATAAGTCTCAGTATGGTTTGAGCAATAACCACCAAGCCTCACTCAACTGACCAAGGGAGGAGAAATTTGGGCATTATGCCTTTACTTAAAATTCAATGTGTGAATTACAAGAGGAGAGGACTCCTATTTATAGGAAAAGAGGGGGAGATGGGCGGATTTTTAGGAGAGTAAAAAAGAAAGAAAATAAAAGGTGAGTGAAAACACTCCTAAGTGGGTCTTGAACCCATGATCCCCAAGGTTTATGGCTAAGCTAAGTCTTAAGCCAATAAACCTCTCAAAATGGCACCCCACTCATGAAAACAAATAAAAAGATAAATAAAAATTCTATCCTATGTGGGAATTGAACCCAAGACTCCTAAGCCTTTTAGCAAGGCAACCTACTAGCCAATAAACCCATACATGTGGGCGCCCAAGTAGGAGGAAAATAAAAGGAAAATTACAAAAATAAAAAGAAAATACAAAAGAGTCCTAATAAAGGGTGGTCCATAGGACAAGGGTCCTATCCAGGGTCAAGGTGTCCTTCTGTAGGGTAGTGACCCTTATTTTGTAGGGTAGTGACCTTTATTTGTAGGACACTAAATTCTCCAACTCTTCCTTGCTTGAAGTTCTGGCTTGAAGTTGGTGCCTTTCCTCCAGTGTAGGTCTTGCAGGTCCAAGCTTCTAACAGTGTGCCATCACTTTAACATTCAAGTTAGTGTGTGTAAGCAGAGTGATGATAAGATATAAGATGACATATACCCTGGGTGTTGAGTCTCAAAATATTATTAAGAGATTAATAATGTTTAAGTCTCATAATCCTAAGTTTTAATGAATAACAAATTTGGTTAAAGATTATTGATAAAAGTACAGAATCACTTGAAGGTATATTTTTTTACATGTTTCAGCAACTCTCTGAAGAGCATCTCTCTGAAGTGAAGCAACTCTTTGAAGTTGACCCACCTGCTGAAATGAGGATTTCTATGAAGAGTTTGGACTTGCTGAAGATCTTCTAACCTTCTGAAGTGTTGTACCATCTGAAACGAGAAGGCTTGCTAAAGACTTTCATTTGAAGTATCTGCCAAATGTCAGAAGGCTTTCTGCGCAATGACATAAAAATTTCTCAACGTCTTCTGAAACACATCTTCTTAAGGAAAGAATCACAGAGTCCTTTATCACAGAGGCCTTTTGCACATATGTCAATTCACCAAAAAGGAAGTCTCTGCTGCAAAAGTACATTGTGTCAGAAAAGTAGAGTCAGCGCTGCTCCTACCTACCTCTACTGTATCTACTGTTGCAAGCTACCTCTGTTTTGTCTCACAACGGAAATAAAGCTATTAGACAATGAGACTCTGAAGATTTCTAACCGGTCTATAGATTCCGTCTCTCTATACTTATGAGACTCATGCAAAGAAGAAAGTGAGAGAAAAGAACATCAACTTGCTGAAGTGCTAGAAAATCTCTCAAGCAAATTCAAGAGTCAAACTGCTGTGTGTCAGAACTGAATCATTCCTGCACACCTACTATCTTCAAGTCAGAAGCTATCAGAAGATTGTATCACAACGGATATACAACATTAAATGCTATTTCTCAATGGTGACTAAGCAATCTTCAACGGACAAATTTCTGGACTTTATATATAGCTTCTCAAAAGACTTTGAAGGTGTCGAAGCCCAAAAGAGAGTCGACCAAGCTTATACATGAAAATTTATCAAGCCAACACTCTGCTGAAATTTCTCTGAATTTCCTTGTACTTAGAAATTTTCATTTGTATCCTGAGTTATACTTAGTTAACCTTTGTACAAGAAATCTTGTGTTTGTTGGACTTCAAAGGAGATCAAACCTCTCAAGTCTCTCAAGTTATAAGTGTTTTGGTTTTGTTGTAGATATTAAGAGTTTTATCTTTCAAATGCTTTTTGCGGTACCAAACAAGTTTAAATAGATGTGACACTTGTATTCGTTGTTTTAGATTTAGGCAATGTGTGTTGTTGATAATTGCTGGCTTTGATTGACTGATTGAATGCTAAATCATGCAAAGATGAGTTCATGTTTATGTTTTCAAGTTTGATTAGCTTGGTAACTAAATTACTCAATTAAGTAATGATTTGCCTCTGGTTTAATCGATTACTTCAATTGGTAATGAATCCCAAACTGACTCAAAGCTGAAAACTGACTGAATTCACAATCAGGACTGGAATAATCGATTACCTGATGGCAGTAATCGATTACCTGATATAAAATAAAGATTCTGAGAAACTTACGCTCTGGAGTAATCGATTACCCAAGTAAGTAATCGATTACCACAACATCTGCAGAATTTTAGACATTTTTCCAATTGTTTTAACCAAATCTTAACCAACTTTGGGAGTTTAAATACTGTTGAAAACTGTTTTAAAAAAGAGAGAGAGCATAATAGAGTTTTAGTTTTTAGAAGTTAACACACTGAAAAATCTTAAAAAAAAAATGAATCAAGATTTGTAGAAATACTCTCCAAGAAAAGGTGCCATTTTCCAGAATTCTCTGCACATCTCAAGAACTTTATGCATGATGGATAGCTACTTTTGAAGGATAATTTCGTGCTGAATATTAGAGTTTACATGGACAATCAGGTGCATTCTTTCCAAACTCGAATCCTTTCATATTTGTTTTGATTTGTGAAATCTCATTGAATAGGGTGTTCATAGAGATTTTGTGTGATATCTCAAGGGAGAAACCTTTTGTTTGTTAGTAAGACTTTCTTTAGGATTGAATGTGCATGGTGTTTGTAATTGCAATTCTATAGTTAAAGCTGATTTAGTGGTGTGCTAAGTCAAACTGGATGTAGGCCCCTTTATTGTGGCTGAACCAGTATAAACGAACGTGTCACAATTCTCTATCCCTATCTCTTTGAAATTGATATATTTCTTGAATATATGAATGTGATTCTTGAACTGTAAATTTACTGGAAATTGATTGAAAATTTCATGATATTGATTTGTATATTGTTTATGGAATTATAAGGAATTAAGTAATCAATCTTGGTAATCAATTACATACGGTAACTGACTGGGTAATTAATTACTGTTTGCAACTGGTAATAAATTACTGACTAACTGGTAATCTATTACCACAGAAACTTTGTGATCCGCTGCATAATTCAAATTACTTGTAAATTTGATTTCTATCTCTGATTTACAAATTAATATTCTGTTTTTAACAAAGTCTTGAAAAGGTAAAATTTTAGAAGGAAAATTAAAAGGGATTTAAAAAGGTACTTTGTGTAATTTTTTTTAAAGCGAAAAATTTTGTGAATCTATTCAAACCCCTGATAAGTGAAAATTATATGATAAATTAGAGCACTTTTTAGTTCACTTATCAAGGATAAAATGGTATTTTTGCCCCAAATTAATCCCTTTTTATTTAATATTAGATAAATTGTATTTATTACTCTTGGATTTGAATTCGATGCTATTTTGATATAAATTGTGCTGATTTTTGCAGGATATTGCAAAGATTTGATATGAAGGAAAGATAACATTAAATAAGGGAGATATCTGCAAGATTTGAAGTTTAATTGAAGACATTTAATGAAGATCGGAAGATTATTTGAGAGCAATTAATGAAGATATCACTACCAATTAAACAAGGATTCTGCAGACATCCTTCCCAATTTAATCTAGGATTCTCAATAAATGCAAGATCCCATCAAGAAAAGGGAAACAAGGAAAGACAAATAAACCAAAACCAGTCTCGTGGAGAGATCAAGTTAAAAAGAGAAAGATTGAAGCTGTGCAGAACGCGTTGCGCGCTTCAACCTGCGCTGTAGTGCAGGGTGAAGCGCAGAACACGTGATTCTTGCCCTGTTGCCGTTATCGATGTCTCACGAGTCATCACCCAGAAGATATCAGACTTTGCATCTGCTGTGGGGCGTAGGACCCCTAACTCTAAGATCAGGCTTGGCTTACCCTCTCTTATCACAACACACTGCAGATCTAGGGGTGTGGATGTACACCCTAGGGTTCGCATCGCACTTCCCATGACCAGAGCATACATTGAAGCCATTTGTATCCCGGCTGAGGAGTTACACGTTGAGGAGCAGCAGCAGCAGCAGCAGGCACCACCACCACCAGCAGACATGGACGCTCCTATCTGGGCCCAACGTCTTGAGGCCCATCACACTCACATGATGGCTCAGCTGTCCGCTATTCACCGAGAAGATGTTCACTTTCAGTGCAGACAGTATCAGGCTCGTATTGACCCCATGCCCCCTGCGTAGTTTCAGGAGTATTTACAGTGGCCTGGGGACAAGCTTATTTTCCCAGGGGGGATGGAGCAGCTAATGCTGGAGCTGAGGATGGAGGTGATCACATGGACCAGGATGACTGATTTTCTTTTCCTATTTGGTGCTTTTCCTTCCTTTTCTTTTTCTTTTTCATTTTATTTTCTTATTATTTTCTTGTTATTTCTTTTATTTTCCTTTTGATATGTACTGTATATTGTTACCCCACTGATACATCATTGATATCATGCAATGCATATTCAGTTATCTTTTGTTTTTCTGTTAAATTTTAATCTTTTTAGGATTTTTTAAAAAATTTTTTAGGACTTTAGGAAATTAGGATTTAACGTAACTTTTTCAAAATTCTCTGTAATTAAGTAGTTTAACTAACCAGACTAGGAAAGATGATAGGGTTTTGTGATTAATTCCATAATCAGTTAGGTTTAGGATACTTCTCAGGAGAACCTATCAGGATATTTAATTAAAACCAGTAAGTGCTTTATCAAGGAATTTTAGCCAATAACCGGTGAGCTGTGAGCCCAAACACTGAAATTGAGAGCTTTTCACCGCTGCTTGTCAACTGTTATTGCTTGAGTTTCTGAATTTTGTCTTGCTAGTGGAAGATATGGAAGTGACAAAGGCATGTTTTGTGATTATAATATTTTGCTCAGTGCCAAATAGCCAACCTTGATTAAATGTTTCTATTTATTGATTACCCATTTAAGCCTTTAATATTTCTTTTTGAATGCACCCTAGCCATACTTAATGATTGTATCCTGTCCCTTCACACTTGGGATAGAGAGCAAGGTGCAACACAATAAAATGAGACAAGAGGTTGGTGAATTGAAAGGTCAAAGAGATTCAAAGAGCAGGCACGAGAAATCAAAAAGAAGAGTACTCCCTCATAAATAAATTCTCTATGTTATTGTTTATGATAAAAAAAGATCTGCACAAAGGTGTGGAAATTGAATTAGTTGGGGGGAGTACTTCTTCAAATAATGAGGTCAGCTAAAAAAGGGTGACAATTCAAGAATAACTTGGTAAAATGAGAGAAGTTCCAAAGCACAACCACGAGATGCTCTCTATTCAAAGTGTTCATTGCATATCTAGAAAAACCATGATTTCTTGATAGTCCAGCCTCATTACAACCAAAGAAAAGACCTTTTGATCCATATTAACTACTTGCAGGTTCAGATGTTGGAAACGACTATCAATTCTAGTTGTTCAACGGTGGTGAAAAAGATTGAGGGAAACACTTACCCGTGAGAATGAGAGATTTCCTTGGTTTATTACTTATTGCTTTAATTGCTATTTTTGAGAAGTTTGATTAATGTTTGCGTTCTATTCTGATTGAGGATTGGTAATATCTCTTAATCCTGATTTTTTCTTATGTTTGGAAAGTGACTGCTGCTTAACAAGGAGATGATGAAGAGTTCCTTCAATTTGTTTTTGAATTGTTTGAATTACACAGGGGATAGAATTGATTTTTTTGATTGCAAAGAGGTCCCTTGCTTGAGGATAAGCAAGAAGTTAAGTTGGGGGGTATTTTGATAAGTGAAAATCATAGGATAAATTAGAGCACTTTTTAGTTCACTTATCAAGGATAAAATGGTATTTTTGCCCCAAATTAATCCCTTTTTATTTAATAATAGATAAATTGTATTTATTACTCTTGGATTTGAATTCGATGCTATTTTGATATAAATTGTGCTGATTTTTGCAGGATATTGCAAAGATTTGATATGAAGGAAAGATATCATTAAATAAGGGAGATATCTGCAAGATTTGAAGTTTAATTGAAGACATTTAATGAAGATTGGAAGATTATTTGAGAGCAATTAATGAAGATATCACTACCAATTAAACAAGGATTCTGCAGACATCCTTCCCAATTAAATCCAGGATTCTCAATAAATGCAAGATCCCATCAAGAAAAGGGAAACAAGGAAAGACAAATCAACCAAAACCAGTCTCAGGGAGAGATCAAGTTAAAAAGAGAAAGATTGAAGCTGTGCAGAATGCGTTGCGCGCTTCAACCTGGGCTGTAGCGCAGGGTGAAGTGCAACTTTCTGGTTTCTGTGCTGCAACCTGCGCTGTAGCGCAGGGTGAAGCGCAGAACATGTGATTCTTGCCCTGTTGCCGTTTTTAGATAGATTTCTCCCCAATTTTCTTTGTCTTTCCTTAGCCTATAAATAGGACCCTCTTGCACCAGATTAGGTGTGCACGATTATTGTAATTCAGTTATATTTCAGTGATAATGCACCAGTTCTAATTTTAGAATAGGAGAGGCAGAGCGCTGCACGAGGATTGAAGATGGTGACAGCATCTTCGGTGGTTTGTATGGCTACCATGAGTAGTTAAGTCTCCAGTAGGATTGAATGTAGTTGATTCTATTCCCAAGTGTATGTAAACTCTATCTTATTATTTATGAGCTCCCTATCTATAATATTGGTAATCTTATTCTGTGCTTAATTCCTAACTTCCGCGCTTGCGCCGGAGTTGTAGGCTAGTTTCGACTAGGATTGAGGATGGGGGAACGGATACTGAAGAAACTCATTCTCTGAGTGAATAAGAGTACTCGGTAAACAGTGACCGACACATGAGCATTACTAATGAGTGATGGGTAGTGTGAGTACCATAATGAAGGGCGTTCACAGGATTAGGCCTGTTTATCGATAGCAAAGGTTAGTTTATAGTAATTCCAGATTCCGACACATGGACGTATCTAGGGATTGATGCGTAGTGTGAGTATCCTAATGAAGATGCGTCTACAGGACTAGGCCTGGTTTATTAATGAGTTCCTTTACAAACAGAAGAATAAAAGCAAAATAAGCCGAGGGTAAGTTTGTCGCTTGGGAGAGCCCGCACGGATTACCTTTGAGTGGTGAGGCTGCTGGTCACTCGGGGTCTTAGCAAATTAGTTTGTCTACAGTATTATAGAGTAAACCTAAAATAATAAATAGTTTTTACATACACAAAGGGTGTGATGATACGAAGTTCAATCCTAATCCAAGTAAAGTGTCTCTAACTCTTCCTTTCTATTTTTATTGATTATTAGTTTGCTATTTACAATTTCTGCACAACAATATTCTCACAAAACCTGTTGTTTTCTCTTGATAATTAGATCACGATTATACGTGAATTGACCGTTCCCTGTGGATACGATAACTCTTCTTACTATTATACTACTGGATTTTTGGTTCGCTTGCCAGAAACCCATCACCCCCTTCTAGATTCCCTCTAGGACCAACAATTGGCATTAGATCTAGAATCTTGAGAATTATTCAAGGTTTTAGCAAAGTTATTGCAAAATGTCAGGGAATCAATTACCTTTTGCTGAAGGTGCCTCAATTAATAGACCACCTCTATTTTGTGGTGATAACTATCCCTTTTGGAAAGTTAGAATGAAAATTTTTATGGAATCTGTTAATAGAGGCATCTGCAAGATGTGGTAACTGATTACAAGGTTCCTACTCAATTCATTTGTGAGAGCCGGAGGTCCTAAATGCGACACCTTTAGTTATAACGCTAAGAATATCACATATGACACGTGACCAATGAACTTACTGTTTTTAGAAACGTCAAAATGCGGAAATATTATTATTATTATTATTATTATTATTATTATTATTTTTTTTTTTTTGAAAAGGGTTTAGTCATCATCAACCTATTACATCTCTAATTTCGTTTTAAGTATTTATGAAATATCCTTTCCTTAATTTGAAACTCATTTTCCGAAAACATCTAGACAGTTATTACCTCGCGCACATACGCAACATACACGCAGTTATAAAATTAGCATAATAAAAGGAAAACGAAATGAAGTATATACATATACTAACATAAAATCAGTGTATCTCTCGAGCCACCCAAATATCTACATCAAAACACGAGTTCTGGTAATAGACCAAAATAAACAAGACCTCAAACAAAATACAAGGGAAGAGGTCGCTAACTCAGAGCTGCTACTACCTAGACTCAAACCATACTAATCCTATTCGTCGTCACTCGACTCAGTAGTGAACACCCTACTGCTCCTCTTCCCAGTGTCCCCGATAGTGATCATTCCAAAATCCTCTGAGGGATCGTCGCTAGAAGAATCCTCCTCCGGCTCCTCCTCAGGGTCCTCCTCTGGATCCTCCTCAGGGGCCTCCTCCTCCTCCGAGGTGTCATCAATCACAATCAGATCTAGCTTACTTGTGAAAGAGCGACCTTGCGCATCAGGACACATAGGCTGGGAATCATATGCCTCGGAAGAAGGTGAGTACCTAGGGGAGTCTGGTCCGACCATATCAGCCATCCGAGATGATCGCGACGATGACGAAGAAGCGAGGCGACGACGTGAAGGACGAAAAGTAGTATAGCACATCAAGTTAGGTGGCGTCGGAAACTCGAGAGTCACAGGTACAATGAAATCCAACTCTGGTACAAGCGGGAGTCCGGGATGAGTAATTACGACGCAGACTTCCCCAGTGAACTCACATCTACGAGGGATATCTGTCACCCTCCATGTTCTTCTCGGCATCCACCGCAACTGCACTCGCATCGATGTCATAGCTGAAGTCTCTGATACCGGCTATCGACGTAACGAGAAGAATACAACAACAAGAGATAGAAAGGAAGGGTGAGAACATCGCATGAACTCACATCACGTAGGATACAGTATACTAGAGCACATACACAGGGATGATCCACACAGATCAATCAACAAGCAATCACAAACATGTCATCATAGTACACTCATTTGAATGCAACCTTGCAACTATAATGCAATGACTAATGCATGAGGGCCCAGGGAAACATCACCACCACAGTGCACACAGCAACTGCCCGACCATATATGTACAACGTATCAGGAGTTAGAGTCTGTACTAGCAATCAGTACAAGGAGCATTGCTCATTCATTTTCTTTTGGCCAAATCTTTTATGCGTCCTTCCAGACAATCTCAACTGACCCCGAAACCATGAGAGCGACAGGATAGTCAAGCCTGCCCCCTTCGGACTCGACAGTAGGGAGCTAGCCTACGTCTCATGATGTCCTTTCTGGAACTCGATTATCCTCAGGGCTGGCGTCCCTTTCGAGGACCTGCTGGCGTTCTTTGCAAAACCCAGTGCACCCTTCCCAACCAGTTTCACACTGTACCAAAGTGTCACTACCATATAGGTCGTAAGGTTTTCAACCTTGAACATCATTAATGCTTTATGATGCATGTCACACGACAATGCTTACAACATTCACATCCTTACAGGCAAAGCCCATCGAATCATTCAACGTCACCACTAACCTGTGGTACGGCCCGATTCAATGTCTTTCCTTCAAGGAGAACCAATCAATACTTTCTCAGCATACACAGTCCTTGCAGGAAAAACCCATCGCATCATTCAACGTCACCACTTACCCGTGGTACGGCCCGATTCAATGTCTTTCCTTCAAGGAAAATCATACCCCATCTTGGGTTGGAACCGCACTCTCTCACTAAGCTTCTCAAGTCTTATGCAGAAAGAGTGTGTTGGTTATAATCTTTTAAGGTAGTTTGTACTAATGTTCTTCTTTGAATCAATAATCATTTCCACTTGAGTCCTATAATTTACTAAGACTTTTGATTGTGTCTTATGGATAGTATTTCCTATCTTAATTTGTCTTGTACGTCTAATTAAGATTGGGTTTAACCCTCAATTATAATTAGTCTTCATTATCTAACTATAATCAATCTTAATCCTTACTTAAGGTCCTAATTAATTCCTTATTATCCCTTAATCTCTTCCTTAATCTTGGATTAAGCTTTAGTTACATTTGATTAAGGTTAATCATAATTAATTAGTTCTTAATCATCATTAAGGCTTAATTACCTAATTAATACCTCATTAGTAATTAGTGATTAAGATTTAAGGTTAATCTTCATTAAGGTTAATTAACTTTAGCCTTAATTAATTATTCTTTACTTAATTAACTTAAGTAGATTAGATTAATTAACTTAGATAATTAAATTAGCTAAGCCTACTAATTAATTTCTAAGTTTTAATTTTAATAACTTGGATTAGAGTTGAAGTCCAACTCTAATCTAAGCCCAATTCCATAATTTATTTTTTTGGTTGACTTTTGATGAGTCTTTGACTCTCTTTTTTTTTGGAGGTTTTGGGCCTGAACCAAGGGCCCAAAGGTTAGATGACTCTTAGGAGCCCATCTTTACACATAACAAGTCAAAATGTTGACTTTTGTGTTGACTTTTATTTGGATTACACTTGAAATCCGAATTTAATTCTTTTAATATTTTTCAAAGTTTATTATTTAAATTAAAATCCTTTTAGTAAATTTAGTGTTTTGGCCTATTGGACCATTGAGGCCCAAAAACATGTTTTTCTACTCTACTTGATTTTTCAAGATCAAAAAGCATTCTTGATGAGTTTCATCAAGAACAACCTCAAGAACATCAAGAACATCTTGAATGTTCATCAAAACACCAATTTTCCAACAACATCCAAACTTTACTAAATTTCAACACAATCACCAACAAACATTATAAACAACAAACATCATGCTAATTCATCCAAAATCATCCATATACACATTCAAGTTCATAACTTTATTTCTAAGCTCATAAACATCATTTTTCAAGAATCAAACATCCAAACAATTTCATAAATTCAAACAATTTCATACATGTTCATAAATCCATCATCAAAACACATTTCCATCATCAATTAAAATTTTAGAAACATGCAGCCCCATTAAACCAAAATAGTCGAACCATATAGGAAGAAAAAGAGAGAATTTTTTTCAAACAAAAACATGGTTTGCATGTAACCCAAAACATCATCCAAGCATTTTACAAGCATCAACAACAAATTAAAAACACCATGCAAGGCTATAATGAAATAGCCGAACCATATCTCCCAAGAGATAGGTTCCAACAACTCATTTTTCAAGGGAAAAAATAAGAGTAAAGACAAGGATCAAGGGCAATCCTTGACTCTAGTCACCTATCCTACTAGAGTTCAAGTTCTCCCCCCTTACCTAAGGATTTTCTTCAAAATAAGGTGCAGCAACAGCCCTTGAAACAACTCCAAAGATCCCTCCTTTGGTCACCAAACAAGAGTTTTCAAGGCTTGGAGGCTAGGTGTTTAAAGCTTTGGTTCAAAGATGGAACCTTGGCTTGAAGTGTTTAATGGAGATTGAAAATTTTGGGAGAAAAATGGGAGAGAGTTCACGGCCAAGAGAAGAAGAGAAAGAGAGAAAAACTAAGCTTTGCATGTGTGGGAAAGAAAGAAGAAAATGTGAGTTTTAAATGCCATAAAGGCTTAAGGTTTACACGTGGCTTGGAGAAAAAGAAAGAAAAAGACATGTGGCTTCCATGCAAGGCTCTCCACATGCACGGCTTGCAAGAGAAGTCAAGGGAAGGTTTGTGCAATTTTTCTGGCCCGGATCAAGAGTATTCGGGCCCGGTTCAAGAGACAGTAGTGGCAAAAAGGTCATTTTTCACAGAAAAATTCCAAAAATCCCTAGAAATTCTAGAAAAATAGGAAATTCATTCCTAAACTCAAAAATATAAATTTTGATGATTAAAAATAATTTTAATCACTCAAAATTCAATAAAACACACAATACGGCAAAACGGTAAAAACGCGGGTGTTACATCTCTCCTCTCCTAAAAAGAAATTTCGTCCTCGAAATTTGTGCGCACCTTCTTGAAATAAATGAGGATGGGACTTCTTCATTTGCTCTTCCAACTCCCAGATTGCATTCCCTTCATCATTTGCACTCCAAAATAACCTTAATCAACATAATCTATTTTCCTCTCAACTGCTTAATCCTTCGGTCTCTGATTCGCACAAGTAATACCTCATAAGTTAATTTTTTTTTTTGTATCACGTCGGGTTCTATGACGTGCGAAGGGTCAGGAATATATTTTCGGAGTTGCGACACATGGAATACATTATGAAGATTAGAAAGAAAAAGCGGTAAGGCAATTTGGTAAGCAACAAGACCGATTCTTTTCAAAATTTGGTAGGGACCAACAAATTTAGGCGTGAGCTTTCGAGATCGCATTGCCCTACCAACCCCAGTCATAGGTGTAACTCTCAAAAAGACATGGTCTCTTTCTTTGTGTTCGAGGGGTTTCCTCCTCCAATCATAGTAACTTTTCTACCTATTCTGTGATATTCTCATCCTTTCCTGAATCATCTAAATCTTGGTTCCTAATACTTGCTGTAGACTACCCTAAAGTCTGAACGTAAATCTAGGGTCTCTATCTGACACTATGCTAGACAGAATCACATATAACCTTATTACCTCCTTAATGTACAATCAAGCTAACTTTTCTAAGGAAAACTTAATGTTGATGGGTAGGAAATGAGCAGATTTTGTTAGTCTATCAACGATTATCCATATAGCATTAAAACCTGTCGGGGTTCTAGGTAAACCTACCATGAAATCCATCAAAATGCTATGCCTAAAGGCAAAGCAATAACTATGGTACTTGGATAGTGGATGCTCTAGGCACATGACAGGAGACAAAAGCAAGTTTGTCTCACTACAAGAAAAAGAAGGAGGCTATGGTACCTATGGTGACAACAAGAAAAGTCGCATACTTGGCATTGGAAGTATTGGTAACAACTCTTCCATACTTATTGATGATGTGTTGTTTGTTGATGGTCAAAAGTTTAATCTTTTGAGCATTAGTCAAATGTGTGACAAAAATTATAAGATTTCCTTTGATGATTAGTGTTGTACGATTTGTAATGCATCTAAAAATATAATGTTTGTTGGTAAAAGGATGAATAATATATATATGCTTGACATAGAAAATACAACCTCAAACATTGCATGCTTAACCTCTAGAGATGATTTATCTTGGTTGTGGCATAGGACAATAGCACATATTAACTTTGAGCAATTGAATAGGATTTCTTCTAAGAAATTAGTTAAAGGGCTACCCAATTTTAAGTTCTCTAAGGAAGGTTTATGTGATGCATGTCAAAAGGTAAAACAGTCTAGGGCTACTTTTAAATCAATAAAAATTATTTCTACCTCTAGACCCCTTCAGCTTTTGCATATGGATCTTCTTGGGCCTTCTAGAACTATAAGTATCGGTGGTAGTGTGTATGCATTGGTGATTGTTGATGATTACTCTAGGTTTACTTGGATTGAACTTTTATCTGTTAAAAAATAATGCCTTTAAAGCTTTTGTCAAAATTGCCAAAAGAATTCAAAATGAGAAAGAATTAAAATTAAATCTTTGAGAAGTGATCATGGAGGTGAATTTAAGAATGATGAATTTGAAAAATTCTGTGATGATAATGGAATTGATCATAATTTTTCTACTCCTAGAACTCCTCAACAAAATAGGGTTGTGGAAAGGAAAAATAGATCATTGATTGAACTAGCAAGGACTATGCTTAATGAAAATTATTTACATAAGTATTTTTGGGCTGATGCTGTGAATACTGCTTGCTATGTTCTTAATAGAATTTTAATTCGTCCCTTTCTTAAAAAGACTCCATATGAGCTTTTCAAATGTAAGAAACCAAATATATCTCATTTGAAGGTCTTTGGATGTAAATGCTTTATATTGTAAAATAATAAAGACAATATTGGCAAGTTTGATGCCAAAGCTGATGAAGGAGTGTTTTTAGGATATTCTGACTCTGATTTTGCAGGTTGCAAATTAGATAGGAAAAGCACAAGTGGAACATGTCATCTATTTGGGAACAACTTAGTGTCATGGCATAGGAAGAAACAAGCGTGTGTAGCACTATCCACAGCTGAAGCGGAATATATTGCAACTGGGAGTTGTTGTGCACAATCGCTTTGGCTCAAACAACAATTAAATGAACTTATTTAAAGCTTCCCATTCTGATCTAATTTTCTTCCTCTTGTAAAGGTTGTTTAACAGGTTGGAAGCAATATTCTCCTTTCCTTCTCCCAAGTTAACCACTGAGTTGCTTCTAATCAAGCTTTTTCGAGGAGAAAGAAAAGAAAGTACGGAATACCATGAGCCAAAGTTTCTTTTAGATCTTAGGATAGTTTCCTTTCTAATGTTCTAAGTATTTAGGATAGTTTTCTTTCTAATATCTTTCCATGTATTCGAACTAATGTAATTCGAATTTGAATAAAAGAAATATCCTTTAGACTTCTCAGAATACCAGAAACATTATATCCTTTTTTCTTCGAATTTCTAAAGTCTTTGTATTAACTTTACTTAAGAATTTTTCTAAGTTAATAGACTTGTTATCCAATTCGAAACAAGGTAACTTCATCCTCTTCTGTAAATTCGAAAATGACCTTTACTTTTGACATTTTGGGAATTCGAACAATTTGGAAATCAAATCCCAATAGATGCCCCCCCCCCAAAAATAGTCTCTTTCAAATAATAATTTATTTTTTGTAGAAAGAGATATTTTTGGAACAAACTCTTGGTATTCCTTATAACAACTATTTAAAATTTAAATGGAAAATTTAAATATCTGTTTCAGATAAACCTTTTATCTTCCAAATAAATTAATATTTCAGTTATTATAAAAGTTAACTGACTTTCCCACAATTTTGGGTTACTAGCTCACGTTCCAAAAACATGTAACCATGATTACCCTTTTAACAACTGTCTTTTCTTTCTCATATAAATACCAAGCAAAACCCTTTCAGTTTCACTTTTCATCATCTTCAACCTTACACATTCTACTCTTTCCTCTCCATCGGCGTTTTTTTCCTTTCAATCTCAAGGTATTTAACTCTCGTTGAGCCAAATTTCGAAAAGCTGACTTACTGATTCTTTATACAAATCAATTCGAAACCTGGGAAAGTCTCTGAGAATGAGCACGTTGCTTTTCTTCTATATTGGTTATCTGCATTTGTCTTTTTCTCCAGGTCAAATCAGATTCCCAAATCCTTTCTCCCCATGGCTCAGATGTTGGCCAAGGGTATCAAAATTGATTTGAACAGGTGTCTCTTGGCCCATGTTTATGACATGCTTTCCGAAGCTGTTGGTGCCCTTAAATTGAGAGATCCTGTTCGAAACTTATGTGGTCCCTTTTGGTTTCTTCAATTTTGGCTTAATGCTATCTTCCAAGATAAGTTCGAGAGTTCTAAACCTTCAGATTCTGATCTTCCCAATTCTGTTGAAGGTTATAGAATGTCTTATCTTACTCCAACTTCGAAAAAGAATCGTCAGGAGCATTTCAAGTCTTATATTTCCTCTTTCCTAAGCTTAAAGAAACATTCTCCCAACCTTGCCCCTTTCTCTGCTCGAACTCGAGGACCTGAATGGTTCACTCGAAAATTTCCTTGTGACACTCCTGGGGCCCAATCTGAAAGTTTGGAAATCTGGAAACAATTCTTGACTCCTGACCTTTTATACTGTGGTTTTCAACCAAAAGACTTCAAAGTCTTTCTTTACCAACCGCAACTTGTGGCTCGTCAATTTGGATTAAGCCAATTTCGTCCTACACCCTTCTATACTTCCGAAGACCAAATTTTAATTGAAGACTTGGTGGATGGTGAAGAGGGTTTCGAGAAGTTACAACTCTCGAAGGCTCGTAGACCTCTTTCTCTCGAACCAATCTCGTTCGAACCTTCTTATTATTGCACTTTATCCTTTGAAGAATGGTGGTCGAAATACTATTGTAGTATTCAAGTAGATGAAGCAACATGTTTTTCCAGACTAACCAAAGACATTGCTTCTTCGCAGAAACCGACCAAGAAAACTAAAGGTATGCACATCAAAGAAATTGAAGCTTTTGAGAAATATTTTCATGTGTTCTATATTCCTAATAAAATACATAGAACAATTTCTGAAGCAGCTTCTTCTTTAAAAGAAAAAATTTCTTCGAATCAGCAAAGTTTTTAAACTTGTAAATCCTAAAGGTACCACAGTTTTCGAAAAGTATTGTCCAAAGTTTCCTCCTTTGCCAACAACAAAGTTTGGATTGGCAAAAAGTTTAAATGGTCCAGAATGGACTAGACCTTTAGGTTTTGATCTAATTTTTAATAGTCTAAAACCTCTTTCGAAAAGAGTCACTTTAACCAAGTATACATTGGACAATTATCCTTTTAAACCTCATGTGGATATAGAACATGTGAGAATTATTTCTAAGAACTACATTGTTCAAGGTAATAACAGAATCATTCTTTAATGATTTCTGATCTTATCCCAATCTTGAACTTACAATTCCTTTCTATTTTTTATAGCTCAAGAGTGCAATCTTTCGAAAGGTGCTGAGGAAGATTGGGAAAGCGATGAGGAAGAGGAGAAAAAGTCTAAGAAGCGAAAAGCTTCAGTCTCTTCTCGAAAACCTGTGGTAAGCTGTATTTCGAGAATTTGAACTTCTTTCAACTCTGAATTTCGAAATTTAACTTTTTATTTGTTTACTATTTAGACTACTACCCCTAAGTCTCGAAAGAAGGCTACGTCTAGTAAGGTCGAAAAGAGTAACGATCCTTCTGACAAGAGCCAATCTGCTTCGGTGGATAAGAAAAGAAAAGCAGATGATTCTAATACTTCCAAGGAGAAAGTAGTCAAGGTTTCGAAGAAGAAGAAGAAATCTGAAAAATCTGATGATAGATCTCTCTCAGAGGTATCTTCGAATTCCTTTATCAGTTTCGAAATCTTTATAGAATATGAAGATTCTAGTTGTTTATTTCTTCGAAATCTGATGCCACTTTGTTTATTTTAACAGGAAACACTCTTGAACAACCAATTGTTCCTTTGAGAGAAAAAATTTCAAAGAAAGAAAAGAAAGTCCCTAAGTCAAAGGTTCTTTCAGTAATTCCCCCAGGGAAAACCATTGGGGCAGTAAGTTTCGAACTTCCCTTGTACTTGTCTTCTTTATTTCTTTTAAAGTCATTTTGAGAACTTTTTCTTTCTTCATCTGATTTTTGAAACTTATTTTCTTTATGTAAAACGTCAGAGAGTTGGCCAAAGGTTTAAGGCCAAGGCTTATAAGAAACAAATCCCAAGTGGGGTTGTAGAACAAGTAAACCTTTTACTCTCTTTTTCGAAATAAAAACGTTGACCATCAATCCCTCCCTTTATTTTATGATTTTAATCTAATCATTTGTTATTTGTTACTTTTCAGATCAACCTTTCTTCAAGTTCTCAGATGGAAAGTGGGGGGATTGATGAAAATACTATAGAAAGCCAACTTCAAGCTATCTCTTCGAAGAAATCACAAAAAACTGGGTTTAGAGAATATTGAAGAGAATACTGAGAATCGAGAAGAAGAGAAAGAAGAAGAAGAAGAAGTTCAATCTCCTTCGAATCCAATCAATGGAAGATGCCCCAATGGAAGAAAAAGATGATCCTTCTGCTTCTCAAGGAACCAAAGATTCTGTCTCAAAAATCCAAACCATTCAGATGGAATCGGGAACTCCTGAGAAAGCTCCCTGGCTTTTCGAGGGATTCATCCAGGTCCACTCCAGTATATCATGCCAAAGATTTAGACGAATGTCTCAAAGGTCTGGATGAAAACCCTTTCTTGATTTTGGAAGTACTTTCCGGAGAAATCTCTTTGTCATCCGCTCACTCTGAAGCAACGGTGCAAAATCCTTTGAGTGAAGAAAATTCTCCTGAGCAAGTTCTTCAAAGTTTCAAGAAATTGGTTTTCGAAAAGCCCATGATGAAGGAAATCCCGAAGGATCGTCTCTATAGGGAAGAAATCGAAAGCTATCTCATTTATTTCGATAAGAAGAATTCTCTCTCTTTTTGAGTCCAAAAACAATGGATCAAAGACTTCGCTGAACTCTATCAGAGCAGTATTGGGACTGTTAACCAAATAGAACAAGTCAAGTCTAAACTGGTTATGCAGAAAAGTGAACAAAACTGAGATTGACAAGATTCAAGACAGTAAGGTCAAAGTAAACAAGTATGATCAATCTATTCAGCAGAATTCTTCTAAGATCGAAAGTTTAGAACAAGAAATCTAAGGCTCGAAGGCCTCCTCAAACGATACCAAGAAGAACTAGAGCAATCCAGGAAGGCTAAGGGTGAGCTCGAAACTACACTTGCAAGGCAAAGGTCTTCTCGAATGGAAATTCTTAACTCTGTTTGAAGTGTCTCTCGAGATGTTGTTCGAGTTTCTAAAGACACATCGAGAACTTGGAAAAGAATGATACAAGCTTAAAGATATGCTACGAAGACCTGATGCACAATTTTGCGAAATTGAAGAGCGAAGCCCCATTTTAGCCTATTCGTATTTTCTTCTTGTTATTTGTTTATAACATTGTTTCGAGCATGGTCTCGAATTTCTAGTATTATTCGAACAATTGTTACTCTTTTTTATATCTAATTTTAATTTCTTGCAAGTTTGGCTTATATTCTTTCAAGTATTTTCCATTTATTGACATTATGCGCAAATCACCAAGTATTTCTCGAATTGAATACGCATTACTGGAAAACACTTTTTCAATCTCGAAAGGTCCTTCCCCATTAGGTGACCATTTACCCAAATCTCTTAGACTTTTTATCAATTGGCAAAATCAACTTCCAAACATAATCACCAACTTGGAATTCTTTTTTCTTGACTTTGTTATTATAAGAACGAGCTATTTGCTCTTTTTGCCTAATTATATTTTCAAGAGCAATCAATCTTTCTTCATCAAGTTGATTTAATTCATCGAACATCAAATTCCAATAATCTTGAGAAGGTAACTCATATGTCTTTGAACCCTTATTGATTGTAAATGTACTTCAACTGGTAATATAGCATCATGACCATATACCAACTTGTAAGGGGTAGTTCGAGTAGCTTCTCTTGGTGAATTTCTATAAGCCAAAGAATTTGATTCAAAGTCTCATGCCAATTTCTAGGTTTTTGCCCAATATACCTTTTAATTAAAAGCAATAATATTTTATTTACTGCTTCAACTTGACCATTGGCTTGTGCATAGTAAGGAGTAGAAGAAAGTAATTTTATTCCTTTTGATTCAGCAAACTTAAACCATTTTCCTTCCAGTAAACATTGTTCCTTGATCTGTAGTAATGGTTTTTGGTAAGCCAAATCTGAAAATTATATTCTCTTCTATGAAACGGATAATATCTTCTTGAGAAACTTCTCTTAAAGGAATTGCTTCTACCCATTTGGTAAAATAATCAACTCCAACTAAAATAAATTTATGGTTTTTTCGAAGAAGCTGGGTGTATCATCCCAATTAGATCTAAAACCCATCCTCGAAAGGGCCAAGGCTTTATGATTGAATGCAATTCACTTGCTCGAATTGTTGTACATTTCCATGTTTTTTACATTCTTCACAAGCTTTTGCAAAATTGTGACAATCTTTGGCCATTGAAGGCCAAAAGTATAGCTTTCTTTTCAGAATCCATTCCATTTTCTTTCCGGCTTGATGAGCTCCACAAGCACCTTCATGAACTTCAACTAAAGCCAAATATGCTTCTGTTTCACCCAAACATCGAAGCAAATTCCCCATCAACAGCTTTCTTATAAAGTTCTTCACCCAAAATACAATATTCAAAATCTTATATTTCAAGTGTTTCTTATTTGCTAAAGAAGGATTTTGGATAAGTTTTCATAATCTCTTTTCTCCAATCATTTTGATCTAAAAGGTTTACATTATGGATGTCGAATCCTTTCCTTGGAAACCTTCTTTGAATATCACTAATTTTTCTAAGTGTTCCAATAGAGATTCTATATCCAGAAGCTATTTGAGCCAATTCATTAGCTCGAAATTTTTGACCTCTTGGAATATGTTCAATTTTTACTTCGTCAAACATTTCCAGAAGTTTATTGGCTTGCACCAAATACTTAGCCAATTTTAGATCTAAACATTTATACTCCTTGGTTATCTGTTTGATAACTAATTGAGAATCTCCTCGAATATGAACATTCTCGAATTCAAAGAAACCAGAATTTCGAGACCTGCTATTAAAGCTTCATATTCTACTGCATTATTCGAACAAAGATGTTTTATTTCAAACACCCATTCGAGTTGGGAATCCTTTTGGGAAATTAAATAAATTCCAATTCCTGATCCATTCTTATGTTTGGATCCATCGAAAATATAATTTCCAAGGTTCTAAACCTACGTATATTGATTCCTCAATTGGAAATTGAGGATGGTCAACCAAGAAATCTGCAACCACTTGTCCTTTCATCTTGCTTTTAAAGGGACAAATTTTAATGAAACTCAGTTAATGCTAAAGCCCATTTTCCAATTTCTACTGTGTAATATAGGTTTCAACAACATATGCTTTATTACATCAAAGTGCGAAATCACAAATACATCATAAGTTTCACATAATACTTGAGTTTAGTACATGAAAAGTATAAACATAAGCATAATTTTTCAATGGCACAATATCTAGTTTCAGCATCATTAAGGACTCTACTTAAATAGTAAATAGCTCTTTCAACGCCATTTCGTCCCTCTTGAGCCAACATACTTCCAATTGTGGCTTCTGATGCAGAAATATATAAATTCAAGGGTCTTCCTGGCAAAGGAGGAGTCATAATAGGAGGAGTTGTCAAATACTTCTTGATTTCTTCGAAGGCTTGTTGGTGTTTCCTCTTCCCCATTTGAAATTTCCTTCTTTTCTTCAATTTCAACAATGGAGAAAACACTCTTGTCTTTCCTGAGAGGTTCGAAATAAACCGTCGAAGAAAATTGACTTTTCCCAAAAAAGATTGTATTGTTTCTTGGTTGTAGGTGGAGATGCTTCGAGAATTGCTTTAGTTTTATTCTTGTCAATCTCAACACCTTTCTTGTGTACAAGAAATCCTAAGAAATTTCCTGCAGATACACCAAAAGCACATTTAATAGGATTCATTTTCAACCCATGCTTTCTCATTTTCTCGAAAGCTTGTCTTAATGGTTCAAATGCAAGCTTTTTGATTCAGATTTAACCACAAACGTCGTCTATATAAACTTGCATAAAATTTCCTATTAAATCATGAAAAATCGAATTCATGGCTCTTGGTAAGTTGCACCAGCATTTTTTTAAACCAAAGGGCATCATTACCCATTCATAAGTACCTATTGCACCAGGACATCGAAAAGCTGTTTTCGAAACATCCTCTTCGGAAATAAAAATTTGATTATAACCTGAATACCCATCTAACATACTTAACAATTCATTTCCTGCTGCCGAATCTATTAACATGTCAGCAATTGGCATTGGATATTCATCTTTAGGAGTTGCGTTATTTAGATCTCGAAAGTCAATGCATACTCTTAAAGAACCATTTTTCTTAATTACAGGCACAATATTCGAAATCCAATCAACATACCTAGCAGTTCTAATGAACTTAGCCTTCAGAAGACGCTCAATTCTTCTTTGATCTTCGAAACTATTTTTTGAGCGAATCTTCTAGGAGCCTGTTTCACTGGTCTTTTTTCTGGAAAAGTTGGAAGCTTATGTTTACCAGTTCTCGACTCAAACCAGGCATTTCATGATAATCCCAAGCGAAACAATCTTTATACTCTTCAACAAGTCAATGATCTCTTCTTTAAAAATCTCCTTCGGATTCTGACTTATGAAGTGGGTCTTTTTTCTTTTTCATCTCCCAAATTTATTTCTTCCAAAGGATCTTTGAGCTTCCATCTTCTTAATACCTTGAGACAAAAATCCTTCGAAACCTAAAGGGGAATCGTCATATTGCAATCGAGTTTCTCGAACTCCAACCCTTGTGTTTCTAGAACATATGTCTCAATCTTTTAATCACTTCCTCAAGATATTCCTTTTGAGAATTTTCAACTCCTTCAGAAGGACCCTGATCTTTTTCAGAATCTCGTTTTTTTCTTAATGAAATTTCATCTTGTGAAATGCCTTCTTCTGATATCTCCTCAATAATTATTTTTTCCTCTTGCCACTCGGCCTTGAGGGCCGTTTCTTTTTTATTTTGTTTATTTTGATTGAGTTCGGCTTCGAGAGCCGCCTCTATTCTTTTTTCGGCCACATAGGCCGAAATTCGAGCCAAAAGCTCGAATTACTCTGGATCTGACCATTCATTTATTTCTGCGGCCTCGAATGGGCCGACATCACATTGTAGAATAAATCCGAAATTTGGGATTTATTCTTAGAGAATATGGAACCTTAGTAGGAGCCAGAGCATATTTATCAATGACTTCGAATTGTCTAATTTTCATGACTCTTTTCTCTGTACTCCGAATGTCCACTGCATCTTCCTCTACCTTGAAATAGTTTTTGTCCCCATCCACATATATGGGACACCTTTTGTCCACATGCATAACCTTTGATGCATAGAGGATGGAACAGCACCGAAACCATGTATCCACTCTCTACCAAGCAACAAATTGTAATTTGCCTTGGAGTCGACCACCACAAACATGGTAGGCCTCATGATAGTTCCCACCGTCAACTCCAGAGACAAAACTCCCTCCAGACTTCTGAGGTCTTCCCACTGAAATCTTGTAATAATCATTTGTGGGGCATTAATCAAACTTGGGTTTCCCTAACCTCTTCATCATAAATTTTGGCATTAAATTCGCTGCTGCTCCTGAATCAACAAGCACTTTACCAATGCTTTCTTCTTCAACCAATGCTCTAATAAATAGAGGCTTCAAGTGAAGTTGCATTTCCTCTGTAGGCCTTTCGAATACTGCTGATGTATTCTGACAGATTTTCTTGCAATATAGGTGTAACATACAGGATCCTCACCTATGTCATCTTCCTCGAAGTCTTCCTCTTCTAAACCTTTTTCTAATTCTTCAGTGTATTCAGCAGGCAGAATCGAGACTTACTGCGCAGATGTTCTTCCAGACCATCTGCGAAGCCTGTTTCGAAATCTCTGTAAGCAAGCATCTTCATCCTCTTCGAAATTTCCAATAACTTGGAAAGAAGGTTTCTTCTTTTGACAACTGAGCATAGGATGGATGATTTGCGTTGCCTGAACTTGAATTATCTTAGCATTCTTCGCTTGCAAAGGTTTAGTTTGTGTTTTCCTTCCATCAACATTCATATTTTCTTTCTTGATTTTTCAAAGGCTGCTTTCTCATTCTCTGAGCCCTCCTCCATTGGGTCTTCGTCATCTGGGGTCTGTTTCCAAAATAAGGTTTTTGATGAAAACTTTGGAATTGTTTGGTTGCCTCACATACCCTGGTCGAACCCACTGGTTCGGAGGAACTGAAGATGAAGGTATGAAAGTTCGAGGGCTTCATCCTTTCTTGAAAACCTTGGGTAACAGGTAGTTTTCCTTTCTCGAACCTATGAGATCCCCAGGTACCCTTTCCTCAGGAAATAGATTCAGACTTAGAGATCCATCCCCCATAAGAAGCATGAGTTTCTTTTGTTTGACTTCGACCTTTTGGCGTTGAGCAACCCACTTTGTGGTAATGCGTCTTCATCTCTGATTCCGAAACGCTTTGGCTGCTGATCTATCAAATAAGGCATGGCACCTTGGGCAAAGATCAATGGAAGGCATCCCTCTGCCTTCTTTCTGTTCAGAAACTCCAATCGGGATTCTCCTCCCTTTGGAAACACATCCTGTACTCTTGGTCTCCATCCAAAAGCCATCTCTGTGGCTTGACCCACGGAGTTCGAATCCTCAACTTCAACACATGTTAAACACTCAAAGGTTCTGCGTAGTTTGCATTCACCTGAAGAGAGTCTGAATCAATCTTCATGGCCATTGGGATTTTTTCTTCGAACTTCAATCTCCCTTGCTTAATAGCCTCTTGAATAATATCCCTGAAACGCACACAAACTATAGTCCAATGACCATAAGTATGATGATATTTACAAGATTTTCTACCTCTTCTCTGTCTTGAGAAGGGATTTTATGGTCATCACTTAGAGTTATTGGTTTGGTCTTTCTTTCACCAATATATCAAAAATTGGTCTGCTTTCGAAATATCGAAACCATAATTTTCTTTGGGAATTTATCTTTATTGTCATTACTAGTATTTCCATTTGTTTTAAAGATTGACAAACATAAGGAGGCCTGGCTTAAGTTCTGCTACATGAACATCATTATCTTCTATATCATATTCGAAGTCACTATCATCAGAAAACTTCTAAATATGCCACTTTATCTTTTCGAAAGAACTTTTCAGGTTTCCTGAACCTTTCTTTTTCTTTCTTAAGGTGTTCAATTGCCTAACTTTATCAGCCAATTGAGCCATATCTCTAAGTTGTTGATTAATCAATTTCTTTCGAATTGAATAATCTAGTCCTCCTGACAGCCATTTGAACTAACTCATATTCAGGAATTTGGGTTAAAACATCTAGCTTTCATTTGTCTAAATCTATTCAAATAGTCATCAATTGACTCATTCGAGGATCTCTTAATGTTTACTAAGTCCATAAGAGTAACTTTTGTTTCTCCTCGAAAGAATGTTCATGAAAACTTCTTTCTAATTGATTCCATGTGTGAATCTAATTTGGAGAAAGAGAGTAGTAAACCAAGTAAAAGCATTCTTAGTTAAAGAACTAGGAAAATATTTCATTTTTAATTCTTCATTGTTTGCCAAATCACCTGCTTCGATTTTGGTATCGAGCAATGTGTTCGACAGTAGATTCTCCTACTTCTCCAGAAAATTTGGTAAATTTGGGAACTTTCCATCCCCTTGGCAATTCAGTTTGCAATACCATCTGGGTGAAAGGGAGAGACTACATAAGGATGATTCGCAAATCCTACATTAAATCCATGTCTATTCAAAACTTGTTCGACCAATTCCAACAACATTTTGTTGCCCCCCTAAGTTATTCGCTCTTATCCTTTCGAGAATTTCATCAGTATTTTGATTTCTATTCAGGATAACTCTAGGAGCATTTTCCCTCTCTATTTCGACAGGATTACAGGATTTGGTATTTGATTATTTTGATCTCCTTGATTTACAGGAGGATTCAAATTAGCCACTTGTCTAACTATAGGATCAGTGGGTGCTCCAAACACATCCGCAATCCTTTCCATTTGCCTAGCCAATAAATTATAATTAGCATTTGTAGTTTGGACTAGGGGATTAAACACTGTGGCCATTTGTGTTGTCAACATATTTACCATTTCGTGATTACTCTCATCCATTTGTTGCCTTAGAGTTTGCAACGTAGAATTTGTAATAGATGAAGAAGAATTTCCCACAAAGGGATTAAACATGGGTCCACGAATCACTGAAGGACCCATTGTTGACATAGTTGGTGGGGCTGTTCCAGAATTTGGAACAAATCCAAATGGCAACCCATATTGTGGTTGTCCATTTTGAGACATAGAAATAAAATTGGGAAAAGGGATAGTAGAACCAATTTGACTTATTACAGGCTCCGCCACAGTAGTAGTGGTTGTAGTAACATTTGTTTGTGGTTCTCTGTTAACACTATTATTTCCATTCATCCCATTTTCATTATTATTCACAGACTCATCTCTTTGGGGTGGTGGACTTCCCTGATTATTAACATTATTTTCCCTATTATTATTTCCATTTGCATTTTGTCTTGAATTATTAGCCATTTGAACAGATATAGTTCGACCACTTCTCAAACGCATACAAGACAAATTTTCAGAAATTCATAACACACACTACTTTTTGGCAAAATTGTCCCAGGGCGTGCCAATTTGTTTATGGTGAAAAATCTAATTTCGAAAATTAAACTTATCACTTTGATTCTAAGAACAATCTGGGGATTAGAATCAGATCCTCTTACGGGACTCTTTTTAAAAAGTAGGTTTATGGTGTTTCTGATTTATTGAAATAGACTTTTCAAAGTTCAATTTTCTGGGTGAAAATGTTTGATTGGTACAGAATTTCACCAAATCAATTACTATGTTTTCGAAAAATCCAGAAATGATAGATTCCAGAAAGTTGATTCAGAATTTTAACAAAGAACTTTTCTTTCGAAAGAAATTAGAACTACTTGATTCAGAATTTTATCAAAGTTCTAAAGTTTCCACTTGACTTCTTTTAGAATAAAGAGAATCACAGTTTCAGAATGTTTGAAAGAATACAGAATTTAAAGCAAAGAGATAAAAGTGCATGAAATGAAGAATACTGAATGTAAATTGCAGAAAGTAAATGAATTGAAAGAACAAATTGCATAAAGATAAAAGTGGATGGGATCATCACATACAGTCAATCCTTGTAAACCTGTTGGTCGCAGTGTGATCGGACGTGAAGGTGTTTAAGGATATGAGTATAATGAATTTTCCAACCCTTATTACATTATGGGTGTACCTATTTATAGATTTCTAATCCTAACGGCTAACTAATGCATGTTTGACACATCAGCAGCCTATCTATGTTGGCAGCGTGTATGCTTGCCACGTTTTCTGCTATCCAGAAAACTAATTACATTTTTCAAACTGAACCACTAACTTAATGACACCTGTATTTGTCATTTGTAACTTTAACTGCTCCTTTGGTGTCCTGTGACTTCTATTTCTTCGAAGACTCATATTTGGATTTCTCGAAATCCTGTCTTTAGATTTCTTGAAGTCTTCTTTCTGATTTCTCGAAGAGGTCTTCTTTCTGATTTCTCGAAGTCTTCATCTTCTGATTTCTAAGATTCATCTTCTGATTTCTCGAAATCTTCTTTCTTCTGATTTCTCGAAATCTTCTTTCTTGATACTTTGACTTTATGGTTTCGAGATTTTGACTACTTTGTGCCACATGTTTAATTTTGTTTGGTCTTTCCGAAGGTTACAAAGACCACCGGCCACCGTCCATTTGATTTTTACCATGAGGATTTTTCTTATTGGACATAAAAGTGGTTTCATTAATGGCACTTGAGTTGTTTGCTCCTATAAATAGGAGTATTCTTTTTCATCTTTCTCACAACTCTTCCTTCTTTTCTCTTTCTTGTAATTTTTTTAGAGAATTCTTCAGGAAATATGAAGAGGGTAATCTCTTTGGCTATTTTGTTTAATTAATAAGTGAACTTATTTAAAGCTTCCCATTCTGATCTAATTTTCTTCCTCTTGTAAAGGTTGTTTAACAGGTTGGAAGCAATATTCTCCTTTCCTTCTCCCAAGTTAACCACTGAGTTGCTTCTAATCAAGCTTTTTCGAGGAGAAAGAAGAGAAAGTACGGAATACCATGAGCCAAAGTTTCTTTTAGATCTTAGGATAGTTTCCTTTCTAATGTTCTAAGTATTTAGGATAGTTTTCTTTCTAATATCTTTCCATGTATTCGAACTAATGTAATTCGAATTTGAATAAAAGAAATATCCTTTAGACTTCTCAGAATACCAGAAACATTATATCCTTTTTTCTTCGAATTTCTAAAGTCTTTGTATTAACTTTACTTAAGAATTTTTCTAAGTTAATAGACTTGTTATCCAATTCGAAACAAGGTAACTTCATCCTCTTCTGTAAATTCGAAAATGACCTTTACTTTTGACATTTTGGGAATTCGAACAATTTGGAAATCAAATCCCAACACTTCCACTTGCAAAAAGTGTCCTTTGCTGTCTCGAAATGGGAAGCTGAACAGAATTAATGAATCATATATGATTTTCATGTTCCTGACTTAAATAAGTCAGTTATGGATGATCTTCCTAGTGGACCTAAGGCTTTTGAGCTTGCAGCAAATTCTGCTATGGAATTACTATTGATTTAACATTTGGAAATATCTCTGGGCTAAGGTGTGCTATTAAGTACCTTGAAATAACCAAGGACCTAGAAGAAGACAATCTTATATTCAAAACTGAAGCACTCCTTAGCTATGTGGTTCTGTCGCATGAAGAGACTCCTTAGTAGTGTTGAAAGTTGTGAAAAGTCGTCTTCATAGGCAGAGAACTCCAATTAGTTTGAAGATGCAGTGAGTCTATAGCTTGGAAAATTTGTGCTAATCCAATAGAATAAAGAAGACCACCAAAAAGCTTCTAGCCCAAAATGAAATGTCATAAAAGATTCAAGTACAAATCAGCTGGCTCCTCGGATGGGTGGTTTGAAGATCTTTCAAATCCTTATGATTGATCACTTATTAAAATCATTACTGCCATTAAGATTGGAGGTTGAAGTTGCTTACAAGGAACGCTCATTGGTAATATCAATCTCTTATCCCTCCTTACATTTGAACTAAAACATACTTGATCAAATCATTAACAACTCCTTTTACATGTCCTTACTTGTTGCATCATGGTTGTAAGTATTTTAATATACATGCATGCTGGATTTGTAGATACCTTGTTTGCAAAAAAGGACATCTATTTGATCATCATCTATGGCCACTGCTGTTGTTATTTAAAATTCTGAACAGCAGATCAAAATCATATTTTTTCTCCCTTTATCAAATGCTTAAATGTCTCATATGATTACTTAGAGTTTGGAGTATCAAATGATAGAAATCCTCTTGTTGGAAAGTTCTTTGTACATTCATATCTTTAAAACAAGGTGCCAATTTCAAATCTGAATATTTCTGAAACATTCTATTACATCCAAGTAACTATAAAGTCTACAATCTCATTGCTCAATATGTGAAAGAAAATATGCATGATAGTTTTGACAAGACTAATCCTACACTTGAGATGAGAAAGATTGTAGATTTGGAGACAAAGTGGAATGCTTGGATCTCAACAAGAAGAATATGAGAAAATCCTCATATCCAAGCCAAAAGGATGTTCAGAAATTATTAAAAGCAAGAAAGTAAGTTGCACTTGAGAAGAGTCTCATATGAGTCTCAGGATGAGACTGAGACTGAGGCCTAAACAGAAATATATAAAACAGCCAAGTGAAACTCCAGTTAAAGCTCTATTTTTGACAGAACAAAAGGAAATCTATGAATCATAGTCAACTGAGATATAGCTACTGCACAAGAGAGCAAGTGCTTTCTCACAATATGAGAAGAGAAAGAAGCTTCTAAGAGAAGAAAGCACAAGAGATGGCTAAGTTCGAAAAGAAAATGCAGAAGCTAAGTTTATCTCTACATATATCAAGCTGCAAATTTTCTAAGTCATATGGATCAAATGACAACTTAAGGAATGCTTCATGAGGTACTTTGAAACTATCTTCCATGATGATGCATATGTGATAATTCTTGTTGTTCTCATTTCGAAGATAGGATTTAAAGTATGATGGCACTATGCAGAATTTAGAATTCAGTTTTCAATGACAAACATGCTTACTTGAATAATTCTATGTGTCTTGGATAATTAGAATTCTGAATGATGTTTTGTCATGACCTTAAATACAGTTTTAAATCTCAACTATTGTGAGTATGCTGTAATGCAACATATGCTTATGATCCTGCATCATGTGAGAATTTGGGTTTGAAATCTATCTATGATGAACATGAGCTGATCATATGAAAACATATCCTTAAGTCAATTCACGATATTTGAGAAAAGAAAAACTTGGAAAGATTGAGTTGATTGTTTAGGAGAAACATTTCTACAAGCTAAGTCTATATGCTCTCCATTTCCTTAATCAAGTCAATCATCTAAGTAAATGATATGAATAAGAAATTCTGAGATTGAAGGCTCATAAAAGGATTTTGAAATAAGTGAAATTTGAAGGCAAAAAGGTTATTGTACTGTATGCAGAAAATTTTTCTGATATAGCCTGACTAAAATGAACATAACATGAGCTACAAAATTGATTTTTGAGTAAAACCAGTTTTGTTGGAAAACTAACTTATAAGAGTGCAAAACTGGAAAGTTTGAAGCTGTTACAGTAACCACAGAAGTGCCAGAAAATTCATTAACACAGCTGTAGTGATACAAGTACTCATAGAAAACCTGTTTTATTAAAATCATCATAACTGGAGTTGTAGATGTTGTTTTTTCTGTGAAACCAATTTTATTGGAAAGATAATTTAAAATAGAATCAAACTGGAAAATTTGAGATTTTCATACTAATCACAGAAGTACCAGAAAATTTGTGAACTCAGTTGCAGTGTTGGAAGCTTCAATACAAACATGTTCACTTAAAAAGATCATAACTGAAGTTATAGAAGTGCTTTTGCAGTGAAACAAATTCTGTGTGAAAGATATTTTATATGAGTACCAAACTGGAAATTTTGAAAACTTTATACTAACCACAAAAGTGCCAGTAAATTCGTGAACACAGTCTCACTGATACAAAGTCTGATATAAACCTGTTCACTTAAATTGATCATAACTCGAGCTATAGAAATGATTTCTGAGTGAAACCAACTTTGTGAGAAAGCTTACTCATGTAAGTATTTGAATGGAAAGTTTCAGAATTTTTCATCATCTTCATAATTCCCAGCAAAGACTTCAAGTTGACTGCTCTCTCATGTGATCAAATCTGAACACATCTGTTTTAAATGCTTATATCTGGAGCTAGGAAAATCCTTTTCAAATGAAACCAGTTGGATTAAAAGATGTTGTTCAATGGTTTTATAGTATTAATTTTCACTATTTTTGGATGTATAGATTGATCACAGTGAATGAAAAACCAGACCTGTCACAATAAGCACTCTATTATAGAACTGCCAACTTTAATCACTCATATCTTATGATAGAAAACTCCAAATTGAATGACTTTTATACCATTATAAAGCTTGTGATGTCTAGTTTATTGTGTTGAAATCTCATATTTATATGAATTGGAAATGACTCACAAGTTCAGATTTAAGTAGCTAAGTCAATGGATGTTTTCTGTTTTGGTACTGAAACTTCAAGTTAAAATATCTTTAATTGTACCAATCCAAATGAGTTGATTTTTGTGGCATTGGAAAGTTTTCATGTTGTGGTTTATTGTGATAGAATATAAATTTCTAGATCAATCTATAAAAGGAGCAATACTTGTTAATGATTAAGGCTATGTGATTGAAAAGTAGTGAAACTTGATCCATTGAGAGTGAAGCCTTTGACAATGTCCCCTTGATTCCCAAATCTGTGATAAACTTTGGCATATCAAAAGTGAATTGCTATATCAAATTGATGTGCATATTTTGATTTGGAATATTGGGTAAATCAATGAATATGAAGAAGAACTTAACATGGAATATCTTAATCTTTGAAATGATACCAGAACAGATTTCTTTTAATGCTGAAAAATATGCAATGATTATGATCTTATCTGCAAATCATGAATTTCTGTTCTGTCTTCCCCTGTTGTCCAAGTCTGTAATCTTGACTTTTTATGCTTTTATCCACTCTCTACACATTCAACTCACTATGGGCATAAAAATCAAGGTGAGTAACATATTTAGGGGGAGTAGCTGAACGAATCTTTGTGCTGAATGTTTTCTTGCTACTTGAACATGCATCAATTGAAATTCCTATCATTTTAATCAAGTATGAAAACAGAATAAATTTTTGTTCTGGTTTAAGATTGAGTTCTGTTTTCTAATGATCAATCCTAACTGCATTCCCTATTCAATCTTGGAACTAATAATTATCTTTCTGCATCAATTATTGAAAAGTTGCTAAACCAGCAACTTTGGAAAGATAAGCAGAACCTTCTCACTTTGAGGGGGAGTCAGTCAAACTGTTTGCTAATGTACTAACCATGTATGTTGACTCAGTTGGGGAGTGATCATTTATGGAATTTGATGAATGCATTCACCTCTTTCCTCTACAACCCTAGAAATCACTTTTTTTTAGAGGAAATGTTAAAGAAAAGAGAATGGGAAAATAGCTCTCTCAAAGCTTCAACTAAGAAAAGAAGATCAAAGAGAAAAGTGTAAGAAAATGATTAAGAAAGAAGTTTAAGAAGATTTTGAACTTAGAGTGAAAGATTCTATAAAATATGGATATCAAGTTACTAAGAAAATTCTGGAATCTAGACTCTAAAAAGCTCTTCTTCTTAACTTGGTCTTTGATTCTTCTATTCCAACCTATTCTTGTTGGAGCATTTATCCCTTTCCATATCATATTGCTTTATCTTGAACTCTTGGGATCATTGTTATAACCATATGTGTGATCTATTATTGTATCATATTGTTGTTGGGAAATTAAGAATATCACTGCATACTTGCTCAAAACCCTCTGTTGAGATCACCCATATGCTTGATAAGTGTAAAACATGTCTTTGATGCCATTAGTACAGATAAAAATCAATATGAAATGGTTATTTGACAGATTTTTATAGAGAAGAAGTTAAGAATTTGATGCTATGAGTTTGATATATTTCTCTGCCCCATCTTTTTGTTGATGCCAAAGGGGGGAGAAATAGGAAAGTATTGGAAAATATTCATGTGCATAATAGCATAATATAAATTCTGAATCATGAAAGTATTTATATGCATAATAGCATAATATAAATTCTGAATCATGCTATGTTATTGATTGAAATATTGTTATACGCATGAATTCAGGGGGGGTTCATTTGAGTGGATCATACTATGAAAAATTTATAGACTCTCATCATCCCTTATATGCTATTATGTATGAAAACATAACTTTGTTCAAATAGGTTTGTCATCATCAAAAAGGGGGAGATTGTTAGCGCAAAAACCCTCTGACATTTGGTTTTAATGACAACAAACCTTTTGATCAAACTTAATGTTTTCTATTCTTGAAGTTACTGATGTTTTGTATGTGAGATCTTAGAAAGACGGGATTCTCATGAAGAATTCAGAAAGATCAGAATCCTAATGTTAAGAAACATCAGACTTCAGAATAATTTATGGAGTATGGCAAAGCTTAGAAGTTCTATATGCTGAAGGTTATTTCAGAAGTAGGCCTCAATACATATCCTTTATCAGAAAGTCTTCAGAAGCTTAGAATGGATGAATCTAAAGATAGCCTAAGTTGAGAGAGGTGCACATCAGAATGAAGTTTTTGCTGCAATCAGAAAGGGTCTCTACTAGAAACACCAATCATCAAGTCAAGTCAAGATGAGCTCAAACAGTGAACTAAGTTGCATCAAGAAGATCAATATTTGAGACTCAAGATAAGCAGAAATATAAAAGATAAATATCTGAGATGTCTTGTTTCTACTAACTGTATGCTCAAGTGTTGCAAATTTTAGCATCTCATATTGCAGGATAATTTTCTCTTATTTTAAGACAAGCTGAGATGCTAAAGAGACTCATGTACAAACTTAAAAGGAAGGATCAAAAGTCAGATGCAAGATCTGTCAAGAGATGAGACTGTAACTTAGCTTCAGAATCAAGAGATAAGATCAGAATAGAAGATGCTAAACAAAGAATAGATTCAAAGTCAGCTTGAGACAAGCTCAACTGTAAAGTCAGTTGAGACAGGCCCAAATTCATTGTAAGATCATACTCAGTCCAAGCATGATAAAGAAGCACTTTGAAATATGAAGCTGAGCAAAGATGAGATTCAAAGTCAGACTTGAGATGCAGACTCACTTGAGATGCAGAATCAGACTTGAGATGTAGACTTAACTTGAGATGCAGAATCAGACTTGAGACGGTCTCAAGATCAGATGTAGTCTCAAGATCAGACGCAGTCTCAAGTTCAGACGCAGAGATGCAGATGCAGACATGAGACGGTCTTAGATCAGATGCAATCTCAAGATCAGACGCAGAGATCAGATGCAGACATGAGACTCAGACTTGAGATGAAGAGATCAGATGTAGACATGAGACTCAGACTTGAGACACAGACATGAGATGCAGACAGAGTCTTAGCAGCAAAAGCAAGTCAACGCAAGTACGCTGTCACACAGCAGAGACAGGATCAGAAAAGCACCTATCTCACGTCAGAAAAGTGAAAAACAGCTTCTCTCTCGTCCAACGGCTAGTATAACGGCTCTATTAACGGCTAGTTTTCTGAAGACTATAGAAGGGAGTCTCAGTATGTTGAGACGCGTGAGAGACACAGTGAGACTCAGCAGAGATGCTACTGCACAACCAGAAAAATCCAAGTCTCAAGTGAATCTCAACCTACCTACCTATGTTATCTTAGCTAATATCTTGTAGTAGGTTTAGCTCTTGTTTTGTACTGTTTTATATACACTCTTTGAGTGATTTAGAGAGCTACCATCTAGCTGAGCTCACGGTTTATCCATACTTTGTATGTATACTAAGCTAGATCAATCACATCTCATCTCATACCACCAAGTCTCAACTAAGTCAGGGGGTGCCTGAGCTTAGTGTGAGCGTTTGTAAGGCCTGGAGAGGCACTGTAAGAAGAATACTCACTGAGTTTCCTGGAGAGGCAGTCGAAGACAAAGAATACTGCATGTGTATCCTGGAAAGGCAGTTGAAAACAAAGAATACTGCATGAGTTTCCTGAAGAGGCAATTGAGAACAAAGAATACTTGTGGCTCAACCAAGGTAGGAGTGCCTATGCTTGGTGTGAGGGACGTCCTGAAGAGGCTGTAAGAATACTTGTATTGACGGGTTTGTCAATAGTGGAAATCTCACGAGTTGTGAGGACTGGACGTAGCCCAAGGTTGTGGGTGAACCAGTATAAATCTCAGTGTGCATCTCTTCTCCCTATCTCTTTATTTATATTGCACATCTCATATTTAAAATCTATTTGTTAATATAAATTAAATCTGTTCAGAGAAAACCAAGTTGTAATTACTAAAATTTGTCCATGCATCTCACCTTACATCTCATCTCAGACCCATCTCATTTCAGATCCTATCTCAACCTGAGAATCAGTCAATAGTCTCACTCATCCTCTTTAAGGTCTTAACATTTGCTGAGCTAATTAATCTTACATCTAAGATCTGTTTGCTAAACTAAATCAAATCTATTAAGAGATAATCAAGTTTCATAAATTAACAAATCATCTCTACTTGATTATAAAATTATTGTTGAGACAACGTCTCATCTAACCTATTTGAGACTCCAAGTGTCAAACTTGAAATCATGTCTCAACGTGAATTTAAGTGTGAATTTTCAGGTACAATATTTTCAAGTCTCTATTCAACCCCCCCTTCTAGAGTCGTTCAACCAACTTCATCATTGACACATCAAACTCCCCCTGCATTTTTAGACAAAGTCCTCACAAAGAGAGTGGTTAGAAGAACCAAAGATAATGTCATCAACATACACTTGTACAAGTAAGATACCATTGGAGGTTTTCAATATAAACAAGGTTTTGTCTGCTTTTCCTCTTTCAAAGTGTTGAGACAAGAAAAGCTTACTCAACCTTTCATACCATTGCCTTGGGGCTTGCTTAAGTCCATAGAGGGCTTTCTTTACCTTGTAGACATGGTTAGGAAATTTACTATCAATAAAACCAGGAGGTTGAGAAACAAACACTTCTTCATCAATGAAACCATTTAGAAAGGCACTTTTACATCCATTTGGTATAGTTTGAAATTATTAACACATGCAAATGCAAGAAGTAGCCTAACAGCTTCTAATCTAGCAACAGGAGCATATGTTTCACCAAAATCTATACCCTTTTGTTGGTTATATCCTTTAGCAAACCAATCTAGCATTGTTTCTAGTTATAGTTCCGGTTTCATCAAGTTTGTTTCTAAATACCCACTTAGTACCTATGACATTCATATTTGAGTTATAAGGCACAAGTTCCCATACATCATTTCTTTTAAATTGGTTTAACTCATAATGCATGGCCATCAACCAATATTCATCATTTAAAGCATCATCCACACATGAAGGTTCGATTTGAGAAACAAATGCCATATGTTCACAATACAAATTAAGAGAATGTCTAGTGGTTACTCTCTTTTCAATATCTCCAAGGATGTTATCCAAGCATAGATCCCTGGGCTTCCTCCACTCCTTTGGTAAAGCTTGTACTTCCTTAGGATCATTGGTTTCCTTGATTTTGATGCTTTCCTCATTGTAACTTTGTGGTGTATTCATTGTACCTGTATCTTCTTCATCATGTAGAGAGTTTCCCTTTTTATAGGGGTTAGTTTCATCAAATACAACACGAATAGATTCTTCTACACTTAGTGATTTCTTGTTGAATACTCTATATGCCTTACTAGTTGCAAAATATCCTAAAAACACTCCTTCATCAGCTTTAGCATCAAACATGCCAATATTGTCTTTATTATTATTCAATATAAAGCATTTACATCCAAAGACCTTCAAATGAGATATATTTGGTTTCTTACCTTTGAATTCTTTTGGCAATTTTGACAAAAGCTTTAAAGGCATTGTTTTTAACAGATAAAAGTGCAATCTAAGTAAACCTAGAAAAATCATCAACAATCACTAATGCATACACACTACCACCTATACTTATAGTTCTAGAAGGCCCAAAAAGATCCATATACAAAAGATCAAGGGTTCTATAGGTAGAAACATTTTTTATTGATTTAAAAGTAGCCCTAGACTATTTTCCCTTTTGACATGCATCACATAAACCTTCCTTAGAGAACTTAAAATTGGGTAGCCCTTTAACTAATTTCTTAGAAGAAAACCTATTCAATTGCTCAAGGTTAATATGTGCTACTCTCCTATGCCACAACCAAAATAAATCATCTCTAGAGGTTAAGCATGCAATGTTTGAGGTTGTATTTTCTACGTCAAGCACATATATATTATTCATCCTTTACCAACAAACATTATATTTTTAGATGCATTACAAATCGTACAACACTCATCATCAAAGGAAATCTTATAATTTTTGTCACACATTTGACTAATGCTCAAAAGATTAAACTTTAAACCATCAACAAACAACACATCATCAATAAGTATGGAAGAGTTGTTACCAATACTTCCAATGCCAAGTATGCGACCTTTCTTGTTGTCACCATAGGTAACATGGCCTCCTTTTGCTTGTAGTGAGACAATACATTATCAAATTGTCAACACATTTTGCTATATCTTGTCCTATATGATGTGCAAGTGTTTTCAAGTTCATTTTAGGATTGAAGAAATAGCATTGCCTATGTGCTCATCTACATTGACGTTGAAAGCATTTTGGATTGAAAGTGTTTGGCGCATCAAAACCAAAAGGGGGAGATTGTTGGACTTCAAAGGAGATAAAACCTCTCAAGTCTCTCAAGTTATAAGTGTTTTGGTTTTGTTGTAGATATTAAGAGTTTTATCTTTCAAATGCTTTTTGCGGTGCCAAACAAGTATAAATAGATGTGGTACTTGTATTGGATGTTTTAGATTTAGGCAATGTGTGTTGTTGATAATTGCTTGCTTTGATTGATTGATTGAATGCTAAATCATGCAAAGATGAGTTCAAGTTTATGTTTTCAAGTTTGATTAGCTTGGTAACTAAATTACTCAACTAAGTAATGATTTGCCTCTGGTTTAATCGATTACTTCAGTTGGTAATGAATCCCAAGCTGACTCAAAGTTGAAAACTGATTGAATTTACAATCAGGACTGGTATAATCGATTACCTGATGGCAATAATCGATTACCTGATATAAAATAAAGATTCTGAGAAACTTACGCTCTGGAGTAATCGATTACCCAAGTAAGTAATCGATTACCACATCAGCTGTAGAACTCTAGACGTTTTTCCAACTATTTTAACCAACTCTTAAACAACTTTGGGAATTTAAATACTATTGAAAAACTGTTTTAAAAGAGAGAGAGAGCATAACAGAGTTTTAGTTTTTAGAAGTTAACACACTGAAAATCTTTAAAAAAATGAATCAAGATTTGTAGAAATACTCTTCAAGAAAAGGTGCCATTTTCCAGAATTCTCTGCATATCTCAAGAACTTTATGCATGATGGATAACTACTTTTGAAGGATAATTTCGTGCTGAATATTAGAGTTTACACGCCCAATCAGGTGCATTCTTTCCAAACTCGAATCCTTTCATATTTGTTTTGATTTGTCAAATCTCATTGAATAGGGTGTTCATAGAGATTTTGTGTGATATCTCAAGAACGAGGTGTTTTTTGAGATTGTTTGTGAAATCTTGTGACGGGGTGTCATAAGTAAGGTTGTTGTTCGAGTGGCGGGGTGTCACGGTTGAACATGCTCTTGTGGGGTGCAAGAGAGAAACCTTTTGTTTGTTAGTAAGACTTTCTTTAGGATTGAATGTGCATGGTGTTTGTAATTGCAATGCTATAGTGAAAGCTTATTTAGTGGTGTGCTAAGTCAAACTGGATGTATGCCCCTTTATTGTGGCTGAACCAGTATAAACGAACGTGTCACAATTCTCTATCCCTATCTCTTTGAAATTGATATATTTCTTGAACATATGAATGTGATTCTTGAACTGTAAATTTACTGGAAATTGATTGAAAATTTCATGATATTGATCTGTATATTGTTTGTGGAATTATAAGGAATTAAGTAATCAATCTTGGTAATCAATTACATACGGTAACTGACTGGGTAATTAATTACTGTTTTCAACTGGTAATCAATTACTGACTAACTGGTAATCTATTACCACAGAAACTTTGTGATCCGCTGCATAATTCAAATTACTTGTAAATTTGATTTCTATCTCTGATTTACAAATTAATATTCTGTTTTAAACAAAGTTTTGAAAAGGTAAAATTTTAGAAGGAAAATTAAAGGGGATTTAAAAAGGTACTTTGTGTAATTGTTTTTTTAAAAGCGAAAAATTTTGTGAATCTATTCAACCCCCCCCCCCCCTCTAGATTCCCTCTGGGACCAACAGTGTTTATGTTTCTCAGAAACTTAAACTTATTTTCATTGTAAACACTGTAAAGTGTCTGAGAGCCTTAAGAGGCATGGAGAAACAAAGAATACTTGTTGTTGTTAGCCTGAAGAGGTTGTGTCCAAAGAATACTTGTGTTTTAGCCTGGAGAGGCCGTGTCCAAAGAATACTTGGTGTTTTATCCTGAAGAGGCTGTGTGCAAAGAATACTTGGTGTTTTAGCCTGAAGAGGCTGTGTGCAAAGAATACTTGTAATCTTGCGGGATTAGTGGAAAATCCAATGGTGTGTTTGCCCTGGGACTGAACGTAGCTCACTGTGTTAGTGGGTGAACCAGGATAAATTCTTTGGCTAAGTTTTCTCAACCCTTATCTCTTTACTTCCAGTTTCAACTAACAAAGGAGGGTTCTGAAAAGTGATTATATAAATCCGCGCAGCTAAACAATCTTGTTCTTCACTTAAAAATATTTCGAAAGCATTTTACTCAACCTACTGAGTCGTATTAGCAAGTTGCTGAAAACACCAGTTTCGGAAGGTTGCTCAAATCTTTATACAAACTCTTTGCTTGTTATAAAAGGTTTTCAAAAATCTATAAAGAGTTATAAAACACTATTCAACCCCCCTTCTAGTGTTTCCTGTGGTTCTAATAGTTGGTATCAGAGCTCAACCTTGGGTTGAGCATCTAACAAGTGCTGAGGAAGAAGATCCAGATGGAAACCTCAACAAGCTGTGGTGCCTACATCTCTGAAGGAGCATCTATGACCAGACCTCCTATGTTTAACAGAAAAGATTATTTCTACTAGAGAGAGCACGTGAAGCTATTTATAGAAAGCAACAATCTTGATCTCTGGGATATTATCACTGAAGAAGAATCTCTTCAGAAAGCAAATGTTGAGTCTCAGCAAGAAGAATATACAGTGCAACAGCAAGCTATTATTCATAGCCCCTATGGGTAACATATATATATTAACTGTTGAATATCTTTGGCTGAACTATTTTTCCTGTCTGAACTTCATTATCTGTTTGATGTCCGTGCATTCATACTTCTTCTAGTATATGACTCCTTGAAATACTTGATATCTCTGTTATATGATCCTTCCTGAGTTCTCTAATATATTATCTTGCTGAAATATACGTGCTTGTTGAATACTCTGAAATACTTGATTGCTCTGATAGTGTATCTACCTGCTGAATTTATTGCTCTGATATGCACTGATTTCTTTAGTCAGCTCTGTATACCCTTTTGACCGATGACAAAAGGGGGAGATATAAACTAACAATATCTGAAGTTTTAAGTGTTTTCAGAGAAAAGATCTTGTATTCAGGGGGAGCAATGTAATGTGATCAAGTATTTGTTAAAGGGGGAGAATTTCTTTAAACTTATATTTTAAATTCCCTTCAGATATTTGGTAGTTTAAGCAAATTTGTCATCATTAAAAATGGGAGAATGTTGAGTCTCAAAATATTATTAAGAGATTAATAATGTTTAAGTATTACAATCCTAAGTTTTAATGAATAATAAATTTGGTTAAAGATTATTGATAAAAGTACAAAATCACTTGTAGGTATATTTTTTACATGTTTCAGCAACTCTCTGAAGAGCATCTATTCGAAATGAAGCAAGTCTCTGAAGTTGACCCACCTGCTGAAATGAGGAACTCTCTGAAGAGTTTGGACTTGCTGAAGATCTTCTAACCTTTTGAAGTGTTGTACCATCTGAAACGAGAAGGCTTGCTGAAGACTTTCATTTGAAGTATCTGCCAAAAGTCAGAAGGCTTTCTGCGCAAAGACATAAAGATTTCTCAACGTCTTTTGCAACAAATCTTCTTAAGGAAAGAATCACAGAGTCCTTTATCACAGAGGCCTTTTGCACATATTTCAATTCACCAAAAAGGAAGTCTTTGCTGCAAAAGTACACTGTGTCAGAAAAGTAGAGTCAGCGCTGCTGCTACCTACCTCTGCTGTATCTGCTGCTACAAGCTACCTTTGCTTTGTCTCACAACGGAAATAAAGCTATTAGACAACGAGACTCTGAAGATTTCTAACCGGTCTATAGATTCCGTCTCTCTATACTTATGAGACTCATGCAAAGAAGAAAGTGAGAGAAAAGAACATCAACTTGCTGAAGTACTAGAAAATCTCTCAAGCAAATTCAAGAGCCAAACTGTTGTGTGTCAGAACTGAATCATTCCTACACACCTACTATCTTCAAGTCAGAAGCTATCAGAAGATTGTCTCACAATGGATATATAACATTAAATCCTATTTCTCAATGGTGACTAAGCAATCTTCAACGGACAAATTTCTGGACTTTATATATAGCTTCTCAAAAGACTTTGAAGGTGGCGAAGCCTAAAAGAGAGTTGGGCAAACTTATACATGAAAATTTATCAAGCCAATACTCTGCTGAAATTTCTCTGAATTTCCTTGTACTTAGAAATTTTCATTTGTATCCTGAGTTATACTCAGTTAACCTTTGTACAAGAAATCTTGTGTTTAAATTTCTCAGAAACTTAAACTTATTTTCATTGTAAACACTGTAAAGTGTCTGAGAGCCTGAAGAGGCTTGGAGAAACAAAGAATACTTGCTGCTGTTAGCCCGAAGAGGTTGTGTCTAAAGAATACTTGTATTTTAGCCTGGAGAGGCTGTGTCCAAAGAATACTTGGTGTTTTAGCCTGAAGAGGCTGTGTGCAAAGAATACTTGTAATCTTGCAGGATTAGTGGAAAATCCAGTGGTGTGTTTGCCCTGGGACTGGATGTAGCTCACTGTGTTAGTGGGTGAACCAGGATAAATTCTTTGGCTAAGTTTTCTCAACCCTTATCTCTTTACTTCCAGTTTCAACTAACAAAGGAGGGTTCTGAAAAGTGATTTTATAAATCCACGCAGCTAAACAATCTTATTCTTCACTTAAAAATATTTCAAAAGCATTTTACTCAACCTGCTGAGTTGTATCAGCAAGTTGCTGAAAACACCAATTTCGGAAGGTTGCTCAAATTTTTTCACAAACTCTTTGCTTTTTATAAAAGGTTTTAAAAAATCTATAAAGAATTATAAAACACTATTCAACCCCCCTTCTAGTGTTTCCTGTGGTTCTAACACTGGGGGCTCTATTCCCTCTTTATAAAGAATGGAGTAGTTCAATGGTTATCATGTTGGGGTGTCAATCAAGTCAAGTGTAATTGTTACTTTGATGATTGCTACAATATTAAGCTTAACAACTCTTGTAATACAGTTCTAACATAATGAGGAGTTGATCTCATGTTTTTAATATGGCTGCTATGTGAATTGTGATTATTGGCCAGTTGGGTCGGGCAACTGTAAGATCACAAGGTTGTTTTGTCTTCCAACCAACTCGGATACATTTGGTTGACTTGGTCAATAAGGGACTTGGGAATGAGGCCAAGTCTCGAAAACAATTGTCCCATTCTCAACTTTGTGCTAAAAGGCAAAGGTGAAATGGTGAGATTAGGTGTTTCAACTTGTTCTCTTGTAACTTTAACGTTGTACTTGGTTAGCGAGAGGTGCGAAGAAATAGCCGAAAGAGGTGAGAAATAGCCTCGAAACACTCAACCTCTCTTGTTTGAATGTGCAGAGAAATACATGAGAGATCAAAAAAGTATATGGGTTCCAGGATGCAGAATTTCTCTATTAAAATGGCGAGATTTGGCGAAGAAATGTGCACTGCCTCCGGAAGTCGACCCACCATTGTACCATCAACTATAATAGGGTGTTCTTTGCACGTTGCTTCACCGGAAAAGAAACAAGTAGTTACCAATTGACCTCCCCATTATATCGTAGTCTTCTTCTAATGCTCCAACCGAGGGAAAAATCATGGGACAAACTTCAAAAAATATTTCACTATATTTAAGAATAATTATAATATCCTTTCCACACACTCTCACACAAGAGATACAAATATAATGTTTCCCAGTGATACCCACTCCTATTCAAATACTACAATTTGTTGTACCAAGAAGTACTAGAGATGATACCCAAAAATATGTCTGGTGTATTTTTTCCACACACTCATTCTTTGAGATTTACTCACACTCTCTATTCTCTCTCTCTCTCACTGATTAATCCTCACTTCTCAACTTGGATTGGTTTGTTAAAATCATCTCTATTTATAGAAAATCCTTGTCGTGTATGTGCAACTGTGTACGGTATGTTTAACAACTGCCCAACTATTCAAATTGTTGTTGATCGCGTTTATTTTCATTCCGTCCATTTTGATAGGCATTGTGTGCTTCACATGTAATTACTTCACATGGCTTGAGTGGCATTTCGTTCATTTTTATTTGGCTTGTAGCTAATGGTTGTATACTACAGTTATCATGTTGGGATTTCAATCAAGTCAAGTGTCACTGTTACTTTGATGATTGCTATAGTGTTGAGTTTAAACACTCTTGTAATAGAGTTCTAACAGAACGAGGAGTTGATATCATGTTCTAATATGGCTGTTATATGAATTATTATTATTGTTCAACTGGGTCGGGCAACTGTAAGATCACAGGGGCTGTTTTGTCTTCCAGCCAACTTGAGTACATATTGGTTGACTTGATCAATATGGGACTTGGGAATGAGGTCAGGTCTCCAAAACTATTGTCCCCTTCTCGAATTTGTGCTAAAAGGCAAAAGGAAAGGTAATGGTGAGATTAGGTGTTTAACTTTTTCTCTTGTAACTTTAACGTCATGTTTGGTTGGCGAGAGGTGCGAAGAAAATAGCCGAAAGAGGTGAGAAATAGCCTCGAAACACTCAACCTCTCTTGTTTGAATGTGCAGAGAAATACCTGAGAGATAAAAAAAGTACATGGGTCCCAGACTGCAGAATTTCCCTACTAAAATGGCGAGATTTGGCGAAGAAATATGCAATGCCTCTCGAAGTCGACTCACCATTGCACCATCAACTATAACAGGGTGTTCATTGCAGGTTGCTTCACCGGGAAAAAAAAAGTAGTTACCAATTGGCCTCCCTAATATATCATAGTCTTCTCCTGATGCTCCAACCGTAACATAAGAATAAGCTTTCTTCGTAGGAAAGGTCAAGCATAGGTGGAATGTAAGAAGTAGAACTAGCAAAAATAGTGAGCTTAATTAATGGAGGAACCTCGTAGAGCGTAACAAGGGCATCAATGAGAGTGGGAATTGCTTGCAATGTGTTAAACTCAAGTCGACAATGTGAATGTCGGAGAATCCTTCGGTAGCTTCTAGAATGGCGGAATTAGCGGCTATAAAACCGAAAAGATGCCAAGGGGAGATAAGTACCAATGTGGGGGAGCTGCGGGCTAGTGGAGGTTGTTTGGGATTATTCCAAAATTGATATTTTCATGACTTTATGCTTTTATTTTATTTTTTATTACTAAGTTTAAATCAATTGTGAACCTAATAGGAAAGTTTACATTTTGTGTTAAAAAAGTCGATTTTCATGCCATTGAAATCGATTTGCGGCAAGAGTAATTGATAAATTAATAAAAAAATATTATTTCTCTCCTATCTGTTCTATCAAATCAAAAAATTAATTTTCCTATTTCTTCTCTATTTCTCTCTTATTTTTCTCACACCTAACAACCTATAAATCATCCATATTTTCTCACTATAATATATACCATATTATACTAATATAATATAATATAAATTATTATATAATGAGAAATAATACTCATATAACCCAACAACATACAACTTTAGAAGATAAAGAGAGAAAAGAGGGAGAGAAAAAAGAAATGTGGGATGTGATAGGTGATGTAGATATAGAAAAAAATTGTGTTGTATGATTTGTTGTATGAATTTGTCATCTGTTAAATAATATCATTACGATTTAATATATTAAAATATTATTATAAAATAATATAAAATAAATTACATATCATCATAAAATAATAAAAAAATCATAATATTTTAATATATTTAAATGAAATATGTTTTAACGAGTATGTGGAACCCGCGGGGCGGTAGTATAATATCTATTTACACCTGAATTATATATATGTGGGTACTCATTGCGGGTATATCTCCATATATCCACGAGTATGTATTTTTTTGTCATCCCTAATATGAAGACATGAATAAAATAACTTCAAAGGAATTTTTAAAGACACGGTTCTTAGAGAAAATACTTAAATTAAAATATTTAACCTCTTATTAGATCAAACACTTAGATAATATAATAAAAATAAGAGTAACTAAGGTAAGTTTATTGAAAAAAGTGTTCATGATAAGACATGTATGCATAGGAAGATGAAAAATTTTCTAAGGAAAAATTATGGACGTTCTTTATAGCTCAAAAGTTCTCCATCTCTCCATCAGGTATTTTATTTAAGAGTAAAACGTTAAATTGGTCTCTGAAAGATTACGGTCGGGCAAGTTAGTCCTTGAAAGACATAAATTAATAAAATAATCCCCGAATCATACTAATGTCAATCAAGTTGGTCCCTCCGTTAAGTTGGCTCAGTTAAAGTTAATAGAATGCATACGTGGCAGGTTACCTTTACACATAGGATGCTGATGTGGCTGGGCAATCTTTCAGCGACTAGAATGAAAATTTTTACCCGTCAAATTGGTCCCTAGAATTGAAGAGTCATACCAGCAGATGTTCCCTCTCATTTCTCCTTGCCTGTAATAGAAGCAATCGCATTGAGAAACCAAAAACCTAGCCATTTTGCATCACTGAAAGCAAGTGTTGGGGTGTGAGGGATCGTCGTTACCAAATCGTTGGTGGAGGTTGAGTCCGGGTCCAGTCGCGAAGAAGATTTCGTCAAAAGGAAACTAAGAACAAGGTAAAAGCTTGCTCTACAAGTTTATCAAGTTTTGTTTAGGTTTTCCATCAATATTCATTAGGTTTTTTGAACTTTTTCCTAATTATGTGGTAAATCAATGAGGGTTTAGCTATTGTTCAAAGTAGGGCATAGGCATCACTTCTCTGCAATGTTATGTTGGTTTTCATTTATATATGTTACGTAGTTTTGAAACATTTTTTCTAGTGATTTTGTTGTTAAAAATTGAAGATGTCATTAGAAAGGATTACACTGATTCTGCACTGTAAGGGCAAGTTTGTTAGAACCACAGGAAACACTAGTAGGGGGTTGAATAGTGTTTTATAATTCTTTACAGATTTTATGAAAACCTTTTGAACAAGCAAAGAGTTTATAAAGAGATTTGAGCAACCTTCCGAAACAGGGGTTTTCAGCAACTTGTTGATATGACTCAGCAGGTTGAGTAAAATGCTTTTGAAATATTTGTATGTGAAAAAACAAGATTATTTTGCTGCGTGGATTTATAAAATCACTTTTCAGAACCCTCCTTTGTTTGTTAAAACAGAAAGTAAAGAGATAAGGGTTGAGAAAACTTAGCCACAGAATTTATCCTGGTTCACCCACTAACACAGTGAGCTACATCCAGTCTCAGGGTAAACACACCACTGGATTTTCCACTAAACAGATCTGATACAAGTATTATTTGCTCCCAGCCTCTTCAAGTTAAACACCAAGTATTCTTTGAACACAGCCTCTCCAGGCTAAACAACAAGTATTCTTTGGACACAACCTCTTCAGGCTAAACACTAAGTATTTTTTGGACACAACCTCTCCAGGCTAAACAACAAGTATTCTTTGTTTCTCCAAACCTCTTCAGGCTCTCAGACACTTTACAGTATTTACAATGAAAGAAAGTTTAAGTCTCTGAGAAACTTAAACTCAATAGTTCTTGTACAAAGACTAACTGAGTATAACTCAGGATACAAATGAGAAATTCTAAGTACAAGGAAATTCAAAGAAATTTCAGTAGAGTGTTGGCTTGATAAATTTTCATGTATGAGCTTGGCCGACTCTCTCTTGGGCTTTGCCACCTTCAAAATCTTTTGAGAAGCTATATATATAGTCTTGAAATGAATCCGTTGAAGAGTGCTTCATCTACCGTCAAGAGATAGCATTAAATGTTCTTTGAGACGTTGTGAAACAATCTTCTTTAAAGCTTCTGACTTTTGAGAGTTGCAGGTATTACAGTCTGCAATACTACTCTAACGCGTACAATAGATTCCTTTTAAGGTAAGATGACTTTGACAGAAAAAAGGAACTTTGAAAAATATTCCTTAATTGAATCAAACTTGCTTCAGATGTTAATGATGTATGAAGACTTGAGCAGGTAGCTTTCAGGCTTCAGTCAACATCTTGTAACGAGGTCTTCAACGATTCTTCTATAAATGATTTCGTAACACTTCAGAAGGTAGATATGAGTTCAGCAGGTCTTGGCTTTTCAAAAGGTTCCTCATATCAACAGGTTCAACTTGAGGCTTTCTTCATCATAGTACATGCTGAAACAGTAAAGTAAAATACCTTCAAGTGATATTGTTCTCATAATAAATAATTAATTCCTTTTTTAAAACAAATTTGTTGTCCATTAAAACTTAGGATTTGTGAGTTCTTAAAACATTATTAATTTCTTTAATAACATTTTGATACTCAACAAAGTTTGTGAGGGATGAGAGTAAAAGGTTAGATTATGTAGATGGTGAATTCTATGTGTGGGAAGGATTTGATGTGGACACCATCAACAAGTTTACCATAGTGGAGTTGTGTAAGGAACATAACTACCCTAAATTTGAAAATATTTATTGGTTGCATCCTGGAAAAGACTTGGATTTAGGCTTAAGATTGCTTGATAAGGATAGACATGTGGTGGAGATGTGTAGTGCAGCAATGAAAGCTAATGGGGAGATTGATATTTTTTTCACTCATCCTATTGAAGATGACCCCCCTATTATCATAGATTGTGAGACCACAATGGAGACAGAACCAAGTTCAATACCTTGTGTAGACCTAAGCCCACCTATGTCACCAGAAGTTGAAGCACAGGTTGTGGAAGAAAGTGATAAGGTGGATGTATCAGAAGAAGATGATATTGAGGCTCTGTTTTCAGACTTTAATGATAATAGTGAAGATTATGAAAGTGTAAAAGATAGCCCTTACAGACCACCACCCTGTGACACTAAAAGTGAAGACAGTGGCAATGAAACAGTGAAGGAGACTCTGAGAACTAAAGAGGTTGACTTTGCTGCAGCTGGTAATGGTAAAAAGGTGGCTGCAGTGGTAGGGAAGGATAAACAGGTTGGCTCAAGTAAAAGCAAAGGGAAGGTTGTTGGTGCATCAGGACAAAAATTGTGACTTCACAGGCTAGAAAGAGGAACAAGGTTGATTCAAGAAAGGGTAAAGAGAAAGTTGGTGATGGTTCTAGCATGAAAAGAGGAAGAAATTACAGGGAGCATGTAGTGCAACTAGAAAGTGAAGACAATTGATATGATGAAGTAGAGTCTGAACATGTTGATGAAGATGTTGGAGGTGCTGTGGGGCATAGGCAGCAGTGTGCAAGCTCTGCTGGTTTCAGTGTAAATGCTGAGGGACCTAATCCACATTCAGATTCAGATGATGATGAAAGGTTGAGCTACCACTCAGAGGAGCTAAAGACACCTAATTCTTCAGATGATGATGGTGAGTCAAGATTGAACAGACCTGCTTTCCCCCAATTCAATGATGAGGCTAATTTTGGGCATGTGTCCTTGGAGGTAGGAATGGAATTTGCAACCCTGGACCTATTTAAGAAGGTTGTCAAGGATTACACAATCTACCTTGGAAGGGAAATTAAATGGATCAAGAATGATAAAGTGAGAGTAAGGGCTAGGTGCAAGGTAAAGGAATGTCCTTGGCAGGTATTCTGTGGCTACAGTAATGTCAATCTGTGTTTTCAAGTGAAGACTTTTAATCAAGAACCACATGTGCTAGAGGATTTAAGAACAGAACTGCTGACAGGAAATGGGTTGTGAAGAAATTAGAAGGAAAGCTGAGGACTCAACCAAGTTTAACTCACCCGGAGTCATATAAGTACATGAAAATAGAATTTGGAGTTCATTTGAATGACTCCAAAATATATTGATCCCTTAGGGAGACAAGGAAGGTTGTAGAGGGAGATGAGATAGCACGGTATGCTAGACTGTTAGATTACGCACAAAAGCTGTTAAGAAGCAATCCTGGGTCAACAATTAAAATGGATGTGATCCCAATGCCAGAAGGACCTCCACAATTTGAATGGTTTTATGTCTGTCTTGAGGGTTGCAAAAGAGGCTTCAAAGTTGGTTGCAGACCTTTTATAGGATTGGATGAAGCTTTCCTAAAAGGTTATTTTGGTGGTCAACTTTTCTCAGCAGTTGGACAAAATGCAAATAATCAAATATTTGTTTTGGCCTATGTTATTGTGGATGTGGAAAACAAGGAAAACTGTAAATGGTTTCTGACCTTACTGCATAAAGACTTAGGTGATTATAATCAGCATGGTTGGAACTTCATGTCTGACATGCAAAAGGTATGAATATGTTATTGAGGACTTATTTAATTCTGTTTATATTGTTTCAGGGACTTAATTGACTATTTTAAGTAATCATATAAGGACTATATTTATCATTAATGATATCTTTCAGGGACTAATTTGAAGTACTTGAACCTTCAATTTCGAGGACTAATTCCAGCTATTGAGGAAGTCATGCCTGGGGTTCCACACAGGTTCTGCACAATGCATCTATGGAAGAATTTCATCAAACAATGGAGGGATCTGGATATGAGAGGGTCAGTTTGGGAGTGTGCAAGATCTACCACAGTTTTCCAATTCAATGCCAATATGGAGAAGTTGAGGAGGAAGAATGAGAAAGCCTGGGCATACCTAAACAAATTTGCCCCTCAATCCTGGACCAAAGCCTATTTCAGTGGGTGGCCTAAAACAGACAACATCACTAATAATAATTGTGATGTCTTTAATGCTAAGATCTTAAAGTATAGAGGGAAACCAATCTTAACTATGGCAGAGGAGATTCGGGGTTATGTTATGAGAACAATGGCATCACATAAGATCAGGCTGACTGTTACACTGGAAAATTGCCACCACAACAGCAAAGTAGACTAGACTAGACAAGGAAAAGAGAGAGAGCAATAAGTGGACTACACACTGGAGTGGGGACAGTGAAGGGTTTAGGTATTAGGTACAAAGCAGGAAAGGAAAGGTTGATGTCAACATTGGAAGTCATACATACACTTGCAGATTTTGGCAGCTCACTGGGATGCCTTGTATGCATGCAATAGCTGCCCTTGCATACAAAAATCTAAGGCCTGAAGATTATTGTCATGGATAGCTGACCATGGAAGCATATAATGCTACATACCAATACTTTGTTCAACCAGTCTAGGGCCAACAATATTGGGACAAAACAAATTATGATCGACCAGCCCCCCCAAAAGTGAAGAAATCTGCTGGGAGATCAATAAAATAGAGAAGGAAGGATGGGAATGAAGAGCCAGTCAGAGGGAATAAATTGAAGAGGAAATATGCAGAAGTGATATGTTCAAGGTGTGGATTAGCCAATCACAACAGCATGACTTGTACAAATCCAGGGGTACCTTGTAAACCAAAGAACTGGACTCCCCGATTGCTTGACAATGAAGGGACCACCCAATCTACAAATGAAGGGCCCACACAAGTTGAAAATGAACTAACCATAGAAACTGAAATTGAGCTGACACAAACTGCTCCAATACTTGATGCAGAGCTATCACAACCCACAGGGAATGTTGAGGTATGAACAATGACAATTGGTAATAAAGAGCTAAATCTATGATTTTTGGTAATGCAGGCAAACACTTATTTAGTTTTTTTCATCTGGTTTATTAGGTTCTTATAGTGCAAACTACCCCAGCAATTGTTACAGTTCAATCTTAGTCCACAATGACTGCTGAGGTATGGAAAATTTTAAAATAAAAATTTCCTTCTAACATGTTTAATACTAATGCAATTTTTTTGTCTTTTGCATCAGGTTTCTGATGTTAATACAATCCCATCAAACAGCCAACCACAACCTTCCATTCCCCATACTGAGATGCAGGTTGCTATCCTTCCAATCCTTTGTGCAGGTCAATTTCAATTGTTTGCATTTAGGTAATTTATATTTAACTTTTAATTTTCTATGTAGGGCACATTTGTTAGCAGGGCTCGTGGTCTTATTCCAAGGAATGCAATGACGCCAAAGCTGAATACAAAAGGAGTTGTGATTTATCAACAACCACAACCTGCTGTTGCTGTTACCAAAAACATGAGACCTCAACTAGTTCCATATCCACCAATGCCCACAAACTCTACATCTTCACAACCTTCAACAACAACTTCTTCATCTAGTCAAGGTTTCATGCAATTCATACCAACACCTAAAGGACCACCAACCAACTAGACCAAGAAGAAGTGAACTGAAATGGATCTTCAAATGCTTAGAGGCTGACTTTGCTGTTTAGGGACATTTTGATGGTTGTAACTGTGTTTTTTTATTAGAGTTCACATTGTCATATTAGATGAACAATAGTTACTCAATAGACCTTTAGTAATGGATTTAACCCTTGTTCCTCTAAGGATTAAATTTCTTTTGTAATGTTCAAGTCAAGACTCAGCAGACCCTTTATGCTATTATGTAATGAAGTTTGATTTCTAATTCCATTATTATTGTCATATTTTCTGGATAAAGTTGTTTTATATTTTGTTTTATGGTGCTGCAAAAATTAGAAAATACAGAAGTAATGTAAAGGAATTGAAAATGTAAAGAACAAGTCTTCCATAATTCACATTCCATTTCATTAGCATCAACTGGATATAGAAGTACATTTAATAACAAAATACATAACCAGCAACACTGAAAGTTACTTAACCACAGAAAACTCAACACCCTTAATCACATTACCTACTTCTCAAAATAAATTAGGATCACTACTAACAACATACAAACCATCACACAACCTATCCCAAATATGTAACACCCCAGTCCTCTCCTGGGACCCCCTCTCAGGGCCCAGGACTTCACTGAGCATGTTACCGGTAACACCCCAGCCCTCTCCTGGCACCCCCTCTCAGGTCCCAGGACTTCACTGAGCATGTTACCACACTTAGCTTTGGCACCCCCTGAAGTGCCTTATTCCCCCTCTCGGGGAACCTCCGTGGGTTTCGAACCCAAGACCTCAGGGATATAGTCTTAGATTCCTTAAACCCACTACCAATTGAGATCTCAATTGGTAGTGGGTTTAAGGAATCTAAGACTATATCCCTGAGGTCTTGGGTTCGAAACCCACGGAGGTTCCCCGAGAGGGGGAATAAGGCACTTCAGGGGGTGCCAAAGCTAAGTGTGGTAACATGCTCAGTGAAGTCCTGGGCCCTGAGAGGGGGTGCCAGGAGAGGGCTGGGGTGTTACAAAATACACAACATTTAACAATCCTAACTTCACTAAGGACATTGTCAATCTTTGCTAATGATTCAGTCTTGTTCCATAAATCTCTGCCACTGTCAGCTGTAACAATTTCCTCACCCACACCCACACCAGCACCATCAACCCATGCAAAGAAATTATAGTTTAATTCATTGTCCTGCAGCAAACAGAATTTTCAAAAATGGATTTAGAACACTTTCAAAAAACAGATAACTCTAATCAACAAAAATAACACAACCTTTAATAAAGCACATGTGAAAAAGGGTCTTCCTGGATTCCTCTGGGTTTTCGACGTGCGCACTATCGCCCTATTTCCGCAAAAACATAGCCTGAACCCATGACCTTTGCTTGCGGATGCAGAATCCATGGAAGTTGCTGAGCCAGACCACGAAGTTGTTGATGGTTTCCTTGGCTGTCGAACACGAGGTTGTTCAAATACTCCTCCTCCCATCATCTTTGCAAAGACAGCGCTGCGGAAGTGCAAATTGGAACTAGGGTTCAAAATTTGGGAGAAATGAGAGTTCAGTTTTTTTACAGAGAAATTCAAATGCAGGGACCAATTTGACGGGTAAAAATTTTCATTCTAGTCTCTGAAAGATTGCCAGCCACATCAGCGTCCTATGTGTAAAGGTAACCTGCCATGTATGCATTCTGTTAACTTTAACTGAGCCAACTTAACGAAGGGACCAACTTGATTGACGTTAGTATGATTAGGGGATTATTTTGTTAATTTCTGTCTTTCAGGGACTAACTTTCCCGACCGCTAATCTTTCAGGGACCAATTTGACGTTTTACTCTTTATTTAAAGCTTCCATGATGTAGAAAGTTGAGAGAGAACAATTCAAATATGCTCTAATATCATTTAATGCATTGAGACATTGCTTCTATTTTCTTGATTGGGGTAGATTTCTTTTTGTTAGCAAACAATATTCTTATAATTAGCATATGTACTTTATATCTTACTTTGTTCATTTCAAAAATTGTTCGACAAATCCTTATCAAAAGTAATATTTTGTCTTGCTTTTTAAGGTTTAGGAACTCTACATGAAGTCACCTTTAGTTGGTACAAGGTTGATGTTGCATTTTAAATTTGTCATGCCACCCTCTCAAGTGTTGTTCCTTATAGCCACTTTACCTATCAGATGGACATTCGCTTAAGATGTACTTCAAATGTTTCTTAAGTATGCTTTTCAGACAATCCATCAGACGGTGAAGAGCAATTGAGGGATCTTGGATGGTCTTTCAAATGATCTTCTAAAATTTATGCTTAAGGATTTATATTTCCTACAACACTTAACACACTTATCAATATAAAATTATTTTCATATGTAACCTTTAAAGTTGTTATCATCAAAATGAAGTAACATATGGACTTAAATTATTTTGAGAATCAACAATCTTCTCCTTTTTTATGAAGACAAACCATTTAATGATTTTGATTATCATTATGTCGAATAAACCATTGGAGGATGGTTAAATACAGTCCTTTCTTTTGTTGACATGCCTCTTTCATGGCAACATGGTTTTTTTTCCATCTAATTAAATTTGACCAACTTAGTAGGTTTTGGAGTTTGTGGACTGGTGTTATCTTCTAATGAATATTTGCAACTTCTAATGCTTAAGGTAAATAGATGTAAAATTAGACTTTTATGCATCTGAAGCTTTAAACATGATTCTAATCACTTGGTCAACATCCTTTTTTTTGTTTGCATCAATAGTAACTTGAGAATATGCTTCTTGAACGATTACAACAGTTCTCCACGTTCAATTGCTCATATTCTTCATTCTAATCATCACTTATTGCTTATAATTGATCAAAATAAACCTTTGAAGCTTCTAGGTCCTTCTAATTGTTTTTTTATTTAGCATGATGTACAATGGATTTTTTATGATTGATTTTGACCATTTTAAAGCTTGAAGGTTCCTTCTTGATCTATTCTCAACACTCTTGAAGAGTTTCTTCATGCAAGACATGCTTTAGAACTTGAGGTTGGACTGAAGATGCTTCTATATAGTGAATCATGATTCTAATATACTTCTCAATATGTTATCAATGTTCTTGTACTTTCTTTAAGCATTATCAAGGCAAACATTAGTAACTCATGTCCAGAAAATTTAGAATTTGATTATGAAAGCTTGTTGTTATTAAAACCATGCATAAGAGGGTCATGGACTCAACAAGAATTGTTCTCATGATATAGGCCTAATTCCACCTCCTCGAACTAGAAAACACAGACACTAATTATTTTAATTCTGAATAATATAATATAAAAGATAAACCCAAAAAATGGTAAAAAGTTATTTTCTATTTTATAATATTTATTTTAATTATTACACCATTTATTTTAAATTTTAATAAAATAATTAAAACTATGATTACCTAAAATATTTGTCTACAAAATAAATGTTGATTATATGTAAATATATCATTTGGTGTCATTTTATATTTATTGGCTATATAAATGACTAATTTTACCTAACGCTTCTAACTTAATAAGTTAGTCTATAAATTTTTAGTTTTCAACTACCAACTAGTTTATCTCAACAAATAGTTAATTTTTCAGTTAGTTTTTTCTAAAAATAATCTTAGTATAGGATTTTCAACTTTAAGCTACTTTTCAATTAATTGAACGGTTTTTTTATAGGAAACTTCCATTCTTTCATTCCCATGTAGGCTAGAGCTTTTATTTTAAGAAACTAAAAAATTATAGTAAATAAAATGTTAATCAGATAAAAAATATTAAATTGAATAACATTTTGGTGATAACATATTAATAATTATTAAATTCTTATGCATAGAAAACAATTTAACGCATAGGAAGTTGTTATGAAAATTTTCAATCAAATTCGAAAACTTTCTGAATTCTGAAAGAACAATCTGAGACTAGAATCTGAATCCTCTAAAGGTTCTTTTTAAAATTAGATTTTACTCAGAAATTGTATTCAAAGAGTATCAGAATTTTGAATCACTTATTTCTTCAAGAAAAAAGGTTAACTTAGAAAATTAGTTTTGAAAAATAAATAGAATTTCAAAGAGGTGAAAATTTAAGAACAAAGTGCAGGAATTGAAAGTGCAGAATTTAAATGAAAGAAGAAAAGAATTGCAGAAATTAAAGTACATAAAGTAAACAAATCAAAGAAAAATGCAAAAATGTAAAGAACAGAAAGTAATCAAAGAACATAAAATTGCATAATTGTAAATTGCATTGATTTAGAGTTGGTATGGATACACATACTGGGCACTCTCCTTATTAACCTCTTAGTTGCCTACAGGATGGACGTTGGGTATTTTCAGAGATGTTTTCAGTAAAATGAAATCCAAACATTGTTACATCAGAATTCTTCCTATTTATAGACTTCTATTCTAACGGACACTTAACCAGATTTTGACACGTTTACAAGCCTAAATGACGTTTAAAATTTCTAAGCAAGACACGTATTCAAAACAACAACGGTCTTCTATTTGAAAAATAACTGATAGCCTAAGGTCTTGACACTTGTCTCTGAGCGCTAACTTCCAATAACTACTTCATTTGAAATTTGAATGGTCTTCGAATGACTTCTTGCTTCATTTGAAATTTGAATGGTCTTCGAATGACTTCTCAAACTTTTGAGTTTGTAAATTCTTCTAAGTTATTGGACTCCTTTCAAACTCAAACAAGTCTTCGATTCTAATCAGATTTCGAACCACATTGGGAAACTCAACCAAATATTGATTGATTAATTCCCTTAAGTTTCACGTGCTGTAAATCCTGATTGGCCAATTCATTGGTGAACTTGACCACCGACCACACGTAGGTTTGACCTTGAAACTGATTGGACCATTCTGTAGGAACATTGATGGCACCGTCCAATCCTATAAGTATAAATACCCCATGGCTTTGACGTTCTTCTTCATTCCTTTCTCTGTTCAAAATGAAGAAGTTTCTTCCTTTGGCTATTGCGTCCAACCTGATCTATCTTGATTTCATCTTTGATGAGGTTGACGGAATAGCCAAAGCTATAAGCTTCTTTAATCCTTATTAAGGATTTTCTTAGGTTGAACGTAATAACCAATTTATATTTCAATTCGTCTTCACCCCATCTTTATCACTTTTAATTTGAATCGCAGGGCCATTCAATCACAGCTGCATGATGCCCTTTCCCTGGTGGTTCAATCAAAGCTTGTGGGAGAAGAGGAGGAAGAAATGGGTCAAATGAAGGACAAGTAGGCAAAGTCAAGTTCTCTGAAGACCCAGGAAGACATGAGTTAAGTTCTCTGAAGATTTAGAATAGCTTTTATTTTCATGTACATTTGTATTTCCTGTGTATTTTCATTCGAACCAATTATGTAATTTGAATCTCATTTGAACATGAATAAAAGACTTATATCTTTGTCTTTCTTCAGATTCCTTAAATTATAGAACTCCTTTTCCTCTCCTTCAAAATACATTTCGAATTCGAATGGGCAGTTAATCAAAGATCTGCATTCCTTTTGAATACACAAATTGTAACGCCTTATTGTTTCGAATTCAAAATGCAAACTTCAATAATTCACCAAGTTATATATATTTCAATTCAAAATATGCTTCTTGAATATGTCATTGTATACTTCGAATTCGAAGATACCAAAACTTTCTTAACTTAGTGAAAATTGTAAATTTCACCCCAACAGATGCCCCCTTAAAATATTAGTTTCGAGGAATATATTGACTTCAGTAGATACTAATAATTTAATAACATGGAGAAATTATTCAACCATATAGCTTCTTTCAATTCAAATCTTATTTTCATTTGAATGGTACAAAGTTGGCAGCAACAGTTTTTATATATATATATATATATATTGGCTCATTACTGCGCGCCACCTTTTAAAATAGCAGTTACCATTTTCATGTAACTGACTGTGCCCACTCACTCTCAGCAATATAAAGGGATGTGAACAGTTACCAAAGACTTCACATTTTCCTCTTGTTTCAAAATTGCAAGCTCCTTTCTCTTTCTTCCTGCGCGCTTCCCCTGTTCATCGTCTTCTTCGCGTTTCTTCTTCATCAATTTCTGTGAACAAGAGCTTCATTTCTTCAAGGTAAGACTTCGTAAACTTCATTATATTCTCATTCTTGATCTTAGTTACCCTTTTTACCGCAACATTTTCTGACATTGTGAAGAACACTTACTCTTTGAGCAACTAAAATCTTTTGCCTTAAATGCATTGTTGTTAATCTGTTGAAATGAACAATCTTTCTTACAATAAAATGCTTTTCTCTCTGATTCTTTCAATTCTTTGAAGATTGTTCTATCCCTTCCTGACATGTCGTTCTCTCACTAAGTTTTCAGTTTCAATTTCTAGTTTTATTGACATTTCAGGAATCTTGAAATGACTTCTCAAGGCACTTCTAAACGTTCTGAGCCAATTCCAAAGGCATCTTTAATTATGGATCAATGCCATCTTCAAAGAAAATTTCACAAATGTAGAGCCAAAAAGTTCCAAATTGCCTAATTCGATTGAGGGATTTCGATTGTCTTTCTATACTCCAACCTCTTGGAGGAAAGATCCCCTTGCTTCATTCAAACACTATTTCTCTATTTTCCTTGGCCTTGATAAACACAAACCTTCTCTTGCTCCTTTTGCTTCTCGATCCTGTGGACCAAACTGGTTTACAAGGAAATGAAGGATATGAAGAATATGAAGGCATATTCTTATCATCCAAACTTAGTGGCAAGACAGTTTGGTCTTTCTCAACTTCGTCCTATTCCTATGAGCCGTTATTTTGAAGACATTATTCGAGGACGAGCTACCACTGGGATCGAAGCAATGAATGAGTTAGCCACTCATTTTTTTGACATCAGTCCTACCCTTACTCCCTGTTCATTTGAACCATCCTTCTACAACACAGTGTCTTTCAGGGATTGGTGGTCATCCTATTACTCTTCCATTCAAGTACCTTTGGATACATGTTTTAGTAGGATGGCACCTCCATCTGAAAAAGAAGTTTCGAAGAAGAAAGAAAAAGGTAAAGACATTATTGCTCTTTGTTTTATTATTATTACTATCACTTTTTGAACCTGAATTCCAATAAATATATATTGAATTCTCTGCTCTTTTCTTTTATTCAGAGCAAAAAACAAATACCAGTCAAGAAAGTGAATCTGGTGAAGAGCAATAAAGCAAGAAAAGAAAATCGAAAGTAATTTCGATTTTGAATATCTCTTTATTCAAGTTTTTCATTCAAATTGTTCTTGATTCGAATTGTTTTAACCTTTATATTTTTATGCAGCCTTCTGTTTCTCCTGGAGTTTCGAAGGCTAAAAAGGTCAAACCAGGTTCCTCTACTGGAGGAATCAAGAAAAAACAAGTTCAAGAAACTTCTGAATCTGCTACCCATAGTGATCCATAGGTATTCAAAATTTCGAACTCATTTTCTTAACAAGTTCTTATATTTCCTTTGAATCAAATCTTTTGCTTTTTGAAGCTTAAGAAAAATTCTCCATCAGAGAATGATTCTTTGAGTTCTCCTCCTCCTACTTCTAATCCAAATGTTGAAAGGAGAACCAAAGCACGTTCTGACTCACGAAGCTCGAAGGCAAATGAGGATTCAGATGAGAAAGATGAAGATGCTAATGAAGAAGATCCTAAACTTCCTTCGAAATCAGAACCTCTTGAAACTGGATCTTCAAAATTTGTCAAGAAAAAGAAAGTTGGAGCGTCTCAGGTAATCATCTTTTAAAGTCTTTATAATCTGCATTTAATAACCTCATTCATCCATTCATTCATCCTCTCATCTCAAATAGGTGGCTAGAAAATATTATGCCCTTTGAGTGAAACATATTGCTCCTAAGAGGCCAAGGCCAAAGAAAATGTTAATACCAGAAGGCATTGAGGTGGAATTTTGAATTCCTTCCTTAGCTCTATAAATTCTCTTTGAATGATTCTTATTCCAATATTCATTAATTGTAGGTTCAGACTATAAATTCATCTTCAAAATTAGCAGTTGAACCAACTCCAACAAATCAATCTGGTCAAGAGAATTCTTCAAAAGAAGGGAGTGAAGAAAAAGAAATAAGTGTAAGTTCCCCTTCAGGATCTCGACCAGAAGATGATGTTTCTCAAAAAGAAGAAGAATCAATAAAGAAGGTGATGTTCAAAAGACTAACATGACAGGGGTCGAACTAGGTCTCAAGGATAAGATTGAAAAAGAGACCATTTTTTAGGCTTCTCACTTTAAAGAGAATGAAACAGAAAATCAGACTAAGACAACTCCTTTGACCAAGGATCCCCCTAAAGTTAAAGCAAAAACTGACATCCCTTCTACTTCATTCAAAGAAACCATGATTTCTGAAAACCCTTCAGAAATTCAAAGTGAGATGACTGCTGCTCAACATAATACCCCATTAAATACTTCAGAAGTTAAGCCCAGTTCTTCCAATAAATCTTCAACTCCTTCAAGTCTGAAAGAATGCTTAAATATTTTAGATGAAAATCCTTTTACTGTCCTCGGCCTTTTGACTGGTGAAGGATCAATGTCTTCTGCTCATTCAGACTCTAGGTCTTATCAACCTACAACTGAATCTGCTGAAGACCTGATTGAAGGCTTGAGGAACCTAATATTCATTGATGACTTTCTCGAACTATTTTGAAAATATGTTGAATATCAGTACAAGGTACAAAAGAAGCTTGAGGCTATTTATGCTCGACAAAATAACTTGTCTGCACAACAACTCAGTGGATTGGATGTTTTCAAAAACCTCTGTGAAAGTTACAAAAATTTTGAGAGAGCATCAATCCAACTCTGCAAAAACTTCTAAAATCCGGGTTAAAAATGAGGATATGTTGGAAAAATGAAATGATTCTAGGACCAAAATGTCAAAGCCTCAAGAAAGTATGGGGACTCTAAATGTTCAATTGTCTTCTGTTGCAGAGCAACGTAAGAAAATTGAAGAGCAAATCAAGAAGCTTCAAGAAGATGACAAGATTTTGATTTCAGAGGAAAACACTTGTAAGACTTCGATGTCCAAACTCGAAAAGAGAAACTCGAGCTCCTTGAAGGGGTGAAATATGTTTCAAGTGAACTGGTGAAATCAAACGAGCTTCTGGATAGCATTGATCAAAGGGACAAAGTCTTAGCACAACAATATAATGATTTGAATCAAGTCTATGAGCCCATGAAGAAGAATCCTCCCTTTCATGAAAAGTTGGTTTATATTGCTTTAAGTATTTTTCATTTATGCTTAGAATTCGATTGTCACCTGATACTTCTTTAATCGAATACGCATTATTCAAAAATACTTTTTCAACTTAAAATGGTCCTTCCCAATTTGGAGACCATTATCCAAATCGTTTAGATTTTTTATCAACAGGTAAAATCACTTTCCAAACAAGATCTCCTATGTCAAAAGACTTAGATTTTAGTTTACGATTTTAAATTTGAGATACTTGTTCCTTTTGCCTGATGATACTTTCTAAGGCTCTTAATCTAAACTCATCCAATTCATTTAATTCATCCAACATCAAGTTATAGTAATCTTGAGTGGGTAAATCGAATTGTCTTTGCACTCTTATTGATTACAAATGAATTTCAACTGGTAAAACTGAATCATGACCATAGACCAACTTATAAGGTGTAAACTTCGTTGCATCTCGAGGGGAATTTCGATATATGCCCACAAAATTTGACTTAACGTTTTATGCCAATTTCGAGGTCGTTGGTCAAGATGCTTCTTAATCAAAGAAATAATGGTTTTGTTTACAGCTTCAACTTGCCCATTTGCTTGTGCATAATAAGGAGTTGAAGTAAGAAGTTTGATTCCATTTTCTCGTGCAAGCCTCTTAACCATTTGGCCTATAAACACAGTTCCTTGATCAGTTGAAATAGATTCAGGAAGACCAAATCGAAAAACAATGTTTTCTTGAATGAACTTAATCACGTCTTCTTGAGTTACATCTTTTAATGGGATTGTTTCTACCCATTTTGTAAAATAATCTATAGCCACTATAATATACTTATGCCCCCTAGATGATGAAGGATGAATTTGACCAATTAAATCAATAGCCCATCCTCTAAAAGGCCATGGCTGTATAATTGAATGTAACTCACTTGCAGGGATTTGTTGTATGAAACCATGTTTTTGACATTCTTCACAAGCTTTCAAAAAATCATTACAATCCTTGGCCATTGAAGGCCAATATAGATTTTGTCTTTTCAAAACCCATTCCATTTTTCGACCTGCTTGATGAGCTCCACAAATCCCTTGATGAGTATCAATCAAAGCTTGATATGCTTCTGACTCCCCTAAACATCGAAATAAATTAACATCAGGTGCTTTCTTATATAATTGATTAGCCAAAATTACATAATGTAAAGCTCTGTACTTCAATTTCGATCAACTTGCATACTTGGATTTTGCAAGTATTCAACTAAAGATTTTCTCCAATCACCAACATCTAAAGTTTCAATGTCTAAAACTTCGAAATTCATAATTGGCATACTCTTCTTTAATTGAATCAACTCTTCGAATTTAGAGTTACAAATTTTATAACCAGAAGCAATTTGTGCCAATTCATTGGCAATTTCATTATCAATTCGAGAGATATGTTCAAATTCAACTTCATCAAAATACCTTAGTAGCTGAAAAGCTCTTAGTAAATATTTTGACAATCTAGGATTCAAACATTTATACTGCTTAGTGACTTGTTTGATCATTAATTGTGAATCTCCTCGAATTAAAACTTGTTTGGCTTTGAATGATATCAAAATTTCTAATCTTAGTAATAAAGCTTCATATTCAGCTTCATTATTTGAACGGTCCATTCCTATTCGAAACATTACTTTTGTGGGTAACCCTTCAGGTGAAATCAAAAGAATTCCAATCCCAGCACCCGTTTTATGTTTCGATCCATCAAAATAGAACTTCCAAGGTTTTAAACCCACAAAGTCTAAATCGTTAATTCGAATAGGAGGATGATCAACTAGGAAATCAACCATAACTTGGCCTTTCACAGCTTTTAATGGAAGATATGTTAGCGAAAATTCAGTTAAAGCTATCCCATTTTCCTACTCTACTGTGAAGAATAGATTTCCATAACATGTGTTTTATTATATCATAATGAGAAATTACATAAACGTCGAAAGGTTTTACATAGTACTTTAACTTAGTACAAGAAAAGTAAAGACATAAACATAATTTCTCTATAGCACAATATCGAGTCTCAGCATCATTTAGAGTTCTATTAAGATAATACACAGCTCTTTCAATTCCATTTTCATCTTCTTGAGCAAGCATACTTCCTAATGTCTCTTCAGATGCAGAGATGTATAATTTCAAAGGCTTTCCTTGAATTGGAGGTGTCATAATTGGAGGATTTGTGAGAATCCTCTTTATTTCTTCGAATGCCACCTGGTGCTCCTCTTTCCACTGGAATTTCTCTTCCTTTTTGAGTTTCAACAAAGGAGAAAACACCTTAGTTTTGGCTGAAAGATTTGCAATAAATCTTCGAAGAAAATTGATTTTACCCAATAAAGATTGCAATTGCTTCTTGTTCGAAGGAGGAGAAGTTTCAAGAATTGCCTTTGCTTTATTTTTATTCATCTCAACTCCTTTCTGATGAACCAAGAAGCCTAGAAAATTACCTGCAGATACACCAAAGGCACACTTAATAGGGTTCATTTTTAACTTATGCAACCTCATCTTTTCAAATGCTTCTTTCAAATTCGAAAGATGATCATTTTTTGATTTAGATTTCACTACAACATCATCAATATAAACTTGCATGAATCTACCTATTAAGTCATGAAAGATAGAATTCATGGCTCTTTGATAAGTAACACCAGCATTTTTAAGTCCAAAAGGCATCATTACCCATTCATAAGTGCCTATTGCACCAGGACATCGAAAAGCAGTTTTCGAAATATCCTCTTAAGCAAATTTGGTTGTATCCTGAATAACCATCTAACATACTTAGTATTTCATTACCTGCTGCTGAATCAATTAACATATAAGCTACTGGCATAGGATATTCATCTTTAGGAGTTGCTTTATTCAAATCTCTAAAATCTATGCAAACTCTTAAAGAACTAGTTTTCTTAATAACTGGTACTATATTAGAAATCCAGTCAACATACCTGACAGTTCGAATGAACTTAGCCTTTAATAACCTCTCGATTTCACTTTTGATCTTCAATATAATTTCAGGTGCAAATCTTCGAGGGGCTTGCTTCACAGGTTTCCTATCTGGAAACGTAGGCAATTTGTGTTCAACACGCTCTTTATTTAGACCAGGCATCTCATGATAATCCCATGCAAAGCAATCTTTGTATTCCTTTAGTAATTCGACCAACTTACACTTAAAGTTTTCTAATAAATTTTTACTTACAAAAGTTGGCCCGGGGTCTTTAACATCCCTCAAATTCACTTCTTCAAGAGGATCTTGAGCCTCCATCTTTTCAATTCCATGAGACAAAGCCTTTTTAAACCCAAGAGAAGTATCATCATATATGTAATCGAGTTTTTCAAAAGATAACTCCTCTTCTTCGAGTCTCATGTCTGAATCTTCTATATTTTTATCTTCAATATCTTGTACAGCTACTGAAGCCGTTTCAAAATTCTTCTTGAATTCTGGTTCAAAATTAACTTCGGTCTCGAGGACCGTTTTATAATCTGAGGCCTCTAAGGCAGCTTCAAACCTTCTCTCAGCAGTATATGCTGAGGTTCGAGCTATGAAGCTCGAAATTACTCCTTTTTTGAAATCCATCCAAAAGTAGAAGTGGTCCCTAAAGGACCACTTGCACTTTGAATGATCAAACCATATTCAACATTGAAAAACGCCTTGTGTGGAATCTTACCAGACATAAAACCACGCTTTTCAATGGTACAAGGTGTTTGATTTATTATCCACTTCTCATAGTTCCTTGTATTAACTGTGTCTGTTTCGACCTTGTAATAGGTTTGATCAGCCTCAACAAACTCTGGAATGCCATCATCATTCCATAAACATAATTTCTGATGAACCATTGAAGGAACTGCACCTACACCATGTATCCATTCTCTCCCCAAAAGCACATTATAATTTGCTTTCGAAGGGACCACCACAAAAACTGTGGGTCTTTTGACTGAACCAACAGTCACGTCAAAACACAATAACCCTTCAGATTTTGACGTCTTTCCACTGAAATCTGTAATGATCATGTCATGTGGCATCAAATCACACTTCTTTTTGTTGAATTTCTTCAACAAAGAACTTTTGCAATAAATTAATTTCCGCTCCACCATCAACCAACACTTCACTTACAGTGATTCCTTCGATTTGAGCCTGAATAAACAAAGGCTTTATGTGAGATACCATCCCAATAGAAGGTCTATCAAACACTGCTGAATCTTGTTTAACAGCCTGTGTTGACAAACAAGTGTAATAAGTTTGTGGTTCTGATGATTTATCTTCTATGAAGTCATCCTCAAAACCTTCTTCATACTCCTTTTCGAATTCTGCAGGCAGAATCGAAACTACACCATAAATATCTTCTATTCTATCTGGGAAACCAGTTTCGAAGTCATCTGTAAATAAGTCTTCCTCAACCAAAACCTTACTCTTAGGTGCAACATTTACCTTGTCTTTCTGAAGGATTTGGGAGTATGTAGGTTGACTAGAAGCACCTTGCACTTGAATCAACTATGCATTCTTTGCATTCAAATTCTTTGAGAAATTTGAAGAACTGCCTCCCTGTTCCACTGCTGCCTTTCTATAACATTGATTCCTCCTCCATTGTGTTTTAGTCATAAAAGGCATTCCATTAAAAGAACTATTATATTGCCTAAGTACCTGTGGATTTTAACGGTACTCTTGACTGTTAGTTACTTGAATCCATTTATTAGGAGGAACATTCGAAGGAGGTACATATGACTTAAGCTTTTGGAACCTAGGAGTCTGCCCCCTTTTCACTTCATACTTCTTTTGAAATGGAGGCCTTCGAATTTCAAAATTCGAAACAGGGCTTGCTGCTTTTCTGAATCCTTTGATTAATAATTTGTTGATAATGTTTCTTGATTTTGATGACTCAAAAGATTTGGCCACCACCCCATTGAAAACAGCTTTACAACGAGGGCAAAGGGAAACATCAACATTTTCCTCTTTCTTTCGAAGCAAGAAATCAACCAAGGTTTCATTGCTTTGTGGGAAGATATCCTTCACTTCCTTCTCAAATTCCTCAATTGCTATATCAATTGTTGTTTTTGAATCCATGGCAAGTTCAGTTCCTACCACATTGATTTCAACAGTATCAACAAAACTAGCATTCATATTCAAAGGATCAAAGTCTACCTTCATTGCCATTTTTTGCTTTTCTTCAAATTTCAATCTACCTTCCTTAATGGCCTCTTGAATGAGATCCCTGAAACGAATACAACTGTTAGTCCAATGTCCAAATGCATTATGAAACTTACAAAATTTCTTTCCTTTTCGTTGTTCAAAAGTTGGAATCTTATGATCATCACTAAGGACAATTTGTTTATCCTTTACTAAGATATCAAAGATCTGTTCAACTTTTGATATATCGAAACCATATGTCCTTTTGGGATATTTACTTTGTGAAGTTTGATTCCTTGAATTGTTATATGGTCTAAGGAAAGAACATGCATAAGGAGGTCCTGGTTTTAACTCAGCAACATCAATTTCATTTTCCTCGAAATTTGAGTTTTCATCACTAAAGTTCTCATTATATCAACACAGGCAATTTTATCTCTTCTTCCTATCTTTTCGAGCTTCCTATGTTTTTCTTTTTCAAGTTTTAACTTCTCAATTTGCCTAACTCTTTCAGCCAATTGGGCCATATCTCTCAATTGCCTTTCAAATTGAGTAGTCAAAACCCCCTGCTGCAATTTTGACTAATTCATTTTCAGGAATTGGTACAAGACATCTAGCTCTCATTTGTCTAAATCTGTTCAAATAATTTTCGACAGATTCATATGAAGTTCGTCTAACTGTAACCAAATCCATAAGACTAACTTTCGTTTCAACTCTAAAGAATGGTTCATGGAATTGTCTTTCTAACTGATTCCAAGTATGAATCGAACAAGGAGACAAGGTTGTGAACCATGTAAAAGCATTTTTAGAAGGGAACTTGGAAAATATTTCATTTTTAATTCTTCGTTATTAGTTATGTCCCCACATTCTACATGGTATCTTGCAATATGTTCAACTGTCGATTCATTAACTTCTCCTACAAACTTAGTGAATTTTGGTACTTTCCATCCCCTTGGTAATTCAGTTTGCAACACATAAGGTGTTAATGGAGAAACAAAACATGGTCTAGTGGCTTGGTCTACATCGAATCCATGTCTGTTCAACACTAATTCAACTATATTTGCAATATTCCGTTGCCCCCCAATATTGTTTTGCCTTATTCTTTCTAAAACCTCATCAGCATTTTGATTCCTATTCAAAATTAATGGTTGAGCATTCATATTTTGAATTGGCTCTCAAAGAATAGGTTGTTCATTATTCTCTCTTACACCATTATCATTTCCAATGTTCTGATTCTGGTTTTGATTAAGGCCAACATTAACCTGTTGCTGGTTTTCAAGATCTGGGGGTGCGCCGAATAGATCAACAATTCTAGCCATTTGCCTAGCCAATTTATTATAATTTTGATTAGTGTTCTCAATAAGTGGATTTATCACTGTTGTCAATTGAGTAGACAACATATTAACCATTTCATGGTTACTTTCGTCCACTTGTTGTCTAATCGAATTCAAGGCAGTATTTGTCAATGAATTCGAAATCTGTCCAGAATTAAATCCAGAAATACCAGTTCCAAAAACGCCTAAGTTCGAAGGATTAGCGTGATTGAACGTAGGTGTAACTGTACTTGCGTACGTGGTTGGTGTCGTTCCTTGAACAACAGGAACAAAACCAAAGGGAAGTCCATATGGTGGGGGAGGCCTAGCACTTGTGTTTGTAACCTGTATGCCCCCACTTGATAGTGGATTTATTATCATAGCCTGAGACCTTAAAGGATCTTCAGCTTGAGTAGTGTTCAATGGTGGATCACGTTGATCACAATTCACATTATTATTATTATTTTCCACTCCATTAGTTTCATTATTGTTTACAGAATCATTGTTATTCCTTTGATTGGTAGGACTTCCTTGATTTGCAGAAGCATTTCCAGTAACATTTTCTTAAGTATTTCTGTTTCTATTATTATTTGCCATTGAAATAGAAATGGTTCTACCACTTCTCAAGATCATACACTTTCTAAAACTAATTTAGCACTTCGTCCCACCGGGCGTGACAATTTGTTTGTTGTGAAAATTTTCAATCAAATTCGAAAACTTTCTTGATTCTAAAAGAACAATCTGGGACTAGAATCTGAATCCTTTAAAGGTTCTTTTTAAAATTAGATTTTGCTCAGAAATTGTATTCAAAGAGTATCAGAATTTTGAATCAGTTATTTCTTCAAGAAAAAAGGTTAACTTCAAAAATCAGTTTTGAAAGATAAACAAAATTTATCTTAAGGACAAAGTGCAGGAATTGAAAGTGCAGAATTTAAATGAATGAAGAAAAGAATTGCAGAAATTAAAGTGCAGAAAGTAAACAAATCAAAGAAAATGCAGAAATGTAAAGAACATAAAGTAATCAAAGAACATAAAATTGCAGAATTGTAAATTGCATTGATTTAGAGTTGGTATGGATACACATACTAGGCACTCTCCTTATTAACCTCTTAGTCTCTTACAGGATGGACGTTGGGTGTTTTCAGAGATGTTTTCAGTAAAATGAAATCCAAACATTTTTACATCAGAATTCTGCCTATTTATAGACTTCTATTCTAACGGACACTTAACCAGATTTTGACACGTTTACAAGCCTAAATGACGTGTCAAATTTCTAAACAAGACACGTATTAAAAAAAGCAACGGTCTTCTATTTGAAAAATAACTGATAGCCTAAGGTCTTGACACTTGTCTCTGAGCGCTAACTTCCAATAACTGCTTCATTTGAAATTTGAATGGTCTTCGAATGACTTATTGCTTCATTTGAAATTTGAATGGCCTTCGAATGACTTCTCAAACTTCTGACTTTGTAAATTCTTCTAAGTTATTGGACTCCTTTCAAACTTAAACAAGTCTTCGATTCTAATCAGATTTCGAACCACATTGGGAAACTTAACCAAATATTGATTGATTAATTCCCTTAAGTTTCACGTGTTGTAAATCCTGATTGGTCAATTCATTGGTGAACTTGACCACCGACCACACGTGGGTTTGACCTTGAAACTGATTGGACCATTCTGCAGGCACAATGATCGCACCGTCCAATCCTATCAGTATAAATACCCCATGGCTTTGACGTTCTTCTTCATTCCTTTCTCTGTTCAAAATGAAGAAGTTTCTTCCTTTGGCTATTGCGTCCAACCTGATCTATCTTGATTTCATCTTTGATGAGGTTGACGGAATAACCAAAGCTATAAGCTTCTTCAATCCTTATTAAGGATTTTCTTAGGTTGAACGTAATAACCAATTTATATTTCAATTCGTCTTCACCCCATCTTTCTCACTTTTAATTTGAATCGCAGGGCCATTCAATCACAATTGCATGATGCCCTTGCCCTGGTGGTTCAATCAAAGCTTGTGGGAGAAGACGAGGAAGAAATGGGTCAAATGAAGGATAGGTAGGCAAAGTCAAGTTCTCTGAAGACCCAGGAAGACATGAGTCAAGTTCTCTGAAGATTTAGAATAGCTTTTATTTTCATGTACATTTGTATTTCTTGTGTATTTTCATTCGAACCAATTATGTAATTTGAATCTCATTTGAACATGAATAAAAGACTTATATCTTTGTCTTTCTTCAGATTCCTTAAATTATAGAACTAATTTTCCTCTCCTTCAAAATACATTTCGAATTTGAATAGGCAGTTAATCAAAGATCTGCATTCCTTTTGAATACACAAATTGTAACGCCTTATTGTTTCGAATTCAAAATGCAAACTTCAATAATTCACCAAGTTATATATATTTCAATTCAAAATATGCTTCTTGAATATGTCATTGTATACTTCGAATTCGAAGATACCAAAACTTTCTTAACTTAGTAAAAATTGTAAATTTGACCCCAACAGAAGTATTATATATATATGCACATAAAATGTACATCATAAAGTACATCACAAAATTTTCATAAAGTTTGGAAAGATATTCCAACTAGATAAAAGTTGAAATTAATAGATAAATTCATTTCATTAGTATTTGATAAAATAGCCCTTTTAGATAGCAATTAACTATTTATTAGGCTTTTTAGAGAAGCTAATTTAGGTAGTTTTTTTTTTAAAAAAAAGCTCCCTTTTTCTTGATACTAGCTAAATATTTATTACAATTTTATCCATTAACTCCCACTTATCATTATTTAATAGTCAATAATGAGTGTGTTTGGTAAGCCATTTCAGTTAGCTAAAAGCTAAAATTAGTAGCTGAAACCATTTCAGTCGTGTTTGGTAAGGTAGCTTTTTTGGGTAGCTACTAGCTTTTCTTGCAAAGGTACTTGAGGTAGTTTTTTTTTTTTTAAACCTCCAATTTTCAGCTACTAGCTGAAAATTAATTACAAGTTTATCCCTCAACCATCCTCCCTTATCATTATTTAATAATTAATGATGTCCTTATATGTCCTTTTACCTTTTTCAACTTGTTTTACCAAACATATTCAATCAAATCAGCTAGCTTTTCAGCTTTCAGCTAACTTTAAGATTTCATCTAGTTTTTCAGCTTTCAGCTAGTTTTACCAAACACACTAAGATGAAAAGCTAGCTGAAAGTTGAAAAGCTTGTTGAAAGCTTAAAGCTAGCTGAAAGCTGAAAAGCTATTGAATGTGTTTGGTAAAAACTAGCTGAAAATGGTAAAGTGACATATAAAGACAACATTAACTATTAAATAATGATATGTGGAGGCGGTTGAGGGCTAAACTTGTAATTAATTTTCAGCTAGTAGCTTAAAATTGGAGCTTTTTTAAAAAGTTACCCCAAGTACCTTTTCAAAAAAAGTTAGTAGCTACCCGAAAAAGTTATCTTACCAAACACAGCTGAAACGGTTTCAGCTACTAATATCAGCTTTCAACTAGCTAAAATGGCTTACTAAACACACTCTAAATGTCTTATATGTCATTTTACCATTTTCAACTAGTTTTACCAAACACTTTTCAGCTAGCTTTTAACCTTTCATCTAGCTTTTAATTTCGGCTTTCATTTAGTGTTTTAGCTAGTTTTACTTCATCTATTATTAAACCAATAATAGAAAAAAAAATCCTAACCCATTGAATTTGGCACCATGTGACATTTCCCATGGCAAGCAAATATTTTTCATGTGTTAAAAACAGTTTTTGTTTGACCCTTTTTTTGGTCAGTTTTTATTTGACCTTAATGAATCAAATTAACTGCAAACCTCCATGTCAAAAAAAAAAAAAAAAAAGAAAAGATACAGACTATCTATTTTTTTTTTTTTTTGGGACGAATGCAGACCTTATCGGTGTAGCAAAGTGGTTCAAAACGGGCCAAATGAGATGCCTTGGTAATAGTTTATTACCCAAAAAAATATTTTTTTTTCCTTTCTTGTCGGGTGTAAGAATATGTAAAATGTCTTCAATTTCAGCTATTAATGATGGTGGGTAGGGGTGGCAAATTAATCCATCTATCCACCAACCAACCAATCCATCCATCACAAAATCCATCCATCCATCCAATATTTTTAAAAACATTAAGGGTTCGTTTGGTGCACAGGATAAGAGACATGATATGATAACTTTATCATATCCTGTCACTTATCATGTGTTTGTTGCACCAATATGATATGATAATTTTATCATGTTGCTTATCCTATCTTTTCCTTCTAGTGTAATTCTTATCCTGAGGGGGGAGCTGAGTTAGGGAGTGATAGGATAGGATAAGATAAAATTTCTCCTTATTTATATCCTCTCTTCTCTCTCTCTCCCTCTCCCCCCTCTCTTTCCTCTCTCTCCTCTTTTTTCCTCTCTCCCCTCTTTCTCTCTCCTCCATTCTCTCCTATCTCTTTCCTCGCTCTCTCCTCCCTCTCCCCCTCTTTCTCTCTCCTATCTCTTCCTTCTCTCTTCCCTCTCTCTCTTCTCCTCTCCTCTCTCCCCCTCTTTCTCTCTCCTCCCTCTCTCCTTCTCTTTCTCTCTCTCCTCCTCTCTCCCTCTCTCATCCTCTCTCTCCTCTCTCTCACTTTCCTCTTTCTCTCCCCTCTGTCCCTCTCTCCTCTCCCCTCTTTCTCTCCTCCCCTCCCTCTTTTCCCTTCTCTCTCCTCCCTCTCTCCCCTCTCTCTCCTCCTCTCTTTATAATAGCGATTTTTTTTTGTGGTAATTTTGATATTAATTTTAATATTTTTAACAATTTTTTTTAAAATAAATTTAAATATTTTTAATAAAAAAATTTTTTATGTGTGCTTGCTGAAAAGCAAAAAGAAATTTAAATTTAAATTCGTAATAAGGGTAATTTTGTCATTTTAATAATCTTTATATCCATCCTACCATAATCTGTCCATCTCAAACGTAGAGAATGATAAAATAATCATATCTGTCTTCTTATCCTGGTGTACATCAAACATAGGATAAGATAAGAGCTTATACTGCTCTTATCCTATCATGTCACTATCCAACTCTCTTATCCTATCCTATCATATCCTATCATGTGCACCAAACGGGCCCTAAATGGACTGAATGGATTGGATTGTGATAATTACGGGATGGTTAACAATCCATCCCTCATATTTTTTTTGATCCATTGGATTGCCAAATTAATTTTTAAAAAATAATCTTCATATCCATTGGACGAGAGGAGAAGAATATTATTAACAAGTGTGGGCACGTGATTTCGATCCTGAATTAGCTTATGTGCTTCGGTCCTTAAACAGTAAGGTATATATAAAAAAAAAAACCTTTTATTTTTCATCTTCAATTCACCCCTTCCCTCAATGACTTAGGTCATTTTATATGATTTTAGTAAATCTCGTTTAGTTTTTTTCGAATGAATATTTTCATAAATACTACGTTTTTATTATTTTTAAGTAATTTAATTTTAAGTTAGAAATAATATTAAAATTAAAATTCACTTAAGCACTGCCGTATATTTTCAATACAAATAATAATTATTAGATGCACTAATTTAATATTCACTTCTTTATATTTTCATGATCCAAGAAAATATTAAATTACATATATTTTAATTAAATTGAGGAATTGAATCTCTTATTGTACGTATAACTGATATTTTTAAATTATCTAATGTATAACCAAATTTTTTATCTTGATAGAACTATTGGTTTAGATCTGCTTATTTAAATTCAAACGGTAAAAAATAATTTAATTATAATAAACATGTAATATAAAAATATTTTAAGAAAACTAATTTAATTAAAAAATTTTATATTAAAAATAAATAGGAAATAAATATAAAAAATATAAAATTTTATTTTTTTTAATTTAAAAAATTATATAAATTATTTTATAAAAAGTATTGTAATGAAAAAAATTCTATAATTTTTACGTTAACGTACAAACTACTGAACCATTTTGCTAGCAAAATAATACATTGGTTAAATGTTTTGTTTTTGTATTTTAACTTAATATAAAAAATTAAATATAGTTCTTACCTAACGTCAAATATAAATATAATTTTTCCATTAATTTTATATTTTAAAAATTATTTAAATTGACGTTGTTTATTTATATTTTAGCCATTACTTTTATTATTCGGAAATTCTTCCATTCTTTCTGCAAGTTAAATGTTAGCGGTTTTTGAAAGTCATTTATCATAGATTACTTGTGGTGATATAACAATTATTTGAGACAAGTGAAACTCATATATAGTTTCCCAGCTCCTTACTTTAAATATTGCAAAATAATCAGGTTTTAGCTTTAGAGGAAGAGAGACTCGGGAGAGATATAGAGAGAGAGGACAGAGAGAGGAGACAAGAGAGAGAGGAAAGAGGGGAGAGAGAAACAAAGGGGAGAGAGGAGAGAGAATCATGGGAGAGAGAATTTTAATAAATGAAAAATATAGAGAGAGAAATTTAATTAATTTTTGTTTTAAATTTTTTTAGTTAATAAAAAATATTCTAAAAGAATAATAAATTTTTTAAAAAAGTATGAATGGATTGAATATCCATCCATAAAATAATTGTTAATGGATGGATTGGATGGTTTTGATTTAATGGGTCATGGATGGATTGAATTTTTATAATATATTTTTAATGGATCATAAATGGATTAATGAATTGTTTCAATCCATCCATTATAATCCTGGTCCAAATCCACCCAATACATCCATTTGCCACCCCTAATCCAACGTGTGTTTCGTAAAACATGCATCACTCATCTCAATCATTTATTTCTAGAATCAATTCTATTTTATTGTAAATGAAACGGACGCTTAGTCAATACTTCACCAAATTGACTGTAACTGTGGCAGAATTCAACCATGGTTAGAGCATCATCATTGAAATTTGTTAAGACCTTTCTCATGGGACCTAATGACTCTTTTTTCTAGATCCAATCCCATCAATTAACAATGTCTTCTTTGTTGTTTTGCAAGATGAAAAGCAAAGAGAAATTGGATCCTTGTCTTCGATTGTACGACTTGCTCTTGTTGTGAAACAAGCAAATGATTCAAAGCTAAGAAACTCGAAGAAGACAGACCTCTCTATGCTCACTATGGAATTTTAGGACACCAAAGAGAAATGTTATAAGTTGCATGTATATCCCCCTAATTACAAAGAAGCCAAAGCTTATAAATCAAGTTTCTAAAATTTTTAACATCAATGATGTTTCTACTGCCACAGACTCACAGTTCCAACTCATTTCTTAGCAATATTAGTAGCTGCAACACCTTTTTAGTCTCAAATTAACATGCTGGTCACCCTTCTCTTGAAGAATCTACTTCAATTGGCCGGTATGATTCTTTCTGTCATTCCTTCTCAATTGTCTCTTTCTTATGGTTCTTAGACCATAGATTAAGCAGATAGTTCACATATTACATTTTCTTTGCAATCAATTTGTTATCAATTAGTTAGTTAGTAACAAATAAGTTACCTTGCCAAATCGATTAATTGCTCCTGTTGCTGAAGTTGGTCATTTTCCAATGAATTCACATCTCTTGTTATAAAATATTCTCTATTTTGTCATTCTTCTGTCAATCAACTAATTTCTTAAATCTAAAAGATTTTGCGTTAATTTTTACCATAATTTTTTCATCTAGGATTTGCACCAATCCAAGATGATTTGGCAAGGGTAATCTTGTTGAAGGCCTATGCATTCTATCTTATATCTTATGAAACTTGTAATAAAGTTCATTCTATTGTCAATTCTTCTTGTAATAATGCCACTTTGTGGCACAATCACTCTGGTCATATGTCAGATAAAGTTATAAACCTGTTGTGCAATAAAACTCCATTTATAATGCCTTTTCATTAATATTCTTCTTCCTGTGATTTATGTCATTAAGGAAAACTTAGAAGACTTTTATTTGTTTCCACTAACCATTTTGCTAATTCTCCCTTTGAATTATTGCATGATGATATTTTGGAACCTTATGCTCAACCCACACATGATGGGAAGGAGATGTTTCTTGACAATGGTTGATGATTGTTCAAGATATACCTGTACTTATTTACTAAAGTCCAAATCTGAAGCAACTAACTAATGCTATCATCAACTTCTTCAAGTTATTTCACACTTAGTTTGGCATCGTGATCAAACAAATTAGAACAAACAATGCTAAAGAATTAGCTCTCATATATTCTCTAAAAGAGCAAGGAACCATTCATCAATTAATTCTCATATGTTGAGCGCCCTCACCAAAATTATGTGGTGGACGAAAACATCAACACCTACTGCTTGTTGCCCAGGGAACTATTGTTTTAGACAAAAGTGCTCATTACTTTTTGGTGTGGGTGTATTGTTGCTATCACTTACTAAATAAACAGGTTGCCATCGCTAATTTTGAAGGACAAATTAATTCATGTTGTTGTATAACCATGATCCTGATTATCATTCTATTAGAAAATTTGGCTGTCTATGCTTTGTTGCCAGACTAGAGTCAAGAAGAACCAAATTTACATCCAAAGTAGTACTTAGAGCCTGTTTGGGTGGAACTTCTGCAGAAGTACTTCTAGGTGAAAAAAATAGCATGAATCAAAGAGGTCAAATGCATTTAACTTCTCCATAAGTTAAAATTAATTACCTTTGGAGAAGTTAAATGGGAGAGCTTTTGGAGTGGGTGGTCTACAAAGATTAATTTTAACTTATGGAGAAATTAAATGCATTTGACCTCTTTTTTTTATGACATTTGGGTCAAAAAAGACCAAAACAACCAGAGACACAAAAAGCCCACAACAACCTACCCCTCTCTCAGGTAGAGAGTACCAGCAGAATCAAAAAGAAAGAAAACATAAGCAAAACTCGGAAGAGTAGAGAAAACCCTAAACCTCATAGGCAAGTCTAAGCCATGCTTGGCCAATCAATCAGCCAACGAATTCCTTTCTCTCAAAATATGCCTCCAACAAATCTCAGAGAAATGCCTTGACTGCTCGAGAATCATGTTCACCAGAGAAGTTGAGGAATGCGACTGCAAACGACCTTGAGAAATCACAGAAATCGCGATTTTGGAGTCGGATTCAACCACCAATCTATCCACATTTCTTCTCCTCGCCATACACACACCATAGAAGATACCCCATAGCTCCGTTTCGACAACATTTGAAGAACCTAGGTTTGCAGAAAAAGCTTCCACAAAAGCCCCATTATCATCACGGATAACACCCCCACAGGAGCCAATCCCTCTAGAATGCAACACAGCCCCATCGGAGTTTAGCTTAAACCAGTTCTGAGGATGAGGATCCCATTGAAGCAGGTGGAAGTTATTATTCCTTGAAACTTTTGAACTTATGTTCATATTGCCAGTAGCAGCTTCAATAGTACTTGTTTGAGCCCTAATTTGAATAATCAAATCATGCTTTGAAATTATGGTGTTGTTGAAAATAGTATTATTCATGTGCATCTAGATACCCTCAAGGGCAACACCAAAACTGATCGAATCTCGAGCATTGTAGTTTCTGAAATTAGGCGCTTGAATACCATGCAACAGCCATTGATGCAGATTTTGCTGATTAAAGAAGGAATGTTGATTAAATCCGGTAAACACTTCACCCCAAATGTCTTTAATTTCCCTACAATCTCTGAATAAATACAAAGTATCTTCTTGAACTTCTCTGCAAAAAGTACATAAATCATCACTAGTAAGCTGTCTCTTTTTCCTTTGGACATTGGTAAGAATTGCATAAGATGCAATCTTCCAGAGGAGAATTCTGATTCTCTGGGGTCCTTTCCAGGACCAAATTCTGCTGAAAAGCAAATTGTTAGACATAGAATAGTTATTAGAAATTAAATCATAAGTTGATTTTATGGAAAACCAACCATCAGATGTTCCCTTCCAAACAATAACATCCATTCTATCCCCAGGAATAGGAGTAGGTTGATTCTGAATTCTGGAAATAATTTCTTCAGGCAGTAAGTGATTAATTAGGATCATGTCCCAATCTCCAGAAATAGTAAGAAATTGAGCAATAGGCAAATCAATTTCAGATTGATCAATTGGAACATTAGTGTATGATAAAAGGCAATTTAGACCACTGATCCATCTATCCTTCCAAAATTTGATATCTTCTCCATTATTTATTCTCCAAATACAATTATCAATAACAATATCTCAAACTTCGCAAATTCCTTTCCAAAGGTTAGAGTCACTTGCTTTCCTAGTAACTTGAGGAATAATGCCTTGACCACAACCATACTTAGCCCTAAGCACCTGAACCCAGAGCTGCTCAGGTTGCTTAATAAGGTCCCAAGCAACTTTCATCATATAAGCTCTGTTCATATCCTTAGCTTTCCTAAGACCAAGGCCACCTGTTATCTTTGGAGAGCAAACTTTGTCCCAGCTAACCATATGAATTCTTCTTTTCCTTTCTGAACTTCCCCAAAAAAAACCCCTGCAGGACTTATCCAATTCTTCCCAAATAGAATTAGGCAAATAAGTTGATTGCATCATATAAAAGGGCATTGCATTAAGAATAGACTGAGATAGAGTCAATCTTCCAGCAAATGAAAGAGTTGTAGCTTTCCAATTAGACAATCTAGCCTTAGTTCTTTGAACAATAGATTTGAAACTCCTTTTAGAAATCCTCTCATGATGAATAGGAACACCCAAATAATTCCCAATATTAGATGTTCTTTGAAACCCCGGGGAATTAGATATTTCCTCTCTGACCCGCATGCAAACGTTAGGGGAAAAGAAAATTCTGGTTTTGTCCTTATTAACATTCTGACCAGAACTAAGACAAAAAACATCTAAAACAGTTTGGATAATTTCTACCTGATCCATAGAGGCTTTTGCAAACAAAATAAGGTCATCAGCAAAAGCAAGGTGAGAAATCTTAGAACCCCTTCTACCAATTTGAAAAGGTTTCCAGAATTTAAATTCTACAGCTAAGTTAATCATTTGAAACATTCTCCCAATACAAAGAACAAAAAGATAAGGAGATAAAGGATCCCCCTGTCTTATGCCCCTAGTAGGATAGAAAGGATCCAAAACCTCACCATTAAAAAGCACTCTCATGTTAACAGTAGAAATACAATTCCAAATTATAGAAATAATTGAATCAGGAATACCAATATCATAGAGAGTATCCTTAATAAAATTCCAATTAAGCCTGTCATAGGCTTTCTCAAGATCTATTTTGATAGCCATCCAACCATTTTTACCTTTTTTTCCTCTTCATTGAATCAATTATTTCTTGAGTAAGAATAATGTTATCTTTGCTATCTCTTCTTGGAATAAAACTAGTTTGATTAGGACCAATAAGATGCCCAATAACTTGCCTAAGTCTATTAGAGATTATCTTTGTAATAATTTTATAAGACACATTACATAAACTTATAGGTCTAAACTGTTTAAGATTCACAGTAGTATCCACTTTAGGAATTATAGTTATCAAAGTATCATTTATATTACTTATCATATTAGGGTTTACCCAAATCTGGTTTATCAAAGAACAAATAGAAGGTCCAATTTTATCCCAATAATGCTAGTAAAAGATAGCATGGAAACCATCTAAACCAGGAGCCTTATAACCACTCATAGAAAAAACCACATTACTTAGAGAGGAAATTCACTCATCTTCTATTTTTCCTTCCCACCTAGCCACCTCCTTTTCCTATAAATAGGAGGCCACCCCCCTTGTATTATAACTTTGATGAATAGTAAAGGCATTATGCCCATTTTTCTCCTCAAGTGTGAGTTGAGAGTAGGCTTGGTGGTTCTTGCTTAAACCAACCTGAGACTTATCTGGTTCTCCTGAATCAGTGGCGTCTTTCGATTGGACTTATCTGTTGTGGGTGGATTCCTGCTTCAGTGGCGTCCCAACCATCTCTTTCTTTTCCACTTTTTCTTTCACTTTTCCTTATTTTCTTGCATTTTCTCACGCATTCTTGCTGCTGTTCCAGCCGCATTTTAGCTTGTTTTTCAAGATTCTAACCGGTTGTTTTGCTCAATTCTAGATCCGTAACTTCACTGCTATCAGTTTCTAAACACCCACTTGGTTCCTATGATAGTTTTCCCATAGGGTTTAGGAACAAGAGTCCAAACATCACTCCTGGCAAACTGATTTAGCTCTTCTTGCATGGCTAGGATCCAATCTTCATCATGTAGAGCTTCTTCAATATTCTTTGTTTCAATTTCAGAGAGAAAGACAAGATTGTTGACTTCCCTTAGTCTTGATTTTGTTCTTACACCTTCTGAAGTGTCACCAATGATCTGCTCTCGAGGATGATCATTTATGTACCTCCACTCACGCCAACGAGGGAAAGCTTGCTCATTTTGAGACTCAGCATTAACTTTCTGATGAGTTTCAGTTTCAACAGGTTGAGGAATTGTCTTTTCAGCCGGTACTTCAGAGAGTCCTTCAGCAGGCACTTCATCCTTAGCCCTTGAGGTCTCTAAAGAATGATTCAGCTCCATTCCTGCAAAATCCTCTTCTAGATCTGATAGTTCCCTATCAGTCTCTTTAGCATCATTAAATCTAATATGTATGGTTTCTTCAATAGATTGGGTTCTAGAGTTGTAAACTCTATATGCCTTAGAGGTTTCTGAATAACCAATGAAGAATCATTTGTCAGATTTGGAATCAAATTTACCCAGATCATCTTTGGTGTTAAGTATAAAACACTCACAACCAAAAATGTGAAAATATGATATGTTGGGCTTTCTTCCTCTCCACAATTCATAGGGAGTCTTATTGAGAATAGGCCTTACCAAAATTCTGTTTTGAATATAACAAGTTGTGTGAACAGCCTCTGCCCAGAAAGACCTTGGAAGATTGCTTGAAATGAGCATGGTTCTTCCCATCTCCTGCAAGCTTCTGTTCTTTCTCTCAACAACCTCATTTTGCTGAAGTGTTCTTGCCACAGAGAAATTGTGAGAGATCTCATTCTCATCACAGAATATATTGAAGCTTGAGTTTTCAAACTCACCTCCATGATCACTTCTGATGGCAGAAATGCAAAATCCTTTTTCATTTTGCACCTTCTTACGGAATCTGGCAAAGTTCTCAAAAGTCTCATCCTTGCTTTTGAGGAATATCACCCATGTAAATCTAGAATAGTCATCAACGATGACCAAACAATACTTTTTACCAGAAAGACTTTCAGTTCTTGTAGGGCCAAACAGATCAATATGTAATAATTCTAAGGGTCTAGCAGTTGAAACAAAATTTCTGCTTTTAAAAGAACTTCTGGTTTGCTTCCCCTTTAAACAGTTTTCACAAAGAATATCAGATTTGAAAGAAAGTTTGGGTAAACCTTTCACAAGGTTGTGTTTTGTGAGCTTTGAGATTAATCTCAAGCTGGCATGCCCAAGTTTCTGATGTCAAATCTGTTTTTCATCTTTCATAGAAATAAGACAAGTTACATTTTGATATGCTAGGTCCTCAAGATCAATTTTGTACACATTATTATGTCTCTTGGCAATAAAAATGATTTGATCAGAGGAGTTTCTGACTATACATCCATCCCTAGTGAAGGATACAACAAAACCACTGTCACATAATTGGCTTATGCTCAGCAGGTTATGTTGGAGTCCTTCAACCAAAAGAACATTGTGGATAACAGATAAAGGAGATATACCTACTAAACCAACACCAGTGATTTTGCCTTTCTGATCTCCTCCAAAAGTCACCACACCACCATCCTTAGGTCTAAGGTTTTGGAACAAAGACCTTTCTCCTGTCATGTGTCGCGAGCAGCCACTGTCCAGGTACCATTTGTGGTGTCTTCTTTGTCCTGTTAAACACATCTGCAACAGGAACAATTAAAGCTTTAGGTACCCACATCTTTTTGGGTCCTTTCTTGTTAGCAGGAGGTCTACCTTTCCTTTTGTGACGGCACTGAGACATAATGTGTCCAGGCTTACCATAGTGAAGGCATCCCTTACCTTTCTTAGCCTTATTAGCATTTTTAACATCATGCAGGGAGGAAGTTTCTGAGTGACCTAGACTACTTTTGTCTTTGGAATTCATTTGAACTCCCAAAAGCATATTCAAGTTTTTGGTTCCATTGACAAAAGCAGCTAGGTCCTTTGTGAGTTTAGCAACTTGTTTTTTAAGATTCTCATTTTCAGTTTTCAAGGTTGCTGAATTACAAATATCAAAGCTAAGAAGCTTTTCCTTGAGTGAAATATTTTCAGCTTCAAGAGCTTCATTTTTGGTAGCCATTTCAGTGAATGCTCTTGATAGCTCTTTGTACTCATGAAAAAGTTCCTTAGAACTTTCCACCCGATCATCATACATATCTTGTAGGGTTTGAGGTATTACCTCTGATTCAAAGCTATCTGATGAAGGAAGGCTTGCCATCATACACAGGTTGGCTTCTTCAGCATCTTCCCATGTCACCATGTACCCTTTCTTCTTCTTTGGAAATTTCTTCATCTTTGAAGAAAACCTTCTTAGCTTAGGGCAGTCGGCTTTCATGTGACCGGGTTGTTTGCATTCATAGAAAGTTATTTTATCAGACAAGGTCTCCTTACCTGACTTACCTTTTTTGTTGTCAGATGAGGATGACTTTCTGAATTTGGCCTTCTTCTGAAGCATCCTCTTGATCATTCTACTTAGCAGAGCGATATCAACATCATCGTCAGAGTCACTTTCTGAGTTTTCAGATTCTTCTGAGGACTCATCTACCTTCAAAGCCTTTTGAGCACACGACCTAGCCAACTTGGACTTGGCGTTCAGGGCAAGTGACTTCTTCTTAGGAGCATCTTCTCCTAGTTCCAACTCATGGACCTTGAGCGATCCCAAGAGTTCCTCCATTCTCAGAGAGTTGAGGTCTTTTGCCTCTTGAATGGCAGTTACTTTGGGCCTCCATATCTTCGGTAGACTCCTCAAGATTTTGCGATTATTTTCGCCTGAGTCGTAAGTCTTTCCTAGAGATTTTAGTCCATTGGTGATGGTCTGGAATTTGCCGAACATCTGATCAATTGATTCAGTCTCATGCATCTTGAACATCTCATATTGATGCACTAACATGTTGATTTTAGACTGTTTCATGTTGTCAGTTCCTTCATGAGCCGCAGCCAGAGTATCCCAGGTTTCCTTAGCAGAGGAGCAGCCATGCACCTTCTCATATTCTAATTTGCTCAAGGAACAAATCAGGTAGAGTTTCGCCTTTGCATTTAAATGTACACGTGCCTTCTGGTCACCCGTCCATTCTGACTTTGCAATAGGCACACCATTGTTGGTGGGAATATAATCACCTTCAGTGACTACATCCGAAAGATCTATATTGCTACTTTCGATGAAGAGCTTCATACGATCTCTCCAGTAATGATAATCAGAGCCGTTGAAGGCAGGGGGCCTAGAGACGGAGGCACCTTCTGCTATATAATGAGAGTTGCTTGTAGAGGTTTCCATCTGGATCTTCTCCTTCAGCACTTGTTAAATGCTCAACCCAAAGTTGAGCTCTGATACCAACTGTTAGGACCACAGGAAACACTAGAACGGGGGTTTATTAGGGTTTTATAATCTTTATAGATTTTTTTGTGGAAACCTTTTCGCAAACAGAGTTTTCTCAAAAGATGCAAGCAACTTGCTGAAAAATGAGTTTTCGGAGACTTGCTGAGACACTTCAACAGGTCCAGTAAAACTGTGTTTTTTTAAAATGATTTACGTAATAAATAAAATTGTTTTTGCTGCACAAATTATAAACTCACTTTTCAAAACCCTCCTCAGTTAGAAATAAACAGATAATAGTGGAAAGTAAAGAGTAAAGGGTTGAGAGAACTTAACAACAGAGATTTATACTGGTTCACCCACTAACACCGTGAGCTACGTCCAGTCCGAGGGCAAACACACCACTGGATTTTCCACTAATCCCACAAGATTACAAGTATTGTTTGCACACCTAGCCTCTCCAGGCTCAACACCAAGTATTGTTTGCACACCTAGCCTCTCCAGGATCAACAAGTAATCTTTTACAGACAAACCTCTCCAGGCTCAACAAGTATTCTTTTACAGACAAGCCTCTCCAGGCTCAACCAAGTATTCTTTGAACGAACAACCTCTCCAGGCTAAAAACCCAAGTATTCTTTTAACACAACCTCTTCAGGCTAACCCAGCAAATATAGTTTTGAAAGATGAATGCTCAAACTCTGAAACTGCACAAGTTTAGAGCTCGAACTGGGAAACTTGTACAAATAATTGAGTAAGACTCAGGATATAGAAGTTGTTGTACAATGAACAAATAATGAAACAGATGAGTATAAATTTCTGCAGCGTTTCAGCAAGTTGATTTCTCTGTTCTCAGTTCTCTGTTTCTTTCCTCATGGAGTCTAGTATTTATAGAGAGGAGAGCTTCCATCCGTTAAACTCCAACCGATTTCCCGTTGAGAGATAGCATTTAATGCAAATGCTCCCGTTGTGACACATAACCTGAACCCTCAGCAGTAACAGGTAGTAGAGTCAGCTCACAAACTTCACTTTTTCTAAGCCGCATGTACTTTTCTGCAGACTTTGCCTTTTTGGTGAGAGAAATTTGAAATATGTCAAAAAGCTCTTTCTCTGACTTTCCAGAAAAATAAGGAGAATTTTCAGAGAGTATTATATTGAAGATGTACAGGCATCGGTACGTCATCTCACAACTTCAGGAGGTTCACCACTTTTAGCAGGTTGCATTCTCTCAGCAGGCTTCCTTGCTTCGGAAGGTTCCACTTATTTCAGAGGATATGATTTCTTCAGATTGCACCTTCTGAAATACTGAATAGATACCTTCACCAAAAACTTATAATAAGTAAATTTGTTATCCATTAAAACTTGGGGTTGTGAGACTTAAAACAATATTATCCTTTTAATAACATTTTGAGACTCAACAAAGAGTCACCTACTCATACATAATTGGAAGAGTTGAGTGACCCTATGACTAGAGGAAGGGACAAGAAAATTAAGGAAAAGTTGACTAAACTATTGTCAAACATTTTTAGGTACATTGGACTACCGCTACAAGAAAAACCTTATTTAGCTGCAAAAAATAACGTAGGCCACAAGGCCTTGGCTAAATTTTTTGTCCTAGCAGACGCTATCATTTTATACCTTTTTTTTAATAAATAAATTTATTTTTGTAGGCCTAGCGAACACTATCATTTTATATTTTAGGTTAGATTTTAAGGTAGCGTAGGCCGACCTTGGCTACATTGAGACGTTACTTAATTAGCAGGTGTGCGGGTAAGCTTCTCCCCTATTTGCGATTCTCATCTCCCTCACTCTAACATTTCCAAGCTCTCATCTCGTTCACCTCTGCCATCATCTCTTCCCCGCTTTGAAGCAACTGCTACTAAAGGAAACTGCTACTCATCTTCTTCATCCTTGCCATAAGCAACTGAAGGAAACCCTAGAGACATCAAGCAATTTTAGCCCTTGAACCTTAGATCCTACCCGACGGATATGTTGTCGTCGTGTTGACCCCATACTTACCCTGTCTGTCTCAAGTTTAAAAGATGCTTAGCGACTCTATAGGGGTAGTGTGCAGATGCTCTAGAGTGTGAATCACAATTAAGTAAGTTGATGATTATTGAAAGTGAGGGAGTGGTGACTTATATCCTAGACAATCTAGAAATTCACAAGTAAGAACACCCTACCCATACCTTAGGACTGGCCACATCAGTAGTGACCCATGAGGACTTAAAGACACGTTCAGGAATAAGTAAGGTAGAGGCCCCTAGTGAGGGTAGTGAGAGAGACTAGAATTTCATTCGGGAAATCAATTGAGCTGGAGCACCATCCTGGTGCCCCATTAAGGACCTACCAATACCAGTGGAGAGAGGCTTTAGTTGCAACTCCCTTAGAGGATAGGAATTATAGTCGAGAGAGCTAGGAATTCAAGTTTAGATTATGGAAGATAGCGGTGAGGTGCCAACATACCCTGTAGAAATAGAGAGTCCTAATCAAACCACACTCAGAAGTAGACTTGGAGCTTAAACTGGGAGAACTCAGTGGGGTTTTGAACTTAGGGTGTAGGCATAGAACCTCTAGCGGGGAAATGAAGATTTGGAGATGTGAGGACTGTGAGGAAGGGTCTGAGCCCTTGAAGGGGGTAGCCTTGTAGAAAATGGTATGGGAAACCACGAGAGAAACCCCATCACACTAGCACATCCAAGATGTACCCAGTCTAAGAGTTAGATTCAAGAATAGGTAGTTAGACCTGACCCGAGGGTCAGGTTGAATTATGGAACCGTTAGACTTGCAAGCCAGATTAGAATACCAAAGCCTTTAGAAATCCTTGCTCCTAGGAGGACCAGAGTGTGGATCACCATAGACCACCTCAAAGTCCAGTTGAGACTTAGAGCCAAGCCAGGGGAAACCTTATCCTTTAAGGGGGGTAGTTGCGGTATGGACCTGTGAAGGGAGAGTTCACTAAGGTAAGTTACGGGACTAGTCGAGGTTCACCAGAACCATATCATGATCTGTAGGAATTTCACTTGCGGTCGTGGTATAAGTGTGGTGTGCTAGAGTTGGGGTGTTTCCTTAGTACGACATGTGTGTTTTATTACATGTCAGGTCTTGATTGTTGCATGTGTTACCATGTCGACTTGTACTCCTTGGACGTGACCCTAGTGCCAGACTATTCTGCCGGTGCAAGTTTTGTGATTCAAGAGGTCAAGTGATAGCATGTGATTGAGTTACCAACACTGGTTTTAATGGGACCATAGAATGAGCTTGAATTCAATTAGAAAACACTTAATGTAAGGCCAGCTTGTTATCAACACAAAACTTTAGGTCCAATTGTAACTACCGAGAGTTAGGATCCTCAACAATTTATGTAACCCTAGATAGTTCCCATGAGTGGTGTACACGTCGAGAATTGAGTTAGAAATCATAACCCGGAGTTTCATGGAACCCCTTTCATGTTGAGACCTTGTTGGTAGCCTGGGACTTTGATATAGGACATAGGATGGTGGAGAGACAACTACCCTTTCATCCGGATAGGAACCATTGGTAGGACATCCTTGAATTGTTAAGTAGCACGCTTATCCAGAATAGCTAAGCCTCACTGGAGTGAAGAGAACTAACCTAGGGTCACCTAGGAGGCCATGTTTGGATTATGGTGGAGGGATACTGGATAGCAGAGTGTCTATCAAAGAAGGAGAGTGAGGAATTGACTGGTTCAACACAAGCTAGGTTTAGAGTAGTTGAGGGAGTAACAACATTTAAGACTTGACCTGTGAATATAGAATCAAGAAGACGAGTTAGGAAGTGTTACTGACCCTTAAACCTCTTTTAGCTACCTTGAGGAAGAGCAGTATTGTTTATCGAGAAAATTTTGGGGGCAAAATTTATTTAAGGGGGGTAGAATTGTAACATCCCGGAAATTAGAATCTAGAAATACCGTGGATGCCTTAGGCTGTGAATCCAACTGCAAAAAAGGAAGTTAGAAGTAAGATGAGAACTTAGAGGTTGGAAGGGAAAATAAGATGAGAGTTAGGAAATCGATTAAGAGTTATGAGTTTTAAAGGAACCGGGGTAGGAGATGATTTTATGGAAATGAACAATGGGATAGAGGAGCATAGTCTCATAGACACTTAGAACCCTTAACGTTAGCCTTTTTGGAGTCAATTGATGAGTTATAATATGACTCATGTAAAATTTGCTTCGTTAGGCTTCAGCCAAGGTTATTGCTTGATTTTGGGTTTTAAGCCTAATGACCTTGATGCATTAATTTTATGATATCTAGAGTTTAGGGTGTCCAATTGAGGTGATTTCACTTTCATTACAAAGCTAAGATCTGGGGCTATAGTTTGATATGCTATACGATAGTATTCCGACCTCATTTGCACCTCCAAACAAAAAGTTTGGCCGCTGGAGCGCATTGATACGAACTTTAGCGCGCGTGCACGTTTCTGATTGTTAAAAACACGCTGAGCCTTCTTCTTTCTTCATTTTTTCTTTTTCCCCTTAGGGTTTCTAGAGAGAGTGAGGTTTAGAGAGAGAATGAGCTAGGAGAAAAAGGAGAGTTAGATTGGAGGCTTCTCCACCACCTCTTGAAGCTTGGATCTTAATTCTCATCCCTCTGCTTTTTCTCTATTTCCTCCATTAGAGGTGAGTAAAGCTCACACAATCACTCCATTTTGTATGACTGATCCTCCATGTACCCACTCCTTCCTTTCCCTTTCTTGAGGTTGTATGTGATTGTTTAGAACTATTTACCGATTGATTTTAGTTGTATTGTATGTTTGAAGGAGATTGGGCTAGATACCCGTATCTAGGGTTTGAAATTTGGAATTTTGCTAAGTTTAGGCACTATTTATTGCTTGTGATAAATATTATGAGTATGTGGGTTGTATTCCATGCATTGGTGGTGATTATGCTAGAGATTTTCATTTAGGGCTTGATAATGGAATTTTTGCTAATGTTGAGCACTAATCGTTATTCTAGCTGTTTATTAAATCTACATTGTATATTTATGAGTTTTGTTGTGCCTGTTGAGAATCAATAAAGACACTTGGGCTTTGCCCCCAGTGAGTAAGAAAGAGAATGTTTAGATCTAGTAAGATTCATGTACTATATGTTATGTGTGTGTGCATTGCATTATGGCTTTTGGCCCCAGTTAATTGGAAAATGAATTTGAGCTTCGGATCCCAGTTAAAAATGAATTTGGCTTTGGCCCCAATAAAAATGGCTTCGGCCCCAATTCACCTTAATTAATTAAGATTGGACTTCGGTCCCTAGTTAATTGGACTTCAGTCCCCAGTTAAAACACGGGTTTTGGCCCCCAATTAATTGGTAGGATATGTCCCCAAGGAAGACGTTCCTTGTAGTCTGAGCTCAGGTCTAGCCCTAGTCTAGTGAAATGACCCCGTCTGCCGGGTAATACAGGTTATGCATATCATGTTTAATTGCGTTTGCAATTATATGGTTAAATTTGATGATATGCGACCAAGATAGTTTATGTGTGACATGATAAGTTGTGATCAAGCTAAACCATGTATGATTTGCTGAAAGATATGTTGCATGTCATATGCTTGCCTCCCCACACTGCTTGTTGCATGCTTTGCTCATTGAGACACTAGTCTCACCCCACGTTGTGGGAACACATTTTAGTTATGCAGGATGGATTGTTTGACATTAGATGGAGACTGAAGTCCCTAAGGTGGATCTTTTCACCCCATGGCTGCCAGATAGTTCTATGGGAAATTTAGTTATAGTAGAATTTTGTAATGTTGTATCAAATTAGAAATTGTGCATTTAGTAGTGATTGTTATGTTGAGCCACTGAGTGGCAGATGGATTATGAAGTGTATGTAGAATGTGCATTGTATTCAACTTAGGTAAACGTTGGAATTACATAAGCGTTTGACGAGTGTGTATGTAAAGATATCGGTAATGGCACGAAATGATTTCAGAAATTTGAGAATAGTGTCTCCAACGGGCATTATTCTTGAATTAAGAAATTACGACGTTACAGTGTGCAAGCTCCATTTCCTCCAATTTTGCAAGTTATAAAAGGAATTGTGCAGAATACATAACAAAATAAATGGGAAACACTTATGTTGGCTGAGTAATGTTGAATCATCTTATTAAAACCTAACAAATTAGTATTCATCAGATTGTGTGTTTAAAGGAAATTAACTAGGAATTGGTTATATAACCCAAGTAAAATGGCTAGTACTTGATATTTTTTACTACTCATGTAATCACCATTCTTTCTGTTATTTGTATTACCTATAGATGAAATGCATTTCCATTTAACCAAAGCTAAAAAATACCCTTTTCTCCATACATCTTTTCTAGTTGTGCTAGCATTGGTATATTTAGACTTAACTGGAGTTTGTCTAATTTTGTTTTCTATTCTTTGATTTGCAGGAAGTCTTAAGCCAAGTTCTCAAAGAAACAGGATACACAAAAGACTCATACTTGACATTGGCTGACTTCATTAGGGTATGTACATTTTTGTTATGTATTTCTTCTGGATAATCTTAAATGGATATCTCAAAAAGATATATCGATTTAAATGAATATATCTAAGTATTCTTCTTTTCCCATATTTGTCCCACTGCAAACTTGTCATACCTGTACATCGCACAATAGAGTCAACATTGAGTTATTTGCTTTTATTCTTCCTTGATCACTGTTTGAGATCATTTCACTTTAAGTTATTTGTTTTTATTCTTCCTTGTTTCAATACCTTGCTTTTATTCTTCCTTGATCACTTTGAGTTCATTTCACTATTGTTCAATGGAATTCTAATTTAGTTTAGAATTATAATAGTGTAAATCAATTCTTAGTTTATTTCAAATTTAAATATTAAGATTTTTATTTAATTCAAATACTAAGGGAATTAAAATAAAAATTTTGAATTATAATTCCAATTCAATCTACTAAGCAGATATGAGATGCCTTTTCTTAGTTATAGAAACAATGGACTTGCAAAAATAACTTCTTGTTAGTTGAAGAATGTAATAAAATTAAAGTAGATAAAGGTTGTACCTGGCTACTTGATGGGAATTCCACTGGCTAGCATTTCTTTCCACATGATATCTTCTTACTTTAGTTCTTCTCTTGCATTCTGCATCTTAATTAAGTTCTAGATATTTATCTTTCCTAGATCAAAAGACAACTGAACTCAAAGTTGGCTATATTCTTCTGATTGGGGATTTCTCTTGAAAAATATAGCTTGTTGAAGTATGATAGCAGGTAGGATTAGGTGCAAGTGCATGTTATCAGTCAAAATTAGTTTATTAAACTAATTATGATGCCTTCTCTGTTTTGACACATTTATAATTTTTTTAATGAAGTTCTCCTTTTCTCCTTTATGTAGTTATTATTAGTAATCTAGAAGTTTTTTCTCTTCAGTTTTTTATTTTATTATGCATCGTTATGTTGTATGTTGTGTTTAAATTCATTGGTAGGTTTTATGTGATAAATTTTGTAAATTAATTCTTTAATAAAAAAAAGTAGGTTATATGAAAAAAAAAACAAATGATTAGCGTCGGTCAAGCCTTCGCTAATGTAGCCTTGGCTGATATTAACGTAGGCCAGGCCCCAGCTAATATTAGCGTAGGCATGGCCCTAGCTAAATGTAGCGTCAGCCATTTTAGCAATTTCTAGGCTTCTAGTTAGCTTCTCATTTAGCGTATAGGTTGGCCTACGCTAATTAGTGTCGGTCTGGACGCAAACTCTTGCTACCCTAAAGGTTTTAGCGGCGGCCACGACGCCGAAGCTAATATGTTGTTTAGTGTTCATTTTTGCAGTTTAGCGTGGGCTTTTGGCCTATGCTGTTGAGTGTTTTTCTTGTAGTGTACAAAAGGACACTAGTGACATTAACCAAGGGCGCATAACCCTTTGTACTACCTTACAGTTGGATTTCCTTTGTATTTTGATTTTAATTGTATTTTCCCCATGCTTAGGTAGGCTTAGGCACTAGCCTCCTTGGGTTCAGTGACTAAGAGGGAGTTTAGCTATTAGTCTTAAAGGTCATGGGTTCAACACCCATGTTAGGAGGTTTTAAATTCTTTGTAATTTTTTCCTTTCTTTCTAGCCGCCCCCTTTTTCCTATAAAAGGGAAAGCTTCTTCACTTGTAAGGGTTAATCAAGTTTTTAATACAAAAGCCTTTTGCTTATTCCTCCTCTTGTGAGTTGAGAAGACATGGTGGTTCTTACTTAAACCATGGTGAATCTTATCCTACTCCATGAGCTGGTGGCGGTCATGCACTTGAGACTTATCTGTTGAAGAGGTTGTCTTTATTAGTGACGTCTTCATCACCTTCCTAATCCTCTCCACTTTCATTTTTGTTCTTCTTTGTTCATTTTAATTTAATTTCCTAGTTGTTGTCCTTGCCTCTTTATGCGATAATATTTGATCTGTTTGGTTCCAATCTAGATCCGTACTCGTACTGTTTTTAATTTGTCATCAAAGCTCTATTGTTTGGGATCAATTGGAGGCACTTTCATACCATTTTCGGGTCTACATTAGGTGCAGAATTTTTTGCACTTTTTCACATGTAATTCATCTCTTTTCTTTGTAATTTTGGACTTTGAACTATTCTCCGGGCAAGAGGTGCCTTGCTGTTCTTTCAGCATTGTTTGCTTGCTTGATTCTTGCTAGTTTTTGGGGTTGTTTTGGGCGCTCAATACCCACCCCTTAGGTGCTTGATTTTTTTTCTTACACTTTGTTCTTAATTTTTCTTGTGTGTTCTTGTGTTTCTTTTCCTTGTGTGGTGGATTGTGGTATGTGGCAGCAATGCTGCTTCCATTTTCCAAAGATCATTCACCTACATTCTTCCCCATTCCACTCTACATTTCCAGTTCATCCTCTCTTTAATTCAATCATTTACATTTTTGTCATTTAATTTCAGTCCATCCCCATCCTTCTACTTACAGCTCATCCCCTTTTAAATTCTACCGTTTAAATTCTATCAATTCCCCATCCTTTTAAGTTCTGCTCATCCCCTTTACATTCTACCATTTATTTTCAGTCATCCCCATCATTTTAATTTTAGTTTATCCCCTTTAATTTTCATCCTTAATTTTGCGCATTTTTCTCCTATTTTTGCGCTATATTTGTTCTATTTTTTTGTTTAATTCTACTATTGTTTTGTGATGGCAACTGCCAGTGGACTTCTGAGCTGGCAGCTGGGAGCTGGCGAACTAGTGGCAAGCTTGGACCTATTTGGGATGCTTTGGGCTGAGTCAAGCATGGGTCAACCTTATTTTGGTCAACCCACCCATGGTCAACCTTTGATCTTTTACCTTTGGACCCAAGTCAACATATAAGACTCCATTTAATTAGGATTAACGTAATAGGATTAATTTTATAATTTTCCCTAATCCTCCTCATTAAGAGGGGCGCTACTTTTTCATGGTTTTAGTGGCTAAGTAGCTTCTTAAGCTACATTAGCCAAAGGTTAAGGGTTCAACACCCACTTGGGATAGTTTTGTACTCATCTTTTATTTTCCTTATTTTTCCTCTCATTTGGCCACCCCCTTTAGCTATAAATAGGGGTGACCACTCTTTATTTTGTGACTTTGATTTTGAATAGTAAGGGCATTATGACAAATTTCCTCCACATCTTGTGAGTAAAGAAGGCTTGGTGGTTCTTGCTCAAACCAACCAGAGACTTATCTTATTCTCTTGAATCAGTAGGGTCTAGCACATGAACTTATCTGTTGTGGGGGTTGCCTACACCAGTGGCGTTCACACCATTTCTTTCTATTCCGTTTTCTCTTTCTCATCTTGACCAATTGTTCTTGCTTGTTTTACAGTCCTTGGCTCCAATTCTAGATCCGGGAAAGGTGGTGCTATCAATTGGTAATCAGAGCTTCTTGAATTTGAAGCTGTTTGGGGTCAATTTCATCATCATCTTCACGATTTTGCTGCACTAAATAGGTGCAGAATTTTCAACATTTTTCTTAATATTTCCATGTATTCAAGCTCAATTTCCATGTAACTGTTGCACTTGTGGACTGTTCTGAGCCCAAGGTGCTCTTCTGCTGCACTACAGCTCTTGTTTTCCTGCTTGGTTATTTGATTTGAGCTAGTATAGGGGTTTGAATTGGGCCGCTAATCCCCCCTCTAGGTGTTTGATGATATGCTTTGATGGAAATTGCCATTGGAACTCTGAGTTGGCAGCGGAGCTGAAGGGGAGCCTAGGCCTGACTTGGGCACATGAAGCTGGACCTAGCCTTGGTCAACCATGTTTTGGTCAACTCTCCCATGGTCAACCTTTGACCACCCTTGACCAAGTCAACAAGAAGACTTCATTTTAATTAGGAAGGATTAAATATATAATTAGGATTTTAATTGTATTAGGACATATTTGTAAATTTCTTAATTTCTCCCTTGTATTGGGCACTACATTAGTGAGGATTAGTGGTTAAGAGTTAGCTTAACCATTTAATTAGGAGGTCATGGGTTCAAAAATCATTTAGGATAGTTTTTCACTCATCTTGTATTTTCCTTCCCACAATCTAGCCACCTCTTTTTCCTATAAATAGGAGACCACCCCCCTTGTATTATAACTTTGATGAATAGTAAAGGCATTTTGCCCATATTCCTCCGCAAGTGTGAGTAGAGAAGGCTTGGTGGTTTTTGCTTAAACCAACCAGAGACTCATCTGATTCTCCTGAATCAGTGGTGTCTAGCATTGGGACTTATCTACTGTGGGGGTTGCTTGCTTCAGTGGCGTCCAAACCATCTCTTTCTCTTCAACTTTTTCTTTCATTTTCTCTCATTTCCCTCTGGTTTCTTACGCTATATTAGATGCTGCCCAGCCGTGTAATTGCTTGAATTATCAATTCTAACCGGTTGTTTTTGCTCAATTCTAGATCCATAACCTTCCTTTTATCAATTGGTCATCAGAGCTTTGTTGGATTGAGCAATTTTAGGGTTGTTTTGGAGTTGTTTGGCCGTTGCCTTTGCTGCACTTTGGGTGCAGAATTTTCGGCCTAAATTGTGTAATTCATCTCTTTGTTTCATTTGTAATTTGGATTTGGACTGTTTCCCGGGCCCGATGTGCCTTTCTGCTGCTTTCAGCTTGGTTGATTTGCTTGCAATTGCTTGAATTAGAGGGGCTTTTGCGCACTAAATACCACCCCGTAGGTGTTTGATGAATTGCCTCTTCTAATTGCTCATACTTGTTCTTGAGTAATTCTTGCAAATTAATTGCTATAACTGTTGTTTGTGGTGGAGTGTGGTAAGTGGAGCCATTGTTGTCTTCACTGTCCAAAGATCGTTCACCTACATTTTCTACCCATTCCACCATTAATTGTTCATCCCCCATATCACTTGTTCATATTATCATCTCTTTACTTTCCGATTTTAATTTTCCGCCATTTAATATCAGCTTCTCCCCATCCTTTTAACTTCTGTCATCCCCTTTACTTTCTTCCATTTACATTCAGTAATTTACTTTCTGCCATTTACTTCCAGTCCTCCCCATCCTTTTAATTTATGCCATCCCCTCTACATTTCTGCCATTTACTTTCTTTCCTCACCATCTTTTTAAATTCTGTCATCGCCTCTACTTTCTGCGTTTTACATTCTGCCATTTACTTTATGTCCTCCCCATCCTTTTAATTTCACTTTCCCCCTTTACTTTCTTATCATTTATTTTTGCGCAATTTTCTTCCTTATTTTTGTCATTATTGCGCATTTTTGTGGCACTGTCTTGTTCAATTTTCTACTCATGTTCTGTTTATCTGTTTGGCATTCTGATTGCAAAATTGAATTGAATGTTATCTCTACCTTTGACTTTCCCAGTTTGATTGTGCAAAACGCTCACCGTTAGGTTACTTTTTGGTTCATAAAGTTGGAAGAAAATCATAAATTCCAATTGTTGATTTTCTTTCAAAATTTAATTCCCATCTTAAAATTGAACCAAGCGCGTTTCCAACACCGTTTTGTGTTTGTATGATCAACAAGGAAGTGCTAAGCAATTTTTTTGAATCGGGTTGCCATTCTGTTTTAATTTACAGTTTTTAGAGTTCAACCTGTCTGTTTTGTTTTATGGTACCGTTTTGGACCAGTTGTAATTCAAAAATTTTGAAAAAAAAAATATTTTAGGTAGATTTCTATTTTTTAATTTTGTACAAATTTCTGTAATTTTCTGTTGGGGCAAAAAGAAAAGAAAAATAAGAAGCAAAAAGAATTCAAAAAAATTATATTGCCAAAAATACAAAAAGAGGTGCAAAAAGCAAAAAGGGTGCAAAAGTCAACAACTAGAGAAAAAGTCAAAAAGACATCCAAAAAAGTCAAAAATTCAAAAAAATAGAGAAAAACAATAAAAAGAAAGCCCAACAATACAATTGACATTTTACTCTAATTTTTCACTTCATTTCCTTGTATACATTATTTTTGAGTTGTAATAGCTATTTTAAAAAATGACTGTTTGACAACTCTTTTTCAAAATTAACTAAAAACAATTCTCTTTGCAATTTCTTTTTTCTTGTCTTGTTTGTATTCCATTCTTGTGTATAAGCTTTCTTGAGTGCTTGCTTTTCTTGTTTGTGATATCTATTCCTTGTTTTGTCTTAGCGAATTCCTAGTCCTTTTCAGTAGTTAATTCTTTTGCTCGTGCTCTTCTATTTGGGAAGGGTTAAGATTAAGTCTCACTGTTGGTCTTTGCAAGATCAATCCAACCTTACTTGAGTAGAAGAGGCAAGAGTGCTTCATTATAGAAAAAGCCAAAAAGAGTGTAAACACTAAGTTGAGTGGAAAGGTACATAAAAACTTTTAAGACTAAAATCAATCTAGGAGAATGGAAGGAAGGAGGCAAGGGGAAAGGGCAATAATGTTGTTTAGAAAAGCCTTAAAAACACCCTTGGATGAAGGAGAGAGCCAAAGAGAGAACCTATTCCACATTAGGTGCCATATTGAAGATAAGGTGTGTTTAGTAATTATTGATAGTGGAAGTAGTAGCAACCTAGCTAGCTAAGGTTAGTTAACAAGCTAAACTTACCCACTACTCCACATCCAAATCCTTATACACTTAAATGGGTGAGTGAAGAGGAAGAATTTATGGTGGATAGGCAATTTAGCTTAAGGTTCAAAATTGGGGATTACCAAGATGAAATGACCTTTGATGTTATACCCTTAGAAGCCTCTCACAACCTTTTAGGAAGACCATGGCAATATGAGAGAAGGGTAAAGTATGATGGGTTTGCTAGTACCTATAGGTTCCGCCACCAAGGAATAAAATTCACACTCATTCCTATGACCTCAAAGGAAATAAAAGAAGATCAAACCACACTTAAGAGGTTAATAGAACAAGAGAAAAGAGAACAAATAGAAAAAGAGATAGAAGAAAAACTTAAAAGAGAAAGTGAGGAAAAAGAATTAAGAGTGCAAGAAGAGAAAGTATGTTTATCTTGTGATCATTTGAATGCTAACTCTTCTAGTGAAAGCGTGAATAGGTTGATGGAAAATATTCCTAGTGATGCAAAAAGGACAACTCAAGCTGTTGAAAGGGAGTTTCCTAAACTAACTTTCTTTATGCATGAAATGCCTTCTTCTATGCACAATTATATGCCTCAAAGCATTACATGTTTGAAAGAAATAAACAATGTTGATGATGCTATGAAATCTATGACATGTTTAGAAAAACCAACTAAGTTTAAGAGTACCATAAAACTTACTAGAGATGCATGTTTAATCAATTCCTTTGATCAATTTGAATTACATGATGTTAACAAAGTTGGATTGAATATGCATGTACCTTTGGTTTGTATATATAATGTACATATACATCCTGAACCTAAGATGATTATTTCATATAAGGATGTATATTATACTCTTGAACTAGTAAAAGAAAATGATAAAAATTGGGATAAGGCTATCACATGTCAAAACATTTGCATGACACCTAAAACACATGATGGTATGCCTCATGTTTTGCTTACTCATAGTGATTCCTTAATTATTTTTCCTTGCTTTCAAAGAAATGATACTTTTGATTTGAGTAAGGCACCAACATACTTGAGTAAGTTCATTAGGATAAATTGTGACTCATGGCATGAACATATGCAATATTCTTTTGACAATCATACTTAAGATGCATATGTTTTATTCAATAAAATTTTAGGATGTTATTGAAAAATATTAAGACATTTATACCATATAGTTTCACTTGTGCATTTATTTGGGAACATAGTGTACAATACTTTGATGAATATCGCACATTGAAACGCATTTTGTACTTGTGTGGAATTTATTTCCTAAGCCTTCTCCATGACCACTTACCTATCTTACTTGCAAGGGAGGGCTTCAAAATATTAGTCTTTGATCCAGGATCTAAATCCAAAGAGTACATGGACAAGATGGTTCAATCTTCATTGAGGGAGTTTTCTAACCCTTATCTCAACTACCTCTTGTTCCCATCCTATGTTTTTCTTTTGCTAATCTTTATGATCCCCAAGTATTTTTATTATGAGCCTTCACTTTGCTTGCTTTGGAATAATACTTATGGGTCTTCTTTTTGTTGTCTACGCTCAAGGAAGATGTTCAACTTGTGGACGTCTAGCTGTACTCTCCCAAGGCTAATGGAAGTATCTTCTTACTTGCTAGTGTAGTCATCCATCTCCTTCTTTCTACCCCCGTTCCTCTTCTCCGTATGGCTTCTTTCTGATCTTTCAGATTTGAGGTCAAATCCTTTCTAAGGGGGAAGGAATGATGGCAACTACCATTGAAACTCTAAGCTAGCAGTGGAGCTGAAAGGGAGCCTGGGCCTGACTTGGTTGCATGGAGCTGGACCAAGCTTGGTCAACTGTGTTTTGGTCAACCCTCCCGTGGTCAACCTTTGACCACCCTTGACCAAGTCAACAAGAAGACTTCATCTTAATTAGGAAGGATTAAATATATAATTAGGATTTTAATTGTATTAGGACATATTTGTAATTTTCTTAATTTCTCCCTTGTATTGGGCGCTACATTAGTGAGGATTAGTGGTTAAGAGTTAGCTTAACTATTTAATTAGGAGGTCATGAGTTCAAAACTCATTAAGGGTAGTTTTTCACTCATCTTGTATTTTCCTTCCCACGACCTAGCCACTTCCTTTTCCTATAAATAGGAGACAACCCCCTTGTATTATAACTTTGATGAATAGTAAAGGCATTCTGCCCAGATTCCTCCTCATGTGTGAGTAGAGAAGGCTTGGTGGTTTTTGCTCAAACCAACCAGATACTTATCTGATTCTCCTGGATCAGTGGTGTCTAGCACTGGGACTTATATGATGTGGGGGTTTCCTGCTTTAGTGGCGTCCAAATCATCTCCTTCTCTTCCACTTTTTCTTTCATTTTCTATCATTTTCCTTTGGTTTCTTGCGCTATATTAGATGATGCCCAACCGTGTAATTGCTTGAATTATCAATTCTAATCGGTTGTTTTTGCTCAATTCTAGATCCCTAACCTTCCAGTTATCATGCTTGCTCAAATTTCCATAAGTGTTTATAATTGTTCCTGAACTGCTTGCTTGAAATAACTGTTGTTTGTGGTAGATTGTGATAAGTGGAGGCATTGTTGTCTTCATTCTCCAAAGATCGTTCACCTACATTTTCTACCCAATCCACCTTCTTAATTGTTCATCCCTGGACCATATCTTGTTCATCAGAATCATCTCTTTATTATTCCGCTTTTAATTTTCTACAATTTAATTTCAGCTTCTCCCATCTTTTAATTTATGTCATCCACTCTACTTTCTGCCATTTAATTTCAGTCCTCTCATCCTTTTAATTTTAGTTTCCCGCTTTACTTTCTTGTCATTTAATTTTTCCCAATTTTCTCCTTTATTTTTTCCATTTTATGCGCTTTCTTTGGCATTGTTTTGTTCAAGTTTCTACTCTTTTTCTGTTTGTCTTCTTGGCATTTTGATTGTAAATTTGAAAAGAGTGTTACTCTGACCTTAGGAATTCCCTGTTTGATTACGCAAAACGCTCACTGTTACACTGGTTTTTGGTTCAAAAAGTTTGAAGAAGTTCAACAAATTCCAATTGTGGAATTTCCTCCAAAAATTAATTTCAATCTTAAAATTGAACTCAGCGCGTCAGAAACATCGTTTTGTGATTGTATAATCAATAAGGAATTGCTAAGCAATTTTTTTGGTCAATTTTTGGATCAGGTTGTCATACCATTTTTCAATACAATCTTTAGAAAACAGACAATCCATTTCGTTTTTTCGTACCGTTTTGGACCAATTTTTAGACAAAAATATTTAAAAAAAATATTTTAGGTAGATTTCTAATTTTTGTAATTTTGTACAAATTTATGTAATTTTCTGTTGGGGCAAAAAGCAAAGTAAAAGTAAAAAAGTAAAAAGAATTCAAAAAAATACATAGCCAAAAAAACAAAAATAGGTGCAAAAGGCTAAAAGGGTGCAAAAGTCAACAAAGGAAAAAGTCAAAAGACACCCAAAAAGTCAATTCAAAAAAATAGAGAAAAACAAAAAGAAAAACAGTAAAAAGTAGCCCAATAATACAGTTCATTATTTTGCTGTAATTTTTCATTTCATTTCTTTGTATACAGTATTTGAGTTGTAATTGCTGTTTTTTTTACTAAAACGACTGTTTTGGATACTCTTTTTTAAAATTAACCAAAAATAATTCTCTTTGCAATTTCTTTGTGTGTTTGTCTTATCTTGTTTGCCATCTATTCTTGTGTATAAGCCTTTCTTGAGTGCTTGCTTTTCTTGCTTGTTTCATCAATTCTTAGTTTGTCTTAGGCAATTTCTAGCTTTCTAGTAGATAAATTTTTGTACACGTGTACTTCAATGTGGGTAGAGTTAAGATTGAGTCTTGTTGTTGGTCTTTGCAAGTTCAAACCAACCTTACCCGAGTAAAAGAGGCATGAGTGCTTCATTTTAGAAAAAGCCAAAAAGAGTGACATACACAAGTGAATACATTCTCTTGAGTGTAAACACTTAGCTTGAGTGGAAAGGTCCTTAAAAGCTTTCAAATAAAATCAATTTAGGATGTCATATATAGTGTGGAGAAAGGAGCTAGATGAAGATAGGAGAGAATTTATAAAAGAAAAGGAAATGAGAAGACACTCTTCTCATGATAAAATTGGTGAAAGGTATAAGAAGGAAATGATAGAAAGAGAAATAAATTAATATCATTATAAAGATAGTAAGAAGAAGGAAATGAGTTATGATAACTCTAACCATGAAAGGAGAAGGTATGAGGAAGAAAGAAAGTTTAGAAAATATGATGAAGAAAGGAAGATTAGAAAGTATGAAGAAGAGAGAAAAAAATGGGAGAAATTATGAAAAGAGTGAAAATAGAAGAAAATATTATTTTGAGGAAAGGAGAAGAAAAGAAAATAGGAAAAGTACAAAATATTATAAGGAAGATTCTTTTGAAGATAGATTGGAAAGAAGGTTAGAAGAATTTTCTAAGAAAATTAAAAATGAATTTTAATATCTTAAATGAGACCAAAGCAAAATTAGAACTTAAAAGAGAAAATGAAGAAATTAAGGAAAATGAATTAAAAGTGTAAGAAGAGAAAGAATGTTCATCTTGTGATCATTTGAATACTAACTCTTCCTGTGAAAGCGTGAATAGGTTGATGGCAAATATTTCTAGTGTTGCAAAAAGCACAACTCAAGCTGTTGAAAGGGAGTTTTCTAAACTAACTTTCTTTAAGCATGAAATGCCTCTTTCTATGCACAAGTATATGCCACAAAGCATTACATGTTTGAAAGAAATAAACAATGTTGATAATGCTTTGAAACCTATTGCATGTTTGGAAAACTCAACTAAGTTTAAGAGTACCATGAAACTTGTTAGAGATGCATGTTTAGTAAATTCCTTTGATCAATTTAAATTGCATGATAGGAATGATAACAAAGTTGGATTGAATATGCATGTACCTTTGGTTTGTATCTATAATGTGCATACATATTTTGACCTAAAATAATTGTTTCATATAAAGATGTGTATTATGCTCTTGAACTAGTTAGTGAAAAGAATAATAATTTAGATGAAGCTATCACATGTAGGAAAACTTGTTTGACATCCATAACACTTGTTGATAAGCCTCATGATATGCTTGCCCAAAAAGATTCTTTAAATATTTCACCTTACATTCACAAATATGATCACGTTAATATGTGTATGGTGTTATCATCTCTCTAATTGGGTAAGTACATTCATATTGATATGCCTTTTGAAATAACTTGTAAAAATGATTCATGGCATGATCATATGCAATATGCTCCTAAATATTATAAACAAGATGCATGTGGTAAAATCATAGGGCATGATGGGATGACATTGAAGCATATTAATACATTTATGCCACATAGTTTCACATGTGCATTCATTTGGAAGCATTTTGTGGAATATTTTGATGAAATGAAAATTTCCTGGTACTTATGTGACAACCACTTCTTAAGTATTCCTTATAATTATTTATTTCTATTACTAGCAAGGAAAGGCTTCAAAAGAATGGTCTTTGACCCATGATCTTGTTCTATAGAGTACATGGACAAGATGGTTCAATCTTCACTGAGGGAGTTTCATAACCTTTATCTCAACTACCACTTGTTCACATCCTATGTTTTTCTACTACTTATCTTTATGATTCCCAAGTATTTTTGTTATGAGCCTTCATTTTGAATGCTTTGGAATAATACTCATGTGTCTTCTTCTTGTTGACTAGGTTCAAGGAAGATGTTCATAGCTTGAGGACTCTAGCAAGGACTCTACATCTTCTAAGGGAAGTTCCTACCTACCTTTATACCTTTGTCATCCATCCCATTCTTCTTTATTCTCTTTGCTTATGGTTTCTTTCTGAATTTTCAGATTTAAGGTCAAATCCTCTCTAAGGGGGAGGGAATGATGGTTGTTGAGATCTTAGAAAGCGTACCAATATCGCAGGAGTATAATAGTAGAAAAGTAGGGGTTGTCGTACCCACGAGGAACGGTACAACTTAAATTCTTAGTAGCCAATCTTATTGAGTAAATAAAGAGACTTTGTGGAATGATTGTTGTGAAAATTAAATAAAAGGTGCAGTAAGAAATTTAAGCAAAAAGAAATATTTGAGAAAGATTCAGTTGGAAAACTAGGATTGAATTTCGTCTATCGCACCCTTCATGTGATTTTGAAAATCAATAACATTTAAAAATTTGAATTTATCAATACTGAAGCACAAATAAATTTCATTCACATTGATCCCTCAACTATGAAATTCTTAGAACAATTCCCTAAACACCAATCCCTTGGATGTTTAACAAATTGCCTAGCTTTAAGATCAGTTGTTAAAAGCTATCAATAAATTGAACCCTATTCCTAGGCATTCAACCTATTGAGTGTTTTTACCCAAATCAGATTTAAAGAACCGCTTCCCAGCCAATTCAAGAAATCAGATCATAACTCTGTTACAAGAAGGAAGTTAAGCATTAAGAATATAAATAAAAACACTAGTTTATTGATAAAACAGTGATTCCCAAATATTAAAAATACAAAATCACATTCGAGGTTTGAATTAACTACATTAAATCCTAAAAAGGTATTTAGCTACTCATGGTAGCACTTACAACCAACAGAAATAAGAAGAAAGAGATCCAGCTAGGCCTTCCAGCTTCGTTGAATTCCCCCTATCTTGTTCCGGAATGGTTTCTTGTCTTCTTCCCTGTCTCTTCTCCCCTTGAACTGACTCTCTGTAAAAATTGCCTTCCAAAACAACAAAAACTCCCTTAAAAACTGTCTGACGACTCATTAAACGCTAGGGTTACGAGACCTGCGCTTAGCGCAAGTGAAGCGCGGGAAACAGAGATAATTGAGCAATCTTGCGCTCAACGCAAGTGAAGCGCAGGAAAAAGAACCAATTAAGCAATCCTGAGCTTCATTTGCGCTTAACTTAGGTGAAGGTCGGGAGACAGCATCCTTTGAAACTTGCCCTGCACTGCTCCTGTCTCTTCTCACTGCTCACTTGATGCTTCAACTTGTACTTTAACTCCTTATCTGTAAAATCAATAATTTCTTCATTAAAATAGCATCAAGTTCAATTTAGAATCCATTATTTACAGTAGTCAGAAACTAAGCAAAGATGGGTGATTTTGGAGTATAAATTCATGAAATTGCTACCAACAAGTGCTTTATTTACACAGAAATCTACTAAATCTTAGCACTTATCATTGGCAACTGCCAGTGGACTTCTGAGCTGGCAGCTAGGAGCTGGCAAATTTGTGGCAAGCTTGGACCTGTTTGGGATGTTTGCAGCTGAATCAAGCATGGGTCAACCTTATTTTGGTCAACCCACCCATGGTCAACCTTTGATCTTTGACCTTTGAACCCATGCCAACATACAAGACTACATTTAATTAGGATTAATGTAATAGGATTAATTTTGTAATTTTCCCTAATCCTCCATATTAAGAGGGGAACTACTTTTTCATGGTTTTAGTGGCTAAGTAGCTTCTTAAGCTACATTAGCCAAAGGTTAAGGGTTCAACACCCACTTAGGATAGCTTTGTACTCATCTTTTATTTTCCTTATTTTTCCTCTCATTTGGCCGCCCCCTTTAGCTATAAATAGGGGTGACCACTCTTCATTTTGTAACTTTGATTTTGAATAGTAAAGGAATTATGCAAAATTTCCTCCTCATCTTATGAGTAGAGAAGGCTCTGTGGTTCTTTCCAAAACCAACCAGAGACTTATCTGATTCTCCTGAATCAGTGCCGTCTAGCACCTGAACTTATCTGCCGTGGGGGTTGCCTGCACCAATGGCGTTCACACCATCTCTTTCTCTTCCATTTTCTCTTTTAATTTCCCTCATTTTGGTACCATATAGGTCGCGACCTTGCTGCTCATTTTCCTCATCTTGACTGATTGTTCTTGCTTGTTTTACAGTCCTTGACTCCAATTCTAGATCTGGGAAAGGTGGTTCTATCATTTTGTTAGTCTGTTTGATAATCCGATTGAAAATTTGAATCCGACGCTAGCAAATCCTTAGGAAATGTGTGGTTGATCATTCAAAACGCTTAAGTTTAGAATGAGTCGTTCTTGAGGATCTTGAGGAAGTTCATGGTGAAATTCTTTATTTGAATCAATTTCCTCCGTAAAATTTAACGTAAACATGTTTGAATGTTGTATGACCACTTGTTAAGGAATCTTGAATTGAAATGATGATGTTATTATCATGATAGATTTTTTATTCAAGTTTCCATAAAATTTTCATAAGCCAATTTAGATTTTGGGTCCAAGCTTTGTTCAACAATTGTTCTTCAAGAACAACATTTAGATCAATTTTCGAGAGGAGATACACTCATTTTTTTAGAATAGGGACTATTTTTCAATTTCTGTAATTTGCATGTTGGGGGCAAAAGACAATATTTGAAAATTGAAAAGAAAGAAAGTTAGAAGAAAAATCAACAAGAAAGTCAAAATAGAAAAGTCAAAAGTCAAAAAGAGGTGTAAAAAGAAAATAAGTGTGGTGAAAAAGAAATCCTCTACAGTTAAAAAAATGAGTAAGAAAAAAGCCCAACTGCTTTCCCTTTTCTGCTGTAATTTCATTTGACTATATTCCTCATTTCAATTGTATTTGTTGTTTTTCTAAAATTGGAAACTTAGATAATTTTACCACTTGAATCAAAGCTATCTCATCCATTCTCTTTGCAATCATTTTGTGTCTTCTTGTTTGTCTTGTTTGCTTTCTATTCTTGTTTAGCATTTTTTTCATACCACCTTTGTTTGCTTGTCATTTTCTATTCTCAATTTCGTCTTTGCTGTTTTTCTTTTGGATATCCTAGATAGTCTTAGTGTTGTTCGTTCTAGCTCAGTCGTGCTTGGGTAGGGTAAAAACTTTGGTTTTTTTAAGACATAACCAAACCTTAACCGAGTAGAAGAGGCAAGAGTGAACATTATAGAAAAGGCCTAAAAAGATAGACAAACACGAGTGAATACATTCTTTGAGTGTAAACACTTAGTTTGAGTGGAAAGGTCCTAAAAGCTTTTGAAAATTTAAAAATCAATTAGGAGTCATGGAAGGGTGGAGGAATGAGATAAGGGTGTTAGGACCACAGGAAACACTAGAAGGGGGGTTGAATAGTGTTTTATAAACTTTAACAGATTTTGAAAACCTTTTAAAACAAGCAAGCTGAATTGAAAATATTTGAGCAACCTTCCGAAACTGGGAAGTTCAACAACTTGCTGATGCAACTCAGAAGGTTGTGTAAAAACAATTTTAAAGTATTTTCGTGTGAAAAAAGGATTGTTTTCTATGTTGATTAATAAAACAACTTTTCTTAAACCCTCCTTGGTTAGATAAATCAGATAACAGCGGAAAGTAAAAGAGTTAAGGGTAGAGAGAACTTGACCACAGAAATTTATCCTTGTTCACCCACTAACACAGTGAGCTGCGTCCAGTCCCAGGGAAAACCACCACTGGATTTTCCACTAATCTCGCAAGATTACAATGAGTATTATTTGCACACCTGGCCTCTCCAGGCCCAACGAGTATTACTTGCACACCTAGCCTCTCCAGGCTCATCAAGTATTCTTTGAACACAGCCTCTCCAGGCTAAACAAGTATTCTTTGGACATAGCCTCTCCAGGCTAAACAAGTATTCTTTGTTCCTCCAAGCCTCTTCAGGCTCTCTGACACTTTACAGTGTTTACAATGAAAAATAAGTTTAAGTTTCTGAGAAACTTAAAAACGGGTTATCTTGTACAAAGGGATAACTGAGTAAAACTCAGGATACAAAGAGTAAGGTCTAAGTACAAGGAAAAACAGAGATACAAGTGTATAATTCTGGCTCATTTTCTTCTCTGTATCTGCTCAGAAAGTATTGTTTTCTCAGAGGGTTGGCTTGATAGATATTCTTATTGAGCTTGACCGACTCTCATTTGGGTTTTGCCAAGGCTTCATCAGGGGTTCACCAAGAATTCCCGCACTTAAAGTTATTTGAGAAGCTATATATAGAGTTTAGAAATGAATCCGTTGAGGAGAGCTTCATCTATCGTTGTGAGATAGCATTTAATGCGGTTTGAGACGTTGTGAAACAATCTTCTGATAGCTTCTGACTTTTGAGCTTTGCAGGCGTTGCAGTCTGCAACACTACTCTAACGCGTTTAGCAGATTCCGTTTAAGGTAATGAGACTTTGACAGCACGAACGAACACTGAAAACATTCCTTAAATGGATCAAACTTGCTTCAGACGTTAAGGATGTGTAATGACTTTAGCAGGCAGCTTCCAGACTTTAGTCAACAGTTAAACCGAGGTCTTCAGAAGTTCTTCTAGAAATCTGTATCACTTCAAATGGTTGAAATGAGTTCAGTAGATCTTAGCTTTTCGGAAGGTTTCCTCACATCAGTAGGTTCATCTTGAGGGTTCTTCTTCATAGCTCTTGTTGAAACAATAAGGCAAGATACCTTCAAGTGATACTGTTCTTATAAATGATCCCTTTTTAAATCAAATTTGTTGTTCATTAAAACTTAGGATATATGAGTCTTGAATCCGATTTGAATACTTAAATTGATTATGAGACTCAGCAAAGGGAATTAACTGTGGTGAGGAATGACTTAGAAAATTTCATGGGTGAGGAAGATACCCAAAGAGAGAACCTCTTTTATACAAGATGCTTAGTTAAGGGTAAGCTTTGCATAATGAACATAGATGGAGGAAGTAGTTGTAACCTAGCAATCCAAAGGCTAGTTAACAAAATCAATCAACCTACTACCAAACACGCCTAACCATATACACTTCAATGGGTGAATGAAGAGGAAGAAATAGTGGTGGATAGGCAAGTGAGCATTAAGTTTACTATTGGGAAATATGAGGATCAAATAACCTTTGATGTAGCACCCCTAGAAAATACTCACATCCTTTTAGGAAGACCTTGGCAGTATGATAGGAGGGTTAAACATGATGGGTACACAAACATATTCAAATTTCCCTACAATGGTAAGAAAATAATCCTTATGCCTATGCTCCCTAATGAGGTTAGAGAAGATCAAGAAACCTTTAGAAATTTCATTTAACAAGAGAGGGAAGAGAAAACCAAGATAGAAAATGAAAAACAAATAAAATAAAAGGAAAAAGGAAAAAGTGAGGGAAGTGAGGGAGAAAGAAGACGTCAAAAATAATAATAAGATTTTGTTAGTAAAAGAAAACAAAATTAAAAAAAGAGCTTCATTTTGAGAGACCTTGGTTCCTACTATTGTGTAAGGAAAACAAGGAAGAGGAAGAGAAAGACCTTTTAGAGGATCTTGACCTACCTCTTGAAATCTCCTAACTTTTAAAATAATTTGGGGATATATTTCCCAAAAAGATTCCTAATGGGTTACCACCTTTAAGAGAAATAGAACACCAAATCGATTTGGTGTCGGGAGTCGTCCTACCAAATAAGCCAGCTTATAGGACTAATTCAACTGAAACCCAAGAAATACAAAGACAAGTTAATGACTTAATCAATAAGGGTGATAAGTGTTAGGAACACAGGAAACACTAGAAGGGGGTTGAATAGTGTTTTAAAACTTTACGCTAATTTTTGGAAACCCCTTTGTAAAACCATCTTATTAATCAAATAACCTATTTAGGTTATTATGAAAAACTCTTTTGCCAAATAGTAAATAATATCAGAGTTACGCGAGGGCTATTGAAAGAGAGTTTTTCAAAGACTTGCTGAACTTGATAAGTATAAATGTGCTCTCTGAAATCACTTCAGATGATTTAATGAAAGCAATTTAGAAACTTTTTAAACTCATTTTGATAAGTAAAAACTTCAAAATAGAAAATATGTTGTTTCAAAAATGATTTTCACTAATGTATTAAACGTTTCAGTAACTTGCTGAAAACTGATTTGTTAAAGAACTTGTTGAACCCACTTCAGAAGGTTCAGTAAGTACTCTTGTTTAAATTGATTTTATTTTTCAGATTCTTTCCTAATTAGAAATAATCAGATAATAGCGGAGAGTGAAGAGTTAAAGGTAGAGAGAATAGCTTCTGAAAAGATTCAGACGATGAGTTTCAGTCTGAAGTTTTGATTACCTTCTGAACTGGGTTCAGACTCAAAGTAGTTTGAAAACAAGTTTAATTCAGAAGAAAAGTTCTTACTTAAATACTTTTAGATTCCCTTTGTTAGATGAAAACTGAATTAAAATAGCTTAAGGGATAGAGAAAATTCAGACAAGAATTTATCTTGGTTCACCCACTAATGCAGTGAGCTACATCCAGTCCCAGGGCAAACCACCACTGGATTTTCCACTATCTGAACACAGATACAAGTATTCTTTTATCATCAAGCCTCTTCAGGCTCTCAACCAAGTATTCTTTTTAAATCAAGCCTCTCCAGGCTTAAACTGAGTATTCTTTCTTAACCAAGCCTCTCTAGGCTTAAACCGAGTATTCTTTCTTAACCAAGCCCCTCCAGGCTTAAACCAAGTATTCTTTCTTAAATCAAGCCTCTCCAGACTTAAACCGTGTATTCTTTCTTAACCAAGTCTCTCCAGGCTTAAACCGAGTATTCTTTCTTAACCAAGCCTCTCCAGGCTTAAACCAAGTATTCTTTCTTAACCAAGCCTCTCCAGGCTTAAACCAAGTATTCTTTCTTCTTCCAAGCCTCTCCAGGCTCTCTAGAGTATTCTTTCTTCCTCCAAGCCTCTACAGGCTCTCTAGAGTATTCTTTCTTCCTCCAAGCCTCTCCAGGCTCTCAGACACTTAATAGTGTTCACAATGAAAAGTTTAAGTTTCCTAGAAACTTAAACTGAGGTTCATCTTGTACTATAGGTTAACTGAGTACTACTCAGGATACATGGAGTAAATCTAAGTACAAGATATAACAGTGATACAAGTGTTTAATTATAAGCTCTAATACATCTCTATAGGATCAGAAGGTTGGCTTTATAAAATCTGTATTAAGCTTGGCCAATTTCTTCTGTGGGCTTGATGAATGCCATAGTTCAAGGGTAGATAATTTAGAGTTCATGGCAACTCATTATGGTCAGTTTTCAGTGAATGAATTTTTAGGAATTTGGCCGACCCATCAGTGTTGTCCATCAGCTCTCTTCTAAGACTTTCTTGAGGCTATTTATATGTTCTGGAAATATAGTCGTTTGAAGATTGTTGATATTACCGTTGAGAAGAAATGATTTGGCTCATATAGCCGTTGTGAAATATCTTCTCATTCGGTTGCTTCTTTCTTAAGCAGATTAGGTGTGCAGATGACTTGGTTCTAACACACTGTAGATAAGCTCTTAATCATGAGAGATTTTCTTTGTCTTCAGCAGATTTATATTTCTTCTCTCTTCTTCTTTCTTCATTTGTCTTCTTCAGAGTGTAAGGAGATATGATATAAAGATCCATTAGTTTACTCCTTTTGACCGTTGTGAGTTCTGCTTCTTTTTGCTTGGCTTGCTTCTTTCTTCCTTCTTCTTCTCATTTCTTTACAAAGGAAGTCTTTAGAAATGACAACGTTAGACTTCACTTTTGTCCTGTTGTGCTTTCTGCTTTTCTTTTCACTTGAGGTACATGCCTCTGATAGCGTGTTGTAGAGAAGATACAGAAGTAGGTGTACAGCAGCGCTGACCTATCTCTGACATCTATTTGCTTTTCTACAGTAGGCTTCCTCTTTTATGTTAGGTTCTAAAGCTGAGCCCGAAGGCCTTGGTTTTTCTTTGCATCAATTTAGCTTCACCGCTCATGTTTGCTGAGACTTAAGTCTTTTAATTAACTTATTTAGATTGACTCATAAGTCTTCAGAGAGTTGTATAACGTGTCTAGCTTCTTCTTCTTCAGAGAGTCTGAGATGCCACATCATCACGTTCAAAAGGTATGTGTTCAGAAGATTGAACTTTAGTATATACATACTTTCAGCATGTTGCATTTCTTCAGCTTGGTTTAGCTTTTCATCATAGGGATGCTTTCAGCGAGTTCCTTCCTTCATCGAGTTTCTTCTTCGGATGTTTGCTTTCTTCTTCTTCATTCTTCAGGAGCATGTAGTTTATCTTTATTTCAGCTTTCCCCATATGTACTCTTTCTTTGGTTCAGTAGGTTGGTTAATTTTTGGCAAGTTCCTTTCTTCAGTATATTGCCTTTTTGTTCTACCTCCAGTATGTCTTCCTTCCTTGGCTGGTTCCTTCTCTTCAAGTCTATCTTTGATTCAGAAGGTTGAGCTGCTTCTGCATGGTTCATTGTTTATTTGTCTGAAATGAATCATCTGAAGTATGCTTGCATCTTCTGAATGCAAGATCTGAAGTACGTTTGCATCATCTGAATGAATGATCTGAAATATGTTTGTGTCATCTGAGTTGAATGATTTTCATGATTCCACAAATATACTTCTTCTTTCAGATTTTCTTCAGATAGTTGATCATGTTTAGATAGTTGCTTTAATGCTCTTGTTGCTTTGTTCTTCTTTAGCATATTTCTTTTTTTTTTCAGCGTTTCTTCTTGTTCAAATTTGCTTTGTCTTTCTTCGGATTTCCTCTTCCTGTCTTTTGCTTGCTTCTTTGGCTATCTTCATCTTCTTGTCTTTAGATGGATACTTCATCCTGTTACCTGAAACACAATGCACAAAACAATACCTTTCTCAGTAGAACATGTTCTTATATGATCTAATTTGTTAATCATTAAAACCTGAGGCTAATGAGTCTTAAATCTAATTTAAATACTTAAATTAATTCTGAGACTCAACAATAAGTGCTAAATTAATGATAAATTTATATATAATTACAACACTTATCAAGGGTAAAATATTAGATTTATACCCCAAATTACCTCTTTTTAGTTTAAAATGCAGATCTTGTGATTATTTAATTCAAATTTGAATTTGATGCTATTTTGATAAGAAATCTGTTGATTTTGCAGATAAAAATGAAAGTTTTAAATGGAGTAATAAGATAGCAGCAAATAAGGATAAGATCAGCAAGAGATCAAGCTAAAAGGAGGTAAATCAGGAAACCGAAGCAAATAAAGATAAGATCGGAAAGAGATCAAATCAGAAAAGAGGAAATCAGGAAAGCAGAAAATGGAGATCTGCGCTCCACTTGCGCTCAGCGCAAGTGGAGCCCAGGATTAAAAATCCATTCTGTTTCTTGCGCTTCATCTGTGCTGAGCGCAGGATGGAGCGCAGATGAAGCGCAGGGATTCTAATTTCCAAAAGATCAAAACAAGATCTCAACAGGCTTTCCAAAGTTCTATTTAAGGAACCTTTTGCATAGATCAAGGGAGACGGCGGAGCAGAGCTGGAGCTAGAGAAAAGTGTGACAGTCTCTCGATTGGTTTGTAATGGCTACCATGAGTAGCTAAACTCTCCAATAAGATTGAATGTAGTTGATTCAATCCCCAATTGTATTTGAATTCTCTTTATTATTTATGAATCCTTGTTTTTATAATATTAGTGTTTTTATTATATTCTTAATGCTTAGCTTCCGCCTTTGTGCCGGAGTTATGAATTGGTTTTATGGGGCGCACTGAGAGGTGGTTTTATAAGATCATGAATGAGTTTGGGGGAGCCTAGACATAGGAAGCTTGAATTCTGATTGGTGAAAACACTCAATTCGCGACTGTGGAGACCAGGGTGAATTGATAGCTTAAACAAATAGTTCTTTAATCCGGGGTAGTTTATCATTGTGGAGACCAGGGTAGATTATTTCTGAGTATTTCATATTTGTGGAGACCTTTGTGAAATAACTTTAATTTATGCTTCAATATTATAATTGCATATTCATAAATATCATTGGGTTTCAAATACAAAAGGGGTGCGATAGACGAAGTTCAATCCAAGTTCTAGTAATTGCTCAACCTTATCTCAATTTACTGCTTTTCTTTATTTACTATTGCAATCTACACAAACAACCATCTTCTCTCACTTGATAAGTGTGACCACTAGGATTTACAATTGAACTGTCCCCTGTGGATACGACAAACCCCTTTTACTTACTATTATACTGCTTTGATTTTGGTACTCTTACCAGAATTTCAACAAAGGGTTGGGTAAAATATTCTCTTAGTTCTTGTGTTGTTCCAGTTTTAATAGTACCAAAAAAGGATGGTACTTGGAGAAGTGTATCGATTGTTAAAATATAGGCATCCCATTCCCCGATTAGATGATTTGCTTGATGAGTTGCATGGTTCATGCATCTTTTCAAAAATTGATTTCAAAAGTGGATATAATCAAATTAGAATTAGGGAAGGGGATGAATGGAAGACGACATTCAAAACTAAATATCGGCTATATGAATGACTAGTCATGCATTTTGGCTTGACTAATGTGTGAAGTCTATTAATCAGTTTGAGCATTCAAACTTGACTCAAAGACTTAATATCTTTTAGTTTTAATGATTAACAAATAAGATTATATAAACAGATTCTACTGAGAAAGGTATTGGTTTGTTGATTGTGTTTCAGGATGAAAAAGTAATCAGAATCAGAAGATTAGGATCAGAAGAACACATGCAGGATCAATTATAAAGAAGTTGTCTGAAGAATGCAACTCGTCTGAAGTGCGCAAACTGTCTGAAGACGTGAAGACCATATGAAGACAACATAAAGCAGTCTGAAGAAAAGAAGTTGTCTGAAGCAAGGAAGCTTTCCGAAGCAAAGAAGCTGTCTGAAGCAACAAAGATGTCTGAAGAAGCAGAACTCGTCTTAAGAGTTGAAGCTGTCTGAAGTAGTTCAACCCGTCTGAAGTATCAGTGCTGTCTGAAGTCTCACTTATGACGTGGCACCCTCTGCTGAAGTTTGTGAAGACTTTTCTGAACCTCTGCTGCACGTACCTTTTCAAACACGTTTATGGCAAGGAACACAGAGACCTTTCCTGGTGATTTTGAATTTCATACACCACTGAGGAAATCTCTGCAACACAGAAATTGCAGCAACAACGATGGCAGCTTTATAGCAGCACCATCGTTGTACTCTGTCAGAATTGTGAAGACACCCAGAAGCGTGTCTCACGATGGATTGAATAGCATTCAATGCTTTCTCTAAAGGGTGGTATCACAACGGAAATATCATCATCACCAATCCAAAAGAAAGCACAAGAAAAGCTCAGGAGACTAAGCAGAAGCAACAAAGAGAAATGTTTGAATAACTTATTTTAATTCAAACATATTCTATCATCTGCAAGAAACAGCCATTGAAAAAGACACCTCACTCAAAGAAGAAAGGAGAAATGGTGTCTGGAAGCAAACAGAGAAGGAGCATATACAAAATAAGCAAGAGGACAAATCCAACGGATACCTCCTCATATACACTCCTAAGAAAAGCAGAGAAAATTAGAAGTCAGCTGAAGAAAAGTAAAAGGATATCAAGAGAGAGAACATGCAAAATAATATCAAGAAAATCTCTCTAAAAGAGCTCATCTACAGAAGTGACAGAACAAGACTGTCTGAACACATAACTGCTAAAGAAGAAGCAACCGTTTGAGACACTATTACATAACGGCTATATGAGCCACATCATCAACATCTCAACGGTATCATGAATCATCTTCAAACGGCTATATTCCAACAAAACATATAAATAGCCTCAAGGAAGAATTTGAAGAGGTTGAACTCATTCACTTGGTTCAATCAGTTGATCAAGATGCATCAGAAAAATCCTATTGGTGTTGACCACACTTACTTGAATCAACTATGCTAGTCAAAATAGCAGTTGTTCAGTTGAACAACCTACCAGGCTGTGCTTAATCTCATATGAACCATGAATGGTTTGAAGCTGCAAGTATGCCTTGGTTTTTCCAATGATACGGGTGAGAATGTAACCCATGGAAACCAATGGCTAGAGAACAAGACTGGAGCTTAAAGTCAGTAACTACCTAGCCAATTCTCAGAGGATGTTATGCCTCATATCAGAGACAGGGATTGTACTTAAACATATATACTTGTATCACTGTCTTATCCTTGTACTTAGATTTATCCATTGCATTCTGAGTAGTACTCAGTTAACCTCTAGTACAGGAAAGGATTAAGTTTATGTTTCGTGGAAACTTAAACTTAGTTTAATTTGAAAACACTTTATGTGTCTGAGAGCCTGGAGAGGCTTGGTGAAAAAAAGAATACTTGTTGTAGAGCCTGGAGAGGCTTGATAGAAAAGAATACTCGTTGTAGAGCCTGGAGAGGCTTGATAGAAAAGAATACTCGTTGTAGAGCCTGGAGAGGCTTGATAGAAAAGAATACTCGTTGTAGAGCCTGGAGAGGCTTGATAGAAAAGAATACTTGTTGTAGAGCCTGGAGAGGCTTGATAGAAAAGAATACTGCAATGAGTTGCCTGGAGAGGCAGTTGAAAACAAAGTAATACTTGTGTAGGCCTGAAGAGGCTGTGAATAATACTTGTATCTGTGGATTCAGATAATGAAAAATCCAGTGGTGATTTGCTTCTGGGACTGGATGTAGCTCACGGGTTTGTGGGTGAACCAGGATAAATTCCTTGTCTAAGTTTTCTTACCCTTATCTCTTATCAATTATGTTTATACAATCAAAGGGTCGGAATAATTAATCTGATATTTTAAAAGGGGCACAAAACATCTTTTAAAATTAGTTTTTACCAGCCGTCTGAAAACTTCAGACAGCCTCTTTAAAAGTCTGTCTGAAATCTCTATACCCAAGTTTTTCCTCAATCTCTTTATCTCCAGTTTTCATATTTAAGTTGGAACTTGAAAAGTATTTTCTATAATAAACTTAACACAACTATTTCAATAAAATAATTTTTCATATGAACAAAACATGAGATATCTTTTATATCATTTGAAGCTTTACAAAGAATGTTCCTTAAAGAACTTCTGAAATAAAATCTCAGAAGTAAGTCTGAAAGAGATCAGTTCAAAAATCAGGAACAGACTTCAGACAACCTCTAGTAGTCTGAAGTATTTCAGAAACTACGCTGAAAATAATCTTTGTAATAATCTTCAGAAGATACGCTGAGAAGTCTCTGTTTAAAACAATCTTAAGACTTATTTTTAACGGTGCCCATATTCATGTTTTAACCAAAAGATTTCCAAAAACTATCAAAAAGTTTAAAACACTATTCAACCCCCCCTTTTAGTGTTTCCTGTGGTTCTAACATAATGTTCCTAATACATTTATGCGATTAATGAACCATGTAGTGGCCTACTCAAGGCGTCAGCCACTATATTTTGATTTTATTTGATAGAGACCTTCTGAAGAAAGTCTGTCTGAAGTCTGCTAAGATCTGAAGTTGGTCAAAGTTCTGAAGATTCAAGTTTTGAATATCAAGGATCTGTCTGAAGTGAGATTGGTTCAGACGATGGTCCCCATTTGAAGACGAAGTCTGTCTGAAGTACAAGGGCATCTAACGTGGAAAGTCAAAGCCAATACCAGAACCACACGCAACCTTAGTACATCAGAAAAGCAAGACAAAAGGCAACTTTTTGGCTGAGATTCAAAATGGAAGCACAAAAGGAGAAATGTTGCTCTGCAGCAGTCGCAGAAGCCACAACCGCGCTGCAACCTAGTACGGTGATGATGGCTATGTCTCAACGGGATTAAACGCATTTAATGCTATCTCACAACAGACTTCTCAATGACGTTTTTCAAGACTAATTAAAGCCTATAAATACCACAAGTCTCTTGAAGCTGAGAACTAGCGAGTTACAAATTTTATAAGCCCAAACTTCACAAAACGCTATAAAAATCCTTCTAGGACTTACTTGTTGTAAAAACTCTTGTACAATCAACTTTCATATCCATAGTTAGATCTTTGTTATTTCTTATACACCCAGAACGAAGAACTTGTGTTCTAAGTTCAAATTTCTCTGTACGAATACTTGTTGTTAGAGCCATGGCTTGGTAGGACAAAGAATACTTGTTGTGTAGAGCCTGAAGAGGCTTGGTGAACAAAAGAATACGTGTAATATGTTGAGGTTAAGTGAAAATCCAGTAGCTTGTTTGCACTGGGACTGGAGATAGCTCACGGGTGGTGAGTGAACCAGGATAATTGGTTGAGTGCTTTTCTATCCCTTATATTTGTATATCAGTTTATTCTAAAAAGAAGAGGGAATTTGAACCAAGATTTTATAATCAATATTGTGAAAAACTACTTACGAAAAACCTTCTGAAAAGCCTTTGTCTGAAAACTTCAGAAAAAGACTTAAGCTTCAGACAGCGTCTGAATCACTGTCTGAAAGCCTTCTGAACTTCGTTTTCAAAAAGGTTTCCATTAAAATGATTAGTTTATAAAAACACTATTCAACCCCCCTTCTAGTGTTTTCCTGTGTATATCTACAAGTTACTCATTCTTTGATGGAATTATTTGTCAATTTTAAGTTTACCATGTGAAAACCTACCAATGATTATCTTTAAAAATTGCTTATGTATTTCTAACCTTCTTAATTTGAGTTACAATAGATCAAATACAACCTCTAGTGAAGATTAACTAGTTTATTGATGCCTTTTCCAAAGAGGAACGAAGCCTACACCTAGATATGAAAAGGTCAACATGCATAAGACTTTACAAGTTACCACATGGTCATAAACTTAGCATAATGCCTAGTTTGACATGAATGAGGTAATCCTACTACAGGTCAAACTTAACGTCTGGCCTAATTATATAAAAGAGGACTCTCAATTATAAACAAATTAGGACAATGAGACTTGGATATATCTGGATAGGAAAAAATTTATAAAGAAAAATTGTTATTGTATCTTTGTGTCCCTCTTAATCTCAATTGCATTAGGCCAAATACAATCTTAAAACCAACTAGAATAAAACATCAATGCCTATTCCCAAAGGAAATTCAAGTTTAAACTTGGATAGGAGAAGGGTAACACGCATAAGACGATATTGCTACACAATTGTAAACTTCACATAATTCCTAGCTTGTGACATAAATAGGATAGTGTTGCTACAAGTCCAATGTGACGTCTAGCATAATTTCATTATAAAAGACTCTCCATTAAAAACCTTGTGGGTTTACAACATTCAACATCTTAATTTATACCATACATTAATTCATATAAGCCTATTTCAAAAGGGAATCACACCATGCTTGCATTCAGATAAAAAAAGGGTAGAATAAGTTTTGGTTCCCAGTAAAAGGATCAACTTTTGCTTTTAGTCCTTGCAAATGAATATATTCTTACATCCTTACAAATGAAAATTTTTTAAAATTCATCCTTGCCAGTACACAGCTCTATGAAGGCAAATGGCTCAACTTCTACCTCTTCCTCTTCTTCATTCACCCCTCCTCTTTTTTTTCCCATCCTTCTATGACCATAAATCTAGCATAGTACCTAGTCTGATGTTAATGTTTTCGTAAGTCTAATGTAACACTTAGGCTAATAACATAAAAATAATTTGTTATAAACAAGTTGATTCGAAGGGAGTCAATACCTTCACTTATACCCTATTGTAAGTAGATAAGAACTTAATTAATCACGAGCACCAACCCCAATTTTGGTAGGATTTTATTGTGAACACTTGGAAACTTGTTGTTTTCATATGTAGTTTCCACATTCAACAAAGAATGAGGGTGGTAAATGATCATTTTTATTAAAAGATCAACTGATAAGCAATTTTATTGTAGAGTTAACCAAAAACTTCCTTGACTATCAAGTTTATTCATAAATAAATACAATTTAAGAATTCTTTGAGTTTTCAGTAGCATAATAACTTGATTAGAAAGCATGTGTTAATCTTTCTAAAGTCGTATGTATAATTTTACATTTCATCGTTTGGGACAATCACGCCATCAAAATTTTTATATATACTTTATGTATTATGTGTATTGATTGTCCAATAAAATTTTATGTTTTTAATCCTATAAATTTTACAAGTGTATATGCATTACCCTTATAACTACAAATTGTTTGTCCTTCACTTGACCCTTACCCTAATGCTAACACATAGATTTGCATTCAGTTAACTTCTAGTTAGTTTCAAAATTTCTTTCAACGCCAAATGGAGTCCTTTATTTCCTCAACATTGTATAGCTCAATCATTTGCACAATAAGTAATGACCTCAAAAAATTTCATTGTCATATATCACTACCAATTTTCAACTTTAACCATTTCCAATGTGTCCTTGCATTCTAAATCCTTGATGCCTTTAACCATTTTGCCTTTATCTGGATAGGACAAATATTTTTTTTAAAGAAAATTTTATTATTGTATATCTAGATCCTTCTTAATTTCAATTACATTAGGCCAAATACAACATTAGTGCCAACTAATCTAACTCATTTATGCCTATTCACAAAGGAAAACCAAGCATATACTTTGATGGCAAAAGAGCAACATGCATAAGGCGAGATCACTATACAAATGTAAACTTTGCATAATGCCTAGCTTGACAGAAATGGTATAACTTTGCTATAAGTCCAACATGATGTCTAACATAATGGCATAATAAAAGACTCACCATTAAAAAAAAATTAGGTTGACAAGATTTAACATATTCATTTATACCCTACATTAATTCATTCAAGCCTAATTCAAAAGGTTATCATGTCATCCTTACTTTCAGATAAGAAAAAGAAAGCATACACAAGGACAAATTGTTACATGACTGTAAACTTAGTATAGTGACTAGTCTGGTGTAAATGTTATCATAAGTCCTGTGTAATACCTAGCCTAATCACATAAAAAAAAGACTTATAAACTAGTTATTTGAAGCAACTCAACAACTTCATTCTTGCCCTATTGTAAGAGGATAGGAACTTAATTAATCACAAACATCAAACCCAAATTAGGTAGGTTTTATCGTGAACACTTGGAAACTTTTTGTTTTGATATGTTGTTTCCTAATACAGGAAAAATTAAGGGAGGTAAATGATCATTTATTTATTGAAACTTGTTTTTTTAATATTTTGTTTCCTAATATAGCTATTTTATAGTAGAGTTAACTGAGTACTTTTATTGACTATCCAGTTTATTCATAAAAAAAATACATTTTTACCATTCTTTGAGTTTTCAGTTTAAGCATACAAACTTGATTTGAAAGTATATGTTAATCTTTCTGAGGTCATATGTATATTTCTACATTTGATATTTTGCAACAATCACACCATAATTTTTTTTAATATTTTATATAGAGTAAAATGTGTTTTTACTCCCTGCAAATAGACCGAGTTTTGTTTTTAGTCCTCGTAAATATTTTTTTTCTTTTACGTCCTTAAAAATAAAATTTTTTTTAAATACATCTCTGCCATTAAAACTCTGTTAATAATTAACAATTTGACTTTTGTTTTTAGTCCTCATAAATGAATTTCCTTTTTTATTACATCATTACAAATGAATTTTTTTTTAAATGCATCCTTGTCGTTACAACTATTGTGCATTCTTCTTCTTCTCCCCCTCCTCCTCCTCCTCCCCCTCCTCCTTCTCCTTTTGCTGCTCCATCTCCTTCTCATTCTCCTCCTCCTTTTTCTACTCATTCTCCTTCTCCTATTTCAGGTGTGATTTAACTTGAACTCATTTTCAGAGTTGTGACTATATGAGAATGTCTTATTTAGTTCCTCTCATTATATACCTATCTAAAAAATTGTTAATTGTAGAAAAAGTTTGATATAGAAGGAGGAGGAGGAGGATCGTTAAAGTTAACACAGAATTTAACGGCAAGGACCAATTTAAAAAAAATTACATTTGTGAGGATGTAAAAGAAAAAAAAAACATTTACGAGGACTAAAAACAAAACTCGGTCCATTTACAGGGACTAAAAACACATTTTACCCTTTTTATATATTATGTGCATTAATTGTCCAATAAAAAATTTATAATTTTCATCCTACAATTTTTATGTGTGTATGTATTACCCTTATAACTTAAAAGTTTTTTATCCTTCACTTGACCCTTACCCTAATGCTAAGAAATAAGCTTTCATTCAGTTAACTTCTTGTTAGTTTCGAAATTTCTTTCAATTCCAAATAGAGGCCTTTATTTCCTCAGCGTTTTACAGCTCAATCTTTTACCTAATAAGTTTTGGTCTCAAAACAATTCATTTCGTCAGATATCAATACTAGTTTGCAACCTTAACCATTTCAAATAAGTTCTAATTTCCAGATGCCTATTCCAAAGAGAGAACACATTTTTCCCTTTATTTGCATAGGAAAAATATTTTTTATAAAGAATAAATTATTAGTATATCTCTAGATCCTTCTTAATGTCAATTGCATTAGGCCAAATACAACCTTAGTGCCAACTAGTCTAACTCATTTATGCCTATTCCCAAAGGAAAACAAAGCCTACACTTTGATGGGAAAGGGCAAGATGCATATGACAAGATCACTATACAACTCTATACTTTGCATAATGTCTAGCTTGACATAAATGGTATAATGTTTCTACAAGTCCAATGTGTCGTCTATCATAATGGGATAATAAAAGACTCTCCATTAAAAATCAATTAGGTTGACAAGATTTAAGATCTTTATTTAAACCCTATATTAATTCGCTCAAACCCTATTTCAACGGGGTATCACGTCATGCTTGCATTCAGATAAGAAAAGGGAAACATGCACGAAGACATATTCGTACATTACCGTAAACTTAGCATATTGCCTAGTATGGTGTAAATACTATCATAAGTCCAATGTAATGCTTAGCTTCATCACATAAAAAAGCCTCTATTATAAAATAGTTATTTCAAAGTGACTCAATATCTTTACTCTTGCCCTATTGTAAGTGGATAGGAACTTAATTAATCACAAGAGCCGCTAACCCCAAATTAGGTAGGTTTTATTGTGAACTCTTGGAAATATGTCTTTTCATATGTTGTTTCCATATACATCAAAGTCCGAGGGAGGAAAATGATCATTTGTTTATTGAAAGATCAATTGATAAGCAATTTTGTGGCAGAGTTAACCGAATACTTCTTTGACTATCAAGTTTATTCATAAATAAATACAAATTTTACCATCCTTTGAGTTTCCATCATAAGCATAAGAACTTGATTTGAAAGCATATGTTAATCATTCTGAGGTCATATGTATAATTCTACATTTAATCTTTTGTGAAACATCCATAAGATGAAAGTGCAACTTCCATAAGATGTGAAAGGGCAACATCCATAAGATGAAATTGCTACACAATTGTAAACTTCACATAATTCCTAGCTTGACATAAATGATATAATGTTGCTATAAGTCCAACATGATGTCTAGCATAATGGCATAATAAAAGACTCTCCATTAAAAAAACAATTAGGTTGACGAGATTCAACATCTTCATTTATACCCTACATTAATTCACCGGAGCCTATTTCAAAAAGGTATAACGTCATACTTGCTTTCAGATAAAAAGTGAAAACGCACAAGCATAAATTGCTACATGACCATAAACTTAGCTGGTGTTAATGCTACCATAAGTCCAATGTAATGCTTAGCCTAATCATATATAAAAAAAAGACTACTATAAAAAAATTCAAAATGACTCAATATCTTCACTTTTGCCCTATTGTAAGTAGATAGGAACTTAATTAATCACAAGCGCCAATCCCAAATTAGATAGATATTATTGTGAACACTTGGAATCTTAATGTTTCCATATGTTGTTTCCATATACAACAAAGGCTTAGGGAGGTAAATGATCTTTTTTTTATTGAAAGGTAATTAGATAAGCAATTTTGTTGTTGAGTTAACCGAATACTTCTTTGACTATCAAGTTTATCCATAAAAAAAATATAATTTTACCATTCTTTAAGTTTTCAGCATAAGTATAAGCACTTGATTTGGAAGCATATGTTAATCTTTCTAAGGCCATATGTATAATTCCACATTTGATCTTTTGCGATATATGTCCCATAACATATTATTTTTGGAATATTTTATGTATTACGTGTATTAATTGTCCAATAAAAATTTTATGGTTTTAATCCTACAAATTTTATATGTGTATGTATTACCATTATAAAAAGTTTTTTGTCGTTCACTTGATCCTTACCCTAATACTAGAAAAAGACTTTCCTTCAGTTAACTTCTTGTTAGTTTCAAAATTTCTTTTGACGCCAAATGGAGCCACTTATTTCCTTAGCATTGTATAGCTTAATAATTTGCCCAACAAGTTCTGGACTCAAAACAAATGATTCCGTCATATATCACTACATTTTTGCATCTTTAACCATTTTCAATGTGTTCTTACATTTAATTCCTTGATGCCTATTTAAAAGGGAGAACACATTATGCTTGTATTTAGATAGGAAAAATATTTTTTGTAAAGAAAAATTTATCAATGTATCTCTAGATCTTTCTTAATTGCAATTGCATTAGGCCAAATACATTCTTAGTGGCAACTAGACGAAGTCATGTATGCCTATTCCCAAAGGAAAAGCAAGCCTACACTTTGATGGGAAAAGGGCAACACGCATAAGACGATATCACTACATGACTGTAAACTAAACATAATGTCTAGCTTGACATAAATGGTGTAATGTTCCTATAAGTCCATCATGACGTCAAGCATGATGACATAATAAAAGATTCTCCATCAAAATACAGTTTGGTTGACAAGATTTAACATCTTCATTTATACCTTACATTAATTCACTCAAGCCTATTTCAAAAGGAATCACACCATGCTTACATTTATATTAGAAAAGGGAAACATGCACAATGACATATTGCTACATGACCATAAACTTAGCGTATTGCCTAGTTTGGTATAAATGCTACAAATATGTGTATTAATTGTCTAATAAAGTTTTATGATTTTAATACTATAAATTTTATGCCCTTAACTTGAAATTTTTGGTCCTTCACTTGACCCTTAACCCTTAACTTGAAATTTCTTAACTTCTTGATAGTTTCATCAAATTTTTCAACACCAAGTAGGAGTAGGCCCTGTATTTTCTTAGTATTGTTTAGCTTTATCATTTTCCCAATAAGTTCTAACCTTAAAACAATTCATTTTGTGATATATCACTACCTATTTTGCATGTTTAACCATTTCCAATACGTTCTTACACCAGAACTTACATAATATAGAGGGATGAAGAAAGTGTTGAATAATAGAGATATACACCATCTATTGGATGAGAAATGTAAATTGTACATGTACAACAAAGAGAGAGAAGTTTGAGATGTGATATGTGATATGATGAGAAGAGATAAAGAAAAAAGTGTGTTGTATAAGTTGTATATTTTTATGTTGTATGAATTAATTATCTCCTATTGGATACCCCCTTCAAAATTAATAAGTATAGATGCGTCATTTTATTAAAAAAAAATAGTATATTCATCATACATGTACCATAGCAACTTTCATACGTATAATATTAAATATAATATTTATAACAAACAATGACTAACCATGATTTACTCTCATTGGTAAAAAAACTCAAGCGCGTTTTAAATTTTAAACCGATACTTTTTTATCATTGGTTAGACTTGAGATTCATGTCTGATATTCACTATATTTAATTATCATTTGGGTGAGCATCTGCAAGGCAGCAGCCACAGGATCAGGAGATAGATCCCGTGAAGAAGGAGATGAGGGGTTGGTCCTAGGACGACCTCTCCTGCCGCCTGCCATAATCCTATACACATCATCAAGCAAACATCAAGGTGATCAGTCTCTCAATTCACATAATAATGCATAAGGAATGATAACAAACTTCAGGAACTAACTAATCCACAGTCCAATTGGATTAAACTGCTCAGATACCAAAATGTAACGTCCTAATTTCTAAATTCGAGACCAAGGCTCGTTGGAATCCAAATTCCCAAATTTCTGAAATTATTTCGCGCCATTTTAAATATTGACATACAAAAGCCATATAATTGTTTAAGCGCCCAACGATAACTTGAACAATATATGGAAACAAGCTAAATACATACTTGCCATGTAGGCTTAACATGAAACATCTGAATACAACAGTTGGGATACCCCCATACAAATGCCCTAAACAAAATAGAGGCCTGAAGGCAGTACATGTACAGTCATATCCCCAAAATAATATTAATACATGTCTAGTCATCAAGACGTTCTACAATATATACACAAGTCTAAATACAATAAAATACTACGGCTCCTGCATCCTCCAGCTCACTGCCCTGGACGGGGTGGTACCTGTCCATCTAGAATATAACCACGAAACGTGTGGTGAGACAGATATCTCAGTGAATATAACTATGCAACATGCAGTGTACGGGTAACAAGTACATGCTATGCAACAGTTCATACAATGTAAGTCAAGTAATACAATTGTCACGTCTCATGTATCTAAACACTTATAACCTGCTTTTCCCGGCAGAAGAGGTCTTTTCACTAATTCTAGGGTTAGACCTGAGCTCAGACTACAAGGAACGTCTTCCTTGGGGACGTATCCCACCATTTATTCTCGACTGAAGTCAAGTTTTCATATAATATCTGGGCCGAAGTCAAACTTTCTTATTCTGGGTCGTAGCCAAACATTATGGGTCGAAGCCAAAATTCTTTTTTTTTTTGTCTTATTCTGGACCGAAGTCAAGCTTGATTAATTAGGGTTTGTTTGGCCCAAGGCCAAATTCATTTTTCTAGCTTTGAAATGCAGTTACATAATATAAATCAAACTATTGTAAAATCAAGAGTAATAATCATAGCACTTATGAGGCAAACCCTAATACACAAGCCCTAACACCTAACACCATCTCCAACCATCAAAAGGGAACAATCACAAGAAGAGAAATTCACATTCAAGCAAAACATACAAAATAAGAGAAAGAGATGCATGGGATTAGGGTCCAGGCACAGAAAACCAGGCCAAATGAAAGTGAGTGTGTGAGTTATACTCACCTCAAAGAAGTCCCAAAGATGGGGAAGGAAGGTTGGGGAAGGCATGGAGATGAGTATCTTGATTAGGGAATCCTTATTCAAGCTTCAATGGTCTTTCTCTTTCTCTAGAATCTCTCTCGCTCACTAGAAGGAAAAAGGAAGGAGAAGAAATAAATATGTTTGGTGCCCTAATCAATGGTTTTAAACCCGTAAGTGGGTTCTCGCTCAAGCTAGACATTCTTGCTTGAGCGTTGCTTGAGCGAGAGGGTTGGGGAATACTTTCCCTTCACATTCTCACCCAAGCGAGAGGCTTCTCACTTGGGCGAGAATGGACCATAAATTACCCCCTCTCTAGAAGTTTCTCGCCTGGGCAAGCCCCTTCTCGCTCATGCGAAAAATGTCTAGAGAGCCCCCAAAACTACCCTGTTTCTCGCTTGAGTGAGCTTGCTCTCGCTCGAGCAAGATATGCAGAATCTCATTTTCACATTTTTGTTGCATAACTCGCTCAAGCGAGTCCTTTCTCGCTTGAGCGAGAATGCTAAAAATGAATGTCTTAGTTTTTACTCTTAATCCTTCCTCTTATCTTTTCTTTGCTCATTTTCTTATTGTTACTCTTAGAATCGTTACCCTATAGTCTCATATATGTAACTAGACTTAATTATTGGGATGTTACAGTTTCCATATACAACAAGACTGAGGGAGCAAAATAATCATTTGTTTATTGAAAGATCAATTGATAAGCAATTTTGTAGCAGAGTTAACCAAATACTTCTTTGACTATCAACTTTATTCATAAATAAATACAAAGTTTACCATCCTTTGGGTTTTCAGTATAACTACAAGAACTTGATTTGAAAGCATATGTTAATCATTCTGATGCCACTACTTTTGATCTTTTGCGACAATCGCCCCATAAAATTATTTTTTAATATTTTATGTATTATGTGTATTTATTGTCCAATAAAAAATTTATGATTTTAATCCTACAAATTTTACGTGTGTATGTATTACCCTGACGACTTTCTTGTCTTTCACTTGACCCTTACGCTAATGCTAACAAATAGACTTTCATACAATTAACTTCTTATTATTTTCAAAATTTCTTTCAACACCAAATAAAAACCTTTATTTCCTCAACATTGTATACAATTCATTGATTTGCCAAACAAGTTCTAGCCTCAAAATAATCCATTCCTTCATATACCACCATAGTTTAAAATATCGGACTGGACCACCCGGTTCATTTAGCCTGTTCAACCCAAAAAAATAGGTAGTTCTCAAAACCAGTCAAAAAGTGAAATTCGGTAAAAAAAACCGGTGTCAACTCTTTTTCTTAAAATTTCAAATTTTTATTTTTTTAATTTTTTATTTAATCTAAAATATTTTTAAGATAATAAAGGCATGTGTTAAAGGATTACACATAGATATCCATTATTTTTACCGATGATTATAAAAAATCCTTGTCTTATAAACCTTTTAATAAGGTTATTTATACTAATTTATAACTTTATATATACTAATTTCTTATAATTTTGTGTTATTTTATTAATTGAAATGTTATATAAAATCTAAAATATGTATTAAATTAATACCAGTTCAACCACAGTTAAACCATTGAATCATCAACCAGTGTCTTCACTATTCAATTACCGGTCCAGTTTTTAAAATATTGTATATCACTACCTATTTGCATCTTTAACCATTTCCAATGTGTTCTCGGATTCCAATTCATTGATTCCTACTCCAAAGAGAGAACACGTGGTGCCTAGCTATATCTGGATAGGAAAAATATTTTTAGAAATTAAAAAATTATCAGGTTATCTCTGGATCCTTCTTAATTTCAATTGCATTAGGGCTAAAACAATCTTAGTGCCAAGTAGAAAAACTCATATATGTCCATTCCCAAAGGAAAATCAAGCCTACACTTTGATGGGAAAGGGCAAGATACAGAAGATGAAATCGCTACACAATTGTAAACTTCACATAATTCCTAGCTTGACATAAATGATATAATTGTTGAGATAAACTCACTCTTAAGGTTTTTAATGTAGTCAAACCATTAAGTTAAGATGATCACAAAGGCAAGTCTGAGATGCACCTTGTTATTTACTAACCGTGTGTTCTAGTGTATGGCAGAATTTCTGGACTTTATTTTTGCAAATATTGATCAGTAAATGAAGCTCAAAGATCATCTTTAAGGATATAAAGCATAAGAAGTCAGATTCAAGAATTGCCAAAACAAAAGACTTGAGTCAAAATTCACTAAAGCAAAGATGAGATCCAAAGTCAGCTTGAGATGCAGACTCAACTTGAGATGCTAGCTCGTGATCAGATGCAAAGACAAGATAAGATGCTATCTCATGACCAAATGAGGATTCAGACCAAGACTAAGCTTGAGATACATGCTCAAAGATGAAGCTCAAGTAGGAGCTCAAAATCAAGCTATTAGATGCAAAGAGAAGAGACTCAGTCTTAACTACAGAATCAAGTGAAGAAATCAGACCATCAGTTGAGAAACAAAGAAGAGACCCTGAGTTAGCTTGAGATGCAAGTTCATAAATCAGATGAAGACTTAAGACTTAGCGGGATACTTAAGATGCTACAGAACAGACTTAAATTTGAGACTCAGATAAGAGATGCATGTCAAAAGAGTAAGCAAAAGTCAAGAAAAGGACACTACAAACTGACACAGCAACAGTGCACGCAGAAAAGCAGTGTACCTCTTAACAGAAGATCTTCTCTCACCTATGACAGCTCTCAACGGCTAGAAACAGTCATAAAACGGGTAGCTTCATTTGAAATAAATGATGAAGTCAACAGTGAAGAGTAGTGAGAGACTAATATTGAACATCCTTACATCTCATCTACATCTCAAGTCTATCACACTTAAGATCTGATCTCAACTTGAGAACAATTGTAGTCTCAGTTTATTTTCTCTTCTCAGCTTTTAATCTTTCTACTTGTAAAGAAGAGAGAAACCCTAGCTAAGCTCACTGTCTATCCATAGTTTGTATGATTCTAAGCTAGACTTATCTTATTCTACCAATCATTTGTAACCAGTCTCATCTGAGATAGGAGAAAGCCTAGTCTCAGAGTGTGTATGAGCGTCCTGAAGAGGCTGTAAGAATACTTGTGGCTCAACCAAGATAGGAGTGCCTAGGCTTGGTGTGAGAGACGTCTTGAAGAGGCTGTAAGAATACTTGTAATTGGCTATGATTGTCAATAGTGGAAATCTCACGTGTTGTGAGTGTTGGACGTAGCCCAAGGTGTGGGTGAACCAGGATAAGATCCCTGTGCATCTTTCTTCCCTATCTCTCTAACTTTAACTTTGCATTATTCTTCACTCATCTCAAATCTGTGAATACTTGATTAATTAAATTACAAAATCATATTTGAGTAACTAAACTAATTCATACTTAGTCTTAAGTTATTCATTTAGTTGAAAGTGAAACTGCACCTCACCTAACTTGATTTGAGACTCCAAGTCATCTGACTTGAGATCACGTCTCAACTGGGAAATTAAGTGTACATTTTTCAGGAACAGAATTTTAAAGTCTCTATTCAACCCCCCCCCCTCTAGAGACATCCAGCCAACTTCACTTGGTATCAGATCTCGGCCTCTTTGGGGTTAAGTACACCTACGTGAAGAGGAAAAGATCCATGGCTGGACCAAGTGCAAGCTTGTTCATTCCTGAAGGAGCATCCACCAACAGGCCACCTGCCTTTTATGGAACTGATTACTACTACTGGAAAGACAGGATGAGATTGTTCATTGAATCTCAACATGTTGACTTGTGGGAAATCATTGAGATGGGACCATATATGCCTTACATCACTGATGAACTTGGGCTGAGAGCAGCCAAGCCCATAGAGACATGGACAGATGCTGAAAAGGCAAGATATGTTCTAAACTCAAGAGCAAAGTACCTGTTCACCTGTGCACTAAGCCTTAGTGAGTATAATAAAGTAGATTGGTGTGTATTAGCTAAGGAGATATGGGATGCACTTGAGATAGAGCATGAAGGAACCAACCAAGTCAAGGAAGCCAAGATCAACATACTGGTTAGACAGTATGAGCTCTTCAAAATGAATGAAGATGAAGGAATAGAAGACATGGTGAGACGTTTCACTATCATTACCAATGATCTCAAGTCTCTGGGAAGAACTTACTCAAATCAAGATATGGTGAGGAAAATTCTGAGAAGTCTACCGAAGCCCTGGAGACCTAAAGTCACAGCAATCCAAGAGGCCAAGGATCTCAGCACCCTCAGATTAGATAAGCTTCTTGGATAATTGAAAGTTCATGAGCAGGAGCTGATGGAAGAAGATCTCATTAGACGTCCAAAGACAATAGCCTTAAAAGCATCATCTAGTAACTCTAAAGGTAAGAAGGTAAGCTCATCTCAACAGATCTCACTTAACTCATCTCATGATACAAAAACTGAAGATGATGAAAATGATGATGAAAGTGCGATGGATTATGAACTGGCTTACATCTCAAGAAAGATCAGACGTATGTGGAGAGCCAGAGGAAGTGGAAGAAGAAACTATCCATCTAAAAGAGGAGAGATCAAGTCTGACAAGAGAGGACAATTTATCTGCTATGAATGTAGAAAGCCTAGACACATCAAGTCTGAGTGCCCTCAACTCAGAAAGGAAGTAAAGAAAAGTCCAAAGAAAAAGGCAATGATGGCCACTTGGGATGACACATAAGGGGATGAGAGTCAAGATGATGAATCAGCTAATCTGTGTCTCATGGCAAATAGAGACTCATCTGATGAGGAGGTATATGAGTCTGACTCTGATCTTTCATTTAGTGAACTTAAGCCTGCCTTTGAAAATCTCCTATATGATTCAAATCTTCTTGTCTCTAAGAGCTCCCTACTAAAATCTGAATTAGACACAGCTCTTGAGAAAATCAAATTTCTTGAAAATGAAAATGAAAATTTGAATCATAAAAACAACAGTGTCATGTTCTCTCACATGAGATCGTCTGAGCTCGTCAAGGCAAAGACTCAAGCTCATGATGAGCAGGAATCAAGGAATCTTTTTGAAGAAAACCAGAAACTTAAGAAACAAAATAGAATACTCATAGATGATCTGGCAAAATTTATAAATGGTACTAAAAACCTTGAGAGACTGATTGGGTCTCAAAAAGGAATTTTTGATAAAGCAGGATAGGCTATGAAAAATCTTCAAGTGAGATCTGGTACAAAGATTTCTTCATCCAGCAAGAAAAAGAAAGAAGGAGAGATGTTCTTGTTGTAGCAAATTTTGCCATAAGACCTCATATTGCTACATGAGACAGGTAGCATCTAAGAGAAGGGTAACTAACCATGCAGGACCCAAATATAAATGGGTACCTAAAACTAAATCTGTTGATGTAACAGATGTGCCTGGAAGTAGCAAGATCAAAAAGAATGTGGGTGCTGGACAGTGGATGTTCAAGACACATGACAGGGGACAAATGCAAGTTCCTGTCACTTTAAGAGAGAGTTGCAGGGGTTGTCTCATTTGGAGACAACAGCAAAGCCCAGATCAAGGGCATAGGTAAAATTGGTAAGACAAACTCAGCTCAGATTGAAAATGTATATTTTGTTGAGGGTCTGAAACATAATTTGCTGAGTATTAGTCAACTATGTGACAATGGTTATCATGTCAATTTCCAACCCACTTTCTGTGAGATCATAGACTCTAAGACTGGAAAAATAGCTTTTTCTGGAAAAAGAAACAAAAATCTTTACTCAGTCTCACTTGAGAGCCTATTTGATCTCACCTGTCTCATGTCTCATGACCATGAGAAGTGGTTGTGGCACAAGAGAGTTGGACACATTAACATGAAAACCATGAGTCAACTTGCAAGTCAGTCTCTTGTCAAAGGTTTACCAAAAGTACAATTTGACAAAGACATGATATGTGAATCTTGCATAAAAAGCAAGCACAGCAAATCAAGTTTCAAACCTAAGTCTCATGTCACCACAACCAGACCACTTGAGATCCTCCACATTGATTTGTTTGGACCAACCAAGACTGCAAGTCTTAGTGGTAAAAAATATGGTTTTGTAATTGTGGACGATTACTTAAGATTTACCTGGGTTCTGTTCCTATCTCAGAAAGATGAATCTTATGAATCTTTTAAAACATTTTGCAAAAAGATCCAATCTGAGAAAGGATATGGGAATGGTGCTGTGAGAAGTGGCCATGGAGGTGAATTTGAGAATGCCAAATTTAAGAAATTCTTTGATAAAAGTGGCATTACTCATAACTTCTCATGTCCAAGAACACCCCAACAGAATGGTGTAGTTAAGAGAAAGAACGGGACTTTTCAAGAAATGGCAAGAACTTTGTTGTGTGACTCTGGTATTGAAAAATACTTTTGGGCAGAAGCTGTAAATACCTCCTGCTATATTATAAACAGATTTACCATAAGAAAAATCTTGAACAAAACTCCATATGAATTATGGAAAGGAAGAAAGCCTTCAATCTCTTACTTTCATGTGTTTGGATGTGACTGTTACATCTTGAACACTAAAGATCATGTGGTAAAATTTGACACAAAATCTGATAAAGAAATTTTCCTTGGATACTCTTTTACTTCCAAAGCTTATAGAGTATACAATTTGAGAACAAAAACTAAAGAAGAATCTATGCATATAGTCTTTAATGAGATGCAGAACAACTCCCAGAAGAAAGTGGATGAAGAAATTGAGGAACTGATGGGAGAGCTAAGGATCTCAACTAAGGAAGCTAAAGAAAGATCCACATCAGAACAGAAGCACATGAGATCCTCTGAAACAAAACTAAGGAGAGAAGCTCAATTTGAGACCTGGAGGCCAGCTCAGATGGAGTCTCACAGAAACATTCAACCTGAGATGTCCAATAGCTCTCATGATGAAAACAAGCCTAAAGGACAAACTGAGACCAGGGGAACAATGCAAGGACACTTGAGATCCAGAATGAGCATGCATCTGAACTACCTAGAAGCTGGAGACTGGTAAGATCTCATCCTAGAGATCAGATCATCGGAGAAACTTCAGATAGGGTCAGGACCAGATCCTCTTTCAGAGATGCTGAAAACATGATGGCATTTCTATCTGAAGTAGAACCAAAAGACATCCATGAAGCTCTCAGGGATGAGTCTTGGATCAAAGCAATGAAAGAAGAGCTCAACCAGTTTGAGAAAAGCAAAGTCTGGGATCTGGTTCCTCCTCCATCTTATCAATCCATAATTGGAACAAGATGGGTCTTCAGGAATAAACTCAATGAAAAGGGCAAAGTCATGAGAAATAAAGAAGGACTTGTAGCACAAGGATACAACCAACAGGAGGGCATAGACTATGATGAGACCTTTGCTCTAGTTGCAAGACTTGAAGCCATCAGAATCCTCCTAGCCTTTGCTGCTCACAAAGACTTCAAACTCTACCAAATGGATGTAAAGAATGCATTCTTAAATGGAATCATTGAAGAAGAAGTCTATGTGAGACAACCCCCTGGGTTTGAAGATCCTCATCATCCAGAATGTGTGCTTAGACTCAAGAAAGCCTTGTAAGGTCTCAAGCAAGCTCCAAGAGCTTGGTATGATAGGCTAAGCTCTTTCCTAATAGAAAATGGGTTCACCAGAGGACAGATTGACACCACACTTTTCAAAAGGGAGTTTAACAAAGATTTATTAATTGTTCAAATTTATGTGGATGATATTATTTTTGGATCTACTAATGAATCTCTATGTCAAGAATTCTCCAGTCTCATGCAGGGAGAATTTGAGATGAGCATGATGGGTGAGCTGAGATTCTTCCTTGGCTTGCAAATAAAACAGCTATCAGATGGCATTTTCATCAATCAAGAGAAATATGCAAGAGATTTATTAACAAAATTCAAAATGAATGATGCCAAGTCAATGAAGACTCCAATGCACCCCTCAACTCAGATTGACAAAGATGAGACGGGTAAACCTGTCTCAGATAAGCTCTACAGGGGTATGATTGGATCTCTCATGTACTTAACTGCTAGCAGACCTGATATACAATATGTTGTAGGCATCTGTGCCAGATATCAATCAGATCCTAAAGAATCTCATCTCACAGTTGTTAAGAGAATTTTTAGATATTTAATAGGAACCACTAATCTTGGCCTTTGGTATGAGAAAGGATCCAGTTTTGATCTTGTAGGATACAGTGATGCTGATTTTGCTGGAGACAAGATGGATAGAAAGAGCACAAGTGGAACATGTCAATTTCTGGGAAAGTGCCTTGTCTCTTGATCTTGCAAGAAGCAAAACACAATGGCTCTATCCACTACTGAAGCTGAGTACGTCTCAGTTGCAGCTTGTTGTACCCAGATTCTATGGATCAAGTCTCAGATGCAAGACTATGCACTTAGGTATTCCAAAATTCCAATATTTTGTGACAACACCAGTGCAATAAATCTTGCTAAAAATCCTATTCATCACTCAAGATCTAAACATATAGACATAAAGCATCATTTCATAAGAGATCATGTGCAAAAAGGAAATATTGAAATCATTTTTGTTGACACCAAGAATCAGCTTGCTGATATCTTTACTAAACCTTTAGTGGAGGAGAGGTTTGTTGAAAATTTGAAGTTATAAAATGTGTGTGCACTTAATTAAATTCTTATTTAAGAAACTGCTTCTTGATAAGTGCCAATTATATGATTTATTCTTGTATTTTTACTGCACTTATCAAGGGTAAAATAGTAATTTATGCCCCAAAAATAATCCCTTTTTATTAATAATTGTAATAATTGTGTTTATTTAATTTGAATTTGAATTTGATGCTATTTTAATAGAAAATATGTTGATTTTGCAGATTTATGAGAGATTTAAATGAGAAAAGAAGATAGCATTATTTGATGATAGGATTGCAGGTTTGAAGTTTAAATGAGAGCAAATAAAGATAAGATCAGCAGCCATTTAAACAAGGATTCTGCGGATAAATTCCCCAATTTAAATTCAAAGGCAAGATAAACACAAAATCAATTCAAAAAGAGGGAAACAAGGGAAGCCAAGCAAATAAGGATAAGATCAGGAAGAAATCAAACTGTTAAAAGAGGAAACAGAAGAAGCTATTACGCGCTCCACGCTCCACCTGCGTTGAGCACAGGATGGAGCGCATCATTCTGTAATCCACGCTTCACTTGCGCTGAGCGCAAGTGAAGCGCAGCTACACGGATTTGTTTTTAGATCTGTTTTCAAAACAGATTCCTTCCAGATTTCAGATAGCATTCCTTGGCCTATAAATAGGACCTTTTGCAAAGATCAAAGCAGCTTTTTGGGAGACGGCAGAGCAGAGCTAGGATTGGAGAAAAGTGTGACAGTTTCTCCGTTGGGTTGTAATGGCTACCATGCGTAGCTAAACTCTTCGATAGGATTGAATGTAGTTGATTCAATCCCCGATTGTATGTGATTTCGCTTTATTATTTATGAATCCATGTTTTTATAATGTTGGTGTTTCTTATCTTTTCTTAATGCTTAGCTTCCGCCTTTGTGCCGGAGTTATAGGTTGGTTTTGTGGGGCGCAATCGAGAGGTGGTTCTATAAAATCAATAGCGAGTTTGGGGGAGCCCAGACATAGGAAACTTGAATTCTGATTGGTAAAAACACTTAATTTGTGACTGTGGAGACCAGGGTGAATTAATAGCGTAAACAAATAGATCTTTAATTCGGGGTAATTTATCACTGTGGAGACTAGGGTAGATTATTTATGAGTATTTTATCACTGTGGAGACCAGAGTAAAATAACTTTAATTTGTGCTTCAATATTATAATTGCATATTCATAAATATTATTGGGGTTCACATACGAAAGGAGTGCGATGAGACGAAGTTCAATCCTAGTCCAAGTAATTGTTTCTATCTCTCTCATTTAAGTTCAATTTTTCTTTATTTACTTTTGCAATTCTCAACAAACAACCATCTGTTTTTACTTGATAGTTGTGACCATTAATATTTATAAATTGAACCGTTCCCTGTGGATACGATACTCTTACTATTATACTGCTGGAATTTCGGCACGCTTGCCAGAATCCCACCACTTCTCAAGCTGAGATCAGCTCTAAGTCTCAGAGAAACAAGACCCATGGCAAGTTTGTGAGAAGATGACATTCAAAGGAGCTTAGATGAGATGCGTCTCATAATGAGCCTCAAGTCAATGCTCATCTAACATCAAAGAGACGTTACCTGAGAGAGTAATGTAGCCGTTAGCAAACGGCTAGTAACTCCCCACTACGCGCACAACTAGTCGTTGGGTATAAAAAGAAGTGTCCAACCACTTCTCAACCGTGCATTAACTACCCACTAAGATAAACATTACTCATCTCTCTCTCTCTCTGAATCCCTCTCTCTATATAAACCAAAAGACAAACCCTCATCTCATCTTCTTCTTTCTCTCAATGCGCATCAAAGTAACAGCTCTAAAACTCCCATATTCTGATATCTCTTCAGCCTCCTCATCCCCAGAAACAGATATGTCTAATCAAATGATTCTCAATCTATGGGGAGCATTCATTCCAGCCAAGAACGTCTCAGTCGTTCCCCATCTCCACAACCAAGCACTGAATCTGAACCCTCTCAGACCCAGTCTCAACCCTCACCATCTTCCAAGTCTACCTCGTCTAAGAAAAGCACTCATCTCCCTCATAGACCAAAATCCCAGAGGATTGCCTCTAATGTGGTTCAACCCACTACACCTAAAGCCCCAAAATCACCAATCCATATTGATCTCACCCAACCTGAGGCCTCAAGGAAAGGGAAAGGGAAAGTTGTTGAAGGAAAGAAGTTGTCGTTCCAATCAGACCTGTTTGAGTGTGCTGAAGTGGAAGAGAAGTTCACCAAGCAATTTACTAAGAAGAAGATTGTGATAGGAAGGGTCATCTCCCTCCAAGAGTTGAGTGAAGAGAACTGGGACATTGGTCCCTATCTTAGAAAACAGGGGTGGGAAGACTATTTGTGCATGACAGAGCCAGTCTTCCCTAAGATGACCAGAGCCTTCTATGCTACTTGCTCCATAGCAAAAGGTGCCTCTCAAGGGATACCCCATGTCATTGCCAACATTAGAGGTGTCCACATCGAACTCATAGAGGAGTCTCTAGGAGCAATTATTCAAGCTCCGGTTGCTGGGAACAGACTCTACAATGAGGAGCAATGGTGGAATCACATAAGAGTTCCAGCAGCAAGTGTGGGAACATCTCTGTTCAAAGATGCAGCCATCACTGACTCTGCTTCCTCTCTCAATCATTTTGGTAAATTTCTATTCCACCTGGTAGCAAAGTGCATCATGCCTAGGGCTGGCACCTTCAACAAAGTCCACACTCCTGATCTCATGGCGATGTATCACCTGAAACCTAGCATACCTCTTAACCTTCCCTTCCTCATCCTCAAACACAGGGAACATGCCTTCCACAATCCCAAGATTACTGCATCTCTTCCTTTTGGAATGCTCACAACCAGAATATGAAGAACTTCAAGGTTGATCTTAGTGGGTGTGAAGAGACGAAGGAGAGACCTGTGTATGTTGGAAAATCAAATCTGAAGTCTCTCAGTTTGGATGGTAAGTCTATTCCACCCCCTACTTTTCCTCTAGATAATCTTGCTCCCATTCCTCCTACTACCCAAGCATCACCTTCCTCTAAGATGTCTGAGACTCACAAAAAGAAGAAAAAGAAGAAGAAGGTTGCAAAAGAAGCTGCAGAGGGATCCCAAGAAGGATCCGAGATCCCTAGAGAAGAAAGGAAAAGAAAGTTTGTGCCTACCGTCTCAACTGACACTGAGACGAGGAAGAAAAAGAAAAAGAAGACAAGATCAGAACATGTCTCATCTGCTCTCACTCAACCTGATCCTCAACCATTGCACACTGAAGAACCTGCTGCAAATGAACAAGCCCCTGAGATGGGAGAACCAGTACTTCAGACTCAATCTCATCCACCCTCACCTCATTAGACGCCACCTCCATCACCTCAACAGATGACCACTCAAGCTTCACCATCTCCTATTACTAAAATTGTTGCTCAAACCCTTACCGGCCTGGACAAAGAAGTAACTTCCTCAACACATGAGGATATGCAAGAGCAACAACCTACTGATGTTGAGACTGAAGATATGCCCATCTCTTAACAAAAGACTCCCCAGCAACATGAGCCATCTCACTCCTTCCCAACATCTCTACCAACACCAGGGAAATTCTTTGTTGATTCCCTCTTCAATTCAGTTTCACCCAAGTATGATCAATCTGCTCCTCCACCTACACCATCTTAAGGTCATGCATCTAAGCCCTCTATTCCTACTCATCTCTCGGACTCCATCAATACCTTCCTCAATCAACTGCAAGCAGAGCAGCAGCAACAACAAGAAAATATGAGGACCAAGATTGAGCAGAACCAGAAGAAAATTCTCAAGGAGCTCAAGAAACATAAAAAGAGGCAAGAGGCAATTCTCAATGGACTTGATACAGCCCTTCAAGCACTAAGTACTTCCAATGATTTCCACAAGAAAATGCACCTTCATCTTTCCAATTTGCCTCCTCTTCCTGAGATTCCTCAAACTGTGCAACGTCCATCTGCTTCTACTTCTGACTCATCCTCTTCACCCTCTACCTAGCTTAGCTAGTTTTACCTTTTGATAATGGCAAAAGGGGGAGAGTTTGGTTAGGTTGTTTCAGCCTGATAAGAGTCTTAGTAGTATTTTTTGCATCAATTTAGGAAAGTTGAGATGTAATAGCATATGTCTGTTGTCTGCTCATGTGATAAGATGCAATGGCATCTTTACTCAAATTTGATATTTTGTGATCTTTTGATTAATGTATTTATTGCTGAATTAATGAAATTCTGGTCTGATTGCATCTCAAATTCTTTATGTCTTAGCTTTCCTGTTTTGAGCACCTAAAAAGCTTTAAGCTAAAATCAGTAACATGAGTCTCAGACTCAGGGGGAGCTCAAATTCAAAAATTAAAATAGATCCTCCCAATAGAACAATGGTAACTTTCATGGGGAGCTAAGCTTCTGAGACTTAAAACTGAATCACCCTAAAACATAAAACTTCATGGTTTTCCATCATAAAAAAAGGGGGAGATTGTTGAGACAAACTCACTCTTAAGGTTTTTAATGTAGTCAAACCATTAAGTTAAGATGATCACAAAGGCAAGTCTGAGATGCACCTTGTTATTTACTAACTGTGTGTTCTAGTGTATGGCAGAATTTCTGGACTTTATTTTTGCAGATATTGATCAGTAAATGAAGCTCAAATATCATCTTTGAGGATATCAAGCATAAGAAGTCAGATTCAAGAATTGCCAAGACAAAAGACTTGAGTCAAAATTCACTAAAGCAAAGATGAGATCCAAAGTCAGCTTGAGATGCAGACTCAACTTGAGACGCTGGCTCGTGATCAGATGCAAAGACAAGATAAGATGTTATCTCATGACCAAATGAGGATTCAAACCAAGACTGAGCTTGAGATGCATGCTCAAAGATGAAGCTCAAGTAGGAGCTCAAAATCAAGCTATTAGATTCAAAGAGAAGAGACTCGGTCTTAACTACAAAATCAAGTGAAGAGATCAGACCATCAGTTGAGAAACAAAGAAGAGACCCTGGGTTAGCTTGAGATGCAAGCTCATAGATCAGATGGAGACTTAAGACTCAGTGGGATACTTAAGATGCTACAGATCATACTTAGATTTGAGACTCAGATGAGAGAGGCATGTCAAAAGAGTAAGCAAAAGTCAAGAAAAGGACACTGCAAACTGACACAGCAACAATGCGAGCAGAAAAGCAGTGTACCTCTCAACAGAAGATCTTCTCTCACCTATGACAGCCCTCAATGGCTAGAAACGGTCATAAAACGGCTAGTTTTATTTGAAATAAATGATGAAGTCAACAGTGAAGATTAGTGAGAGACTACGCTGAATATTGAACATCCTTACATCTCATCTACATCTCAAGTCCACATCTCAAGTCTATCACACTTAAGATCTTATCTCAACTTGAGAACAATTGTAGTCTCAGTTTATTTTCTCTTCTCAGCTTTTAATCTTTCTACTTGTAAAGAAGAGAGAAATCCTAGCTAAGCTCACTGTCTATCCATACTTTGTATGATTCTAAGCTAGACTCATCTTATCCTACCAATCATTTGTAACCAATCTCATCCGAGATAGGAGGAAGCCTAGTCTCAGAGTGAGTGTGAGCGTCCTGAAGAGGCTGTAAGAATACTTGTGGCTCAACCAAGATAGGAGTGCCTAGGCTTGGTGTGAGAGACGTCCTGAAGAGGTTGTAAGAATACTTGTAATTGGTTGTGATTGTCAATAGTGGAAATCTCACGTGTTGTGAGGACTGGACGTAGCCCAAGGTGTGGGTGAACCAGGATAAGATCCATGTGCATCTTTCTTCCCTATCTCTTTAACTTTAACTTTGCATTATTCTTCACTCATCTCAAATCTGTGAATACTTGATTAATTAAATTACAAAATCAGATTTGAGTAACTAAACTAATTCATACTTAATCTTAAATTATACATTTAGTTGAAAGTGAAACTGCATCTCACCTAACTTGATTTGAGACTCCAAGTCATCTGACTTGAGATCACGTCTCAACTTGGAAATTAAGTGTGCATTTTTCAGGAACAGAATTTTAAAGTCTCTATTCAACCCCCCTTCTAGAGACATCCAGCCAACTTCAATAATGATGCTATAAGTCCAACATGACGTCTAGCATAATGGCATAATAAAAGAGTCTCCATTAAAAAACAATTGGGTTGACGAGATTCAGCATCTTCATTTATACCCTACATTAATTCACTTAAGCTTATTTCAAAAGGGACTAACGTCATGCTTGCTTTCGGATAAAAGGTGAAAACAGACAAGCATAAATTGCTAGATGACCATAAACTTAACATAGTGCCTAGTCCGGTGTTAATGCCAGCATAAGTCCAATGTAATGCTTAGCCTAATCATATATATAAAAAATTTCGAAGCGACTCAATATCTTCACTTTTACCCTGTTATAATTGCAAAGAGGAACTTAATTAATCACAAGCGCCAATCCCAAATTAGGTAAGTTTTATTGTCAACACTTGAAATGTTGTTGTTTTCATATGTTGTTTCCATATATAACAATGACTTAGGGAGGTAAATGATCATTTGTTTATTGAAAGATCATTAGATAAGCAATTTTGTTGTTGAGTTAACTGAATACTTCTTTAACTATCAAGTTTATTCATAAATAAATACAATTTTACCATTCTTTAAGTTTTCAGCATAAGCATAAGCATAAGCACTATATTTGAAAGTATATGTTAATCTTTCTCAGGCCATATGTATAATTCTACATTTGATCTTTTGGGATATTTTTCCCATAAAAAATATTTTTTAATATTTTATGTATTATGTGTATTAATTGTCCAATAAAAATTTATGTTTTAATTCTACAAATTTTATGTGTGTATGTATTACCATTATAAAAAAAATTGTCTCACTTTATCCTTACCCTAATACTAAAATTAGACTTTCATTCGGTTAACTTCTTGTTAGTTTCAAAATTTCTTTTAACACTAAATGGAGCCATTTATTTCCTCAGCCTTGTATAGCTTAATCATTTGCCCGACAAGTTTTGGTCTCAAAACAACCGACTCCGTCATATATCACTTCCTGTTTTTATCTTTAAACATTTTCAATGTGTTTTTAGATTTAATTCCTTGATGCCTATTCAAAAGGGAGATCCATTATTTGTATCTAGATAGGAAATATATTTTTTGTAAAGAAAAATTTATCAGTGCATCTCTAGATCCTTCTTAATTGCAATTGCATTAGGCCAAATACATTCTTAGTGCCAACTAGACTAACTAATGTGTGCCTATTCCCAAAAGAAAATCAAGCCTATACTTTGATGGGAAAAGGGCAACACGCATAAGACTATATCACTACGCAACTGTAAACTTGGCATGATGTCTAGCTTGACATAAATGGTGTAATGTTCCTATAAGTCCAACCTAGCGTACGTCAAGCATGATGACATAATAAAAGACTCTCCATCAAAATACAGTTGGGTTGACAAGATTTAACATCTTCATTTATACCTTACATCAATTCACTCAAGCCTATTTCAAAAGGAATCATATAATGCTTACATTTAGATCTTAGAAAAGAAAAACATGCACAAGGACATATTGCTACATGACCGTAAACTTAGCATAGTGCCTAGTCTGATACAAATGCCACAAATGTGTATTAATTATCCAGTTAAAGTTTTATGATTTTAATAATATAAATTTTATGCCCTTAACTTGAAAATTTTGGTCCTTCACTTGACCCTTAACCCTAATTAACTTGTAATTTCTTAACTTCTTGATAGTTTCATAAAACTTTTCAACACCAAGTAGTAGAACCCTGTATTTTCTTAGTATTGTTTAGCTCGATCATTTGCCAAATAAGTTCTAACCTTAAAACAATTCATTTTATGATATGTCACTATCTATTTTGCATGTTTAACCATTCCCAATATGTTCTTGCACCGGAACTTACATAATGTAAAGGGATGAAGAAAATGTTGAATAATAGAGAGATATACACCATCTATTAGATACCCAAAATTAATAAATATAGATACGTCATTTTATTAAAAAAATAATATATTCATCATACATGTACCATAGCAACTTTCATACATATAATATTAAATATAATATTTATAACAAACAGTGACTAACAATGATTTACTCTCATTGGTAAAAAAAACACTCAAGCGCGTTTTTAACCGATATTTTTTTATCATTAGTTAGACTTGAGATTCATGTCTGATGTTGATCCGTGTTTTTCACATGCCCTAATTTCTTTTCCATCACTTGCCCAACAAGTTCCCACCGCTAAAACAAAATATTCCAACTGGACCCACTTCTGTCAATACATGACACATACAAATTGATGAACACAAACAAAAACGGTTGTGTCCTTTCTGTCCTTCTCTCTGCCCCATCAGCAACTTGCTCTACTATTCCTCATATTTAGTCTAGTGCTTGCTTTGTACTCGTTTTAATTATTGAATAGTACTACTGAATAGTACTACTATGAATCAGTTAATTATTATTATATTAAAATTTTGATCACTTATGGTCGTTAAACATCGGATTGGTTACGACCCACTCCCAAAGATTTAATTTTTTGCCAAATAAAATTATCATTAGTTGGGCACCTCTAACAGATTAACAGAATTGATTATCGTTCAGTTCTGAAATCCTGGCTATGCTGTTATGTACAGTACGAAAATTATTATCATTTTTTACCCTTAAGAAAAGGGAAATTAAAATTAAACTAAAAAGGAAAAAAAAAAGGAAAAAAAAAAAAAACCACCGCTTCTCTGCTCTTCGATTCATGCACAATCCTGCCCAGTTGGCTGATTCGAAATTCCAAGGGACACCTGCGTCTTCTCTTTCCTCTACTTCACGTTGCTAATTCCCATGCGTTTCACCACAGCGTTTCCAATGGCTTCAGTCTGCATACACAGTCCATTCTGGTCAATCCCAGACATGTATTTCCTCACTTCCTTCCTTATCATTTCTTGCATCACCGCTAAGAACTCCGCGTTGAACAACTGCTTCCCTCGTTCCTCGCTGCTCTGCACCGCCACTGTCGGCGGCGGCGGCGGCGGCGGAGGTGATGGTGATCGTGCCTGGATCGGCTGCTTGGACCCCGACCCCGACCCGGACCAGGACCAGTTGTTGGAGGATTCAAACCCGGGAAGCGATAAGGTGAGCGACGTGGGTGGATCGGTGTCTGAAGATGCAGTTTCGATTAGGTGTGTTGAGGGAATCACCGTTGCGCTCCTCGCAATGGGTTTGAAAACATTAGCATGTGCTGAAGGAGTGGACATAGCGGGCAAACCCGGATCGCTCAAATCGGATCCAGATGGGCTACTCGGGTTCAAATAACCCGCACCGACACTGGCGGATCTTTTGAGAGGTTGGTAATCACACGAGTCGGGATCGGCTGTGACGGTGACGGCAGAGCATTTTCTCTTGAGGGTGGAATTCCAGTGATTCTTAACGGCGTTATCTGTACGACCGTTAAGAACACGAGCTATTGTAGCCCATTTGTTGCCGAACCTGGCATGCGCTCTGATGATAGCGCTGTCCTCCTCCGCCGTGAATGGCCGGTGCTCCACCTGCGGTGACAGCTGGTTGCACCACCGCAGACGGCACGACTTCCCAGATCGACCAGGAATGGATTTGCTGATCAAAGACCAGTTCCTCGGCCCGTGTATTTGAACCAGCCTCTGTAACGCATCATCTTCTTCAGGGCTCCAAGGACCCTTGATCCGATCCATGTCTTTGCTTGCAGACGCCATGGAACGATTAAGTTAAGAAACTCACTATCATAAAAACAAAGGAAAAATTAAAAATTAAAAAAAAAAATAAAGAACTGATCAAGTTTTGTCACAGAGAGAGAGAGAGGAGGTGCGGCCTCTGACTCTGAGAGAATGGGTGGGGTTTGGGAGAAATAGAAAATGCGAAAGGGATAAGCATGACTGGTTGAGCCGGTAGTGGTAACCGGTTGGAGCGGTTGGCAAGGCAGTTACTTACTAGTATACAGCTGGCAAACCATCACGCGTGGAGTTGGAGCCTTTATACAGTTACACGTATGATCACGCTATCGGTGCCTGCTGTTAAGCCAGTGTTATCTAATAAGTAAATAACTAATTAACTATTCTTATCTTACGCTGTTACCCGAATTCAATTAAATTTCACACTCAAACTACCGTGCGATGGGGTATAAATAAATAAATAAATACTGCCACCAATATAGAAAAGAATCCACGCATTCGTAAATATCTCCTCCTTGTTGACTATGACCGTTGAACCGTTGTTCAATCAAATTCTACCACCATTTTAAACTCGGGACAAAATGGTATTATCAATTTTCAGCTGTATCATCATAAAAAAATAATAAATATAGAGAAAATAATAAGGAAATAAAGGTGTGGCTTCTTCCTAAAGATAACTGATTACAGGTGTCTTGCGATATCTTATAAAATGACAATAATGTATATTTATTAATTAATTTTAAAATGTTTACTAGATTTACAAATTTGAAAGAAAGCCCTAATATTATATATTTAAATATCAAATCAGTCGTATACTCATACTTCTCAATTCTTTATGGTTATTTTTATGGTTCCGTTTGTTGCATAATTATCGGATATTTTATTTAAGTTATTTTAGGAATATGGGTTCTAATAAGCAATTTAAAAAAAAAATATGAAGGCATGTGTTTAACTTTATATGGTCTTTGTCTTTGATTTTAAATTTTTAATATTGGGGAGAAAGTCAAAAAATATTTTTTCCTGAGGAGTACTTGTTGGTTGTTGCTAGTAATGAATGGGTCTGGAATGGAAACGATGTCTTGGACAGCTCAATTTTTAAAATGATTGTACTCTTAACTCTTTATTCAATACTAGTATTATTTTTAATTTTTAATTTCTTTAGTTTTCAGTCAAAAATTTTTAATAGAACAATCTTGATTTTAATTATCACTTTGAGAAAATACTACTAAACTAAAAAAGAACAGGGAAAAAAAAGAGAACGAAGCGAGCGCATGGAAGCGCTGAGCTGGCTAGGAAAAGGACAAATTGAAGTAGTAGCACAATCTGGGGATGAGCGCTACTAATATCATGTCAGTAAAATCCAGCCTGTCAAAACCACTAAAGTCACAGGCTCCCAACGGCCTTCTTCCCCACATTACTGCCACTTTCCAGTCCTTGCCAAAACAGCAAACCCCTTAACTTTAATTAACCTTAAATTTGGAATTTCGTAAAATTTATCTGTGGGTATGCAACACCTTTTTTTATTTGTATGAGTTATAATGTAAATCAGTGTATCAAGGATGCAAATTAAAAAATAAAAAATTATTAAAAAAACAAAATATTAAATATATTAATTAATGGTATTAAATGGTACACTTTTTAATAAAAAATTCACCTTTAACTTTTAAGATAGTCTTTAGTATTTCCACTTTTACTTTTTTCTAATAAAAAAAGTTGATTATTGATTATTGATAATATTGATTCCATTAGTAAGTCGAACAGCTGAACCAATTTTTATTGATATAATAATAACTAATAAGGATTTTATTTAATGAAACAGTTGATAAGTTTGTTAAAAGTTAGAAATTTAAGTTTTTAATTAAAAGTTGTTAGTTGAAAATTTAAAAGTTATTATTTGTTAACTAAGTTTATTGAATTGAAATTTAGAAATATTTGATAAAAGTAGTTATTAAACTTATTGCTAGATATACAACAACATATAAGATATGTTTATCAGATTTTGTATATAAACTCTATTTTTATTCTACATAAAAAATATATGTTTCAATAATTAGGTAACATTTTAAAATGGAATAAAACAAAACATATAATTTCTGGTGTAATTTAAAAATAATATAAAACAAAATATAGGATTGGAAAAATAGTAGACTTTGGTTCTTGAAAAATGGTGGAAGTAAAAAAAAAACAAAACAAAGTTTCAATAAATTTCTACTATATTTCTCTTTTCTATCGAAGAGAAATTCTTTTTTCTTATGAGGCCCACACTAATATATATATATATATATATATATATATATATATATATATACTGCCTAACTTTTCTTCTACTAACTAGGGATGTTTATATCCAATCCAATGCAAATTACATAAATCGAACCAAAAAAATCGAGAATCAAATCAAATCAAAAATCGCAAAAACAAATTTTTTTTAATTGAATTGGGTTGATTTTCGAATTCAGTATTGAAAACCTATCCAATCCAAACTGATATACTAATATACTTTTATGATTTTATTATTTAATATTATGTTAATATTTATATAAATATATCAGTTTAAAACTAGTTTTAAATTAGTTTTCATGTCTCATGTTCTTCATTTTTATTTAATTTAATATTTATTTTAATAAATATACCTTTCAATAAAAATATTTACTATTATTTCATAATTTTATCACTTTTATCTAACATTTATTGTCTATTTAAAAATCGAAAATCGATCCTATATAATCCAATTTGAATCGGATCAGATTGGATCGAATTTGAAAAAATATCAAAGATCGGATGATAAAATAACAATGATTGAATTGGATAATATTTTGCCTCAAAACTTATTCAAACCTAGCCGTGACCACCCCTATTACTAAATAAACAAATATTTTTTCCATCGTATCTCATCTCCTTCCTCCGTATTTCCACCCCATTTGTTCCTTGCCAAAAAGAGGTTTTCATTAAAAAATAAAGACTCAATTTAATATATAATTAGTATATACATGAAAATATATATAATTAATATATTTAAATATTTATTTTTTATTTTATATCTATTTTATAATGAATTATTATGTTAAAATATGAAGTATATGTTGAATTTGAAATGGATAATTTAAATTTGATATGTTAATTTTATAGTATAATTAATTTGTATTAGGGATTTAATATGATTGTTTATATTAAAAGTCAATTACTTTGAATTTGAATTATTCATTCATAAAAATCAATTATTTCAACCATATTAATCCCGTTTGTTTAAAATTATTTCTTAAAAGAATCACTTCTTTTTAAAAAAAATCACTTATATGAATTTTTAAGTTGTTTGTCTAAACTTTTTTCAAGAAGCAGAATCAGAAAATAATCAGTTTTCTGTTTTTTTCAAGAAGAAATTAGAGTTGCTTCTTGAAAAAACAGTTAAAATATAAGAGAGAGAAAACTGTTTAACAATGTGAATGCATTTATTAAACAATGTGAAAGCATTTATTGTAGCAAATAAAGTGTTTTTTATGATTATAGCCAAACGAACATTTATTTTTTATTACACAAGAATCTCTAAAATAAAATCAATTTTTTTAAGTAATTTAAGAAAGTACTTTTTTTAAGCAATTATTTATCCTGTAATATTTTATATTATTTTAAAGTTAACATATTTTTTATGTAATTTAAATGTTGAGATACTCATCAATTATCATATTACTCAAATTTTAAATTTGGTCATTTATTACTATAAATAATAATTGAGGAATATATATTATTAAATAATAATGATAAGAATTTAAATTTAAATTAAAAAGGTTTTAATATAAAAGTGTTAAAGATAAAAATAGTAAATGTTTAAATTTCGTAATATAATTTTTTTAATTATTAATTGAAAAATATTTAGAAGGAATGTGCGTAAAAGACATTTTCCAAAAAAAACAAGAAAAGAGAGTGACATAATGAATATCAAAATTATTATTATATATAAAGATTTGATGTTAGAAAATCTATACTATTACATTTTGGTTGTTTTGTTTTCACTGTTCATTGGGGGTCTTTTTGCTATATATAGTTAAATTTACTTTACTATATATAGTTAGTTTTACTTTAATATATTGTTGATGGATTTCTTATAAATATATATATATATGGTTCCTTATTTAAAATTTAAATTCAAATTAGTGCCTATATTATTTTTTTTGTCACACCTTTTTTTCTTTTTTTATTATTATAATATTAAAAAATTTCTCACATTATCCATTCATATTAATTTATTTCATTACATAAGTGGTTTTTTTGTGAACTACGTTTACCCTTGACAGGAGGTAGTCTTGCTCCAGTTATTTTCCTTTTCTTTCTTTTTCTTATCACAATTTCATTTTTTTATTATTTTACTAAAATATTTTCTCTCGATATAATTTAAATTTATAATTATATTTATGATGTATTTTTTAAAATTTTCTATAAATATATTTTTTTAATTAGAATTATAAAATTCATAATTATGTTATTTTCTTCTATTTCAATAAAATTACATGGTCGAGCGCTCATCACAGTCACGTTACAGAGAAATTAAAGACCCCGGGTGTCGGGTAACAACACCTCACAGTCATGCATTGCATATTAAACATGGTTTCAATGATGAGAAATTATGTGTAATTCATTTATTCATGATGTTAGAACCACAGGAAACACTAGAAGGGGAGGTTGAATAGTGTTTTAAGCTTTTTGATTGATTTTGGAAATCTTTAATTTAAATCATGAAGATGAACAATGTTCAAAACAAGTCTTAAGATCAGAGATAATTAAAACATGCGGAAGATAAGAAAAATAGAGTTTCTTCTAAAGCTTAAGATGGTTTTAAACAGAGGCTTCTCAAAGTATCTTCTGAAGATTATTACAAAGAGTATTTTCAGAACGGTTTCTGAAATACTTCAGATGACTAGAGGTTGTCTGACGTCTGTTTCTGATTTCTGAACTAAGCTCTTTCCAGACTCACTTCAGATAATTATTTTAGAAGTTCTTCAAGGTACATTCTTTGTAATGCTTCAAATGATATGAGAGACATTTCATGTTTTGTTCATATGAAAGATCATTTTATTGAAATAGTTGTGTTAAGTTTATTATGAAAAATACTTTTCAATCCCCAACATAAATATGAAAACTGTAAATAAAGAGATTAAGGGAAAGAGAACTTAGGCACATAATTTATCCTGGTTCACCCACAAACCCGTGAGCTACATCCAGTCCCAGAGGCAAACCACCACTGGATTTTCCACTATCTGAACTCAGATACAAGTATTCTTTTACCACAACCTCTTCAGGCTAAACAACAAGTATTCCTTTGTTTTCAACTGCCTCTCCAGGCAACTCATGCAGTATTCTTTTACAGACAAGCCTCTCCAGGCTCAACAAGTATTCTTTCTTACCAAGCCTCTCCAGGCTCTAAACCAAGTATTTTTTGTCAACCAAGTCTCTCCAGGCTCAACAAGTATTCTTTCTTCCACCAAGCCTCTCCAGGCTCTCAGACACTTAACCAAGTGTAGAGTATTCTCTCTTCCACCAAGCCTCTCCAGGCTCTCAGACACATAAAGTGTTTACAAATTAAACTAAGTTTAAGTTTCCACGAAACATAAACTTAATCTTTTCCTGTACTAGAGGTTAACTGAGTACTACTCATGATACAATGAATAAATCTAAGTACAAGGTTAAGACAGTGATACAAGTGTATAATCTTGTCTTCTATGTGAGGTACATTCTCCCTCAACTGATTTGACTAAGAGAAATATGAAATTGATCTTCAGCCTTTTTCTGATGAACTTGTGTCCAACTTGGTTGAACCATCAAGTAGTTAAAACCATTTCTTGGTCGTCTTTTTGACCAACTTAACAGCGGCCTGGTTGATTGTTTCTTCAAAACCAACTACGACAACAACCAAATTTAATCTTGAGGCTATTTATATGTTCTGATGAAATATAGCCGTTTGAAGATGTTTGATAATACCGTTGAGATGTTGATGATGTGGCTCATATAGCCGTTATGTAATAGTGTCTCAAACGGTTGCTTATTCTTAAGCAAATAAGTGTTCAGAAGACCTTGTTCTGACACTTCTATAGATGAGCTCTTTTGAGAGATTTTCTCGATATATCTCTGCTTATTTTCTCTCTTGATTTTCTTCTGCTTTCTTCAGCTTTTCTCTGATTTCCTTTGGAGTGTATATGAGGAGATATCCGTTAGATTTGTCCTTTTGCTTATTTTGTATATACTTCCTTTTTATTTGCTTCCTGACACCATTTCTTCTTACTTCTTTGAGTGAGGTGTTTAGTCCAAAAGTTGTTGTTGCAGTTTCTTCTTTGACTATATGATAATATAAACATTTAATCATATAATCTTTGCTTCTATGTTGAGAGCTGTTTCATGCATTCAGAATGTTGATACGTTCAGATGATTGATCTCTCCAATCTTCACATATACTCTTGATGCTTGCTTTATCGTATTGTAATTTTATCAGCTTCAACAAATGCTCATGGATGCTTCATTCTTCTTCTTCTTATAAAATATTTCTTCTGATGTTCAGATGATTGTAGCTTCATTCTTCTTCTTTTGAGATTTAGATAAAGATGTTGAATTAAATGTATTTTATTCAAACATCTTTCTTGTTGCTTTTACTTAGTCTTCTATCCCGTTCTGGACAACCAGCAGGTGCAGGTGCAGGTGCAGGTGCAGTAGGTCTGCGCACACAAAAATGCATTTGTTGCAGGTGCAGCGGTCATTGGAGAAAGTCATTGCAGAGTTTCCTTATTTGTGCAAGACTTTGGTCGAGGTATAAAAGTATGTTTAGCTTTTATACTGAGATGCCTTTTGTTGCAGGTGCAACAGTCATTAGAGAAAGTCATTGCAGAGTTTCCTTATTTGTGCAAGACTTTGATCGAGGCATAAAAGCATGTTTAGCTTTTATACTGAAATAAGTGTACTCCATTTTGGTAGAGTGTGCTTTACACTTTAGCAACGTCTTCAAGAGATCAATTCTTGATTCTGTTTGTAGACTTCTTCAGATAGTCTTCACGTCTTCAGACGGTCTTCACGTCTTCAGACGGGTTGCGCACTTCAGACAGCTTCAGCACTTCAGACGAGTTGCATTCTTCAGACAGCTTCAACACTTCAGACGAGTTGCTTACTTCAGACAGCTTCAACGCTTCAGACAAGTTGCTTACTTCAGACAGCTTCTACGCTTCAGACAACCTTTATATTAAATCCTGCATTTGTTCTTCTGATCCTGATTTTGTTCATCAAGTCTTCTTATGAATATTCCAACCTGAAACACAATCAACAAACCAATACCTTTCTCAGTAGAATCTGTTTATATAACCTTATTTGTTCTTATTATGTTCTTATATAATCTTATTTGTTAATCATTAAAACTAAAGGATATTAAGTCTTTGAGTCAGGTTTGAATGCTCAAATTGATTAATAGACTTCACAATCTCCCCCTTTTTAATGATGACAAATAAGATATGTATAACTTACAAAATGTTTTAAGGAAAGATGGTTAAGTATATAGAGGGCTCCCCTTATCTATAATACTCCCCCTGAGAAGAACATTTATTCTTTAGTTTGTTAAATGTTGCCAATTGTTAATATTCTAAATACTAACAAGATTAGATACATTTTGTTAACTTCTTAGAAACTAGATGTTTAATTTTTTAGATACCAATTATTAGTACTTCTTAGAAACTAGATGTTAATCTTTTAGATACCAAATATTAATTGTTGTTAATCATTGAGAACTAATAATACCATATATTATTAACTTATCTCAGATACCAATTGTTATATAATTACACTATTATTACATATATCAATTGTTATCATAAGTTATTCTTACTGTTATATTTCAGTTATGACAGTTGTTATCTTCTGAGTTTCTAGTTACCTGTTACATACATCATTTTGTTAGTTTTTATATTTCTCCTCCTTTTATATTTCTCCCCCTTTTATATACTTTTAGTAGTACATACAATATTTCTAGCATTTTGTTAGTTGTATATTTCTCCCCCTTTTGTCATTAATTAAAAAGGTTCACTATGTTGAATTTCATATCGTTCTTCCTATTTTAAGTTCACTTACTTTTACCATTATTGCTTAGTTGTATTTCTTTATTGTTTATATTTCTCCCCCTTTTTATCTTACATTAAAGTTTTTAGTCATTGTTTGAATCTTGATATCAGTTGTTCTAATTTTGCAGAGACGTTATTACTCAAATTGTTATTATTATTATTCAGATACCAAAGATTAAGGAATAAATACCAACTGTTAAATGAAACAACTTTTGATAAACAAAAGAAACTGAAATAAAAACAGAATAGAAAATAGAAAATAGAAATAGAGGAGAAGATGTGAGAAAACATTTTAAAAAGGAAAACTTTTAAAACATACTTTTCAGACAAGCAAGAGATTTATGATTATTATTATCTGAGAAGCTTTTAACATTTGAGTCTTTTAAGTCTTTTCTTAAAAATTTTTTTGTTGATTAAAATTTTACTAGAGGACAAATTTTTCACAGATATTTAAGTTTTAAGATGAAGTGATGTTACCATTAGATTTCCTCATTATTCTCTGGATGGAAGAATGCTTTTCTGACATTGCACCTTTCTTTAGAGACTTTTCCTTTTTCTGAGGGTTGCTTGATATCTGCAAGTTCTAGTATGTGCTCCAAGAGATTCTTTGAACAATAATCTTGACCTATCCCTCAAGGATTGAGATAGACTTTAATGGCTTGAGTATTAATCACCTTAACATTTCTGACCCACAATTTCAGCAGGTTCATAGAGAGCCTTCTGAACAGGTTCAGAGAATAGGGATGTTACTAAGTCAAAATTATCTTCTCAAGTATTGAGGTAGGATTATTGCATGGTGTCAACCATCTTAACATTTCTGACCCACAATTTCAGTAAGTTTATTTATGAACTCTCTGAACAGGTTCAGACAATGGAGATGATATCACACTAGCCATTCTTTTAGATGATGTTGCTTTAATCAGCCTTTTCCGAAGATGGTCTTTTTTTAAACCTATCTTCAAAACCTGTTTTCTGAAACATCACAAACTAAAAATACCTTTCAGTAGCATCTGATATTACTTAATAGAATTAGTTAATCATTAAAACAAATGTCTTCGGTTAATAATTTCAATTTTATTATATTTCAGCAAGAACTTGTCTTAATATATAAATTTTAATTCTGTCCTTATCTTATTAAGTTAATTGATTTTATCTTTTAGTTGTACCATTTAAAGAAGTGTGTTAAGTTAAAGATTCATTTAAGCATACAAAGTTACAAGAGAAACAGTATAAACAGTCATAGACCACATAGAATGTATCATGGATGGAACAGAGTAGAAGACTAAATATTACTATTATAAAGAAATGATAACAAAAAAATTAAGAGAAATGAAAAGACACAAGAGAAACATTGATCATCAGATGGGTTCTCAGTAATCATCAACATTCTTCTTTTCAGCTCTGAGCTTTTTAAGCTCCTTCTCAGCGGCTCTCAATCTTCTTGCAAGCCTGGAAATTCTGCAATTCACCTTCTTCAGATGATATGCACCCAACATCATCCTTTTCCTTTTTCGAGACTTTAAGTGGGTATCTTCAGTTCCTTCTTTATTGCGTGTAGCAAAAAGATGAGGAATAACCACTTGATTCTCAGGAGCTTCTTCTCTTTCATTAAGAGTCCGGTCTAACTCAGCATATGCAGCCGGAGTGAAGAAGTTAGGAGGCGGTTGGTCAAAGTGACTTCCACTGGAAAGCCCTTGTGCATCAGAATTTTCATTATCAAGGTGTTGTGAGGGTAGAAATTCTCATTATCCATCTCATTCCTAAAAGACATCTGAAACAGCAGCACCCAAGGGAGACTGATCTTCTTCTTTGTCAGCAAATGTCCCAGCACAAACCTTTCCATCAAATTGATCACCAACTTGTTGTTTCTTCGGGGAAGGATACAACAGTTTAGCACAGCAAGAAGTGCTCTAGGAGCACTCAGAAGTTGTGAAGGTCTGTAAGGGGCTAGTTGTCTTCCTCCAAAGAGATGTTCATCAAATACGAAAGTTCCACCATGCAGGGATTCCCACTTCTGAAAATATTGTTCTCCTCTAGCAGGCACACCAATCATCTCAGCAATCAGTTTGGTGTCCACGAACAATAATCTTCCCATCACCTTCGTCTCAATTCCAGTCCTACCAGGTCTAGATACCCTTGTGGAGTTGTTTCAGAACTCCAACACACTTTCCTCATGCCATGGTGAGGAAATGTTGCTGAAGAAGGGAGTCCACCCCACGGCGTCAAAGTACTCTGAGATTTTATAATCAGCCTCATCAAAGTCAGAGAGATTGACCAATTTAAAAGGTATGATTCTCTCATCAAACATGGGATGGTTTGAGTCATTTGATGATGCAGACATGTTGGCCATTGAGTACGATTTATCTTAAGAGATTAAGGTGCTTGAAGAATTCTGGCTCTTGAGGATAAGTTGATTGAAGTGTAGTTCCCATGATGATCTTCTAATTCTTAAATAGGCAATCAAGCATTGCTTCGTTCAATGAAGAATAACGGTTACATGCACCAAGCAATTATTGAGAGTGTGCATCGTGCCAATTATGAGAAACCGGTTGATGATACATTAATCCACGTTGCGCCGTATCACATTTAAAAATAATCATGATAAACATACATGACTCTTCATTTACTAAAATAAATATACACATATATTCACGCATACGATGCAGATAATATGCACACAAAACAAGTAATATGCATCAGGTAATTTTATGCATAATTAAATACATACATAAAGGACAGTTAGCATGCAATCATTTATTTTCACACAAATACACTTATACGTTAACAATTTCAATAACACACAAAACATGCAACAACCAACAATTATATTAAGACCAGGATAAGAAGATGTTACCCCGTATATGATCTTGAGATAGATGTACTTTCCTTTTCCAGTTTCATCCTTCTGAATGATGCCTTGTATGAATAATGAGTTTTAAGAAAATGATTTTCTTTTCTCATTATCATTCTTCAGAGTTGCATCAGCTTGGTGAGATTTCCATCTACTGAGGATCTACTCCTTCTGCATTTGTTAGATGCTCAACCCGAAGGTGAGCTCTGATACCAATTGTTAGAACCTCTTTCACTCTCTTTGGTTTAACTTGTCATATTTGTTTGTACCTCTCCTATAATTGTCACTCCATTAGTACCCTAATAAAGACCTCTTAATTTGTGGATGTATGTGTAATTTGCAGTGGATAAGTAGAAGATAAGCAAGCTTATGATAGTGCAATTTTCATGGGTCGAATTTGAGAGAAACACAGACCTTTTAAACACTTGAGAGATTGAGAGTACTTCCTGCGAGGTTCTATCAATTTGAATCCACTATTTTCAATTGAAGTTGCCTTTCTATTTTTGAGATGCATAAAGATAAGAATTCATGAATGTTATGATGTCTTGTAATCACCTCTAGCTCATGTTTTCTTTACATTTCACTAATTTCATTGGAAAGCACCACTTTGAGTCAATAATTCATGCTTGTTTCCAATTTTGCCCGGGACGTGCAAAAGATAAGTGTGGGGGAATTTGATAAATACAAATTATACACATTAATCATCCCTCAAATTTAACCTTTTAATGCATTTTTTATGCTTAATTAACAAGTCATAAGCATATTATGCCAATTCAGGTTCATATTGGGCTCAATTACATTTTTTCAGCATTAAACTGTTTTCGTATTTCAAGCATAACTTGAGTTCTAGACATCTAAAAATTATGTTCTTTACATTGTAGGAAAGATAAAAGAGAGCCCTAAAACTTTGATGAAGAACCCAAAAGCTAAATCGGATGGCTAGTGAGTCGAAATGGGCTTGGAAGACCGAATAGTCAGCATCATATGAAAACCTGACCAGCACTCAATGATTGGGCCATAACTTGGGCTAGAAAACTCCTTTTGGGCTCAACCCAGCGGCATTTGAAAGCTAAGATCCAGAGCTTGATTTCATATGAAGACAACTCTCTTGGATTCTGCCAGATTGAGGATGATATGCTCGGTGCAAGTGGGAGACAAGTAGGTGAATGATAGCTAGAGTAGGTGAATAATTCAAAGTAATGGACAAATGCATTAGGTAATTGATCAATAAGTCCATTTGTGGACAAAACATGCTTAGTCATTGCTGAGTGATCATGTTTGGAATGGCATCTTTTCCCCTCCTATAAATAGGAGGGCTTGCTAGGGAGAAGAGCATCCAAGTTGTAGTAGAAATTACTAAGAGTTTCATTTACTTTTGTTCATCTTTTTGTAAAGTCTTCATGGAAGGCTAAGTTTTTATTCAATTCAAGGAGTCAAGCTTATTTTCATCTTGGTTTTGAGGTTTGATCTTCATTTACATGCTTGATTGAATTACATCTACCATGCTTTTCTACTCCACTTGCTTCAATTCCATATTTCTTTTATCAAAGCTTGATTGGTTAACATGTTTTGGTTATGAAATTTGTTATTGATGTATGTTGTACTCTTGATTGGTTAATCATCATACAATGATTGAAAAGCATAGAGTAAGCAATTAAATTGAAGGTGTTCATTTAATTATTTACTTCAATTGGGTTCCGTTTATAAAATTGATTTGGATCTAACATAAGATTTTATGGTTATTTGATCTTGTTAATCTTAATCAATTGAATTCTGGAAATTATTTCAGTAGTGAATCCGGGATCATTGTAGGGGTTCCACATGATTCTAAGTTGATAGATTTAATCTCTTGAATGCATGTTATTAATAACCAATGATTTACCATGAAAATAGCCTCTGAATTCCTTGGATTGATATTGTCTTGAATTGATTCAACCTTTGCTTTTAACTTGATCTTTTATTTTCTTCAGTTTATTCCAATCAATCAAACACCCCCCAAAGAAGGATTAATTTGAGTGGATCTTCAGGGTTCGACCCGGTTTATACCATTCTACTACAAGTAGTTTGCAGATCGGAGAATTATAAGTATAATTTTGTGCAGGTTCGACAACTGTCAAAATTTTGGCGCCGTTGCCGGGGATCCACTTGATAGTATCCTTTTATTTATTTTTTTTATTGTGATTTTTTTAGTTCTTTTGTTTCCTTCTTGTTTTTTCCTAGTTTATGACTAGATCTTCTACTTCAAAATTAATTGAATTTGATCCAGAAATTGAAAGAACTTTACACAGATCTAAGAGAAAATTGTTTGCTCAAGTTAAACAACCTGTTGATATAAATCAATTTGAACAAATGGCTAACAATGTGCAGGATAGAACTTTGAGGGAGTTGGCTGCTCCTGATGTTACATACCAACCTTTGTGCATTGAATATCCAAACTTGGATGTTGATTTTGAACTTAAATCTGGTTTAATTCACTTGCTTCCTAAATTTCATGGTCTTGCAGGAGAAGATCCACACAAACATCTAAAAGAGTTTGAAGTGGTTTGCTCCTCCATGAAACCTCAAGGAGTTGCTGAGGAAGCACATCAAATTGAGAGCTTTTCCTTTCTCACTTACTGATGTTGCTAAAGATTGGTTGTTTTATCTTCCTGCAGGTTCTGTAACATGTTGGAATGACATGAAGAAGGTATTCTTGGAGAAATACTTCCCTGCTTCAAGAACTGGTGCTATCAGAAAGGAAATTTGCGGAATTAGGCAAATGACTGGAGAGACTCTGTACGAGTACTGGGAGAGATTTTTAAAGTTGTGTGCCAGCTGTCCACACCACCAAATAAGCGATCAACTTTTAATCCAATACTTTTATGAAGGATTATTGCCTATGGAAAGAACCATGATCGATGCAGCAAGTGGTGGTGCATTAATGAACAAAAGCATCCATGAAGCAAGAAGCCTTATCTCTACCATGGCTTCCAACACCCAACAATTTGGGACCAGAATCACGCCAACTCGGGCAGTGAACGAAATTCAAGTGTCACAGGAAGAACAACAAAGGCTGCAGAATAGACTTGATGAGCTAACATCCTTAGTGAGACAAGTGGCAGTAGCTCAGCAACAACCTTCTCAAACACAACAACTACTTTTGCAAGCACCGGAAAAGGTATGTGGTATCTGTAATTGCTCATCTCATCCAACTGATGTTTGCCCTACCATTCAAGCAGGTGAATCTGTTGCTGTAACTGGAGCTTTCCATGGGAGATCACAACAACAACAACGTTATGATCCTTACTCAAATACATATAATCCTGGATGGAGAGATCATCCCAATTTGAGATGGGGTAACAATACAAGACCACAACCTCAACAACAGTTTCAGCATAATGCAGGTACTAGTAGACCATCTTACCAGCAACCTGTGAGACATCAAATGCATCAACAAAATGTTGCAGCTCAAGCAGCCTTCACAACCTAACTCTGAACCTTCACTAGAAGATCTTGTGAAGCAAATGGCTGCAACAAATCTGCAATTCCAGCAAAGGACGGAGGCTACCATTCAGAATTTAGAAATTCAAATTGGACAACTTGCCTCTTCACTAAATGAGATGCAATCTAAAGGTTCCGATAAGTTGCCTGCTCAACCAGTGGTGAACCCCAATGTCAATGCAATTTCCCTTCGATCTGGAAGGGTGATGGATGAGTCAAACATACAGAAAGCTGCTAAAAAACCAAGACTTCATTCAAACAATGCACCAGATGATACAAAAGTACAACCATTGGATCACGCAGAAGGAGCAAAGCCATCAGATGATGATGCATCTTTTCGAAATTCTGAGAAAAGTATGCAGCAGAATGTACCACTACCATTTCCTCAAAGAGCTGCAAAATCCAGGAAGGTAGACGAGATGGAGAAGGAGATCTTGGAAACCTTTAGGAAAGTGGAAGTCAATATTCCACTTCTGGAGGCAATCAAGCAAATTCCAAGATATGCTAAGTTTCTCAAAGACTTGTGCACACACAAAAGAAGGCTGAAGGGAGATGAAAAGATTAGTATGGGGCAAAACGTTTCAGCCATCATTCAACAAATGCCCACAAAGTGCAAAGATCCAGGGACGTTTACTATCCCTTGCATAATTGGCAATTGTAAATTTGAAAATGCTTTGTTAGATTTAGGTGCTTCAATTAATGTTATGCCTATGTCTATCTTTAACTCTCTTGCCATTGGACCTTTGCAGAGTACAGGTGTTGTCATCCAACTAGCTAATAGGAGTAATGCATACCCTGCTGGACTTATTGAGGATGTCCTTGTTAAAGTTAATGATTTGATTTTCCCTGCAGATTTCTACATTTTAGATATGGAGGGAGAGTCTAAATCCAATAAGGCTCCGATTATTCTAGGGAGACCATTCCTTAAGACAGCTAGAACAAAGATTGATGTCCATGCAGGAACTCTTTCCATGGAGTTTGGAGATGATATTGTCAGATTTAATATATTTGATGCTATGAAGCATCCCATGGAGGAGCACTCTGTTTTTCATATTGAGTTACTAGATGATCTGGTTGATGATACCTATTCTGAGCTGTTTAATGAAGATTTCCCTTCTTTTGCTGATTTACATGATGTTTACACCTGTAACAATTGTGTAGATTCTATATTATGTCCTGTTTGTGCTGAGATTGATACTTACTTGCAGGAGGATTTTCATGATGCAGGTAGTATACATCATGATGATGGTGTACCTGATGATTCAACAGAGCTAGAAGGTAATGATTTGATTGAATTGGATGTTGTTGAGTTACAGGTTGCAGATGCAATTCCATCCACCAGGACACTTCCCTCAATTGAGCAACCACCTACATTGGAGCTCAAACAACTCCCAAAGCATTTGAAATATGCTTATTTAGAGGAGAATGAAAAGTTACCTGTGATTATTTCAACAAGTCTTCAGGCTGAGCAAGAAGAAAGGTTGTTGCAAGTCTTAAGGAAGCATAAAAGGGCAATTGGATGGACCTTAGCTGACATTCCTGGTATTAGCCCTTCTATGTGCATGCATAGGATCTTACTTGAAGATGGAGCTAAACCAATAAGGCAGCCACAAAGACGTCTAAATCCTCTAATTTTGGATGTCGTGAAGAAGGAGGTGACCAAGCTTTTACAAGCCGGCATCATTTATCCTATATCTGACAGTCATTGGGTAAGTCCAGTCCAAGTGGTCCCGAAGAAGTCTGGCCTCACAGTAGTGAAGAATGATAAGAATGAGCTTATTCCTACCAGAGTGCAAAACAGTTGGAGAGTTTGTATTGATTATAGGAAACTTAACCAAGCAACTAGAAAGGATCATTTCCCTTTGCCTTTTATTGATCAAATGCTTGAGCGTTTAGCTGGGAAATCTCATTACTGTTTTCTTGATGGCTTTTCAGGTTATTTCCAGATTCACATTGCACCAGAGGACCAGGAAAAGACCACATTCACCTGCCCCTTTGGAACTTTTGCCTATAGGAGGATGCCATTCGGCCTATGCAATGCCCCTGGTACCTTCCAGCGGTGCATGGTCAGTATCTTTGCTGACTTCCTTGAAAAGTGCATGGAGGTGTTCATGGACGATTTCACTGTGTATGGTTCTTCGTTTGAAACCTGTTTAGATAGTTTAGATAAGGTTTTACATAGATGCATTGAAACTAACCTTGTTCTTAATTTTGAGAAATGTCACTTTATGGTTGACCAGGGTATAGTGTTAGGACATGTAATTTCAAAGAAGGGTATAGAAGTGGATCCTGCCAAGATTGATGTAATTTCTAGTTTACCTTACCCATCTTGCATTCGCGAGATTAGATCATTTCTTGGTCATGCAGGTTTCTACAGACGCTTCATCAAAGACTTCAGCAAGATAGCCCTTCCACTTTCTAACTTGCTACAAAAAGATGTTGATTTTAACTTTGATGACAGGTGCAAGGAGGCTTTTGATCAACTCAAGAAATCATTGACCACAACTCCAATTATCAAGCCACCAAATTGGACACTCCCTTTTGAGATCATGTGTGATGCATCCAATTATGCTGTGGGAGCTGTCCTTGCACAAAGAGTTGGAAAATTTCCTCATGTCATATATTATGCTTCTAGAACTTTAGATGCTGCACAAGCTAACTATACTACCACTGAGAAAGAATTATTAGCAATTGTTTTTGCACTTGATAAATTCAGATCATATTTGCTTAATTCTAAAGTGGTTGTTTTTACTGACCATGCAGCATTAAAGTTCCTATTGAAGAAGCCAGATGCAAAACCAAGGTTAATTAGATGGATGTTGCTACTTCAAGAGTTTGATTTGGAGATTAGGGACAAGAGCGGTGCAGAAAACATGGTAGCTGATCATTTAAGCAGAATTGAGAGAGCACCTGACTCCCTCCCTATTCATGATTCTTTTCCTGATGAACAGCTTTTGGAGCTGCGTGACACCACCCCCTGGTTTGCTGATTTAGTTAATTACTTGGTTGCATCTGTTTTGCCTGCACATGCATCTAGGGCACAAATAGATAAACTTAAAAGCAATTCTAAATATTATGTATGGGAAGATCCCTACCTGTGGAAATTTTGCAGCGATCAAGTCATTAGGCGTTGTGTGCCAGATCATGAGTTTAATTCCATTCTAGATTTTTGCCATACATTTGCATGTGGTGGGCACTTTGGACCTCAACGTACTGCTAGAAAGGTTTTGGACTCTGGTTTGTATTGGCCTACCTTGTTTCGTGATGCTTACAGGTATTGTAAGAATTGTGAACAATGCCAAAGAATGGGCAACATATCACGTAGAAATGAGATGCCTCAACAACCATTGTTGTTCTGTGAGGTGTTTGATGTTTGGGGCATTGACTTCATGGGACCTTTCCCTAACTCTTTTGGTTTCAATTTTATTTTACTGGCTGTGGATTATGTTTCTAAATGGGTAGAAGCAAAAGCCACTCGCACTGATGACTCTCATGTTGTGATTGACTTTGTCAGGTCTAACATTTTTAGCAGGTTTGGAATTCCAAGGGCAATCATCAGTGATCAAGGATCTCATTTCTGCAATAGGAACATGGCATCCTTGTTGAAGAAATATGGGGTGATGCACAAGATGTCTACACCATATCATCCTCAAACAAATGGTCAAGCTGAAGTATCCAACAGGGAACTCAAACAAATTCTGGAGAAAACAGTCCAACCGAATAGGAAAGACTGGAGCAAAAGGCTTGATGATGCTTTATGGGCCTACAGAACAGCTTATAAAACTCCTATAGGGATGTCCCCTTACCGGATAGTCTTTGGCAAAACATGCCATCTACCGGTAGAGATTGAGCACAAAGCATATTGGGCTATTAAGCAATGCAATTTGAACTTGGATAAAGCTGGAATGCATAGAAAGCTTCAATTGCAAGAACTTGAAGAAATTCGGTTAGAAGCATATGAGAATTCCAGAATTTACAAGGAAAAGACTAAAGCATTCCATGACAAGATGATAACAAGAAAAGAGTTCATTGTTGGACAAAAAGTGCTCTTATATAATTCTCGTCTTAAGCTGATGCCTGGTAAGTTACGTTCTAGATGGTTAGGCCCATTTGTGGTTACTAATGTTTTTCCTTATGGTGCAGTAGAGATCACAGATGAGACAACCAAAAAGATCTTCAAGGTAAATGGACATCGGCTTAAGCCCTTCTATGAGGGTTTTCAAGAGCATACGGTGGAAGAGGTGCACCTGCACAATGCCACCTACTTGGCTTGACTTAAAGTAGAAATTTCTCTTCCCAATTTTTTTTTCTATTTTTTCTTCAGTTATTGTTGTTAATGATATGTGTTTTTCATTTTGTTGATTATGTGTGGAGAGTTTTCTAGAGTTTTCATTATTTTTATCTTATTATTATTGTGTTTGTTGTGCAATGCTTCGATTTGTTCTCCTTAACTATTATATATACAGAACAATCCACCCTTGCACTGAACAACTTTGCTAGAGAGAAAGAATGGAGGAAACCCTCGCCAAGCTCAGAGTTCGGTTCCCTACTCTCCCTCAAGACGATCTCAGGAAAATTTACAGATGTAGACTTGAAAGGCTAAGAGTACTGATGCGCTTAGGCCTTCCTGAGGATGTACGTTGGATCATCGAGGCCAAGGTACGCTTAGCAGGTGAATTTCAAGATTCATTTGCTAGACATTTGTCAGGAATGGGTAGGAGTTCTTTTTCTAAAAAAAGAAGAGCAAAAAGAATGCAAGTTTGTTATAAGTGTGCAAGATGGAATTGTAACTCGAGATGTAAGAATGTCGGAATGACTTCTATAAATCGAGAAGATAAAATTAAATTCATTAAGGATGGACTGAGTAAGGAGTCTTTGGATAACATTAGCCAGGCTCTTGAGACGCATCCTAGTGGACAGGTTCAAATGGTTCTTCTTGATTTAGCTGAATTATTCCGAAGGGAGAAGGAACAATATAGTCTTGGGAATCTGACTCTAAAAGACCCTGTTTGCCAGTTTATAAGAAAATTGGATGGGAAGCAACTCCCCGACTCATAGAAGGCGTTCAAGCCGTTACTGGACGTAAAACCAGAGGAAGATGTGAGCCAAAATCACAACTACTGTTCATATGCATGTGCATCTTTGAATTCTTTTCAGTTGTATCTTTTTGACTTTATAATTCACGCCTGTCTTTAATTTGTTTTGAGTTTTCTTTTCAGCTGATTCTTTTTGACTTTATAATTCATGCGTATCTTTGTTTATCCTTACTTGTCTTTTCATCGATTAACACTTAATAAAAAAAAATAGAAAAAGAAAAAAAAATCTGACAATTTGATCTTTGTACCGGTTATTTCATCTTTATAAATTCCACTATCACAAATGATTGGTACAACAAAATGTCTTCCTTTAAAGAAACTGCAGGACCATCTACACGCAGATTCCACAGTATCTGTGTCTTTGGTGGAACCAATCTCGGAAAGGATGAAGCATTTCGACATGCAGCTTATGACCTTGGTAAAGCATTAGCTGCTAGAAAGATCAATGTTGTGTATGGAGGGGGAGTACAAGGCCTGAAGGGTTGTACAGCAGGAACTGCAATCACAAGAGGGAGCCAAGTTTTGGGTGTTGCTCTAATGGATGGTAATAACAAGAAGACCGCAAACCTTACCCTAGGCACCGTACTGAGGGTTTCAACAATGCAGGAACGTATGGCACAAATGCTATACAAATCTGATGCATTTATTGCATTACCTGGTGGTCTTGGAACCTTAGAAGATATCTTCACCGTTGTGTCTTGGGCCAATTCTAACTTCCACCAAAAGCCATTAGGGTTCTTAAATGTTAATGGTTTTTATAATGGATTGTTAAGTTTTCTGGAACAGGCTATGCATCAAGGATTCATACCTCAAGGACTGCAAAGAATCATGGCATGCTCTTCAAATGCTAACGAACTTCTTGAACAAATGCAGAACCTTTCACTTGGACCTTATGCATCAGGAAAGCAGGTGGACAAGAATAACAAAGATGATGGAAGGAAGGAAGATCCTGATACCACTCTTCGGTTGTAACTTTCCTTCCTCTTAAAGTTGTGCTTGTATAGTTTTTCATTTAAATATCAATTTTAAAAAAAAAAATCACCAATCTATAAAGACATTAGGGACAATGTCTTGATTAGGTTGGGGGGAGGGAAAAGATGGTCCGTTTTTTTTTAAAAAAAAAAATTAATAGGATGGCAGAGTAAGGAGTTATGTTTAACTCTTGATACGCATCCCGTTAGTTTAAAAAAAAAAAGAATTTGTGTTTTTGTTTTAAGCTTTCCAGTAAAGTTAAAAAGTGTAAAACAAAACATAGAAAAAAAGGTGATTTTAAGATTTTTATAACATGATTGAATTATTCCTAACATCTTGAAATTAATTGGTTTGGCAACAGAGATTTGAATTGAATGGATCAATTTTGATAGTTATTAGCCGTGAGGATTTGAGCCTTGTTGACAAATTAAACTTTCTTTCTTGTGTGATTTTCACCCATGGAATTTGTTACTTCAGAACTTGCTTTGATTCTTTTTGAAACTACTCTTGCACATGCATGAACAAAAATGATTGAGGCAAATTTTTCTTTCACTTGAATAAATTACCCAGTTAAATAGCCAACCTTACATTATTTTCCTTTGAATCACCCTTTTAAGCCTTATTTGTTGTCTCTCGTTCCATACTTAAGTATAAAACCAAACTTTTACCTAACCTTATGGAATAGAAGAGTATTGGATTTATCATAAGAATGGATTCTTGAACAAGTGTGGGGGAATGTTAATTATGTGGGTTGCTACATACTTAGTGCTTCATTGTTATGTAAAAAAAAAACTAAAAAAAAAGAAAAAAAAAGAAAAAAAAAGAAGATATGCAAAAGAATGAAGAATCCAAATGATTGAATGATGTACTTAAACTTCAATGTTTGATTTCATATGTATCTATCACACTTGTTACTTGGATTCGTTCTCCAAACCTCTTTACTCTCTTTGGTTTAACTTGTCATATTTGTTTGTACCTCTCCATAATTGTCACTCCATTAGTACCCTAATAAAGACCTCTTAATTTGTGGATGTATGTGTAATTTGCAGTGGATAAGTAGAAGATAAGCAAGCTTATGATAGTGCAATTTTCATGGGTCGAATTTGAGAGAAACACAGACCTTTTAAACACTTGAGAGATTGAGAGTACTTCCTGCGAGGTTCTATCAATTTGAATCCACTATTTTCAATTGAAGTTGCCTTTCTATTTTTGAGATGCATAAAGATAAGAATTCATGAATGTTATGATGTCTTGTAATCACCTCTAGCTCATGTTTTCTTTACATTTCACTAATTTCATTGGAAAGCACCACTTTGAGTCAATAATTCATGCTTGTTTCCAATTTTGCCCGGGACGTGCAAAAGATAAGTGTGGGGGAATTTGATAAATACAAATTATACACATTAATCATCCCTCAAATTTAACCTTTTAATGCATTTTTTATGCTTAATTAACAAGTCATAAGCATATTATGCCAATTCAGGTTCATATTGGGCTCAATTACATTTTTCAGCATTAAACTGTTTTCGTATTTCAAGCATAACTTGAGTTCTAGACATCTAAAAATTATGTTCTTTACATTGTAGGAAAGATAAAAGAGAGCCCTAAAACTTTGATGAAGAACCCAAAAGCTAAATCGGATGGCTAGTGAGTCGAAATGGGCTTGGAAGACCGAATAGTCAGCATCATATGAAAACCTGACCAGCACTCAATGATTGGGCCATAACTTGGGCTAGAAAACTCCTTTTGGGCTCAACCCAGCGGCATTTGAAAGCTAAGATCCAGAGCTTGATTTCATATGAAGACAACTCTCTTGGATTCTGCCAGATTGAGGATGATATGCTCGGTGCAAGTGGGAGACAAGTAGGTGAATGATAGCTAGAGTAGGTGAATAATTCAAAGTAATGGACAAATGCATTAGGTAATTGATCAATAAGTCCATTTGTGGACAAAACATGCTTAGTCATTGCTGAGTGATCATGTTTGGAATGGCATCTTTTCCCCTCCTATAAATAGGAGGGCTTGCTAGGAGAAGAGCATCCAAGTTGTAGTAGAAATTACTAAGAGTTTCATTTACTTTTGTTCATCTTTTTGTAAAGTCTTCATGGAAGGCTAAGTTTTTATTCAATTCAAGGAGTCAAGCTTATTTTCATCTTGGTTTTGAGGTTTGATCTTCATTTACATGCTGATTGAATTACATCTACCATGCTTTTCTACTCCACTTGCTTCAATTCCATATTTCTTTTATCAAAGCTTGATTGGTTAACATGTTTTGGTTATGAAATTTGTTATTGATGTATGTTGTACTCTTGATTGGTTAATCATCATACAATGATTGAAAAGCATAGAGTAAGCAATTAAATTGAAGGTGTTCATTTAATTATTTACTTCAATTGGGTTCCGTTTATAAAATTGATTTGGATCTAACATAAGATTTTATGGTTATTTGATCTTGTTAATCTTAATCAATTGAATTCTGGAAATTATTTCAGTAGTGAATCCGGGATCATTGTAGGGGTTCCACATGATTCTAAGTTGATAGATTTAATCTCTTGAATGCATGTTATTAATAACCAATGATTTACCATGAAAATAGCCTCTGAATTCCTTGGATTGATATTGTCTTGAATTGATTCAACCTTTGCTTTTAACTTGATCTTTTATTTTCTTCAGTTTATTCCAATCAATCAAACACCCCCCAAAGAAGGATTAATTTGAGTGGATCTTCAGGGTTCGACCCGGTTTATACCATTCTACTACAAGTAGTTTGCAGATCGGAGAATTATAAGTATAATTTTGTAGCAGGTTCGACAACTGTCATACTACTCATGATACAATGAATAACTCTAAGTACAAGGTTAAGACAGTGATCCAAGTGTATAATCCTGTCTCTATGTGAGGTACATTCTCCCTCAACTGATTTTGACTAAGAGAATATGAATTGATCTTCAGCCGTTTTTCTGATGAACTTCTGTGTCCAACTTGGTTTGAACCATCAAGTAGTTAACACATTTCTTGGTTGTCTTTTTGACCAACTTAACAGCGGCCTGGTTGATTGTTTCTTCAAAACCAACTCGACAACAACCAAATTTAATCTTGAGGCTATTATATGTTCTATGAATATAGCCGTTTGAAGATGTTTGATAATACCGTTGAGATGTTGATGATGTGGCTCATATAGCCGTTATGTAATAGTGTCTCAACGGTTGCTTATTCTTAAGCAAATAAGTGTTCAGAAGATCTTGTTCTGACACTTCTATAGATGAGCTCTTTTGAGAGATTTTCTCGATATCTCTCTGCTTATTTTCTCTCTTGGAATTTTCTTTCTGCTTTCTTCAGCTTTTCTCTGATTTCCTTTGGAGTGTATATGAGGAGATCTCCGTTGGATTTGTCCTTTGCTTATTTTGTATATGCTTCCTTTTTATTTGCTTCCTGACACCATTTCTTCTTACTTCTTTGAGTGAGGTTGTTTAGTCCAAAAGCTGTTGCTGCAGTTTCTTCTTTGACTATATGATAATATAAACATTTAATCTATATAATTTTTGCTTCTATGTTGAGAGTTGTTTCATGCTTCAGAGTGTTGATACGTTCAGATGATTGATCTCTCCATCTTCACATATACTCTTGATGCTTGCTTTTATCATATTATATTTTATCAGCTTCAACAATTCATGGATGCTTCATTCTTCTTCTTCTTCTTATAAAATATTTCTTCTGATGTTCGATGATTGTAGCTTCATTCTTCTTCTTCTGAGATTTAGATAAAGATGTTGAATTAAATGTATTTGATTCAAACATCTTTCGTGTTATTTTGCTTAGCTTCTATCCGTTCTGGACAACCAGCAGGTGCAGTGCAGTAGGTCTGCGCACACACAAAATGCCTTTGTTGCAGGTGCAACGAGTCATTGAGAAGTCATTGCAGAGTTTCCTTATTTATGCAAGACTTTGGTCGAGGTATAAAAGTATGTTTAGCTTTATACTGAGATGCCTTTTGTTGCAGGTGCAACAGTCATTAGAGAAAGTCATTGCAGAGTTTTCTTATTTGTGCAAGACTTTGATCGAGGCATAAAGCATGTTTAGCTTTTATACTGAAATAAGTGTACTCCATTTTGGTAGAGTGTGCTTTACACTTTAGCAATGTCTTCAAGAGATCAATTCTTGATTCTGTTTGTAGACTTCTTCAGATAGTCTTCACGTCTTCAGACGGTTCTTCACGTCTTCAGACGGGTTGCGCACTTCAGACAGCTTCAGCACTTCAGACGAGTTGTGTTCTTCAGACAGCTTCAACACTTCAGACGAGTTGCTTACTTCAGACAGCTTCAACGCTTCAGACGAGTTGCTTACTTCAGACAGCTTCTACGCTTCAGACAACCTTTATATTAAATCCTGCATTTGTTCTTCTGATCCTGATTTTGTTCATCAAGTCTTCTTATGAATATTCCAACCTGAAACACAATCAACAAACCAATACCTTTCTCAGTAGAATCTGTTTATATAACCTTATTTGTTCTTATTATGTTCTTATATAATCTTATTGTTAATCATTAAAACTAAAGGATATTAAGTCTTTGAGTCAAGTTTGAATGCTCAAACTGATTAATAGACTTCACAGATGATGCTCTAGATAGATATGTGTAATTGTGATGATTCTTCATTGTTTCCCCACACCGCACACACTTGTTATGCTCACTGGGACGTTGGTCTCACCCCATTCCATGGGAACAATTTTCAGTGGTGCGGGATACTTCACAGGATAGTGACGAGCAGTAGAAGACTCATGGATGTTAATAGTTTTATGTTTGATTATATTTGATGTACTGAACGTTCCTAGAACCATTACTGTTATTAATTAGGATGTTCTTAAGGAATTATTAGGTTACTATTTTGTATCGCATTGGTACCTTGGAGGCAAACTTGTTTTGATGCTCTTTGATTTATGTATGTAATGTTTGGAGCTTTAGTAAATGTTGAGTTACTTAAGCGTTTTTCCTTGGTTGCCGATATACGAAATGAGTGAATTAATTTCACGAATTTGGAAATAGTGCTCCCAACAAACATTATTTCTGAATTTAGAAATTAGTACGTTACAGTTTTCGCTGTTCATTGGGGGTATTTTTGCTATATATAGTTAACTTTATCTATTGTTGATGGATTTCTTATAAATATATATGGTTCCTTATTTAATAGTTAAATTCAAATTAGTGCCTATGTTGTTTTTGTTTTTGTTTTATTTGTCACACCTTTTTTTCATTTTTTATTATTATAATATTAAAAAATTTATCACATTATTCATTCATATTAATTTATTTCATTACATAAGTGGTTTTTTTTGTGAACTACATTTACCCTTGACGGGAAGTAGTCCTGCTCCAGTCATTTTCCTTTTTTCCTTTCTTTTTGTTTCTTATCACAATTTCATTTTTTTATTATTTTATTAAAATATTTTATCTCAATATAATTTAAATTTATAATTATATTATGATGTATTTGTTAAAATTTTCTATGAATATATTTTTTAATTAGAATTATAAATTTATAATTATGTTTTTTCTTCTACTTCAATAAATTATTGTTTTACATTTTGATTTATTATGTATTTAGTATATAGTACGTTTAAAAGGCTAAATCAATTTTTTAATTATAGGTTTAAAGTGATTTTTTTTTATAACCATAGGTACCCTCCACGGGAATATTAATATCATGGTGGGGTTAGCTCTCCTAAGAAAGGTTTTTTCCAGACACTTTATATAAGTTTAAAGTGATTGGGTTGTAGGATCTCAATCTAAATATATTTTGAATTTATAATTATATTAATATTGTACTGGTTACTATTTTCTATAAACATGATAACAATATGAAATTCACTTCTATTCTACTACTAATTATATATGATAATAGAGTAAGTTAAATTTATTATAGAACTAAGTAATATATGAAACGAACATCACCCGCAACCCAACGTTAGAGACTACTATTATAGTGTTTTACATGGGCGAAGCCAGAAACTAAGGGTAAGGGGGCCATTATTATAATTTTTCTGAATCAATTAGTTTCACTCCCAAATATATATAATTTTGTTATATATTTAATTAAATATAAAATAACGAATTAAGATAAACACTTATAATTCATATATATATATATATGTAAGTAATTTAATTTTTTATGAACTATTTTAATTAGTATTATTTTTATTATTTATTTTATTATTTAATTTAATTTTTACCTATTTATTTTATTTTTTAATAAAATATTTTATCACAAAAATTAATAAGAATTTTAAATTTATAATTTGTAAAGAATAAAAATTTATAATTACCTAGCATTATATTTTTGTCTAGAAAACAAAAAGAATTTATAAGATCATGTAACTTTTATGTAAATATGTATTATACTATACAATATCTGATAGAATTGATTCTAGAATGGTTGAGATGGATTAAGCACGCTTTATGAAGTACGTTGGACGAAAGTGATTTAAAATCAATTCTACAATCATGGTTTTGTCCTGTCACAATTTAAAACAAACAATATCAGATCCTTCTATATGGGCTTCCACACTATATCAATTTACCTAATAGACCAATATTACCACTCCGTTTCTATTTATCTGCATGAAAACACACAGATTAAAAATGCAATAATTGTTGATTTACACTAAATTTGTTGTGTTTTTTTCTGATATATCATTTTATCTCTCTATTTTAATCGTTAATTTCTCCCCTTATTATTTCTTATAAGGCTAAATGTGGAAAGAAATAATTAAAAACTATTCTTAATTTTTTAAATAGGACAGATAATTATTTTTTAGGAACAAAATAATAATATATATGATATAAAATTCAAAAAAAATTGAGGGGGCATGCCCCCCTTAGTCCCAACTAAGCCTCGCCCCCGGTGTTTTAAAGTATAGGAATATAAATAAATGTTTCAGAAGTCAATAACAAAGACTAAAGTTGACAAAAAAATACAGGGATGAAAAGTATAATTTTACCCAATTTTCAATAAAGATCGTCTATATATATATATATCAGTAAGAAACATATTAAATGATAAATTAACAACAAATAACTTACTTCACAATTATCTGTATCTATTTATTATTATTGGAATATAATTATTTTGTTCTTTTATTGATCGCATTAATTCAGAGTACTCAATGGATAAATATCCCTTTTCTTAGATATCTATACTATTCAATAGAGAAGTTTTTTTGTAACTGTTCATTCAATGGTTAATTTTTTTGTCCAGTCAATGCCTGATTTTTGTCTAATCAATAGTAGCTACTTTGAAAAGAATGTTTGTCATTTTTAAATGTGCCTTTTTTAACAATTTGAAATAGCCGATGGATTAATTTAATAAAAATAAATGAATGAATAGTAGAAAATTTATAAAAATTAAATTTTTGGTCTTTAATTAACAACACCACTGATACATTTTTTTAGGAGCCAACCACTACGCCTATAACACACTGCTTTTAGACTTCTATGTCATCATTTCAAATGATAAATAATTAATTATATGCTAAAATATATTCAGTAGTATTAAACTTGATAATTTAATCATTTTCCCCCATAAATATATTCACATCACAGTGTTTAGTGGACATTCACTCATAGAAAACACGGTCCTTATCATATTGTGTTAAAGCGAGTGTTTGTCATGGCTAATGAGTATCTTGATATATCTGGTGGACCTTGTAATGGAACCAGATTAATAAAGGTGAATGTCAGACATTGTCCCATGTTGGTGTGTATTTACCAAAACCAGTTTTCTTGCATGGTCAATTATATGTTGTTGTATCTATGGTTAAGTTCATAAGACTTATGATTCTTATATGTAATGACAATTTTAAATTGTTGTAATGTGACGAAAAATATGATGTACATGAGGCTTTCAAAAAATATAAATGAAACAAAATTATATTCCATTTTAATTATTAATATTTGTTATTTGATTTTCCAAATCCATTTTTTTAATTTTTTATCTTTATATACCAAGAAATATGAATAATATTAAAAAGGAATAATCGTTATTATTTTTTATTAAACATGTTTAATAAATTATGTATATATATCATTCAATGTTAATAATCTATATAATATAATATCTGTGCATCGCATGGGTTGGACACTAGTTAGATATATTTGATATGACAACATAGAATATTGTCGCAATATGAGAAAGGGCACATGATTTCATGAGAAATAAAAACGAACACGACTTCAAATTTTTAAAATAGTACTATTTTTTTTAGATTTAATGTATATACATTATAATGTAAAAAAATACATAATCATCTAATTATGTGCTACTACATTTTTTTTTTTTATACATACCTTTCACTCTTCATTTTTTGATCACCATCATTTGATTACTGTGTAAAATTATTTATATGTCAGTGTATTTATTTAACTTTTTTTAAAACACTCAAATTTTAATATACAAAGTAGATTTTTGTATAAAGAAAAAAAAGTTTGAGTAAGTTTGGTCATAACTCAAAATAATGGGTTTTAAATATAATACTTTCATTGTAAAATTTTATACATACTCCAATGGTGTGCGCCACATCAGTTATTGTATTTAATAAAATATGAAGTCTCACCTTCCTAATTATGTGGCTACATATTTAAATGCATGTGTAAGCTTCTTTTTTTTTAAAAAAGAGTGTGTAAAGCTTCTTTATACAACACAATTAATCAAATAATATTTACTTTTCTTATCTAATGATATTTGTTTGGTTAAATATTTCTCTACATTGATCATCATGATTTGGGAAAAATAGCATCAGCATTAGAGTCATAATTACGATTCATGCGTTTAGTATGAATAAGGAGTAGTTGTAAGCCGCTACGAACATGATTTTTTGCTTAAAAAAATCACTACTCTACCGGCAAAATTGACATTAGATTCAAACCCTAATGGCTAAAAAGTCATATATATCTAATATATTCTATTCAAATAATATGTAATATACGCATTGATAATCCTAAAAAATTTATAAACTTAAAACTATATTCTATTTTTAAGGAAATATATGTTTATCTTCATTATTTAACTATTGGTACAATTAAAATTATTTAATTATTTATCGGGGCGGGTTCAGGGGCGTGGCGGTTCTTGCCCCCCAAACCAGCTCCCGTCCCCATTAAGGCTGGGCTAGGGTGTTCATTGGTTTGATCTACCCCACGGACCCGACGAACCAAACCAACCATTATAATTTGGTTCGGATTTTTTTTCACTCATTCGAGTTGAACCCAAACGAACCAATTAAAACCGATTACTATTGGTTCGGGCACGAGTTGAAAAATTGAACCCGTTACCCGAACTGAACCAAACCGATATAATATACAAATTAAATAAAAAAACTTAGAAATAACTATTTGTCTTGTAACTCCCGTAACTTTAGTTCTTCACTTTCACTAGGGTTCAATGTTACACAGCAGCTCCTCCTTCCTCAATAGCCACCATCGTTCTTCCCCTCCCATCCACTACCACCCGTCGTTCGACCGCCGATCGTCGTCTTCTCTTTCCCCAGCCGGCCGCCGCCGATCTTTAACCACCAACCAGCGACCAGCGAGCATACTGTAATGGACTTCTTCGCGACTAAAATTAGTGACCACAGATCGGAGAGCGCACAACCACCTCCAAGCGTCAACCGTAAAGGATGACCATTGGACCACTGCAGAGAGCGCGCGACAAGGACCAGTTGACCACCGCCCACCGTAACTATAAGGATTCTTCACTTCACATTTTCTTCTGCTATTGTTGAATATGATGGTTACTACTGTTGAGTCTCAGAATTAATTTAAGCATTTAAATTACATTCAAGACTTATTATCCTTGGTTTTAATAATTAAAAAATAAGATCATATATAAACAGGTTCTACTAAGAAAGGTGTTTGTTTTGAAGATTGTGTTTGAGGTTGAAGTATTCATCTGAAAAATCAGAAGAAGAAGAACAAATGCAGAATCAGAAGAAAAAGAAGAACAAATGCGAATAAGAAGATGAAGCGAAGCACTGAATCTGAAGAGAAGAAAAAATTGAAGATCTGAAGACAATTTGAAGACTTGAAGACGAACTGAAGATCTGAAGACAAACTGAAGATTTAATCCTATCTGAAGTATATTCATCATCTGAAGACCTAAAGACGATCTGAAAACATGAAGACAAACTGAAGATTTATTCATCATCTGAATAAACTATTCATCATCTGAAGAGTGACTATCATCTGAAGACTTGAAGACAAACTGAAGATTTGACTCCGTCTGAAGAGTGACTATCATCTGAAGACTTGAAGACAAACTGAATTTGACTCCATCTGAAGAGTGACTATCATATGAAGATTTGAAGCTAAGCTGAAGAACTCTGTATATCTGAAGGGCTGAATGTGTTAGAGTCAAGAGTTGACCTCTTGAAGACGTTGCTAAGTGTGAAGAACACTCTACCCAATGAATTACTCACAAAAATCAGAACTACTTCTTGCCTCGTTCAAAAGGCTAGCGTAAATAAGGAAACTCTACAACTACTGCTGCACCCGCAACAAAAAAAAACAATTGCGTGCGCAGACCTACTGCACCTGCTGCTGCCCAGAACAAATCAAAAAGTCTGAACAAGAAAATGACGAGAAAGATGTTTGAACTAAATTTATTAACTTCAACATCTTTATCCATTTGAATTACAGAAGAATAAGAAGAGACAGAGAAGAACAGAGCTGGAATCATCTGAAGAATAGAGAAGCAACTTTGCAAAAAGGAACCTGCTGAAAGAATCTCTAATCTGAAGAATCAAGAAGTGCATGAAACAATAATCTGAGATAAGCATATGTTGAAGCTGATGACATCAAGCTGAAACAATGCAACCATCTGAAAGCTCACTGATTGTCTGAAAGTATGTGAAGATTAAAGAATTCAATCTTCTAAACACACATACTCTCTGAACAAGTTGATGAGATATTTCAATCTGTCTGAAGACATGAAGACTCTCAATTCTGACAACATGAACAAAGCTCAAATATGAGAAGTCTCAACAAAGGCATAGACCACTTGTTCAACGGCTAGAATATTGTCTAAATATTTGAAGGAACTCTGGTCAAGAGAGAAAAAGGAGAAAACAGAAGAATGTCAGAAGCTAAGCAGAAAGGAAGCTACCACAATTCAAGCTAAAAGACAAATCTAACGGTTGCCTCCTCACGCTCAGAGAGAAGAAATGTGAAAGAAAGAAGAAGCGAAAAAGAGAGAAAAGGAATATCTACCTGCTAAAGGAAAATCTCTCAAGGTAAAGGAGCTCATCTAAGTGTGTCAGAGCTAAGCTATCTGCACATCTATTCTGCTTAAGAAGAAGCAACCGTTTAAGAAGTTATTTCACAACGGCTATTTGAGCCAAATCACTTCTTCTCAACGGTAACCAAGAAATCTTCAAATGGCTATATTTTATCAGAACATATAAATAGCCTCAAGAAAGAGTTTGAAGATGTCGGGAAGTCGACCAAAAAGTCTCAGTGATACATCCATAAGGTGTCGACCAAAATGGGTGCATTGAAGCCCAAGAGAGAACTGACTGAAGCTTAATTCAATATTTTACTTAGCCAATTCCTTGAAGATGTTATACCTCACTTAGAAGACGAGATTGTACCCAAATTCATACACTTGTATCTCAGTCTTACCCTTGTACTCAGAATTCATTTCATGTATCCTGAGTTAGACTCAGTAATCCCTTTGTACAAGAAGAATATGAGTTTATGTTTCTTAGAAACTTAAACTTAGTTTATGTTGTAAACACTTTATGTGTCTGAGAGCCTGGAGAGGCTTGGTGGAAGAAAAAATACTTATTGTTGAGCATGGAGAGGTTTGTCTGTAAAATAATACTGCATGAGTTGCCTGGAGAAGCAGTTGAAAACAAAGGAATACTTGTGTTTACGCCTGAAGAGGTTGTGGCAAAAGAATACTTGTATCTGAGTTTAGATAATGGAAAATCCAGTGGTGGTTTGCCCTGGACTGGATGTAGATCACTGGGTTGGTGGGTGAACCAGGATAAATTCTTGGCTAAGTCTTCTTTCCCTTAAACTCATTTATTTTCAGCTTTATGTTTTCTAAGGGGATTGAAAAGTAATTTTCATATTAAAATTCTAATTCAACAATTTCAATGGAGCAGTTTTCAAAGATAAACTAACTTTAATTTATCTCATATCATTTGAAGTATTGCAGAAAATGTACTTTGAAGAACCTCTGAAATAACCCTCTGAAGTGAGTCTGAAAAGAATTCAGTTTAGAAGTTAGAAACAGACTTCAGACGATTACCAATCATCTGAAGTAGTTCAGAAACAGTTCTGAAGAGATTCTCTGTAATAATCTTCAGAAGGTACTTTGAGATGTTTCTAAATAAATCTGTTTGAAACAAGAAACAAAGTTAATTGAATGATTACTTAAAATCCTCTTAAGTACTGTTAGAAAGTTTGCTAAATTTATCTTTCTTATCTTCCGCACGTTTTATTAACTCTGATCTTAAGTTTCTATTAATAACTTGTTTTAATGCATGTATTATTTATTTCAAGATTTCCAAAATTATTTAAAAAGTTCAAAACATTATTCAACCCCCGTTCTAGTGTTTCCTGTGGTTCTAACAATTGGTATAAGAACTCACCTTCGGGTTGAGCATCTAACAAATGCAAAAGGAGTAGATCCTCAAAAGATGGAAATCTTACGAGGCGGAAGCAACTTTGAAGATCAAAGAAATAGAGAAATAGAAATGAGAATATTTTCTTAAAGCTCATTACTCAGGCTACAAAAGCATTTCTCAAAAGAGCATAATGGGAAAAGGAAAGTACACTCATCCCAAGTTACATACTGGTAACATCCTTCCTATCTCAGTTTAGATGTAGTTATTAAACTGCTTTGAAAATTACGAATTGTTATTGAAATTGTTAATGCATGATTGTCTTAATATGTGTGAAAACCATTTATTGTATCTATCGTGTGTTAAGTAGTTGAAGAGTCTTTAGTTTTTAAATCATTTTCTCAAAAATTATGATACGGGGCTACATAAATCAATGGATCATCAACCGGTTCTCATAATTGGCACGATGCACAACTCTCAAAGTCTGTTTAGTGTATGTAACCGTCCTCTCAATGCTTGAAGCACGCTTTATTCCTATACATATAAGGATTAGAAGATCTGCATGGGAACTACACTTCATCAATCCACAAGAGCAGAATTCTATCTCTTCAAGTTCTCAATCTCTCAGTTCAACAGTGCTCAATGGCCAACATGTCTGCATCATCAAATGACTCAAACTCCTCTATGTTTGACGAGAGAATAATCCTCTCAAAGATGGTGCGTCTCTTTGACTTCGACGAGGCTGGTCACATAATATCTGAGTACTTTGACGTCGTTGGATGGACTCCCTTCTTCAATAACATTGTCTCTCCTTGGCATGAGGAAAGCGTGTTGGAGTTCTGGAACAACTCCAAAGTTGTGTCTGAACCAGGAAGAACTGGAATCAATACAACAGTGCAGGGAAGAACTCTATTTGTTAACACCAATTTGTTGGCTGAAGTGATTGGTGTTCCTGCAAGAAGGGACAATTTCTTTGAGAGGTGGGAATCATTGAATGGTGGAACAATTGTCTATGATAAATTGCTTTTTGGCAGAAGAAGCCTTGCTCCCTACAAGCATTCTCAACTCTGAATATCCCCATAACTCTCCTTGCTGTGCTAAACAACTGCATCATTCCAAAAGGAAGCAATAACTTGGTGATCAGCAAGCTAGAAAGGTTTGTGCTGGGTCATCTGTTGATGAAGAGGAGAATCAGTCTTCCCTTCGTCCTGCTGTACCAGATGATGTTCAGAGAAGCTTTGGCAATGAGAACCTCTTTCCCACAACACCCTGATTATGAAAATTTGATGCACAAGGGATTTCCTATGGAAAATCTCTTTGATCAACCGCCTCCTTACTTCTTCACTCCGGGAATGTTTGCTGAGTTGGACCAGACTTTAGTTGTACGAGAAGAAGCTCCAGAGAAGCAGGTGGCTATCCCTTCTCTCTTTGCATCCCATGACAAAGGGAAAAGTATTTCTGTTCATCTGAGTGCTCATGGAAGGTCAAGAATGGTGTTGGGTGCATATCATCTGAAAAAGGTGCACAAGAGGGTGAATCGGCTTGCAAAGAGACTGAAAAAAGCTGAAAAGGAGTTACAAGAGCTGAAAGCAGAGAAAGAAAATGCCAATGCTGTTGAGGACCTATTTGATGATGACCTTTGATTTTCTTGTGTCTTGTCATTACCCTTGATTAATAATTTTCTTTAATAATATTTAAAGTTTTGCTTTGCTTCAATCTAGTTATGAGTCTTTTCCTATTTGTGTTATTTTATATCTGCGTATGGTTAATTGAATCTTTAACATAATACACTTCCTTTAAATGATAACAGATGATATCCCTAAAGATAAAAAGTATTAACTCAATAAAATATGATAAGATTAAAATGTATACTTTAAGATACTTCCTTAACAATTAACAAATGTGTTTAGATAAATTCAGATGCTACTGAAAGGTATATTTTAGTTTTTGTATGTTTCAGCAAAACAGATTTTAAAGATAATCATAGATGAAGATGGAACATCAGAAGGCAACACCGTCTGAAAAGGGTAGATCAAACAACATCGTCTGAAAGGATGGCTAGTGTGATATCATCCCCATTCTCTGAACCTGTTCAGAAAGTTCTAAATGAACTTACTGAAATTGTGGGTAAAAAATGTTAAGAAGGTTGATACTCGATGCACTAAGCCTGCCTCAATTCTGAGAAGACAAATTCTGACTTGGTACCATCCCTATTCTCTGAACCTGTTCAGAAAGTTCTCAATGACTTACTGAAATTGTGGGTCAGGAATGCTGAGGTGATTGATATTCAAGCCATTAAAAGTCTATCTCAATTCTTGAGGATCAGACAATGATGATTGCTGCTTATGAAGAAGAAACGCCTAAAGCTAGAAGATCAAAGAATTAGGACTTGAACCGAGATCATTAATTAAGTTAAAACAACGTGTGCAAGCTGATCCACGCAGTCAGTCTATGTAGTGGCGAAACTTGAATGAAATATTTGGGAGTGCCAAATAGATTCTAATACATAAATAAATATATAATACTATAATTTTAATTGTACTTTAGTCTCTCTAGTTTAAGTTATGCGAAATTTTGGTTCTTAAATTTTTGTTTTAGCAAATTGAGTCCCTCAATTTTTAAAACTAAGCAAATTCAGACTCTGTCAATTGTCTTATATCTAAAACTCTTAAATTCTCATTTTAATCAAAATATTATGTAGTTTATGATGTATTTGAGATATGAAATAGTTTTAAATGTTCACAAATAAAGTTTGAATAAAAAATTTAATAAAATTGAAGGATTTTGTAAGATGTGAAATTACAGTTTAAATAGGGTAAAATTTGGGATTTTTTTATTATAAGTTAAATTTAATATTTTAATTATGAGTTTTGAAATTAATAACATTCAAAATGATTAATCAATTCAATTTATCGAGATTCCAAATAAAGTTATAATTTGAGGATTTTAAATAAAAAATAATTAACAGGGGACCAATTTGACATAGTTCAAACTAGAGAACCACAAGTGCAATTAAGTCTTATAATATATAAACATAAAATTTATCATTAAAATAATATTTAAATAGATAAATTATCAAACAATTGAATAAATGTTAAGTAGAACAACTTTAAAACATATTTAGGATATGAGAAATTCCATTATTAATAACTAAGAAAAATAATTTTAATAATTTTATAAAATGTATAGGAAAAACTACGAGTGCCCCAAGTCACTGGTTAAGAATTAAAAATAGAAAGTTTTATTGAAGTGTATAACATTTAATGTTACAGATGCAATTAATGACGTGATTTTCAATAAAAACCTTCTATATATGCATTTTTAACCAGTGTCCCGGGCACTCATTAGGGGAATTGAAATATATATATGTAAAAAAATTTTAAAAAAATTGAGGGAGCAACAAAGGTCCGCGGTCCGCCCCTTAGAGTAGGGGGTTCGCGGATTGGTTTGGATCGGTTTTGAGGCAAAAATCATCTGATCCGATCATTGCGGTTCTATCATTTCATCATTCGATCGGTTTTGATAATTTTCAATCCGATCCAATTTAAATTGGATGGATTGGATCGGTTTTTGGTTTTTCAAAGCGACAATAAATATTTGATAAAATTGATAAAATATTAAAGTAATAGTAAACATTTTTATTGGAACTTATATTTATTAAAATTAATATAAAATTATATAAAAAGAATGACATGAGACATGAAAACTAATTTAAAACTAGCTTTATATTGATTTTTAGAAATATTAACATGATATTAGATAATAAATCATAAAAAATATATTAGTATAAGTATTTTTATCAATATATATGTATACAAGTATAAAATATGATTATTTATAAGAATAATAATGTATATGTAAGTTCGGTTTGGATTGGATGGATGGTTTTCAACATAGGATCCGAAAACCCAATCCAATCCAATAAAAAATTTCGGTTTTTTACGGTTGCGGTTTTTTGGATTTCGGTTTGATTCGGTTTTCGGTTTTTCGGTTCGGTGTTTTGCGGTTTGCATTGGATTGGATTGGATATGAACACCCCTACCTTAGAGTGTGTTTGGCAAGGCCAATAAGCTAGCTATTAGCTTATTTGACTAGCTTATAAGCTAGTTGACCAACACAAAAGTGTTTGGTAAGGTACAGTAAAGTAACTTATTTTAGGAGCTTCTAGCTTATTAAGCTACAAGCCACTTCACCTAGCTTCTAGCTTGTAGCTATTTAATTTTCTTCCATCACTATCCCTTATGTTTTAATACATTTCCTTATTATCCTTAATTTCTTTTTACCTATTATTATCTATTTTTAATTTTAGTGACAAAACCTTTCAATTTCTTTTACCTATATTACTTATATAAATAAGTAATTTAAAAATTACGAATTAATTAAATTGTTGTTTTCTTTTCACTATTTTATGAAATTATTTTTATATTATACTATTTATTTTATCAATTTCACTATTATTTTAATTTTTAACTAAATATTTTATCACTAAAAGGTTTAATAAGAAATTTAATTATTTTTTAAAAAATCTAAAATTTTAATTACATAATAATATTTTTGTTTAGAAAACACAAATAGAATTTATATAATAAAAACTTACGTAATTATTTCCTTTTAGATCATTTTACATTTCAACTAGCTTATTAGCTAGTTCTATCAAACACTTTTAATTCAATAAGTTAGCTTATCAGCTCGGAGCTTATAACTTAGGAGTTTATCAGCTAGCAGCTAGCAGCTAGCTTATCGGTTAGTTTTGCCAAACACACTCTTAGTCTATTAACATGCTAATAGTGCAAAAGTTTAGGCAATTGACTTCTTGAAATAAAACTAAGACTTTTTTTACTGGAAATAAATTTCAAATTAACTAGTTAACATATATTCCCTAAAAAACGAGTTAACTTATAACTAATATACTTATAAATATATAAATAATAAGATGTCATTTAAAAATCAGTTAAAATAAAAAAAAAACAAATTATTTTTTTTCTATTCTTTAATTGATTCGGTTTTTTTTTGTTTTTTTGATTTATATTAAATTAGATGTGATTCAATTTATAAAAATCCCAAATAAACAAGTATTTTCTATAGTTATTGTAACCTAGAACTAGAGCTGGCAATTCGAGCTACTCGGTCGGGCTCGATCCGGCTCAATGCGGGTAGTAGACTTTATCGAACTAGGCTAAAAAGCCCGAAAATTATTCGAATTTCTAAAATAAGTGTTTGAGCCCTACATTTTGCAGGTAGACCGGTTTTTTACGGGTTTTTCAGGCTATAAGAAATTTTACAGGTTTTTACGGGTAGCAAGCTTTATCGGGCTAGACTAAAAAGCCCTGAAATTATTCGGACTTATAAAATAAGTGTCTGAATCCTACCTTTTGTGGGCTTTACGGACCGGTCCAATCGGGTTAGCTCATTTTTCGACTCTACATAGAACAAAGTCCTAGATTAGATTTGTAACAGTTCGCTCTCCTCAATGATGTATTTGGTTTAGATGATTTGGAAAGAGAGCATAAGGAGTGAAAGATTTTGAAGAGATAATTAAGTGTCCGTTTGGTTTCTAATTGTCTATAGTGTAGAATCAATTTCACAAATTGATTTTAAATCACTTCCGTCTAACGTCCTTTGTAAAACATGTATCATTAATTTTCAATCATGATTCTAAACTCAATTCTATTCAACTAGTAATCAAAGAGACAATTAATTTTGATCAATTGATAGAATGTATTATAAAAAAGGTAGAGAAAGAAATCAAGTGTGTGGATCCCACATAAAATTTTTCTTGAGAAGTATTCTCTCCGAACTAAATATAAGTAAAATAACCTCATGTACCGTGGTTCACAATATAAGTAAATTTTACTAATTTTATCCTATTTAATATTGTCATGCCCCAAATATCCTTATTTAATTCAAATTTTATTTCCAATGACTTATTTAATGATAATTTGCACTTAAAAATAAGAGAAAATTTTCATTTAAAAAAGTTCTAACAAAATTGAAGTCTTCTATAAAGATAGTATAGAAATGAAATTATTTTTTTAAATAATATTAAAAAATTAAATGAGATTAACTAACATTTTAACTCACATAAACTATTTTTTTTTCTTATATTTTAGTTGGGAGAGTACCCTTTCAAGTTCTAAAAGCGAACTAGAGAAGATTGACCACAAAGGGGAAACGCATCATGTTAATTCTTAAACGGTAAAAAAATTGTGGTTAAATATATATGTTGATGTCTTAAAATATTAATTCTTAAACGGTAAAAAAATTGTGGGTTAAATATATATGTTTGATGTCTTAAAATATTACACTAGCGTGTTATCATGTGCGTTGCACGAATATTTGATTTTGATGGGGGAGAATAAAATTAATAATAAATTATAAAACTTAAAAATATGTTATAACATGGGTAAAATATATGTTTATAAAAGCTCATTTAAAAACATAGAAGTAAACTCGTTTAAAAACTTGGAAAAAAAGAAATATAATTAACATGATTGTAAACATACCATCATAAAAATGAGTATAAAAATGTGATAAATAGTGTAAGAAAAACATGATAAGTATGAGTGTGAAATAGAAATATAAAATAAATTATTGTAAAAACATATGTAATAACACGTGTGAAATATATTTCATAAATATTTACAATATTAGTTAATATGTAGGTTTTTTTATTTAGTATCTATTTTCAATTTTATTTAAATGAGTCTTATATAAATTATTTTTACTATCAAATAATCGCTTATTATACTTCACTATTAAATGTTCATTATTAATTATATTCTTATCCATAAGATATTAACGATTTTTAAAAATATTTCTCCATAATTTTTTTTATTTATTGACAGAGGAATTATTTGATAAATAAAAATAATTTATGAAGAATAAATTTATAAAGTAAAAATTGAGAATAATATAATAAAGATATTATATTTGAAGAAATTAAAAAATTATTTAAAATAATATCAAGGGAGGTTACTCTTGGTAAAAAAAAGATATAAGGGTATGAATATCTTTATAATTAATATTTATTTTTTCTTATTTATTTAAAATAACAAATAAAAATAAAAATTATTTATTTTTTTGTTTCTTATCTCAAATTAAAGAGGCTTAATTGCACTTTTTGGTCCCCTACTATCATCAATCCGCTATTTTGGTCCCCCTACTTTTTTTTTCGCGATTTTGGTCCCTTTAACACATAGATTTTGAAAATAGGGGGACCAAGATTTTGAACTACAATCGCGAATTTGGAATAATAGGGGGGCCAAAATCACGAAAAAAAAGTAGGAGGACCAAAATCGCGGATTGATGATAGTAGGGGGACCAAAAGTGTAATTAAGGCCATTAAAGAATCTAATTTTTTCTTATTTGTATACTACTTTTTCCTTCTTATTACTTGGTTCTATGTAAATATATATGGCGTAATTTTCTTAAAAAATATTGACAAATGCACACATCAAAAGAAAATTACGATGCACTATAATTAGCACGTACACGACAATGTGCGTGAGCATGGAATTATGGCAATGACAATGAGTTTTGGACGCTTGTGGTGGGAAATGTTTAAAAGAGAATGTAAAGGAGAAAAATAGAATCTCAACTTTACCTTTTTAATTATGGAGTACATGGAGAAGTGATAAAAAAATTACACTGAACTCAACGTAATTTTTTTAATCTTCAGTTATATTTTTTATTTTTTATTTTATTTCAAATAGTCTAAAAATATTATTTCACTTTTCCCTTATTGATTCCTTCCTCTTTCTTTCTTTTTAATTTTTCTTCCAAATCAAATAAATAAAGTGTTGTATTAGGAAAAAAAAAGAAGAGGTGGACCTCATTCAACGCGGAACAGCTGTCTGTAACCTCCCTCCCCTTATGGCTTATGTCAGCCGACTCAGCCTGTAATACTAATATCTCACGTGCCAGAAACCAATTCTTTTATCAACAAAAAAGAAAAAGCAATCATAGGTAATCCGGAGAACTCAGATGCATGCGGACGTCCTTTGCCCGTACTGTTTTTCTACCTCGTCCCCTTTCCTAGACTTGAAGGAAATCGTGCTATCAAATGACTCTGACTCCCCAGCATGTGGGTAGCATTATTCAAATATAAGTTTGCTCTATTGAAGTAAATAAATTGTTACTTTTCCCATTTTGATGATTCTCAAATATACTCTAGCATGCGTTTAGAAAATGGATTTTAAAGAAGAAAATATACGAATCTGGATATGTTGCACTCACCAATTTGGTGTATTCACATTGTCAGTAAATTTAGGTCGTCCGATCAAGATTTGACGGTTCAAATGTCAGGATGTTTTTAAATATGATATAATCATTCTTACATTTGAACCATCTGAACTTGATCGGACACCCGGATTTATTGAATGCGTGAATGCACCAAATTGGTGATGACAGCAAATCCGAGTCCAAAATATACTTTTCTAGAGGATTTAAAATATACTTTAATTTATCATAAATTATTTTGTTTAAAACATATTTGATATGAAAGTTTTAAAAGTCTAAAATATTTTATTACTCAGATGAAGAATTTAAAATAACCTTTCAAGAAGTAGGATTTTTAACCATTGCTCTCCCAACATGATTTTCTCGTCATTTGAAAATCTAAGTAGAATCTCATTTGAAATTCCAAATTTTGAGATTTTTTCTTTATAAGATGGAGACAAGGAAAAAATATGTTAAGTACATTTAGATATTAGATTAAGGATAATCTTAATTTGCATCTCTATATGTGTAAATGATTTCTAATCAAACTATGGTTTAGAGGCCATGACTAGTAGGCACTCTAATTTAGGGAATTAAAATTACAAGTAAATAAAAGAAAATGGATAGTGTTGACCAATATTAATATGGTCAATGTTGACTTAAGAAGGTCAACTCTCCTTGCTTGGGCCTTCATGTGCCCCAACACTAGTCTTGCTGGTCCAGGCTCTCTTGACTCCAGCTGCTTCCTTAGGTAGCATGCCATCATCCCCTCCCCCTTGAAAAGTATTTGATTTCAAATCAGCACGAGAGAGGTCTGCAGTGTGCAAAGGCAAAAAGGGGTAAGAAGAAGAGGAGTAGAAAGATGAAGTGGATGACAAGGTAGAATGAGATAGGGAGGTACTTCCTTTTGAGTGGTAGCAATCGACTTGTCTTCCACTTGCCAACAATGTTTGACCTGAAACAGCAAGAACACCCCTGAGTAATGATCCCCAAAAATCATAATGTGGCTCATAGAAAAATATTTTGGAATCATATAGATAGATAATAGAAGAACATAGGTGATGAGCAAGTGGTGGTTAAAGTAAGAGATAGAAAACCCCTCTTTGTAGTTGGGACCATCTTTTCCATGTACTCTGTAGAACGAGATCCTAGATCAAAGACCATTCTTTTGAAACCTTCCTTACAAGTAAACTGTGGTGGTCAAAACTAAGGATTAAGAGATGAATGTCATACAATGATAGGAAAATTTCAAATCAACAAAATATTCCACAACATGTTCCAAATGAATATGCAATTAAAGCTATGTTGTGTAAATGTCCTATCCTTTTCCATTAACATCCAAACATGCCTATTGAACGTTTCATATGCTTCTTGTTTATAGTGGCTATAAGCATATTGTGTGCAAGGTTGAAACAAATAAGGAATCATAATGAACAAGAATATGAGGCATATCATCATGTGATGCATATGACATACAAGTATTTGTACATGTGATAGCCTTTCCCCAATTTTTATCCCTTTCACAAACTAGTTCAAGAGCATAATACACATCCCCATGAGATAAAGAGACAAGTACAAAATGTGTATGTAAGTCATATATACAAACCAATTGCTGTTGCATATGTAATCCAACATGCATTGCAAGATGTCTAAAGGGATTGGTTAAACATGCACCTTCAAAAGGTATCAAGGTACTCTTAAACTAAATTGGTTTTCCTAAACATGCAATAGGTTTCAAAGCACTATCAAAATTGTTTAGTTCTCTCAAACATGTAATGCTTTGTGGCATATAATTGTGCATGGAAAAAGGTATTTCATGCATAAAGAAAGTTAATTTAGAAAACTCCCTTTCAATAGCTTGACTTCTCCTTCTTGCACTATTAAACTTAGTCGGCATCAACCTATTCAAGTTTACACTAAAAGGGTTAGCATCCAAATGTTTAAAAGAGTAGGAAGGTTGCCTTACCAAATTTTCTTGCCCTTGATTGTTTTTATTTTCTTCATACTCTTTTCCCTTTGAACCCTTTCTCTATTTATCTTATTTTCTTCCAAAATTTTCATAGTTTCTTTGACTTCTTCTTTTCCCTTTCTTCCTTTAAAACTTCCTTTTCCCTTTCTTTATTTATTCTTCATTTTCTAACATGATTTTCTCTTTTCTCTCTTGTCCAATTAATTCCCTAAGTGTTTCTTGGTCTTCTTTTACCTCACTAAGGGACATAGGCATAAGAATTATCTTCCTACAATTATAAGGAAATTTGATTTATGTTGGTGTACCCATCATGTTTTACCCTTCTATCATACTGCTAAGGGTCTTCCTAAAAGGATGTGAGTATGTTCTAAGGTGCTACATCAAAGGTTACCTCATCCTCATAGTTTCCTATGGCAAACTTAATGCTCACTTTCCTATCAACAACTATTTCTTCCTTTCACTCACCCATTGAAGTGTGTATGGTTGTGGGTGTTTGGTAGTATATAGGTAGGTCAAGTTTGTCTACTAGCTTTTGGCTTTCTAGATTATAACTACTCCCTCCATCTACAATTATGGCACATATCATACCCTCAACTATAAGCACCTAGTGTGAAAAAGGTTCTCTCTTTAGGTACCTTCCTCTCTTAAGGGATTTCTATGTCTTTCCTCAACATTAAATTTTCCCTTACCCCTTTCCTCTGTAACGTCCTAATTTCTTAATTCAAGAATAATGTCCGTTGGAAACACTATTACGAATTCCTGAAATTATTTCGCACCATTTTCGATATCGTCAAGCAAATCACACAGTCTCTTAGGCAATCCAACGTTTGCTTAAGCTTCCAGAAAATTTATACATTACTGCTTCCAATGCAAATTCCTAATTAAGAGCCTAGGGAACGAACCTATACTTTGGGTGTCATGGTTCATAAAACTCTTACCAGAAATCTGGCAGAGTTTCCCCTAAAAACTGGACATTTCCCAATTTCTAACTTAACCTGAAATCCAGAAAAACTACCAATACAGTTGATAATAGCACAACACAAAATCAACTACAGCTAATCCTCCAAGACCAATCTATAGTGTCTACATTAATACATCATTAAGTTTCTAATTACATTTAATTCTCTTCCAAAGAAACTCTCTTTCTACCACTGGGAGTGGATGGTTTACTCCAAGAGTTCAACTTCTCTTCTAAACATATAGCTGGAACATCCTGCAAAACTAAAATATATCCCCGCAACGTGGGGTGAGACTACGCTCTCAGTGATCAAGTGTGGGGAGAACAAGCATATGAGGTGCAACACAGAACACAACTCAACATAAAACTCATAATTCATTCTAATCTCCTTTCATAATGAAATCTTTTCTTAACTCAATAAGGAACATATAAATGCAACTTAGATTAGCTATGCGGCAATCATAGCATAGCAGTCATAAATCATATATTACAAGTCTAAATGCACAAACACGCTCATGATGCAATTCTCATTGCTGTGCTCAGCAGGCATGTTCTCACAGTTGTTCCCAGCCGGCAGGGTCTTTTTCACTGATTCTGGAGTTAGAACTGAGCTCAGACTACAGGGAACGTCTTCCCTGGGGACAAATCCCACCCTTATTCTGGACCGAAGTCAAGTTTTCAAGCAATTCTCACGGCTGAAGCCGACTTAATTATTCTCACGGCCGAAGCCGGCTTAGTTATTCTCACGGTCGAAGCCGGCTTAATGATTCTGGACCGAAGCCAAATTCATTTTCTAGTTGAAAAATACATTTGTATAATGTGAACTGAAATTTGGAAAATGCAGGAACAGCTAAAACAGATAATATTCTCAATCAACCATATGTCATGTATACTCAATAATTTAAAGAATCATCATGGAACATAAAGGATCATCAATAAAATCACCTACTAACCATTGTTCCCACAAAATCCCAAAATCCCCAAATTACTCTAACCTAGGGTTTCACATTCAAGCTCATAAACAACTCATATCATACATATTATCTAATCCATCAATAAATCAACATCCACATACCCAAAAAAGAAGAGGAAAAAGGGGAATAGGGGTCATAAGAGAAGCATACACATGATGAAGTGGAAGTGTGTGAGCTTTACTCACCTCTAATGGAGCTCAAAGAGAAGGGAAGAAGGTTGGGGAGGGTTAGGGTTGAAGATCCTTGACCTTGATCCTCTTCCTCTAAGCTCCCAAGGAGTTCCTCTCTCAAGAAATCTCTCTCCCTTTCTCTAAAATGAAAAGGAACGAAGAAGTAATGAGGGAGAGATCCCTAAATCTATGTTTTAAAGAACCAGACGCGTTCCTGCGCTCGGGTTGCGCTCAACGTAGCTGGAGCGCAGGTTCCCCCAAAATCCTCTGTTTCCTGCGCTCAGGCTGTGCTTTGGCGCAGCTGGAGCGCAGTTCCTCCCCAAAGCTTTTAGTTTCCTGCGCTCGGGTTGCGCTCAGCGTAGCTGGAGCGCAGGTTCCTCCAAAATCCTCTGTTTCCTGCGCTCAGGCTGCGCTTTGGCGCAGCTGGAGTGTAGTTCCTCTCCAAAGCTTTCAGTTTCCTGCGCTCAGGCTGTGATTAGCATAGCTGGAGCGCATAAATCAGAGAGTTATTTCCCTACCCTCTGATCTGCCGAATTGTCCTGAGTTTCCTTTTCTTCCCATTCCAAACCTATTCCTTCTCAAACCTAATTCCTATCCATAAATCCTCCTCAACCAAATCCTTTCCCACTCTAATTCTTGATAAATCAATTCCCTTGACCGCAAAGCTTATTCTTCCACACTTAATGGCTAACATCTCGGGTGTAGCTCTTCTCCTTAACTCTTTCTTTCTGACCCTTCCTTTCAACTTAATTCTTCTTTACCCAACCTCATTTCTTTACCCTTAACCACTATATTCCCTCTGACTCAGGGTGTGATTCCTTTTAGGTTTGACCTACAGTTGATTGTGAAGGGAATCAAGCATGTGGTCAGGGTGCAGCGGAATAAATGGATTCCCTCCCTTGTTATGATCGTTAATGCGAAAACACGAATCAAGGCATAAAAGGCATAAAACATAATGACATACCTTATTAGGATTACGAACGAGGCAATAGCAGCCACGTCTCTAGAGGTGTCCACGCCAACACCGAACTAGGAAACCCTCCTCAACTCTGCTAGTAGTGTTTAGAGAGTAAGAGTGACTACTTATGTGTCATGGGTAATGCATCTCATGCTCTATTTATAGAGTGGTGGCTAGGGTTTTACCCCCTCACTCACTTATCCCTAACCCATATGGGCCTGGTCCATTAGGTTATAATTCTAATTAACTTAGAATTATTATCTTTTCCTAGTGGCATGTTGTATGCGTGTGACCTAATAGGCTTTTAATATTTGGTTATGATATTAAAATAAAAACCCTTTTATATTTAATATCATAAATAGTGAGCGGTATCTAGCAATACATCACTATTTAAATATTGAGATTATCAACAACTTTGATAAATCCTATTTTATGATAATAATTTACATGATCTGTCCCTTTGTCCAAATATCTAATTGAACACAAGGGCATGGATTGTGTCAACTTTGTATAGTTCAATTTATGTTTTCTTGATCCCCAAGTGGACTGTACAGAAAATAAATATCTCATGTTTATCCTCCTGAGCATGGCCATGCATTTTGCAGTCTCACTTTATCAAGAGGCCTACAGATATAACTCCTGTTACATAGGAGGGACAAATCCCATCTAGGTCACTCACATTCCTCCACATAATTTATTATATGTCCAAATACCAACTTTATGATTACCCTGTTACAAGCAACGTTTGATGATAATTAAAACATATAATTCCTTATGTAGGAATCGTAGTGATTTCAGGTCGAAGGACTTCATATAATATTTATCAATTTAAGAAATGTTCATGACACTTATGTAACAATCCATGCAACGTTCTTAAGGTGGGTCTGTCCAGTACACCATTACTCTTAATGTGTACCTACGTGAGCACATGATATCTCATATCCATGATCCGTGAGATGTGATCATCAATGAACTCACATACTAGTCTAAATGCATCTTTGTCCTAAGATGATACTTGACTAGGGACTATTTTAAGAATAGTTCTTCATAAGATCTCACGATCAAGTCATCTACTTGACTTCTTATGAAGTTTGAACTTACTATTCTAAGGACATTAATTGTATTCTTAAAAGAATGAATTGCCTTTATAAAATAATATGATACATGTGATGGATGTTTCAAAAACATATAAGTCTCTAATGCATATACCTAACAATCTCCCACTTTCACTAGAGACATTCAGACATAACTCTTATGCCTAATGATCTAGTGTGCCCTTCATGCTTCTGCTGCACAAGGAGTTTTGTGGTAGAATCAGCGATTGTTTCCTGCTTCGAACTTTTCTAGCACACAGCGCCACCATTTAAACAAAACATATAACCTGATTACGATCTTTGAATCATCTTTATCGGTTTGGAAGCTCGCATTAGTGTAACCCTTTACAAGTAGCTCTTCCTCACCTCCATATATGTCAAGAATGGATCCTTAGTTCTTCTCAAGTACTTAACGATGCTCTTGACTGCTGTCTGGTGACCTTCACTAGGATCAGATTGGTATCTGTTAGTCATGCTTAGAGCATATGATATGTATGGTCGAGTACATCATATGACATACATGATAGACCCTATAGCAGATGCATAAGGAATCTTACTTATGCGATCTCTCTCTCCTTTACTGGAAGGAGATTGAGCCTTAGATAGGCTTATACCATGTGACATAGGAAAAATTCCTTTATCAGAATCTTGCGTGTTAAAACCATTTTAACATCTTGTCTATGCATGTACTTCGATTTAGGCCAAGTAATCTTTCAGATCTATCTCTATAGATCCTGATACCTAACACATAGGTTGCTTCGCCCAAATCTTTCATAGTAAAACAATTTCCTAACCAAGTCTTTACAGACTGAAGTATATGAATGTCATTTCCTATGAGGAGTATGTCATCTACATACAAAACCAGAAAAACAACTATGTTGTCACTAACCATTTTGTAGACACAAGGTTCGTCTTCATTTTTAATGAAACCGAACTGCTTAACAGCTTCATCAAAACGAAGATTCCAGCTTCTAGAAGCTTGCCTTAATCCATAAATGGATTGTTGAACTTACATACCTTTAGGCATAACAAAACCTTCAGGTTGTATCACATACACATCTTCAAGAAGACTTCCATTTAGGAAGGTTATCTTAACATCCATTTGCCAGATTTCATAATCATGGTAAGTTGCAATAGCAAGCAAGATCCAAACAGACTTAAGCATAGCAACTAGGGAAAAGGTTTCATCATAGTCTACACCATGAATTTGCTTGAAACCCTTAGCCACCAATCGTGCTTTAAAGGTACTTACACTACCATCCATGTCAGTTTCCTTTTGAAAACCCACTTGCACCCTATGGGTTTTATCCCTTCGGGTGGCTCAATCAAGGTCCATACCTTGTTAGTGTACATGGAATCCATTTCAGATATCATGGCATCAAGCCATTTCTTAGATTCTGGACTCAAAAAAGCCTCTTGGTAAGTCATTGGTGTGAAGTCTATTAATCAGTTTGAGCATTCAAACTTGACTCAAAGACTTAATATCCTTTAGTTTTAATGATTAACAAATAAGATTATATAAACAGATTCTACTGAGAAAGGTATTGGTTTGTTGATTGTGTTTCAGGATGAAATATTTATCAGAATCAGAAGATTAGGATCAGAAGAACAAATGCAGGATCTAATATAAAGAAGCTGTCTGAAGAATGCAACTCGTCTGAAGTGCGTAAATCGTCTGAAGACATGAAGACCATCTGAAGACATAAAGACTCGAAGGAATGAAGACAACATAAAGCAGTCTGAAAGGAATGAAGACAACATAAAGCAGTCTGAAGATTGAACTTATTTGAAGCAAAGAAGCTGTCTTAAGCAAAGAAGCTTTCTGAAGCAACGAAGCTGTCTGAAGAAGCAGAACTCGTCTGAAGAGTTGAAGCTGTCTGAAGTAGTTCAACCCGTCTGAAGTATCAGTGCTGTCTGAAGTCTCACTTATGACGTGGCACCCTCTGCTGAAGTTTGTGAAGACTTTTCTGAATCTCTGCTGCACGTACCTTTTCAAACACGTTTATAGCAAGGAACACAGAGACCTTTCCTGGTGATTTTGAATTTCATACACCACTGAGGAAATCTCTGCAACGCAGAAATTGCAGCAACAACGATGGCAGCTTTATAGCAGCACCAACGTTGTACTTTGTCAGAATTGTGAAGACACCCAGAAGCGTGTCTCACGATGGATTGAATAGCATTCAATGCTATCTCTAAATGGTGGTATCACAACGGAAATATCATCATCATCAATCCGAAAGAAAGCACAAGAAAAGCTCAGGAGACTAAGCAGAAGCAACAAAGAGAAATGTTTGAATGAAATATTTTAATTCAAACATATTTTATCATCTGCAAGAAACAACCATTGAACAAGACACCTCACTCAAAGAAGAAAGGAGAAATGGTGTCAGGAAGCAAACAGAAAAGGAGCATATTCAAAATAAGCAAGAGGACAAATCCAACGGATACCTCTTCATATACACTCCCAAGAAAAGCAGAGGAAATTAGAAGTCAGCTGAAGAAAAGTAAAAGGATATCAAGAGAGAGAACATGCAAAATAATATCAAGAAAATCTCTCTAAAGAGCTCATCTACAGAAGTGTCAGAACAGGACCGTCTGAACACATATCTGCTAAAGAAGAAGCAATCGTTTGAGACACTATTACATAACGGCTATATGAGCCACATCATCAACATCTCAACGGTATTATGAATCATCTTCAAACGACTATATTCCAACAGAACATATAAATAGCCTCAAGGAAGAATTTGAAGATGTTGAACTCATTCACTTGGTTCAATCAGTTGATCAAGATGTATCAGAAAAATCTTATTGGTGTTGACCATGCTTACTTGAATCAACTATGCTAGTCAAAATTGTAGTTGTTCAGTTGAACAACCAACCAGGTTGTGCTTAATCTCATATGAACCAAGAATGGTTTGAAGCTGCAAGTATGCCTTGGTTTTTCAATGATACGGGTGAGAATGTAACCCATGGAAACCAATGGCTGGAGAACAAGGCTGGAGCTTAAAGTCAGTATCTACCTAGCCAATTCTCAGAGGATGTTATTCCTCATATCAGAGACAGGGATTGTACTTAAACTTATATACTTGTATCACTGTCTTACCCTTGTACTTAGATTTATCCATTGTATCCTGAGTAGTACTCAGTTAACCTCTAGTACAGGAAAAGATTAAGTTTATGTTTCGTGGAAACTTAAACTTAGTTTAATTTGTAAACACTTTATGTGTCTGAGAGCCTGGAGAGGCTTGGTGGAAGAAAGAATACTCTACACTTGGATAAGTGTCTGAGAGCCTGGAGAGGCTTGGTGGAAGAAAGAATACTCGTGGTAGAGCCTGAAGAGGCTTGATAGAAAAGAATACTTGTGGTAGAGCCTGAAGAGGCTTGATCCTGAAGAGGCTTGATAGAAAAGAATACTTGTGGTAGAGCCTGAAGAGGCTTGATAGAAAAGAATACTTGTGGTAGAGCCTGAAGAGGCTTGATAGAAAAGAATACTTGTTGAGCCTGGAGAGGCTTGTCTGTAAAAGAATACTGCAATGAGTTGCCTGGAGAGGCAGTTGAAAACAAAGTAATACTTGTGTAGGCCTGAAGAGGCTGTGAATAATACTTGTATCTGTGGATTCAGATAGTGGAAAATCCAGTGGTGGTTTGCCTCTGGGACTGGATGTAGCTCACGGGTTTGTGGGTGAACCAGGATAAATTCCTTATCTAAGTTTTCTTACCCTTATCTCTTATCAATTCTGTTTATACTAATCAAGGGGTCAGAATAATTAATCTGATATTTTATAAAGGGCACAAAACATCTTTTAAAAAATTAGTTTTTACCAGCCGTCTGAAAACTTCAGACGACCTCTTTAAAAGCATGTCTGAAATCTTTATGCCTAAGTTCCTTTTTTTCTTAATCTCTTTACTTCCAGTTTTCATATTTAAGTTGGAACTTGAAAAGTATTTTCTATAATAAACTTAACACAACTATTTCAATAAAATGATCTTTCATATGAACAAAACATGAGATATCTCTCATATCATTTGAAGCTTTACAAAGAATGTTCCTTGAAGAACTTCTGAAATAAAATCTCAGAAGTGAGTCTGAAAGAGATCAGTTCAAAAATCAGGAACAGACTTCAGACAACCTCTAGTAGTCTGAAGTATTTCAGAAACTGTGCTGAAAATACTCTTTGTAATAATCTTCAGAAGATACTTTGAGAAGCCTCTGTTTAAAACAATCTTAAGCTTTAGAAGAAACATTGTTTTTCTTATCTTTCACATGTTTCAACTATCTCTGATCTTAAGACTTATTTTTAACTGTGCCCATATTCATGTTTTAACCAAAGATTTCCAAAAACTATCAAAAAGCTTGAAACACTATTCAACCCCTCCTTTCTAGTGTTTCCTGTGGTTCTAACAATTGGTTCATCTTGATCCATTAGCAATACATCCCCTTCCTGAGACACAAGGAAACCATATCTCTCAGGTTGGTGATGTATCTTATCTGACCTACACAAGTCTTGCGCTACTTGAGCAGGTGGCTCTACAACACATTGTGGTATCTGCTCTTGTTCCATTACCGGCTCATTGCTACTCTGTGTTACTTTAATTTCTTCAAGTTCTACATTCCTCCCACTTATTTTCTTAGAGACAAATTCTTTCTCTAAGAATACAGCAGACCTAGCGACAAACACTTTGCCTTCGTTAGGATTATAGAAGTAGTAACCCATAGTCTCTTTTGGGTATCCCATAAATAATCACTTATCTGATTTGGGTCCTAGCTTATCTGAGACTTGGCGTTTCACATAAGCTTCACAACCCCAAATCTTCATAAAAGACATACTAGGTCTTTTCCTAGTCCATATCTCATATGGTGTCTTTATGACAACCTTAGATGGAACACGGTTTAGTGTGAAGGCTACTGTTAACAAAGCATGACCCCAAAAAGGAGTCGGGGAGATCAGTGTGACTCATTATAGATCGAACCATATCTAATAGAGTTCGATTTCTCCTTTCTGAAACTCCATTCCATTGAGGTGTTCCAGGAGGAGTGAGTTGAGACGTTATCCCACACTTTCTTAGATAGTCATCAAATGTTGGCTTAAGTATTCTCCACCTCGATCTCATCGAAGTGTTTTTAATATTCTTTCCAAGTTGGTTTTATACTTCATTCTTAAATTCCTTGAACTCTTCAAAGGACTCAGATATGTGTTTCACCAGATACACAAATCCATATCTACTGAAATCATCAGTAAAAGTGATGAAGTATTGAAAACCTCCTCTAGCCATCATGCCCATGGGCCCACATGCATAACTATGTATGAGACCAAGAAGATCACTGGCCCTTTCACCTTTTCCGGTGAATGGGGTTTTGGTCATCTTCCCCAATAAACAAGATTCACATGTTTCAATTGATTCAAAATCAAATGAGTCAAAATAACCATCTTGGTGGAGTTTGGATATGCGTTTTTCATTTATGTGGCCCAAGCGACAATGCCAAAGATAAGTTGGGTTCAAATCATTTGCTTTGACCCTCTTAGCACTTATGTTATAGATAGGCACTTCCAAGTCAAGAACATATTGTCCATCGTTTAACTTTGCACAACCATAAGACATATCATTCAAATAAATTGAACAACTATTGTTCTTTATTATGAATGAAAGATCACTCTTGTCTAAACAAGAAACTAAATTAATACTCCTACTAATGGCAGACACAAAATAACAATTGTTTAGTTCAATAACAAGTCCAGTTGGAAAAGTTAAATAATAGGTTCCTACGGCTAAGGCAGCAACTCTGGCTCCATTTCCCACACGTAGGTCGACTTCTCCTTTATCCAATGACCTACTCCTTTTAGATCCTACACATTCACACAAATGTGAGATCCACATCCGCTATCTAATACCCAAGATGTAGAAGTAGATAAATTGGTTTCTATAACATAAACACTTGAAGCGAAAGTCTCATTTCCCTTCTTCTTGATCTCCTCAAGGTACTTTGTACAGTTTCTCTTCCAATGTCCTGATTTGCCACAGTGGAAACATTTTCCTTCCATAGCTATCCCGCCCATAGGCTTCAAAGCAGAGGTACTAGGCTTATCCTTACCTTTGTCCTTTGGTTTGAAATAGGGCTTCTTGAACTTCTTCTTGCCCTTGCCTTTTCCAGGTTGGACCATCAATATGGCCTTCCCTTTACCTTTATTAATGTTTTGCTCAGTTGTTCTTAACATGCTCAGCAATTCTGGCAGTGGTTTGTCAAATTTGTTCATGTTGTAGTTCATGACGAATTGACTATAGCTGTCCGACAATGATTGCAAGACAAGATCAGTGGCCAACTCTTAGCCTAATGGGAATCCAAGCCTTTCTAGGTTTTCAATGTACCCAATCATCTTGAATACATGAGCACCTACAGGGCTTCCCTCTGCCAGTCTACATTGATAAAGTGCCTTTGAGACTTGAAATCGTTCATGCCTAGTTTGGCCTTGATAAGGTCTCTTTAAATGTACAATCATATTGTACGCCTCCATGTTCTCATGCTGTTTTCAGCATTCATGGTAGCAAGCATAAGGCAACCTTCATTGAGAGCATCATCCATATGCTTTCGAAGCATTTGCAACAGGTGTTTCAGGAACAGGCTCTTCCAGGACATATAGCCTTTCCTAAGGACAATCCTTAGGTTTTTATACTAGTCTAGAAAGTTAATTCCAGACAGTTTGTCCTTCTCAAGGATAGATCGCAATAAAAGATACCTGTTGTGTTCGTTGCCATGGTTAATTATGCACGTAAGTATCATATAACAAACACATTTAATAAGGTCTTTAAATAAATATGCCTCCCACTATTTTGATCCAAAACAAGTACCCTCAATATAAAGAATCAGAAAATCCCATCACTAGATTTTCTAGTGGGCCAAGATCCATATTTCACCTATTTTTAAGTCAGCTTTGGCTAATCGCTTAAGAAAAGATTATTTAGGTAGGAACACGCTTTCCAATTGCATCTCATACAACTCTTGGATAGTTAGGTGAATAATTCTTATTCTAATTCATCTTATGAATTAATGCTTAACTCAGTGCCTCTAGGTTCTTCAATCCTATTGAATATACCTAGTTAAGTAAAAACCCAATGATTGACAATTGGATATTACTTTTATCCCATCGCGTCTCACTAGAATAGATAAATGCACCCTGCTTTGGCAGACCCACACTTAATCGATTCTAGCTTCGACGAGTGCCATACATTGGAAGGCAAAACATGGCTTAATATTAGTGCCTTTGGGCTTTTCAATCCTATTGAGTATACCCAATCAAAGACCAACGGTTTACAATCGGATATTACTTTTATCCTATCGTGTCTCACTAGAATAGATAAATGTACCCTGCTTTGATAGACCCACACTTAATCGATTCTAGTCTTGACGAGTGTCATTTATTGGAAGGCAAACAAGCATTGAGGGATTTGATCGCGTTTTAATTTTTATTCATTTGTTAACTATTTAACAAAACAAGCATGCATCTCATACAAATACATGATATGGTTATGTCCTCCTAAAAACAAATACAAAATTACATTAACTATATAATCTTGTATATAATCTTGAGCTCTCCAAATCCCCCATTGAATCCATGCTCCATGTCCTTCCGGTTACATTACATAACAAGAAGAAACCTCGTTTAACATATGAGGGGATAAAGATGAGAAAAGAATTACAAGAGGAATGTTAAGAGGTAAGGCAAGACACGCATCTCATATTTAAATTAAAACAACTAAGGCCATAACCAGTCATCATGCAAACTCAACATCCATTGATTGTAAAACGAGTGATATAATAAAATGTTTATATTAAGCGAGGTTTAATTACGCGCATACGAAATAACACACTACGAAATAAGATGTATATGTTGGCATGTTTATCGCAACCAACATTTGAGTCGAGACAAGGTTTCAACAATTGAACCCTTTGACGCCCAAGACATGAACTTTTCATGTTCCATGGGACCCTCCAACACCAGAACATATAAAATATATACATCGCACATAAAACAATCAATACAGGAAACAAAATAATCTGAAACGCGCACTTGCGCTTCACCTGCGCCCAACGTGGGTGAAACGTAGGTTCCAGTTTTAGATTCTGAAAGTTGCGCTTCACCTGTGCTTCACTTGCGCTCAGCGTGAGTGAAGCGCATATATCAGAATCAAAACCCTGTATGTTGCGCTTCACCTGCGCCCAGAGCAGATGAAGCGCAGATAACAGCGAACAACTGCGTTTCTGCGTTTTTAAACAGAAAAACGAGAATATCAATATATTCAAACGATTAAAAGACTAAAACGTGTTTATTGCAAACCAACGCTCTGATACCAATACTTTCTTTAATTAGTATGTAGGAGGATTTATTAGAAAATGATTAGGAGGATGGAGCATTACTCTTTATTCCATAACCAGTTAGGTTTTGTATTGATGAAATTTTCATGTACTTCCTACACATTATGATGTCACAGGGGAAAAAGAATTGGCCTTACACCTGCTTATCATTTGTGGGATAGGAATGCTGATGGCTATCATCTATTCAAATGTCTTTGCTTCTCTTCCAATGCGCCAGTTGCAGTTGATAGGTGCCGTCCACAGTGGGTTATAAAATTTGTGCATCATCGGTGGTGCTGTGCACAAGCTGCCAGGCCTAGTGGTGCACAAGCATATGACCGTTAGATTTAATCATTAAAAATTTGAGGGTTGAGATTGTTTATCGGTAACTTGTAGTTGTAAAACTGCTACTTATATTAATTTTTATTGGTAATCTAAGTTAGAATATATTTGTAGAGATAATTCCAAGTGAAGGAAGACCTGCCATGGCTGCGCTGGGTTGAAGGCGTCCATGGTTGCGCTGGGTTGAAACCGATCTTTACGATTTCTTGGTTCTGCCTGGTGGAGGAGCAGCATGGTGGACTCGTGTGCGTTGAGGCAGTGTTGACTTCCCGGGTGTTTATGTTATCAAAGGACTCATGGTTGGAGGCTTGGAACGAAGTTTTCGAAGGAGGTCGATTTTTGTGTTGAAAAGAAAATTGTGTATATAAACTAATTTAGACTTTTTTTTCCAGTTGAAGCTTATAATAGGCACGGAGTGGTCCACTGCTATATGGCCATCTCAATTATCCCTCTCCCCATTAAGTATATAGAAATCAAGAAAGTTGGAAGCCAACTTTTTCTCCTTTCTTCCTTTCTTTCTCTTTTCTTTTCAATTTTAGTCAAGACTACTAAAAGAGCACAGTACAGAATTAGTGGTAAATCAAAAGCCAGTATTTGTGGCACTCGCCTTCACCTATCCTCTCCACCACAGTAAAGATCTGTCTCCTTCAATGGTTTCCTTGTAGCTTCAATCTGACCACGTAACAAGAAAAATGGCACTCACGACTTCGACGGCTTCACGGGGAAGGAGCCTTTTTCAAGCACTTGGGATATAACCATATTGAAGACCTATCAAAAGGGGACACAAATGTGTCCACTACAATGCAATTTCCAAAAGTTTTTCCTCTTATTATTTTATTATATTTTAGGCTTTGTCCAGGTGTTTCACCTTTACACAGCTTCACAACCGTTAGATGTAATGAACGCTCAGAATTTTGCACTAGAAACTGGTTATACTAAATTATTAGGAATTACAAACCGGTCCCTCTGCGTTACTTAAGTAAGGGGCTGTAGAAAATAAAAAATTGGTTTATGCTCCCTGTGTGCATTTCGCGTGTGGCAGAGACAGTCTTCTTCAACACTCTGTTTTGAAAAAAAAAAATCCACTTACAAAAATGGCCAATCTCCGATGTACGGATCCGGTGGTGACCTCTTGACCAACTGCGAGAACTTCTAGATCTACTTCAATTTTTACCTGCATTCTAGAACCTTTTGTCCTGGAACACAACTGTTACTCTAACACTCTGTTTTGATCTCAGACCCAACTGACAGAGGGAGAACAATTCTAATAAAGCAGATAACCATGTGCATTAAAGAATGAGAGCGTTTAATTTTTAATTTTAATTAGACGAAAAAGATCAATACATTAATATGCACTATTTTATTTAACTAGAAACAGGCCTTTCGTTTGATAAAAATCTAAATGGTTACTGCGTTTAATTTTAGTCAACTTGTCTGTGTGCTATTCTTTGTCGTTCTTGGCACGTAATTTTGCAACAAGAGCTTTTACGTCTCTATCTATCTTCTCTACTATATCTATCTACTATTCTACTATAACTTTTGGGTCAAACAAAATGGATTACATAATGACAAATTAAAGTAAAATGTAGAATGTACACACTGGTTAATTGGATTTTGCGTTCGTGCAGGGGCATATTTAAAAATTTTATCGTTGTAGGTCCTCCGGTCATACTACTTACCATAACAGGTCATACTTCATATTAAATGATGGAACGCCCCAGTGAAACACCGTATAACAATCCTATATTTTAAAATATATTAACCGGAAAAAAACTCCCTATCATGGGTCAAATTTATACATCATCGGTGGTACACAAATTTTATAACTCACCGTAGCATCCAGGCCGTTGATATTCATTCTAGCTGAATGCTTAGGTTCTTAACATGAGAAATGATATGTATTACAAATATACTTGTTTCTTTGCTTTTGATTGTAAGAAGGTATGCACAAATTCCCACAGTTTTCTTATTTTAGTGAAAAGATTTTAATGGAAAAGGCTATTATATTCTAAAATTAGAACATGACATGAGTCTGGAAAAAGGTTTAAGAACATTTATAAATGATTTATTAATGAAAAATCAATACCTTCTGGTAGACCTACGTTATTGACACTTCAGCGGAGACTGTAGATTGGGGATCAAAGCCTTGATTGTCCTTTTTTTTAATATATATTTGGTCCATGGATAGAACCATGATTTTTTCTTGGGTAAACATACAGACTTTTTTTTTTGGAAATATAGCCTTGAATGTTAAAGAAAGCAAAAGAGCTACATGTGCAACATTGAGTTTTTCTCACGAGAGGAGCTTCTCCACTTTTATATTCCAGGCCCAGCCCAGGTTCAACGCGGGCCAATAATAACTAGTGCATTCCTTCAGCCCATAGTTCGTATCCACTTTGCACCCAATAAAGACATGTAACGCTCCTAGACCAAAAAAAAAAGACATGTAACGCTCCGTTTCTAATTTTACCCAAGGACTTAATAGCAATAATGTCCATAGCTTGTTCACCAGATAAATCAATTTATAATTTTATCTTTCTTTCCTTCAATCTCTACCCCAAAACAAGTTATACAGATATGATTTTTCTTACCAAATTATATTATATAAGGACAATAATAAGATTTCAAAATTTTAATTTTGAAAATAATTTAAAAATATTTTAAGATAACAAAAAAAATTATATCAGTTCTATATCCCTAATAAAATATTTTTATATATTCCTATGCATATTTAAATTAGAAACAACAATTCATACATCCTTCTATAATAAGATAAAGTTTCCATATTTTACAGTGAAGACCATTCTTATTATGTCTATTTTTATTCTTAAAAATATGTTAATTCATCATTATTTAGGGTTTATTTTACAAAAATAATCGAACAGTTGATATAAAGTTGAAAATTTAATTTTTAGCTTAATTTTGAAAGCTATTATGAATTAAAAATATTTAATAAAACTGGTTGTTGAACTATCTTATATATGTAAATATAGAATAAAATAACATATTTATATGATTTTTTAATATAAATTCTATTTTTTATTTTATAAATTAATATATATTTTCAGATAATTACAGTTTTAGATTTTTTAAATTAATTTTAAACTCTTATCTTTTTTAAAAGAATCATACATTTCCCTAAAAGATTTAAAATAAGGTAAATAATCTAATAACAAAAATAAATAATACAATATTAAAAATAATCCAAAAAAAATAGTACAAATAGTTTAATAATTAAAATATATATTTATGATTCTTGTAATTATATTTTAATATGTTATTCTCAAAATAATGAACAAAATAAATCTATCATCTAACATCTCACAATAAATTAGCATTAAAGGGGAAAAAATAATTACAAGCTATATGTAAGGTCCAAGAATCCCTTAAAAAGTGTTTTAATAATGACAACCAATCAAGGTTTACTTGGAATAATTCTGAACTTTAAGGACTAATGATTTTGTTCAAGTGAATGTTCAGAAGATACAGGAAAGCATCTGCAGAAGGTACAATTGAGCAGCAAAAGAAAGGAATGAATACCACTCATTTAATAAGATAAGTCTCAGATTTGACAAGAATGAAAAATCTTTGAAAAATAGATATAATGCATATTGAGAAATCATGAGAAGGATACTGCTATTCTCCAGAAGATAAGAACAGCCCTCTAGAAGAAGAAATCATAATAAAATTCCTTAAAAAGGAAGATTCATTTTGTAAAAGAAAGAGAAAAACTCATCTCAGGCTGTCAAGCATCAAGATATATTTAAAACATCTTCTGTGAGGTATAAAATTGATTATCAGAAGAAAGATGACAGTCCTAAAGAAAAACCTTAGATCATTAAGTCTGCAGAAGGAGCAAATCATGTTAGGAACCAAAGGACAAATTGGACTCTCTATCTTCTAAGGTTACAGCTGCATAACAGACCTAAAAATATTCTCAATCAAGCAAGTGATGAATTTCAAAAAGATTTGCAAGAAGAATGAAACTCCAGAAACTCTGCAGAAGGAATGAATTGCTGCAGAAGATGCAAAAAAGGCTAAATTCATATTAATCTTCTTTTTCTCATCTTCTCATGATTCCAATGGGCAAAGTGACTCAAGAATATGTGAAAATACTATACTGGAAAGGTTCATCATGTCTGCAGAAGAAAAAACCTTGAGAAATAGCCCAAAAACAACCTACAGAAGATACTCTGAAGAAGATAGAAGCTGGTCAAACTTGACAGCTGTAAAGCCTGCACTTGCTGCAGTAGAGAAAGGGACATTTCCTTAAGCCAGCTGGATGTCCAACGGCTACTTTACCCCAACCTTCTATAAAAGGAGAGTTCCTCCACACTTGGAACTCACCTCACTCCAGAAGATACTTATATTTCTGTTGTTTCACTGCTTCTATCTTCTGGATAATTTCTCCCTCCTTCATAATTGTGCTTTCTGGTCTGAAAAGCTTTGGAGAGAGTCTTGGCTCATCATTTTGCTTCTGCTGTGCAAGTATTGTATTATTTTTAGCCTTGTTTATTTTTATTCTTTCTCATATTCATTGTAAAAGTCTCAAGAGAGGTGTGCAGGTGCATTACCTTCTTCTGAGCAGTAAGGGAAAGGGTTTTCAGTGAGGTTTACTGAGATTTGGTGATCTCAGTTGGTTTACGAAATTTGCATAAGGTACTTGAAGTATTCTGGGTACTGAATCTTCTGCAGTAGGTATTCAGTGGAAAATTTGAGTTGGTTAGGTTGTTGGTAGCCTGAAAAGGCAGGTAAAGAATACTAGTGATAAGGTTACCCAAGAAGTTTGTAATTTGATTAAAAGAGTGAGAAAATCCTACAGGTGTAGGAACTGAACGTAGCCTCAGGTTGGAAGAGGTGAACCAGTATAAAATTTCTATGTGTCATCTTCTTTACTCTCTCTTTACTATTATTTATCACTGTCATAGCACATAACTAAATATACATCTTCTGTGAAATTAAAATCAGCTAACCATTACCTTCTGTGAGTTTATTTCTTTGTACTAAGCTAAGGCAAAACCTTGAGCAGAAAAAGTGTACAAAGAAATTGCAGAAATTTTATTCAATCACAATTCAACCCCCCTTCTTGTGATTGAAGCCACAACTTCAATTGGTACCAGAGCTTGCCTCTAGGGTTGAACTTACTTAATAGTAAAAGAGGAAAAGATCAAGGGAAATGGCAAATCATGGAGCTGCAATGTTCATACCAGAAGGTTCATCTACAAATAGACCACCAGCATTTGATGGAAAGGATTACTACTATTGGAAGGATAGAATGAAATTGTTTCTAGAATCCCAAGACATTGATCTTTGGGATATTGTAGAGAAAGGAAATTTCATTCCAGTAGTATGAAGAACAAGAATTCTTGCCCAGCACAAAGAAGGAGAATCAGAAGTTCAAAAGAAGCTCATCAACCTAAAGCAAGAGAAGATTGGACCTCAGAAGATAAGCAGAAGTATCTTCGGAACTCCAAAGCCAAATTCTTCCTTCTCTGTGCACTAAGCAGAGAAAATATGATAAAGTTTCTGGATGTTCAACAGCCAAAGAAATATGGGATACACTCCAAATAGCCCATGAAGGAACTAATCAAGTCAAGGAATCAAAAATCAACATATTGATTCATCAATATGAAATGTTCAGCATGGTTGAACATGAATCTATTGATGAAATGTTTAGTAGATTCACTGTTATTATAAATGATCTAAAATCTCTTGGAAAAAGCTATTCAAACCAAGAGCAAGTCAAAAAAATCCTTAGTAGTCTTCTAAAAATTTGGAGACCTAAGGTAACAGCCATTCAAGAAGCCAAGGACCTTGCTGTCCTAAAATTGGATGAACTACTTGGTTCACTAAAAGTTCATGAGCAAGAGCTCATGGATGAATTACCAAGAAGAGAAAAATCCATTGCCTTAAAAGCCAGCACCTCCAGAAGGAACAGCCTGACCCCAACAGAAGAAATTGATACAGAAGATAATAAGACTTCATCTGAAAAAGATGATGAACTTGCCTTCATTTCAAAAAGAATCCAAAGACTGATAAGAAGAAGGGGCAGAGGAAGGAAAAGCTTCAACTTCAAGAAGGATGGACAGAAAGCTGAAAATTCCAAAGCACAAATAATTTGCTTTGAATGCAACAAGCCAAGACACTTTAAATCCGAATGTCCACAGCTGAAAAGAGACTCAAAAACCTTCCAGAAGAAGAAAGCTATGATGGCAACTTGGGATGATTCAGACAGCTCATCAGAAGAAGAAGATTCTGGAGAAGAAGCAGCAAACATATGTCTCATGGCTGGAAGTGATGATGAAAATGAGGTAATTACCTATACTCCCACTGCATATAAAGAACTAGAAGATGCATTTGAAAACCTATTATCTAATTCACACACTCTAGCTCAAAAATGTGCACTTCTCAAGGAACAACTCATTAAATCCAAAGAAGAAAATGAAAAACTAAAAGAAGCCAATGATAGACTAGTTAAAACTAATCATTGCTTGTAGCAATCAAACTTTAAACTATCTGAACAGATTAAGCAGAAATCTGCATAAGATACAAAATCTGCATCACTACAGAAGAAAAACTATCTTCTGCAGAAGAAGATTAATGAACTACAAACATACTTAAGAAAATTTGTTACCAGTACACATAACTTAAATAAACTAATAGGAAATGGTAGAGAAACCACTGATAAAAGAAGATTAGGATTCCATGAAATATGAGCATCAAGCACTAAGAAAACAGTTTTTGTTCTTGCTAAAAGGCAACCTCCTAAATGTTCTTGGTGTAACAAAATTGGACACATTGCTCATAATTGTTACAAAAGAAAAGGGAGCTTTAAAAGAAAGGTATCTAACCCTTCAGGACCCAAAAAAAATTGGGTACCTAAATCATTACTTTATTCTGATGTAGGAAAAAGGAAAATCCCTCAAGAAGAAAGAGTTATGGTTCTTGGACAGTGGCTGCTCAAGACATATGACTGGAGACAAGAGCAAAGTCATACTTCTTCACAGAATGGAAGGTGGAACAGTTACCTTTGGAGACAACAACAAAGCTCACATCAAAGGTATTGGAAAGATAGGTATGAAAAATTCTACTCAAATTAATAATGTGTATTATGTGAAAGGATTAAAACATAATCTTTTTAGCATAAGTCAGCTATGTGACAGTGGCTATGAAGTTATGTTTCAACCAACATTGTGTGAAATTAGAGAAGCATCTACAAAGAAGGTCCTATTTTCTGGTATTAGAAGCAAAAACTTATACAGCATATGCTTAGAAGAACTATCTGATCATACATGCTTTGCTTCTTTTGAAAATGACAAATGGACATGGCATAGGAAAGTAGGTCATCTAAACATGAAAAGCATTTCCAAATTGTCTAAGCTAGATCTGGTTAGAGGTTTACCAAAAATCTAATTTGAAAAGGATAGAATATGTGATGCATGTGTAAAAGGAAAACATACACAATCAAGTTTTCATCCTAAGAATGTAATTACTACTAAAAGAATATTGGAACTGCTGCATATAGATTTGTTTGGACCTACTAAAACACCAAGTCTAGGAGGAAAGAAATATGGATTGTTATTGTAGATGACTACTCTAGATTCACATGGGTTTTATTTTTTACAACTAAGGATGAATCATTTGATGCTTTCAAGATCTTCTCCAAGAAGATACAAAATGAAAGTAGCCAACTGATAGCTTCTGTAAGAATTGATCATGGAGGAGAATTTGAAAACCACTATTTTAAGAACTTCTTTGATGAAAATGGAATTTCACACAACTTTTCTTGTCCTAGAACTCCACAACAAAATGGAGTTGTAGAAAGGAAAAATAGAACCCTCCAAGAAATGGCTAGAACCATGCTAAGTGATAGTGGCATTCAAAAATACTTTCGGGCTGAAGTTGTATCAACTGCTTGCTATATACTTAACAGGGTTTCCATCAGAAGCATCCTAAATAAGACTCCATATGAAATACGGAAGGGAAGAAAAACCCAACATTGGATATTTTCATGTATTTGGATGTGATTGTTTCATCTTGAACAACAAGAAAAATCTTGAAAAGTTTGATGCAAAATCTAAAAAAGTAATTTTTCTTGGATATTCTACTACTTCAAAAGCATATAGAATCTATAATATCAAGAATCAAACCATAGAAGAAAGCATGCATGTAGTTTTCAATGAAACTAATCCCTCTTGTCAAGAAAAACATAGAAAAGAATCAGATGATGAAGGTGAGCTACTGCAGAAGCAATCCTCTGACAGAAAAGGCTCACCAGAAGATATAGTAGAACAGGAAATTCCTGCAGAAGGTTCTACAGAAGATACTGGTGTAGCTAAAGAGAGTCTTCCTAAGAGCTGGAAGGTAATAACCAATTGTCCTCATGAATAAATCATTGGAAGCACTAAAGAAGGAGTCAGAACCAGATCACAACTCAGAAATAATGAGAATAGTTCAGCATTCTTGTCTCAAATTGAACCAAAGAATATAAATGAAGCCCTAGAAGATGAATCTTGGGTAGAAGCAATGAAAGAAGAACTGGATCAATTTGAGAAGAACAAGGTGTGGACACTAGTACCTTCTCCAGAAGATCACCCCATTATTGGCACTAAATGGGTTTTCAGAAACAAAATGGATGAAGAAGGATACTCTGATGCTGATTATGCTGGAGATAGACTAGATAGAAAGAGCACAAGTGGTGGATGTCAATTTCTTGGAGAAGCATTGGTTTCTTGGTCCTGCAAGAAGCAACCTACCATAGCTTTATCTACTGCAGAAGCAGAATATGTATCTGTTGCAAGCTGCTGCTCTCAAATTTATGGATAAAGCATCAAATGGAGGACTATTGCTCAAGGTACACAAAAATCCCTATATTTTGTGACAATACAAGTGCCATAAACTTGTCCAAGAATCCTATACAGCATTCTAGGTCTAAACACATTGATATAAAGCATCATTTCATTAGGGATCATGTTCAGAAAAATGAGATTGAAACTTAAATTCATAGAAACCAAGCTTCAAGTTGCTGACATTTTCACTAAACCCCTTGTAGAAGATAGGTTTGTGTTTATTAGAGAGAAATTAAATATGTGCATATTATTAAATTGAATTCCTTTAAATAAATTGATTGCTTTGATTGAATTTTAATTCTGCCATGAATACAGAAGATATTTATATCTTCTGCAAAAGGTACAGTATTAGGTAGGAATTGTTCCTTCTGCACAAATCTGCAGAACTTCTTCCTTCTGTTTCAAGAAGAAGAGTGTTCTTCTCCAAAGTCTGAATCATCTCTGACCTAGTATGACAGCTTTCCAAAATCCTGAAAGGTCATACGAGGAAAGGTCACTGTCAAAACCTCTCAAACTCTCTCTCTCCTAGGTCAACTATGAAAGTGACATTGCATGAGCTGCAGGGAGCCTAGCTCTCTAAGTGCAATAGATGAAAAAAGGCTCTTTTGTCCCTCCAATTCGAAAAGGAATTTAGTTACACTAATTAGGCAATTAAATTTTTGACCGTTTGGAACATCCAAAATATAGAAATGCGCGCTACTCTCTCTCTCTCTTTCTCCTACTATCATGTTCTCTCTCCTATCAAACGGCTAGTTAAAAGAACTATATGTCAGCTAAGGAACTCAACCCCTTCATCTCCAAACCTTCTTTACGTTCCTAAAACAAGTTGCATCCTTATCCTCACATACTCTGTTTATCTGTTCTAAAATCTAAAATGAGAATGAAGTCAATAGCTTGCAAAAATGTCTCCACTTCCTCTCCTCTTTTAGATGAAGGAAATCAAGAGGAATATGAAGCTACTGGAATGGAAATAGTTCCATATTCTGAACCCCTGCGTGTTGAACCACTATCAACTAAACCTCCCATGGAAGAATCAACTCCTGCTGAACCATCAGTTGAAGAAACTGTTTCTGAACCAGCTAAATCAACACCAGCTGAACCTTCCCCAGCCATCACCAAAGCCAAACCTGTCTCAGCTCCCTTCTTCTCAAATTTTCCTTCTACTGATATCCCTGTTGTTAGAGTTAGAAGGTCTGAAAGGAATAAGGCCTCTTTCCATACCATTGGAAATGATCCAAACAATCCCATTGGGATTGACTCTCCACCTGAACCTGCTTCTCCCATTGCCACTCAAGCTTGTCCAGAAGATGAGAAAAATGCTTCAGAAGGAGATAGCAGAGAGGAAAGTGATCCTTCTGAGGATCCAGAGGATAGTGATCTTGATCTATTTCAAGATTCAAAGATGCTCAAGCCATTCTCTGAAAAGTGGAAATGGAAAAGTATCATTCCTGGCAGAGTCTTCATGTTAAGGGAGATAAGAAGAGGAGGATGGGATATTAATTACTTTCTTCAAAAGCAAGGATGAGGAAACTTTCTTGTCTTTAGAGAACCTGTCTATCCAAGGCTGATCAAAGCCTTCTATGCTTCTGCAAGTAACTATAAGAGTGATGGGAACTCACTTGTTGCTGACATCAAAGGATCAACCATCATACTCACACCAAGCATCATTGAGGAAGTTCTTAATCTTTCTGCTTGTGAAAACCATCTGTATTAAGACACTTGGTATGCTTCTGCAAGCATAACCAAAGAAGAAGTAGTCAGAAAAGTCCTCAGCCAACCTGGCCTACCTCTTGTCTCTAGTAAACTAATCCCCATTTGTAGGCTATTCCATAAAATGTGTTGTTACTCCATTCTTCCTAGAGCTGGAACCCTTGAGAAGGTTACAGACCAAGACTTACTGGTTATGTATCATTTGCTGATTGGAAAACCACTTTCTCTATCCTATCTGCTTCTGAGAAGCATGCTTTACTCAGCCAATCCACAGAGAGCCTATGCCAGCCTACCATATGGTATGCTGTTAACCAAAATTTTCAGATTGTATATTGTGCCTCTTGAGGATGAGGAATCTGAAGACAGCTGCACCTTCTTTAATAGAAAGAACATTAAGAAAATAAAGATGGTACACCCCACACCTTCTGAGCTATTCTCCAGCAGTAGCAGTGAAGAAGAAGAAGCTTCAGAAGAGGAAAAGGCTCCAAGAACTAAGAAGAAGAAAGAGGAACTAAAGACCTTCTCCAGAAAAGGAAGGATTTGACTGCACCTTCTGGAGAAGGAGAGCCGAGCAAAGTTCAGAAAACTTCTTCTGGAATTGAGAGAGATATTCCAGAATGTCTCACTCCTCCATCCTCATTTGAAGTAAAAGAACCATTACCTTTTGAAGAAGAAGAATCTGTTTCTCCATTGCAAACTATTTCCATAGAAGTTGAATCTGCAGAAAGAGATAGGGAAACATCATTTGCTTCTGTAGAAGGGTTAGCAGTGAACACTCTGGCCATGCTTGCCACAACTCAGCCTGTCTCTCCAATTATTCAACATCATTCTCCTACTGCTACTGTAGCTTCTCAAGAAGAAGGGATTGCTAAAGACACTGTGCAGAAGGAAGAAAACCAATCAGTTCCTTCTGCAGGCACTTTTGGAACTAATTTTGTAAATCAATTTCTTGCATCCCCAATTCTTGATTCCTCTATTCCTGCACCTCAACCTCTCAAAGATAATATTCCTATTGTGTCTATCCATCTCTCATCCATGGAAACATTTCTCCAGCAACTAAGTGCTGAAAGGAAAGAAATTCCTTCCGAGCCTCTGCAGAAGGATGAAGTTGCTGGACCAGAAACTGCTGCTCCCACTGACAAATCTGAGCCTTCCTCTTCTCAATCCATTGAAAGATAAGTGAGGAAGATTAAGGCAGATATAAAAAAATTATTCTCCAATGTCAATATCCTACAAAATTCAGTAAATGAGATGATAGAGAGGTTTACACAGCACCAATTTTGGCTCAATACCTTTGTTCTACCTGTCATAGCTCCTCAAGCACCACAAATTCCTTTCAATCAATACCAGCCTCCTCAGAATATCCTCCAACCAACTACCTCATCATCTTCTGATCATTCTTCACCCTCCAAGTAGAAGAAGATGATGATTCTGCTTCTCCTATGCCATATTAGTTTCTTTTTGATAGATGACAAAGGGGGAGAAATAGTAGGAGTAGTAGGTTGTTTGACATTGTTATGTCTTAGGAATCTGTTAGGAGAAATCAATTTTAGTTTGGCTTACTTTTTGTATGACATTGATTATGACTCATGTTTCTGGAATGACTATTCCTTGTCTTGTTTAATGTGATTAATGGAACTGTCTTTTGATGCTCAATTGAATTGTGCTTTCTCTTGCTGCTATGAGTACTTTATGACTGATTAATTAGAATATATATCAAATGGTTTATGACTGATCAAATGTGTATCTTAAAGACTTATGCACTACATAGTCCAAAATGTGCATTTTGAAACCTACATTCTCATCCATATGATTAACAGTAAATTGAATGCCATGAAAGTAAGCTTAAATCAAATCATATCCCTCAAAGATACTTGCATACATTCAGGGGGAGTATATTTCAGAATTATAACAATGTAAAACTAGATAGGTTGTCATCATCAAAAATGGGGAGATTGTAAGGTCCAAGAATCCCTTAAAAAGTGTTTTAATAATGACAACCAATCAAGGTTTACTTGGAATAATTTTGAACTTTAAGGACTAATGATTTTGTTCAAGTGAATATTCAGAAGATACAGGAAAGCATCTGCAGAAGGTACAATTGAGCAGCAAAAGAAAGGAATGAATACCACTCATTTAATAAGATAAGTCTCAGATTTGACAAGAATGAAAAATCTGTGAAAAATAGATATAATGCATACTGAGAAATCATGAGAAGGATACTACTATCCTCCAGAAGATAAGAACAGCCCTCTAGAAGAAGAAATCATAATAAAATTCCTTTAGAAGGAAGATTCATTTTGTAAAAGAAAGAGAAAAGCTCATCTCAGGCTGTCAAGCATCAAGATATATTTAAAACATCTTCTGTGAGGTATAAAATTGATTATCAGAAGATAGATGGCAGTCCTAAAGAAAAACCTTAAATCATTAAGTCTGCAGAAGGAGCAAATCATGTTAGGAACCAAAGGACATATTGGATTATCTATCTTCTAAGGTTACAGCTGCATAACAGACCTAAAAATATTCTCAATCAAGCAAATGATGAATTTCAAAAAAATCTGCAAGAAGAATGAAACTCCAGAAACCCTGCAGAAGGAATGAATTGCTGCAGAAGATGCAAAAAAAGGCTAAATTCATATTAATCTGCTTCTTCTCATCTTCTCATGATTCCAATGGGCAAAGTGACTCAATAATAAGTGAAAATACTAAACTGGAAAGGTTCATCATGTCTGCAGAAGAAAAACCTTGAGAAATAGCCCAAAAACAACCTGTAGAAGATACTCTGAAGAAGATAGAAGCTGGTCAAACTTGACAGCTGTAAGGCCTGCACTTGCTGCAGCAGAGAAAGGGACATTTCTTGAAGCTAGCTGGATGTCCAACGGCTACTTTACCCCAGTCTTCTATAAAAGGAGAGTTCCTCCACACTTGGACCTCACCTCACTCCAGAAGATACTTATATTTCTGTTGTTTCACTGCTTCTATCTTCTGGATAATTTCTCTCTCCTTCATAATTGTGCTTTCTGGTCTGAAAAGATTTGGAGAGAGTCTTGGCTTATCATTTTGCTTCTGCTGTGCAAGTATTGTATTGTTTTGAGCCTTGTTTATTTTTATTCTTTCTCATATTCATTGTAAAAGTCTCAAGAGAGGTGTGCAGGTGCATTACCTTCTTCTGAGCAGTAAGGGAAAGCGTTTTCAGTGAGGTTTACTGAGATTTGGTGATCTCAGTTGGTTTACAGAATTTGTAGAAGGTACTTGCAGTATTCTGGGTAATGAATCTTCTGCAGAAGGTTCTGCAGTAGGTATTTAGTGGAAAATTTGAGTTGGTTAGGTTATTGGTAGCCTGAAGAGGCAGGTAAAGAATACTAGTGGTAAGGTTACCCAAGAAGATTGTAATTTGATTAAAAGAGTGAGAAAATCCTACAGGTGTAGGGACTGGACGTAGCCTCAGGTTGGAAGAGGTGAACCAATATAAAATTTCTGTGTGCCATCTTCTTTACTCTCTCTTTACTATTATTTATCACTGCCATAGCACATAACTAAATATACATCTTCTATGAAATTAAAATCAGCTAACCATTACCTTCTGTGAGTTTATTTCTTTGTACTAAGCCAAGGCAAAACCTTGAGCAGAAAAAGTGTACAAAGAAATTGCAGAAATTTTATTCAACCACAATTCCACCCCCCTTCTTGTGATTGAAGCCACAACTTCACTATATACTCAAACGCTACTTCAAATATTAACATTTGAGAAAATTCTATAAACCAGTAATATAATTTCATCTTTGCTAAGACATTTAAGTTAGCTTACTGTGTTTTTTTTACTAGGTCATAGCTTGTTTAAATAAAATAGAGGTGTTTGGTAAATGAGTATATTTTATTAATTTATGAGTTTAATATAAATATATATATATATGAGTCAGATTCGTTGACACCAGGTGTCAAACTTGTAGAGTTACACCTCTTAATAACTTTCTGTAAAATGTGAATTTGACCAATCCAACCGTTGAATCATATTATATTACCTTCATGATCATGTATATCAAATTTCTGGTAATTTGGACATTCGTAGGTATGTTATCTAATAATGGACTTTTATTTATATTTTAAAAACATATTATACGTTAAAATAAATTAGTTAGATGAAGTTTCAATTGGTTTTCGATTTTTATGAAATTTTATAAGCTTGATCTACTTTATAAGAACTTTCAATTCAACGGTTGGATTGGTCAAATTCACATTTTATAAGAAGTTATTAAGAGGTGTAACTCTACAAGTTTGACACCTGGTGTCAACGGATCCTGACTATATATATATATATATATATATATATATATATATATATACTGTTAGTGTAAAGAAATTTTACATAAACATCCAATGATGTGTTGCCACATCATTTATTGAATTTAATAACACATGAGGTGTCACATTCATTAAATGAAGTGGTTGCACACCATTAGATGTTTGTGTAAAAAAAATTTACACTGACAATATATATTAATTAAATCCTTAATTTATTAGTGTTTTTTCATATAACATTTAACTTATAGCCTATAACTTATTAGCTTTTACTTAAATATTTGAAGAAAAAATCATTTTCTCTCTTAATTTATATTATACTATTTATTTTAATCATTACACTATTTAAATTTTTTATCATGTTTTATGATAAAATAATTGATATTTAAACAATATACTATTTCATTGTTTTTTTTTTTGGCATTTTGTTTCAAGAAATTGATAAATTGGGTTAGTGTGGAAATATAGTTAGGAACTTTTTTGCAACTCAATGTCATTGATCTCATTAATATCATTAATCTTGTCATAGATCTTAAATAAATAATTAGACAAAAAAATAGCTTTAGACTCTGGTTGTCTATAAAGTAAACATTATTTTATATAAAAATCTTATAAATATGTTGTTTTATCTCGTTTTACAAATACTTATAATTCAATAACATAAATTAAATTAATACCCACCTCAGGAGTATAATTTTGCATTACAGTAATGGATGCTAATTATTATAATTTTAAAGTACAGACATATATAATTATCATCCAGTCAATACTCCAACATGATCCAGCAAGAAGATGGTGAAGAATGAGACGATACTAACATAGGTAAAGGGTCACACGATCTTGATAAATTAGGCTCGGTAATTAACAAATAAGCAGATGATATGAAGGAATACTGGGAGAGACGCGCACATCACCTACAGCAACTAAGTATGTGTTTCGCTTACCATTTCAGCTTCAGCTAGCTGAAAGTTGAAAATAATAGCTGAAATTATTTTAGTAGTGTTTGGGAAGGTAGCTTTTTTGTGTAGTTACAAGTTTTTCTTAAAAAAAGTAACTTTTTTAAAAAAGCTACAATTTTCAACTACTGGCTAAAAATTAATTACAAGTTTAGCCTCCAACTACCTCCACTTATCATTATTTAATAATTAATGTTGTCCTTAAATGTCATTTTACCAACCAAACACATTCAATAGTTTTTCAGCTTTCAGCGAACTTTTCAGCTTTCAACTACCTTTAAACTTTCAGCTAGCTTTTCAACTAGTTTTACCAAATACACTTTTAAAAATGAAAAGTAAGATGTTTTATAAAGAAACTAAAAGAAGATATAAATTTGATTTACCATATATAATGAATGTTTCACAACAGAAATATTATAAATTTAAATTGTAATAATACATTATCACGACTTTAGTTAATTAATATATACTCCAACACCACTCACCCAAAGCAGGATTAATTAAGTATTCTTTACTGCCTATGATCTTTACTCAACAAAGCTCATTGCAAGTCTCACAGTCTTAGACAATTACAACGGTGAAACTTTAGTGCAAATTTTCACATCACATTTTATATAAATCCTTACTATGATTGTTAAATCCAAGATGCTTACATAATAGTAACGTGAGATCTAATATGATGCATCTATTTGCCTTGTATCCTAGATTAGCCAAAAACTTTTTCGAAATCCCTAGTCACATATTAAAGTTTAAAGTAACGCCCCCAAATTATGGTAGCAGAGAGACGTTAAAAGCACCCTGGAGGCATTAGTTTAATTTTCCAAAGCACACACATTATGTTCCACGATGGTTGCAAGCAAAAACACTCAGCGGGCCCCACATGAAGCACGCGAGAAACCTAATTAGCGATTGCTTAGCCCATGATCCTGATCCCCACACAAACGGCACACTCACACGCGTAGAAACAACACAATCAATGATCCCTCTTCCCTATGGCCAAATGCGCCTCATCAGTTCCCCCAATCTGGTTTTCTGGATGGTCTCTTCCAACGCCTTCACATGCAAAACAAAACTGACACCTTTATATTTTATATAAGCTCCACCATTGAAAAACATTCACATTATCAGTCATGGGGGTCATGTCTATCTTATCAATGTTTTTGTGTGTTTTTGTATCAGCCCGTTGCGGTAAAGGGGCCAAGGATATCTTCATACTAGCAGGACAGAGCAACATGGCTGGGCGAGGAGGTGTTAGTGGTGGAAAATGGGATGGCAATGTCCCACCGGAGTGCAGGCCCGGCCCATCAGTTTTGAGGCTGAATGCAAAACTTCAATGGGAGGAAGCGCGTGAGCCTCTGCATGGGGACATTGATGTGGGCAAGACGTGTGGTATTGGGCCAGGCTTGGCCTTTGCAAACGAGGTTATAAGAGTTAGAAAAGGAGCTGGATGTGTGGTGGGTCTGGTCCCTTGTGCAGTGGGTGGGACTAAAATTCAACAGTGGAGCCGAGGCTCGCGTTTGTACAATGAATTAGTGCGACGAGCCATTGAATCGGTGAAGGATAATGGTGGTGCAATTAGAGCAGTTATTTGGTATCAAGGTGAGAGTGACACGGTGAGAGAAGAGGATGCTGAGGCATATAAGCATAGAATGGAAAGGTTTATTAAGGATATTCGTTCAGACCTTCATCTTCCATCTCTCCTTGTTATCCAGGCTTGTTCCCTCCCACTACTATGCCCTTTTCTTTTTTGTTGTCAATTTGTCTTACTAACACTAGCTTTATTTTTTTGTTGGTTTGTGATTTGAATTTCTGGTCCCTCCTACAGCTACTATATATGTTTGGTGTATCTTCTTCCTTTTATTTGTTTTTTAAGGACAAATATTATCATGTGAAATTTATATGATAAAAAAATAGACGTGAAACATGAAAGAAAAAAGGACCTTTTCAAAATTTTTGGTCCATTCTATTTTTTTTAAATTAATAATTAATTAATTATTATTTTATTAAATATATTAATATTTTAATTAATTAATAAATAATATAATATTAAAAATTAAAGTATGATATATATATATATATAAATAAAGACATTAATTATATTATTTTAATATGTGTTAGTATTATTCTAAGGACACTAAAGGATTAGATTATCTTTACTTTATCGTATTGTACAAATTATATTCTGATAAATGAGAACGACTATATTTCTAAATTTAAAAAAAATGAAAAGTAGTAATTAAATCAATCATATGTTTGGACTTTGGACCACACTATCCGGATACGATTTCATTAGAAAATAGTTTTTTCGTTGGAGAATTGGAAAGTAAACAGATGGAAAATTAATTATATGAATTTTAAAATATTAAATTTCAATTCTTGCTGCACTTTTTAGTCCCTTTTTTCCTTTTTTTTTTTCTAATTATAATTGGTTTTGTTATTTCTATGTTGTCTTTTTTGTGGGTTAACCTAATTTCTTAGAAAGCAGACAACGGGGGACACACACTGTATTCGAATTTACGAACAAGCGTGCTAACCCATAGAACATATCTTTGAGGGCTTGAAGCATCTTATTCAAATTTATGGCTGTTGGCCCGTTATTCACCAAAAAACAAATTTATGGACGTCCATATCTATGTTCCACGGCTATTACTGTGGCATCCAACCAGTTCAATAAATGGGCCAACACACCAACTTGCAAGAACTTTTATTTTTTAAAATCCGTACGAATTTAATATTTTTAATAATGAAATGAGGGGTCAATATATGATATACCTTTTTTTCCTTTTAGCTTTTTGTTTTTCCTTTTCTCGTTTTTCTTTTTTTTTTAAAATGTGAGGTAGAATTAATGAGAGTAAGAATTCATTCTTAAAAACAAATTCTAATTACTGAAATCAAAAGGTTTCATTGAGAGAAGACAATCTTTTGGGTAACAAAATACATATATGTTTGGTTTACATTCAAACGTGGATCTGGGTTATGCTATTCTCAGCAGCATTAATCTACATGCACGTTTTTTTATTTTGATGGAAACCAAAACACAAGCATGGAGACTATTTAGTTCTTATATTAGCTATGTATTCTTCCTCCGAATTAAAATGTGGCCATGTAAAATATTGTTATGCAGGTAGCACTTGCATCGGGGGAAGGCAAGTTTGTAGAGAAGGTTAGACATGCTCAACTGGGGATTAAACTGCCCAATGTGAAGTGTGTTGATGCTAAGGGATTGCACCTCAAGCCAGATAAACTTCACCTCACGACAATGTCTGAGGTTCACTTGGGCATCCAGTTAGCTCATGTCTATCTCGCTTCCATCACCACACATCAATCTAATCATACGCAAGTTAGCTAGCTGAGGGTGCATTACCTCTCTAGCTACTATGTTATTATATAGCTAATCTTTAGAATGCATTTTACATTTGGTAATTGGGAAGCTTGCATTGGCCCCTATTGAAAGCAACATGTTAGAGTCTCATGTTGCCTAGAGATAAGGCCAACTAAAAATATATAAGTCTTAGACAGTCCTCCTTACAAGCTAGTTTTTGAAGTTGAGTTAGACTCATGTCCAAAATCTAATATGGTATCAAAACCTATCCTAGATGATCCGTTGTTATTGGGCCACCACCCGTATAGATGTCCACGCTCCAGATGTTCAGCCTTGGGCGTGAAGAGGTGTGTTAGAGTCACACGTTGCCTAGAGATAAGGCCAACTAAAAGTATATAAGCCTTGGGCAGTCCCACCTTACAAGCTAGCTTTTGAGGTTGAGTTAGGCTAAGGTACAAAATCTAATACAACCCAATGAAGGCTTCTTATCTATAATCGGTTTTGGATTACTGCATAGCCCATTTTGTATATTCAATTAAATCGGAACAAATATACAAATAGAATTCATTCGTTTCTATAGTTTCATCTTCAAGGATATTTAAATTGGAGAAATTAAAATGCTGATTATTAAGTGAAGTTACCCATGACTCTGATTTGTAAAAACTTATAGTATGGTTTAATTTTATGCGGGGGAATTGAGTAAATTATTAAGTACAATATCAAGATTTTATATTTTTTTTTTATTTTTTTTTTCTGTTGATTCATATAAACTATAAATATATGAAGTGCAAATGACAGGAGGCATGTAGCCCACCTTGAATTGGACCGTACAAGACCTTGATTGCTATTATGTGACAGTATTTATGTATATTTTGGACCATAGCAATTTGATGGAATAATCATAGCTCAGCATGGTTTGGACCATATAATAGCTAGCTGTGCTTCAGATAATTACGAAAGACAGTGTGATCTGGAGCCCAGTCAGCAAGGCTCTGGCTCACTGGCTGTATTAATAAGGATAAAAAATATGTATTTTGTAATCTTATTTGAAGTTTCATATAATTCTTTTTCCAGTAATGCTATATTATACTATTAAATTTATATTTGAATATGTGTGAAGTTTTGACAAAATTTTTCAACACAGTAAATGTAATGCTGTTAAACAAAAACTTCAACATTAATTTACCTTACATGTATATGCGTATATCAAGACGATAATGCATGAAATGAAAATGAATTGTTACTATCATTCTAGAACGTGTCTACTAGATGAGAATTTAAGCTCAGAACGATACTAGAAGCAGCCACCTCACACAAGACGTGTCTAGAGCTAGCCTTTAACAAAATAATGAGCTTTCCTTGCGATGCGATCTACATTGAAAGCATTAAATCCTGCACATTAATATTTTGGAAATAAATGAAATGCAGTTCATGTACCACAGCACCAGTGTATATCAGCTTGCGGTATAACAGTGTGTTGGGTATTTTTTGTACTTATTTAAAAAGATTTAAAGAGACAAGTCTCACATTTATTAGGTGAGGAATAATTTTTCTAACATAGTGATCACATTCTCCATAAATCATAATAGATAACAAGGTACTCAGTTTAACTGCTATTAGGAAAGGGGAAAAAGGAAAAATCTTTGTCGGTGTTTCTACTGTAAGATATGCATGTGATACTCTGTATTGGATATCTTTTTTGTGTCATGTGAAGGGACCTGAATGTCTAAAACAAGTTGCATTTGTAATTGCAATAGAAATCAAAGATGACTCAGAGGGTGATTGGTTGTCTGCAGAGCAAGACAGAGACCTACTGAAAGTAATTTCAAGGCTAGTAATTTGTCTAGATGAGAAATAATAGTAGCAATATATTTTCTTATATACTATTTAATATATATTATGATTCATCTATTTTTCTAAAAGTCATCAAGTTAATTGTCTCGTCAATTGATATTTAAAAAAACATATTAATTTATTTTTAGAAAAATGGATCAATCCTAAAATGTGTGTTGAAAAGATATGTTAATTATAATATAAAAGTAGCTCCCACAATCAAAATATTGTATTTGTGGGGCTATTGCTCCAACAATTTTCAGTCTGGTAAGGATACCATCTCAGCTACCAACAAGGAAACTACCACTACACCCAAGCTTTTGTTCCGTTTGGTGGGAGGGAATGAACATATAAACAATGTGCTATACACAATTATTCCCCTAAATTAATGAAGTTTGCTAGTGACCCCTGTTTATTCATTTATTTGGTAGAACCCATTTTTATTTTAATTTTAGTAGCCTATTATAAAAATAATGATAAACGATTTTTTTAGAAAAAACGTTATTTGTTCAGCAAACAGTGCTACCGCACTTATACACTGTTAGTGGGTTTTTGTATTTGAGCCCTTTTTTTTGTTAATAATTTTTATTTGTTTTTTATTTTATTATTATATTTTTTTATTTATTTATCTCATTAAATAAAAATATAGATCAAGAAATATAATAAATGATCACATGGAATTTGTGTTAACCACTCCTTAACACGAGGTTAATTATGTGTCCAAAAAACGGTGAACATCTTTTAAAATGAGGTTAATGGTGTATCCATCGGTGGTTAACAGAATAGGATATTTGGTTAATTGAATTTGTGAGGTTAATTGCAACTACTGTTAACACGAGGTTAATTATGTGTCCAGAAACGATGAAAATATTTTTAAATTGAACTTGCGAGGTTAATTGTATATATGTATATATATATATATATATCAATTAACGGTTAATGAAATAGTAAATTTGGTAATTGCATCAATATAGAACAATGATCACATGAATTTGATGTTAACCTTTTGTGAAATGTAATATTATAAACATGAGATTAATTGTTTGTCCAGTAAGGGTTAATGAAATAATAAATTTGGTTATTTGCATCAGAATGACACGAAGTTAATTGTGTGTTCAGAAACGGTGAATGAAATTATATATTTGGTTATTAGCATCAAAATAATATAATGATGATAAGAAACTTATGTCAACCCTTCCAAAAACATACATTTATTATATTTCTTAATCTATATTTTTATTTAATGAGATAAATAAATAAAAAAATATAATAATAAAATAAAAAATAATTGAAAACTATTAAAAAGGGGCACTGAATAAACGCAAGAGTATACCAATGCGGTATCACGGTTTGCGGGAGGCCAATCAACATTGGATTTTTTATTACATAAATAGTTTAGAGTGATATAATGTTTTAAAGCATTAATTTCAAAGAAGAGTGATATTCATATGGATTTAATTTGATATACACTGTCAATGTAAAGAAGTTTTATGTAGATATCCAATGGTGTGGTAGCACATCATTGGATGTCTATGTAAAACTTCTTTACACTGACAATGTATATATATTAAACTCAATTTATATATCACTTATTAATAAGGAACATCAAAATTCAAATTCATGCCATTATATTATTATTTTATTATGAATGAAAAATCAATTAATTAAATAAGCAAAACCTGATTTTAGGAAAAATAGTCGGTTTATTGGCCACATAATATGCTGGAATCATACTTCTTTGAATAGAAGCGGATGCACTCATGCACACCAACTTCAGTACCCAATTTTTTAATTAAAATTGAATGAATTCGTACAGCATGAAAATATATAAATTTCTTTACGAATACAAACAAAATCAAATTTTAAAAAACGAAAATTGAACATATGTTTGAATAGAGATTTAAATATATGTTGGGGGACATAACATTACTTTTATTAGCCTTTCCCCCTGAATCGGCTAGTATAATTTAATAAAAAGTTATTTTTCTATACAAAGTCCTCCAAAATATCCTTGGCTGAAAGCTAGGACACCAACTTTCGGTCACAATCATTTTCCGCACGCCGTCAATGTTTTTAAATTACACTTAAATTATGTTTTTTTTAAAGTAAATTATGTTTTTAAATTGTATAAATTTTATAACTACTTTTCAAGCAGTACACTCTTCCAGTTTAACTACAAGTATTTCAATCAAAGGGACGCTTACATTCCGTTAAGATCAATTATTATATAAAAATGAAAGATATCCCTATAATAATCAATAATGAAGTGATGGAATAAAATATAAAAAATTGAAATTGAAATAGTATTAATGAATCGATTATATTAAACCTTTAGCCGGGTAGTTAATAGTTGTCAATTTGTATTAAAATTCAATTTTATGGGCTTTGTATGAATGAAGTTGAAGTTTCATGGGCGCCATTTATTATAAAAAATTGATTGCAAAATATATTGATCCTTAATTTGTCCCCCTTTTTTTTTGTTTTGAACGTTGTACCACAATTGATTAAAGTTTAATTGATGCTTATAATTTATTAATTGGTAGCCCGTGTTCTTAATAAATGAATAAATTGTAGACAAAGTGCACCAACTGCAATAAGATAAAATTATAATAAACTCATGGAGTCCTTTTTAGTTCTTGGGAGGGGGTGGGGTCAAGACTCAAGAGACATGGGTCATGGGAAAGTCTACGGGAGGCTCCACAAGAGAAAAGAGGAAATAAATAATTAATAAGAATATATCGTCTAACAACATATAGTTCACCAAAAAAAAAAAAAAAAAACAAGAGAACGCCTTAACAAAATACAGAGTATACTACAAAATAAATAATGATTAATTAGTGGTGTGAGGTTTGAGTTTTGAATATAACTACTCTAAATATTTGAAGGGGAAATTTTGTCATTCATAAAAAATCTACCCACCTCTGTATAAAAGAATTTTACTACTTTTATTCTTAATGTTTTAATACATATCCTCTTTTACGGACTATTTTTTAATTTTAATTTATTTAATTTTATAAATATGAAAAATTTATTACAAATTAAAAAAATGAAATAATTAAAATAAATAATTTAATATAGAAATAATTTAAAATTAGAAAAAACTTATTTATATTATAATATTTATTTTATCTTGAAATAATTCTTTAAATTTTTAATAAAATATTTTTATCATGAAAAGTTAATAAAAATTTAAAATTAAAATCTAAAACCATGATTATCTAAAAATATATTTTGTCTATAAAAAAAAATAGAATTTTTATAAAAAAATTATATAAATGTCTTTTATGTAATTTTATATTTACTAGCTATATATAAATGGGTAATTTTATCAAACAATTCAAATTTAACATATAACCATTAAGTTTTCAACTAGTAATTAACTAGCTTATCAGTTAATTTTATCAAACATAATCTTATTCAAACTATTAAGTTAGTATTTAATTAATATTTCCAAATTAAAATGTTAATATCCTAATAATTTTTATTATACTTAAATATATTTTTATTTTTTGTAAAATGATAATTTTATGGTAATTCCTATTTAATTTGAATTTAATTTTCAATTTCTTATTATTTGAATTTCATTGTTACTAACATAATTTTGTTAAGTTTTTCCCACTCACCAAAAAAAACACATAATTTAGTTAAGTGATAATATAATAAAGAACCATACATACTTCGTTAATGATATAAGAATTTTAATTACTCTTTCCAGTCTCGAATATAAGCAACTCAATTCAATTTTTTTTCTCAAATATAAGCCAAATTCAACATCTTTACCCTAGCTATTAAATGCTAGTTACCCTTATTTAATTTAAATTTTATTTTCAATGATTCATTTTGCAATTAATATTAGGGAGGATAGTTTTGGAAATGCAATTCATTTTTTATGTTAGTTTAAAAATAATTAATGAGCTCAACTAATATTCATAATTAGCGTGAATTAATTAATTTTTATATATTCAAGATTGGAGGGAGTACTTGACTAGCATAATTTCAGGTCAAAGAATGATTCTTCATAGCATACAAGGGGTTGAGATCATGATTTGGTCTTAAACTAGGACTAATATGCTAAGAATTAGGAATTAGGATTGAAAAACTTTTGATTTAGACGAATAAGAGAAACTTGTTGCTATAAATAGACAATCACATGATCTTGGTATTATTAAAATAGCTTATGTACCAGAAAACTAATAATACAATGATAACTCGTTGTTGTAAATAAACAATCCCAAATTGGTTGGAGGAAGTGAATTTCCTAGGTCATGTGATCTCAAAAGGAGGAATTTGTGTGGATCGAGCAAAAATGGATGTTATGTTACAGTGGGAAAGACCAAAGACTATAACGGAAGTGCGAAATTTCTTAGGGTTAGCCGACTATTATTGGAGATTTATTGAAAATTTCTTGAGGTTAGCAACACCTTTAACCCGTTTGACTCGGAAATATTAATCGTTTGTGTGGAGCCAGGAGTGTGAGGATAGTTTTCAAAAATTGAAAAGGAGTTTGACTTTCGCGCCTGTGTTGTTTTGCCTTATCCAAAGGAAGTATTTGACGTGTATTGTGATGCCTGGAAGCAAGGTTTTGATTGTGTGTTGATTCAGAAAAGGAAATTAGTGGCTTATGCCTCTAGGCAATTGAGAACACATGAAGTGAATAATCCAACATATGATTTAGAGTTAGCAGTCATAGTCTTTGTGCTGAAGATTTGGCGGCATCATCTTTATGGTATTAGGTTTGTACTCTTTAACGATCATAAAAGTTTGAAATACTTATTCGACCAAAAGGAGTTGAACATGAGGCAGGGGCAATGGATGAAATTTTTTAAAGACTATGATTTCAGTTTGCAGTATCATACAAGAAATTAAGGCCAATGTAGTGGTTGATGCACTTAGAAGAAAATATTTTCATGTATCGACAATGATGCACTTAGAATTAACACTATATCCCATAAATGCATATTTAACAAATTGGGCAGAAAGCCAATTACGCTCATGAGGAGGCAAATGAACAAAACAAACACAACCAAAAGTATGCAGATAATGATAAGAAGCATGGTGATGATAAAGACGAAAATAAATAGTGTCAAAATCTAGTGTTTGGGAAGGCAAACGATTTATTAGATAAATTACAGTAGATAAAGCTTCTACCCAAAAACTATAAGGAACAAAAGATTCAAGCAACAAAGTACGAACCACATCTAAAAGATGGCAATTTTTCTGTTCTGCCACTTCATTCTGTTGGGGTGTGTATGGACAGGAACATTGTAAGAAAATACCTTTTTTATTCAATAAATCATGAGTGCATTAGACATGTACTCGCCACCAGAATCAGATTGAAAAACCTTAATAACCGTAGAAAATTGGGTTTCAATATATGTAAGAAAAGTCTGAAAAATAGAAGAAAAAAACTCAGATTTAGACTAAAGGAAATAAATCCAAGTAAATCGACTGTAGTCATCAATAAATGTTACAAAATATTTATAGTGGGCATGAGAAATAACAGGTGTGATCCCCTATACATCACTATGAATATCAAAACATTTTTCTGTACGACTACCAACGGTTGGAAAAGAAAGTATTTTATTTTGTCCTAGTTTACATGTAGAACAATCAAAAGACAAACGAGAAGAATAACTTGTTGCGTTTTCTAACTTCATGAACAGCCAATACATCCAAGGTAGGAGGAAGATGACGATTCATCAAATGAGAACGAATATTCTCAAAACCCGGTCAAAGCTTCATTAGAAACTTGTCACGTATGATAACATCATGAATTAACAACCAATACATCAGAAAGAGAAGTTTTGGAGACTCAGCACATAAATTTTGAAAGTCTGAAAAATACTCCTGAATAGACAAGTTTTCCTTGAGTGTACTACAACAGAAAAGGGAATAGATTGTGTTTTTAAGCGCTATCTATGTAACCCATCAAGCGGTATCTAATCATGTGATATCTAAGTGAGATAATCAAAGATAGCGGTTTAGAAGCGCTATCTATGAAGTACATAGATAGCGTTTCAAAATTAAAACGCTATTTTGATTTGTAGTCGGATAGCATTTTTAATCATGATAGCTACGAATCAACTAGGGATTAACCACAAAATGACCAAGCTATTCTGCAGCTAATGCGTAGCTGTTTCATTAAAATTCTGATAGAAAGTTTTCATAAATTAATTTTAGTTTTCATATATAAAAAATTATTTTAACAAAGAAATCAACCACAATATCAAACAACATTCAAATCAAATAAGGAAGAAGAAACATTAGTTTACTGTAAATCAACAATAAATAATTAACCACCATACCCCAAAATATTCTCTCAAACGATCAAAATATCATGTGCTCTGTCAGTAGAGGCTTGAACTAAAAACTTACCTATAATTCTCTAGCATTATCCACGTAGTACACAGGGATAATCTTTGTTTAATTCCTTCTTTCCTTGGGTCCTCAATCCTACCAGTATCCACATTCACATATTAAATAATAGGAAGGTAAAACAAAACTTTAATAAGATGGCATTCAGCAAGTTTGATCCCATCACATACTTTCCACATAATATTATACAATATATCTAGCCAAAATATTAAACAGAAAAAAGGACAAAAAGGAATAAAAAAAGATTGATCATTCAACAAAAGTTCCTATTTAGAAGCAGACTCCAAGACATTATCGGAATAAAGTAATCAAAAACATTGATACTGAAAAATTAAAGTCAAAACTCACAATATAACCAGGTGAAAAGAGAGAGGCTATTACCGGAAGCGGTACATTTAAAGTCAAAAGTTCAGCACCAACAACAAATGGAGCAAATGCAACAACAAAAAACGTAGACTAAAAAACAATCAAAGAAAAAATGTTAAGAAATATAATTAAAGCTAACCAAATTCACTGTGTAATTAACTCATCAAGCAAATTTTAGTGCGGGGAAAAACAAAGTTGAGAGCTACCAAAATAAGTAAAATATAGTTCAAAGGACTAAAGAGTGAACTATAAAATTTGGAATTAGACCCTTGATTCAAAGTTAACTGAATCCATTATAAGTTTTAATGAATGAGGTATCTTTCTAGTAGAATTGTTTGAATTCAGAGCCAATAATAGTTCAATGAGATGGTAGAGTGTTAAATTAATCATCATGAAAATTAACATTCTAAAAGGGGGGTCACTTATTTGTTTTACATGTAAATGCTTACCGTAATATTGCCATTGAAGTTGCAAACAGACAAAATCCTGAAATAGTTAAGGAAAGCCTTAAATAAATTACTAGAAGTTGCGCTTGAAATGATTATAATGACCACCAATCCCTGAAAGACACTGTGCTATAGAAGGATGGTTCAAAAGAACAAGGTGTAAGGGTGGGACTGATACCAGAAAAATGATTGACTAATTCATTCATTACTTCGATCCCATTGGTAACTCGTCCATGAATAACATCTTCAGGATAACGATTCATAGGAGTAGGACGAAGTTGAGAGAGACCAAACTGCCTAGCCACTAAGTTTGGCTTATAAGAATATGCTTTCATGTCCTTAATCGAAAACCCGAAGAATAGGACACCCCAGGTCAAAAACTCTTCCCAAACATGAAGGCTTTCAGCTTGATTACCAGGGGTGTCACAAGGAAATTTCCTTGTAAACCAGTTTGGTCCACGGGATCGAGAAACAAATGGAGCAAGAGAAGGTTTGTGTTTATCAAGGCCAAGAAAAAGAGAAAAATAGTGTTTAAATGAAGCAAGGGGATCTTTCTTCCAAGAGATTGGAGTGTAAAAAGACAATCAAAATCCTTCTATGGAATCAGGAAGCTTGGAACTTTTTGACTCCAAACTTGTAAAATGTTCTTTGAAAATGGAATTGAGCCTTAACTGAAGGAGCCAAAAGGACCACTTAGAACTTTGACAGGTTCTGATTTTCTTAGAGTCAGAACAACCTTATTCAAACAATCATAAAGGTTGCCTAGAAGGAAACGACTAAAATTTATTCGAACCTTGCTTTTAGATAGAGCAATAGCTAGACTGAGAAGAGATTTTGGAATATGAAGAGAATGGGAACAAAAGAAAAAACCTGAGAGTCAAAGCATTAGGAAAGTTATGTGTTCAGTCCTAGATACTGGGCCATTGACTTTGTTGTTATTTTAAATAAAAAGGGCATGGGTAAACTTGTCCCAATTTGGCTCTAAAGTCTTTTTTATAGTGAAATCAGAAGGAATGAAAATATCACCCTCAGGTTTAACACCTATTATGGCAGCCAAATCAAAAAGTGTAGGTGTGATCATGCCATAAGGCAAATGGAATGTATGAGTGTTTCTATCCCAAAAGAAACATGAAGTCATCAAAAGCACAATATCATAAGAAAGATCATACCTACTAAGTTGAATCAAATCGTAAATCCCTAATCTCTTCCAATGATTTCCTTTACTACTTTCAATTTTATCTAACCAATTCAAATAGGCTTGTTTATTAACAGGGGAGACAGTTCGAAAGATAGAGGGTAAATTGTTTAGGAAATCTGTTCTAATGGGATCTCGAAAAGCAAGAAGCTTTTCTTCATGAGGACAAGGAAAGAAAGCAGTGTACCTTTCGAGCCTTGCAAGTCGAAAATAAGGTCCCAGAAAGCAGTAATCTTTGTTTTGAATGGAGTAAGGTATCAAAGATTGACTTCTCCATATGGAAAGATGTTCATGATCTCCCTCTAGCTCGGGAACGTAGTTATTGTCATTTAAGCAAATCAGTTGTCCATTGGTGAAAGCCTTGGGAATAGGCTCAAAACGTTTGAAGTTCCTTGAGAAGCCATTTTGAAGTCCCTAAAATATCAAGAAAACAAGACATCGAAGCTGGGTAAGCTTAGTAAGAGAAAATGCGTGTCAAAAAAGGGGAAGAACAATCTTTAAAGAAATTGAAGAAATTTGAAGAAAAAATCAGTTTCTACTGAAAAGATTGTTCCTTTCAACAGATTGATGATAATGCATGAACAAAAAGAAGTTCTTGATTGCAAGATTCACTAGTTAGGGCAAGAAATTTCAGTTGCTCAAAAAGTAATGGTTCTTCGCAATGTCAGAAAAGCTTTACAGCAAGATGAAAGCGGGAAAAAGGATGATCAAGAATGAGAATAAATGAAAGAAAATGAAGTTTATGAAGCATTATCTTAAGAGATTGAAGCTCTTGATCGCGGATTTTAATGAAGAAAAGAAACGAAGAAGATAATGAAGAGCAGAAAGACGAGTAGAGAGAGAAAGTTGACAGTTTGTAAGAAGAAAATGAAAGGATGCTCAGGTTGGTAACTGTTCATATCCCTATATATAGCTGAGAGTAAGTGGGTGTAGTCAGTTACATAAAAGTGGTAACTGCAATTTTAAAAAGTGGCGTACAGTAATGAGCCAATAATAATAATAAAAATTGTTGCTGCCAAAGTGAATCACTAAAGACGAAAGTGAACAGTTAATCGAAAGAGGTAATATTTTAGAATGCTTCTTCGTGTTATTAAAATATTAGTTTCTACTGAAGTTGATATTTTCCTCGAAACTAATATTTTAAGGGGGCATCTGTTGGGGTGAAATTTACAAATTTTACTAAGTTATTACAGGTTAGTATCTTCGAGTTCAAGTATACAAATAAAGATTCGAAAAGCATATTATGAATCGAAATACATTATAACTTAGTGAAGTTTGAAGTTTCTGTCTTATGTATTTGAAATTTAAGGCATTATGTTATACATTTTCAAAAAGGATGCAGACACTTGATCAAATGCCTATTCGAATTCGAAATATCTTTTGAATACGAAGAAAAGGAAAATGAGTTCTATAATTTTTACAGAATCTGAAGAATAAAAAGCTAAAGAAAATACAAGTCTTTTATTCATGTACAAATGAAATTCGAATTACATAACAGTTCGAATGAAAATATACAAAGAATACATAAAGGTACATGAAAATAAAGACTATTCTAAATCTTCAGGGAACTGGACTCATGTCTTCCTGGGTCTTCAGGGAACCTCCATGTCCTTCATTTGATCCTCTTCTTCCTCCTCTCCCACAGGCTTTGATTGAGCCAAGGCAAAAGCGTTATGCTGACTTGATTGCGTAGGTCTTGGTGCATAGGGTGATAATAAAGAAAGCATGGGAAAGTAATAAAGAGGATTCATTTATTATATAAATGAACCTTTAATTGGCTAGTACGTTTAACCTAAGAAAATCCTTAATAAGGATTGAAGAAGCTTATAGCTTTGGCTATTTCGTCAACCTTATCAAAAATGAAATCAAGAAAGATCAGGTTGGACGCAATAGCCAAAGGAAGAAACTTCTTCATATTGAGCAGGGAAGGGAATGAAGAAGAACGTCAAAGCCTAGGATTATTTATACTGATAGAATTGGACGGTGCTATTAATATGCATGCAAGATTGTCCAATCAGATTTAAGGTCAAACCCACGTGTGGTCGGTGGTCAAGTCTATCAACAGATTGACCAATCAGAATTACAACACGTGAAACTATAGGGAATTAATCAGTCAAAATTTGGTTAAGTTTCCTAAGGTAGTTCGAAGACTCAGAAGAAATCGAAGACTTGTTCGAAGTTGAAAGAAGACCAGTAACTTAGAAGAATTCATGAAGTCAGAAGTCTAAAAAGTCATTAGAAGATTATTCAAATTTCAAATGGAGCAGTTATTGGAAGTTATTACTTAGAGACAAGTGTCAAGACCTTAGGCTATCAACAACTTGGCAAATAGAAGACCGTTGTTGCTTATAATACGTGTCATACTTAGAATTTTGACACCTCAATTAGGCTTGTAAACGTGTCAAAATCCTGTTAGTTAGTCGTTATAGTAGAAATCTATAAATAGGCAGAATTCTTATGTAATAAGGATTGAATTTCATTTTACTGAAACTCTCTGAAAACATCCAATGTCTAACTTCAGAAACGACTAAGTGGTTACTAAGGAGATTGTCCAATATGTGTATCCATACCAACTTTTCATTAATGCAATTTACAATTCTACAATTTTGTTTAAATTCTGCATTTATTTTTCTGTTACTTTTTCTTTTCCTTTGTTTAAATTCTGCATTTAAATTTATGCACTTTACTTTTAGTTCTTTACTGCATTTGCTTTAATTTCTTTTAAAGTTTCAAATCTTTGTTTTTACTCTCTTTTTCTCTTTGAAATTTTGTTTCAATCTGCAAATCGATTTTTCGAATTCACTCTTGTGAAGAACCAAGTCATTCAAATTTTTGTTACTTCTTGAATGCAATTTCTCAGTAAACCTAATTCTTAAAAAGAACCTTTAGAGGATTCAGATTCTAGTTCCAAATTATACTTTCAGAATCAAGAAAGTTTTCGAACTTAATTGAAAATTTTCACAACAAACAAGAGGTTTGTGAGGTAATGTAAAAGTAGCGCCACCAGGAGAAATAACGCGGGTAGTAAAAAAATATAAAATATTATAGCTTAAAACTCATTTAGATATTATATGGGGAGAAATTGGGAAAAAATCAATAAAATATTTCCAACGGTTAATAATCGTCAAAAAGTCCTCCGACTTTGACAGGTTTAAAAAAATGCCAAAAAATGCACTTATGTTGGCGTTTCCTCTTGACCGTCACCTCTAAACCCCCCACAAAATATCATTTCTTGTAGTGAAACTAAATCAGAACACTACAAAAAAGAAAGGCACACAAAAAATCTTGAAACAAATAAAATATTACAACCTATTTCTCAGGAACATGTTAAAGTAAATAATGTAGTCACAAGAAGGGGTTAAATTATGACCTGTTTAAAATTGATAACTTCTACGAAAGCTTCTAAAAATTATTTTGCTCAAGAATTCTTTCTTGGCTTAATTAGAAGCTTGTCATAGTAGTTAGATAATATATCATAGTATATGTATGTATGTATGAAGAAGAATTAAATGCTTTTAAAATATGTTCAAGATGAAAGAATATAATTAGATGATATATACTTTTAAATAGTTTTGAGTTGAAGCAAGCCATGGGTCTAACAAAAATTTGACTTTCAGAACCATTATGAACGTACTAGCGAAGACCCTATTAAAAATGGTCCAGTACTCTTATATTGTGCCTGCATTAGATTTATTGGAGAGCACCTTGGGACGGATCGAAGGGACCACGTCATGCCCACACTTATACTTGCTCTTAAAAAACTTGAAAAAAGTTTTTTATACATTGAAATTTTGAGTGTATGAAGTGTATTAAAGAGAGAGATAGAAAGAAAGAGTAAATGAGAGATGTGATAGTTGATGCGATGAGAAAAAAGAGAGAGATAGTAATAAAAAAGTGAGTGTAGATAAAAGTGTAAAAAAATAAGTGTGGAAAACATCATTTAATTTCTAATTATAAAACATTATAAATATATTTTTTTATAATTTAATAACAAAGTTCTTTCTAATTATAAAATATATTGAATATATTATGTGAATATGGGAAAAGTTAAATGTTATGGTTTTTTTTTACACAACAAAAGAATGGTATAGTACTTATGCCTATAAAATTTTATGGATAATTATTTATACACTAATCTAGATTCATTTAATACATAAAATCTCTATTTGTTATAAATAATTAGGAATAAGATACTTTTACAACCCAATTTTGTGATGTGGAATATAGAGAAAAAAGAGATAAGGAAAAAAAATAAAGAGAAAAATTGAAAAATGTGATATTTGATTTGATGAGAAATTAATAAAAAGAGATATAATAAGAGAAATAAAGTGTAAAGAGAAGTGTAAAACAAAGTAAGTGTGAAAAATCACAACTCAAATAATCACATTTGTTTCTTCTTCATAAGATGTATTTATCTTCTGTAAGGTTAAAATCATAGTTTTAAATATTTTAGAAAAGTCTTAAAAACATAATGAGGACTTATACTAATTTGATGATTATGCTGTGTGATTGATGTGATATAGCAATAAGAGATTTGTAGAAGAATAAGATAAGGATAAAAAAAGTAACGCTCACAAGATTTATACTGGTCCACCCTTTATAATTTCTAGGTTATGTCCAGTCTCTACTTTTAGTAGGACTTTCACTATTTTAAGCTTGATATTACAGGTATTCTTTAGTCCCACAACCTCCTCAGGCTTCACTCCAAACTATTCTTCTGCAGCCTCTTCAGACTCCTCAACTAGTATTCTTCTGCAGCTTCTTCAGACTCTCCAGCAAGTATTCTTTTGCAGCCTTTTCAGGCTCTACAACACAGTACAGGTACTAAAGCCTAGCAGGCTTCTGACTATGCTTTCAAGAAGCACTGAAACCACCTACTTAGTCTTGAGAGTTATAACAGATAAGAAGAAAGAATGTTACATATAAGGCTCAAGTGATTTTCTCTATACAAGCACAATGTATGATATTTGAGCATAAACAAACACTTTCTGTAATTCTGGAAATTTACAATGCAAAACTAAAGTGATTACAGAAAAAAATAATTCTCCAAAAGGTAGAAACAGTAATTCTGATGCACAGAAAATTGCTTCTAGACTCTCATGCATTTTGTTGTTGGTGAGACATCTATTTATAGCAATTTGCAGTCAATATAGTTGTTGGGAATGGTCTAAGGCTGGTCTAAAATCATGTATGTTGTCCCTTACAAAAATCAGTTTTTATCTCTCTTCAAGCTTAACCATGTACCTTTTGTTGAATCATCCTTCTGAAGGTTATTTTTGAATTCTGACTGAATATCTTTCTTCAGGAATAGGGCATGAGGAGTGTAGGATATTTTGTCAATTTAACTTTTATGTTTCAAGAATTAATTCCTTCTGAAATTTATTTTGTTTTCTTCTTGAAGTAGATTCATTCTTCTGGAAGCTCCTGGACATGCATCAGTCCTTCTGAAGTTGTCTAATTAATTATTTGCAGCTTCATGTCATGTCTTTACTGCTTAATCAATATATTATATATTTTAATTGAATATGCAACATATATATATATGTATATATATTTCCAGAGTTTTTGTTTTGCTTCTTTCTGGACATAGCTTCATACTTCGGGAAGGAAATTGATTCTTCTGCAAGTTGTAAGAAAATCATTTGTTCTTTCTTGACTTGATTGCGCGCAACTTTGATTCTTCAAAAAGATAATTTCCATATTTCAATAATTTCTCTGTTCCTTCTGAAGTGATGCTTATAGAGGCTATTGTATGTACTTCTTGTTCTTTCTAAATAATCTCAAGTGCAACCATTAGTAGCATAATAATTCAAAATTACATTAAGCAAAGTGTGCCAACATATACAACCCACCCCATTTTAAGACGGGTTGGTGGTTGTCGAGCCCGCCTAAAAGTTAAAAATAAAGATAATGCATAATAGATTTAAATTATAATGAAATAAAAAATCATTTAGATTTTTGTGACCATACATAATATTTTTCCTCAATTTTCATGAAATAATTATAATTAAATACTAAACATAAGTAATAATAAATACAATTTATTTTTAAAAATGTTAAATTTGGAGGACCAATCTGATGGCTCGGCCCGACTCACCTGTTGGCAGTTTGGATAGGTTGGTGGGCTTGAGGGATCTAATCCATCCCGTCATTTTTGGTGGGTTAGGCGAGCTAACCCATCGGCCCAACCCAGCTTTGTCATCCCAACCTTTTGGAGGGTGGTTTTGGTCATTTTCATAACAACCTTTTTAAGTTGTCTCTTGTATTTTACTCACTCCGTTCCTTTTTATAAGACACATTTGACCGAATTACATGGACCAATAAAAGTGGTTAAAATTAATTAATTGTATTGGGGTTTAGGGTAGGAAGCTATGTCCAGAAATTAACAGGTATTTGTGGATTAAAATTTAAAATTATGGCATTATTAATAAAATTAACAATTTCAAGATTTTTCCTTGATCTTGATGATTTAATCATATATTTCATATAAATATAGCCAGAGGTAGTATTTCCTCTGGTTCAAAATAATAGTCCATTTAACAATTTTTTAAATTATTTGTCAATTTACACTCAATATATGTAGAATTAATTTCTTTTTACTAAGTTTATCCTTAGATAATTATTACTCCTTGAATAGAGAATAAATGAGTTGTTAGTGAGTAATTAAAATAAGAGGGAAATTAATGAATAAAACTCAAATGGAATAACACAAAGTTAAACAATACTTTTATAAAATTAAGAATATTAATTGCATATTACTATTCCGGACTTGAATATAAGCAAAAGTAACTAAATTCACACCTATTAAGAAAGTTGGTTAAATTAAACTCATCAAATTTTCTTGGTATCATGTAAAAAGTACTTGTATGGCCTAAATTACCCTACATTCAATTTTATTGAAAATTGTTTCAAGTGGACATACTCTCTTTCTATTTGCACATGATTCATTAAATAGAATGGTTGGAAAGTAAAATCAAAGGGCATTTTGGATTTATCTCATTAAATAAGGTAAAAATAGTAAAGATCTGCTTATATTTTAGTCCACCAAATGTGAGTTTTTTTTTTACTTATATTAAGTCCGGACGGAATATTAATTATTGTGTGGAAAGCTTAACCGGTTATTTTGGAGCTGCGGGAGTAATTAATTAAGAGGGTCTTGTAGGATTGGAGTTCATATCCATAATTTGCTAGAAAACGAGTAACTTTATTTTATTCTTTGAATTAATACATGAACAATACGCACCTCCAAAGCCTTTCCAATTAAGCTAAGAAATCATCGGATTCACAATTGAAGCAGAATTGTGAGGAGGGATCGAGCAACCCTTCTTGATAAGGTGGACCATAATATATAGCAAAATCACTCTCAACCACGTACTAGCTTCTAAAATCTTTTATTCCAAGCCATTAGTTGTGAGTGAGAATATCCCGAAGCTCTACCATAAGGATAGAGTTGATCCTAAGATTCATGACAAAACCCATAAACTAAGCTCCTGAAGCATTTCGCATGACCCCACCACACCCAAACCTAGTAGTAGTAGTAGTCGATCCAATATAAATGGAGCAATCAACATTAAGTTTCACCCAGCTAATAGGAGTGAACTCCTAACACACAAGGACCTGTCGATACATAGCTTCATTAGCTACCAAGTAAGTAACTATTATTGATGCATGTCATCATGTTATATATAAACCACACCTTTTGCAGCAAACACTATAAATTATTAGCATGGAAAGATTAATTGCTGCCGGAAAATCAGCTTGTTTCCTTTGCTTCCTAATAAGCCAAATAGAAGAGGGCCAATCCTCAACCAATGAGAGGATAAATTAGAAAAGTTGATGTTGGCCATAATCCAAAAGAAAAGAAACATCTATAGTAATCAGGAGATGGACATGCATACCACGAAGGAAAACACTAATACAATCATGAAAAGATGAAACAAAGATTCTTTACAAACCACTACAAAATGAGAAACTAATACTTGAGGACGAAAAGTAGTGGTCGATCTCTCTACAATAAACATTTGTCAACAGTCTCCTCTTCATAGCAAACCACAAGTAGCACCCAATTCTTTGTGGTCCACGCCAATGCCAACACACTAAAGTCTAATGCGTAGATCCCTCCAAACGGCTGAAACAATAAGCTCATAATCCTGTTTTAGAAATAATCATCATTGGTTAAGCCAAAGCAGGAGCATCCTTGCCAAGGCTACAGGAGAGCAAAAGCATGACACGCACACACCCAAGATGATAACAAATTCCCAAACGTGTTCGTAGCCCCATGCACCGTTATTTTCATCATAGAAGCTCGCCACATAAATATAGGTAGTATGATTCCAGTAGCCTCTCGGCTCGGGCATTGAAGACCAACACTCGAGGCAAGCCATGGGTCTAACCAAAATTTGACTTTCAGAACCATTATGAACGTAGTAGCGATCGAAGACCCTATTGAAAATGGTCCCAAGTATTCTTATACCGTGCCACGCATTAGATTCTTTGGAGCATCTTGGGACTGAAGGGACCACGTCATGCCCACACTTATACTTGCTCTTAAAAAACTTGGAAAAAAAATTTACGATTTAAGGGTGTGGAAATATAGGAAGAAGAGAGATAAAAAGAAAAGAAAGAAAAAATAAAAAGAGAGAAAGTGAAAAAAAAAATTGGTGTTAACCACATGTACCCTCTATTATCAGGGACAATCCTGTTCGAGGCTTAGTCACAGTTAAGGCTCCTCACTCCTCCCAAATAGTGTGTAGTGGGGATCGAACCGGAGAGCTCTTCCCACAAGAAAGTGAAAATTTTATAATTGATTTGATGAGAAATGAAGAAAAATATAAAAAGAAAAATACAGTGTAAATGGAAGTGTAAAATAAAGTGAGTGTGAAAAAAATCACAACTCAAATAATTTTTAGGGAAATAATGCTTTCATACTCAATTATTTAAGTGTAGGAGGTACAAGGAAGAGAGATTAAAAGGAAAAAAAAAATGAATGAAAAGATGAAGTGAAAGATGTGATAAAAAAAATGGGGTATGAAGGATGTGGTGTGAGAGAGTTAAGTGTAAAAAAATCATAGTTGTACTTTTTATAGATATGATGAGTTTAGGGCATCTCCATCGCGGGTTTTTAATTCCGTGCGATGGGTGCTAACGTTATGTAGCACCGTTGCTGCACCGTTGTAGAGATGTGATGTCCTGCAACTTTCATTTACACGTTGCTGCCTGTAGCACTTGCAAAGGCAGGTTGCTGCATTTTTTTATATGATAATCTTATTTATAATAATTAATATAAGTGTGGATAGGTTGTGAGATCCATTTAAGAACCTTTGGAAAGTTGTTGGGTTGGAGATAAAAAATGAATCAAGTACTTAAAGTAATAAAAATAATATAATAATATAAAAAATATGAAAAATTATAAAATATTGATTTAAGAAATTTTGATGGGGAGTTAAGAACTTGAGATAAAGATACTTTTATTAGTGTAATGTGATTGTCTCATCTCGTACAACTTAATCACATGTTAAGTCATGGTCAGGCATTAACTTATCACGCTATAACTCTTAATTACTTTCCTGTTTGGGTAATGTTTTACACCCCAAATTTAAATGAAGTGTAAATAAGAGAGAAATGGAAAAAAAAAATTGGAAAGAAAATAAAAAATATGATTAAAAGAAAAAAATAAAGAAAGAATAAGCTATGAAATCAAACATATATAAGAGTGGAGGAGTGTGGAAAAATCGGGATTTTCCCTCTTCTATTGTGGTACAATACCAACCACTATTTTATTAGCACTCTTGTGTATACGGCTTAAGAAGTTCAAATTTTTGTAAGTGGTTGTGCGGTTGTAGTGTACTAACAACTAACATAATAAACAAATTCTTGTAACAAAGTTGAAATAAGAAAGAAAAAAAGACAGTTCCAATACCGTGGGTAAGTGGGTTCATCCTTATTTGTTAATTATGAGAATATTGTTGACAAGGGGAATGGACACGCGATAAGTAGTTAACCATTTTAAGCCACCATTGATTGAGGGTGGTGGCTGTTTCAACTTTCACACATAATAAACCGAATTTCACTTGCTATCTGAGAGTTTGATAGTCAATACAAAGTTGTAGCAATTGCAATTAGGAGAACGAAATTAAAGAAAAAGAGGTAGAAGAGAAAAGGTACACGGGTGTGCTGGGGATCTGTCACGAGCTTTTATTACCAAAAGAGACAACGAGTTACAACTATTATTTCACATTTCTATCCCTTGAAAGCAAAACTAACTACTAATTACAGCACGGGGACCCTCTTTCAACTCCAAACTAACAGCATACAAGTTGCAGTGAAACAACTACGTGTGACTAACCCACCCCCAACCCCAAAGGCGATCGAAAAGCAAAGGAAAAACCCCCACGGTTAATTAAGTCAGCACAACAGCAAATTACTCCCAGATTCCAACCTCCATGAAACCATCTTCAGTAGCACAGCCCCTAAACATGCCATTACAGTTGAAGCCATAAGCAACCTCTCCAGTATTGGACACAGCAATGAGGCCAGCCTTGCCATCATCGAGGCGGTGCTTGATGACAAAGTCCACAGCTTGTTGAAGGCCCAGACCCTTGTATTCCATAACAGCCGCCACCTCACGCGCCAGTGTGCCACGTATGATAGCCTCTCCTTCTCCAGTGCAGGAAACCCCACAAACGTCACACGCGTAGGTCCCAGCTCCTATCAGTGGTGAGTCACCGATTCGACCAATCATTTTGTTCATTAGCCCACCAGTTGATGTGGCAGCTGCACACCTTCCTTCACGGTCCACCACCACGCACCCAACCGTTTCGGGCGCGTATACGCTGATTGGCAGTCCATTCATTTGCAATGGACTCTCAACCCCTGCACCGCATGTCTCGTACCCTGATACTGGGATTCTATAATCAAACTGCATCATCACACGTATTCCCAAACTTTGTAAGTCCATAGATACACACTGCTTCACCCCATGCACTGCTGATTAATTCAAAAGTAAATTATTAATAATTCAAATTACGTACCAGTATTGTATTTGCTTCCTTTGCCAACTTCAGCATACCAACATTGTCAGGGGTGATAAAGTATTCGTTGTCCACAAGCTCCACACCCTAGTGAAATTTACCGAACCGCAATCATTTACTTTGTAGATTTTTTTAACACGTTGATGAATATAATATATACAGCTAAGTTCCAAAAGAAAATAAATAAAAAAAAAAGTCATGTCATGTGAATGTGCTTAATTAGTTAATTTTTTTTTTTAATTTATTAAGCGGTAAAAAAATTATGGTAAAATTAAATGGTAGTAAAAGATAAACTCGATGGAATCGGATTGTTTAGTTTTGGTGGGATGAGAAGGAAACACATGCGAACCTGTTTTCTTGCGAACTCTTCGGCACCGGAGAAGGCGAGGTAAGAATGTGGGGATTTATCCATAACTAACCGAGCCAGTGAGATGGGATTCTTGACTGTGGTGAGACCTGAAACGGCACCACATCTTCTTTTGGGGCCATCCATGATGCTAGCCTCCATCTCTACAGTCCCTTTTTCTGTTAAGGCAGATCCACGCCCTGAGTTGAACAGTGGATCCGTTTCCAATTCCCTCACCTGTCACAGTACCATCAAACAACAAAAAAAATCATTAATTAATAAATAATTATTCTCCAGTGCCTGGGAATAATTAATTTTTTATTATTATTCATGATTTTCTGTTTTTTTTTTTAAATGAAACAAAACTAACTTCCATTCGTTACGGACTAGCCATGCATGAACTCGCCGAGTAACACTGTGTTCTGTTATAGCATTTGTTAATGGGACTTTATTAGAGATAAAATGCATTAAGGGTATATTATAGTCTAGAATGTTGGCGACACAAACACAGTTATTGTGCCATGGGAGAGGAGTGGGATATTAAGGGGAAACAGAGAGTGTGGATGTGGGTGTTACCACAAGTTCAACGACATCGATGGCGGAAAGATTGGAACGAAGAGCAGAGATGCCGAGATTGAGACAGCGCGTAAGGAGTTGCTTAGCTTCTTCTTGGCGCTCGAGTGGGAGATTTGGGTCAACACCAGCGCCACCATGCACCGCGATAGCCCAAGCCCCCATGATTCTCACTCTCTATCTCACTCTGACTCTCTCTGCTCTGCCCTTAGAAATGTGTGGAGACTGCAACTACCCCTATGATCATGGGGTGATTTTATAGGCAAATACGGACTTCAAAGGTTTATGTGTTGTAATTAAATCTCAGAAGGGTTTGGTTTGGGTGTGTTCGCCGCCAGTTCTATAGGGTGGGTGGAAAAATTATCGGATCTTAACTAATTGTATTTGGGTGTTATTTGTCTGTCATTAGTAGTGTAGTTGTAGTTGTTGTTGAACTCCTAAAATTAAAATTTAAAATCGCAATTGGAATAAGAAATAAATATTTAATCCATAAATGGTAGCGTATATTGGTTTTTCAAAAATAATATTTAATTCCATACAAAATTTAAACCAAAATAAATGTAATATTAAATTATTAAAATTAAGTATTTTTTTGTCTTATTTATAAGACAATTTAGATCAAATCACACATAATAAAAAATAATTAATGCATTGATTTTCAAAAGTTTCTCTGCAGGATTACAAATTTATCCCTATTTAAAATTAATTATGAATGGTGAAGATGGAAAAAAAATATGAGAAAAAAATATTAAAGATTTCTAGATTTGTGTACTTTGTTTTATAAATAGAACCATAAAACAATTTCAAACGTTGTCTTATAAATAGAGCCCGAAAGAGTATTATGTCTAAGTAATCCATTCATCAAGAACCTTAATATAATATTAAATGATTAAAATAGTGATAAAATTACTACTATTAAAGCCATCGTTGAAGTAATACATAACTCGTGCTCCAATAGTTTATCATTAAAAATAGTGTAGCATATCCACATTATCATGAGAAATAGATGGATAATGAAAAATAATTAAGGGTGTAAAAAAACTTTATAATTAATATAATTTAAAATAATATTATGTTTTTTATATGTAGAATCAAACAAGAATATTATTTTATCTCTTATATATAGGATCGGAGATAGTATTAATTATAAATATTAATGAATATTCACTAAAACCGTTAGTATTAGAAAAATAACTTTTGTTAGCGGGTATTCCAATGATTCATTTATTTTATATCGGCTATTTAATTTCATTAATGAAGATTAAAATCAACTACTTCAATAATTTATTACTACATTAGATTCTATTTATAAGATATTTTTTATTCAAACACATATATTAAAAAAATACTCCCTCCATTCCATTTTGACAGTCGTTTAAGGTTTTTACACACAAATTAAGAACAATAATAAATGACTTAAAAGACATAGTAATCTTACTAAATTACCCTTCTCATTTTACCTAAATACATTAATGAGTAGTGTGGTGCACAATTTTTTAAGTTTCTTTTCCCATAAAAGTGGGAGGGTAAAAATGAAAAACTATCATTAATATTCACATAGAAACTAGAGAACGACTCATATTATGAAAAAAAAATATTTTCCTAAAACGACTATCAAATTGAAATGGAGGTAGTATATTTTAAGTCCGTAAAAAAATATATATTTTAAGTCCATTAATTTTTTAAAATCTCCTCTACTTTTAAATTTACCATTATTTAAAATAAAATTATATTTAATTCTTTACATTAGGTAAATTTTGAAAACTATAAAAGTTTATTAATTATGAATGGTGAAGTTGGAAAAAAAATTAATAAATACTTTAGATAATATTAATTAAATAAATATTATACTTAATCACAATTATAATCACAGAACTTTTTTTTTGTGTAAACCATAGGTATCCCCTATTACTAGGGGCAATCTTATTCGGGGTTTAGTCACAGTTAAGACTCCTCACCCCTCCCAAAGAATGTGTTTAGTGGGGATCAAACCCGGGAGCTCTTCTCACAATCTCAGCGTGCGTCTCTCTGATCACAGAACTTTAAATTTATATATTATAAGCAAATTTCTAATTAAATTAATTTGTTATTTATTATTGAATTAATAAAAAATAAAATGTGTAATGTGTGTTAAATTGCTCCAATAGACTCTCTATCGACTATCTATATTATATTTTTGAGACCTCACTCTGGAGAGTGAGCGACTCACTCTCCACACTTTCTTTGTCATTAATCCACGTCATCATTTATTTCCTAAAACATAGAATTTCACGGCATGTGTAATACACCCCATTTCCTGTGAATATTTTTCCTATCAGATAAGTGAGATACACAATTTTTTTCAAAGAAAAATCTCCTACGGTCGATTTCTCATTCTCATAGTTCTCTATCGATTTCAATTTCCCTTAATCAAATATAAGCTCTAACAAATTTGTAATTTGTCTCTCACAATTAGGGGTGGGAATAGGCCAGTCGGCCTGTCAGGGGCCTGCGGCCTGGCCTGTTTATGGCCTGGCCTGGCCTGGCTCGTTTATTAAAAAGGTCAGACTAAGGCTTCTTAAAAGGCCTGTTTAGTTAAATAGGTCAGGCTTCAGGCCTATGAAAAAGCCTATTAGGCTTAACAGGCCGGCCTGTTTAATATAATAATATATAATATATTAAATTAATTATATAAATAACTATAAATATAATTAAAAAAATTATAATATAGTAAAAATTAGAATATATTAAATTAATTATATAAAAAAGCCTACTTAAAAGGCCTACTGGCCTGCATAGGCTTATAGGCCTATTGGCCTGTTGGTAGGCCTTGTTATAAAACAGGCTTCTAAACAGGCTTACAGGTCAGGCCAGGCTTTTTCGCAGGCCAGGCCAGGCCTTACAAAAAGGCCTGTAACAGGTAACAGGTCAGACTCAGGCTTAAGAATTATGAGTCAGGCCAGGCTCAGGCCTGCCAAAGCCTGGTCTGGCCTGGCTTGTTTCCACCCCTACTCACAATATTTGGGAAATTTTCTTTCTTTCCTTCCCTTAATTTCTCACTTCATATTCTTGATCAATTTTTACTTCAATGAATGTAAATATCTATAATTTATCTCTCACAATATAATCTCTATATAGACTCATATTTTTTTCACTAAATTTAATCTTTAATTTTAAATGTCATTTTATCATCTCTAAATAAAGAAAAATCATTAATAGAAAGATACTATAAAAAGGAAATAAGGAAAAGTTAAAACTTAATTTTGTATGAAAGAATGTAAATATAAACAACAGTGAAAGAATTATAGAGAGGTAATAATATTTTTCTACTCTTTGTATAAATATTGTTTATATATATATTATTTTCTATTTGGGTGTTTTTTATTGTCTCTATTGTTTTTCTTTATATTTTACATCGTTAGAAAATATCATATAAAATTTATAAAACAAATAAAAAATTTACAAAAAATCAACCGTAATTCTGTAAATTAAAAAAACTAAATATAAATCAATAGCGACATCTTAGGTCGTCGCTATGGTGTGATGGCCTAGCGACGACCTTTGATCTTTTCTGGTAGCGACGACTGTCAGCATTGTGACGGCTTTCGCGACAGTCAAGCAAACGATACGTAGCGATGACTGTTTTTGCTCGTCGCTACGGTATTAACGACGGAGCAATTTAACGATGTCCTTGTGGTCGTCGCTATGCACGTTGTAGCAACGGTTTTCCCCTTGTAGCGACGACTTTTGGTCATCGTTAAAAGACGAAATTCTTGTAATGTTTCTGATCTTTTGAGAGTTTGTAATGTTTTGTATTTATCCTTCATTTTTTGAGTTACCTGAGTCTTTTTTATATTACATTTCATAATTTCTATTCGTGATTTGGAACATGTATATTTCTTTTCTAATTGTTTCAAAAACTTATTTAACATAGTTAATAAATAATAAATAAAAAATAATAAACGGGTGTAATTATTGTAAATTATAAGTTAGCATTTCTACATAATTATATTATATTATTATAATAAAAAATTTAAAATTAAATTTTTTATAACTTTTATTCATATTTTTTCTAAAATTAACGATACGCGTGCATTTGCACGTGCTAACACACATGTTATTTGATCTTTACGTTCTTCTGCTTTATGATTTAAAGAATTGTCTATTTGATTCTCTTACATTGTATTTTTTGGTTAATTACCATTTTTTTGTTTAATTTATTAATATTTTTGTTTTACATATGTTTATGCTATAAATATTTTTATAGTTTGTTTAAATAAAGTGGATTTACAAATAGGACAACCATTTTTTTCTAATTGTTTCATGAATTTATTTAACATAACTAAAAGTTAATAAAATGAAAAATAATAATTGATGTAATTACTATAAATTAAACTTTCTATAATAATTATATTGATATAGTAAATAATTTTAAATATTAATTTTTTTTATATTGAATTCTATTCAGAATGAACAATCGTGCATTGCACGACCTAAGTAGACATGGCAATGGGAGGGTCGAGGACGAGTTTTGCTCTCCACGTCCCCACCTTCGTAAAAGTGGGGGCGGGTTCGGGTTTAAAGAGAGCGGGTATGAAATTATGAAATCTAACCCCATCCCTGCGGGTTCCCGTCGGGTTGGGGGAAATTCGCGGGGATTTTACCTTCTCTATTTTTATTTTTTTATAACTTAAATACATGTTTTTAAATAAGTCATATATATATATAATATTCTAATTCAAATAATATATAAATATAGACATTTTTTTGGTGAGGGAAAGGGCCAAAAAGGCCAAACACAAACAAAATTACCTAGAACCTAAAGGTCTCTGGATACTACTACGAGAACTATCAAAAACAAAAGATAAAATGGCAAAATGAGGATTTTCCTCAAAAATACGAAGGCCCTTATCATCTCCCAAACCAAATTTAGCAAAGTTGTCAGCCATGCCATTAGCTTCTCTGAATGTGTAATGCCAGCAAATCCCCTTAAACTTTCTGCTTAATCTTCGAACATTCTCCACCAGAGAAGAATCCAGATGATTATAAGGGCACCCTTGATTGATCAAATTGATAGCCATCAGAGAGTCTGATTCAACGATTCCCTTCTCAAACCCTCTCTGCTCCGCAAGCTTGAGCCCTCGCAGGATCGCCCAAATCTCTACATGCAACACCGAGCAAACACCCAGATTTCCACAAAATCTCACAATGAATCGGCCCCAAAAATCCCTAAACACTCCACCGCACGCCGCGATACCATTACTGCCAGACATAGCACCATCGGTGTTGAGCTTCATCCAGCCCTGCGGAGGAGGAATCCATCTGACCGAAGCGGAATGGCTATGCTCTAGCAGGTATTTTAGACCTTCATTCCTAAATGCTAGGATAGCAGACTTGAGATGAGCACTAATGCTAAACTTCATAGAGTCCACATTGACAACACCATTGTTAAAAATTAGGGCATTTCTGGTTTTCCAAATTTCCTCTATAGTGTAGCCAAAAATCAAGTCTCTTCTTAGCAAATCCCCATCCTGTGGTTTTGTAGATAACACTCCCTTGATCCACTGATTGATATTCTGGGTTGAAAACGTTTTTTCTCTGAATGCATTATTGTAAAATTGCTCCCAAAGCCATCGAGCCGGAGGGCAATCTCTAAAAAGATGAATTTATGTCTCTGGTTCACTTAAGCACATAGGACATATGAAATTATCTGTTAGTTTTCTTCGAAATCTTTCATAGTTTGTTAATAAACCATAAGAAGCTAATTTACAAATTAAAACTCTGATCCTTTGAGGACCCTGTAATCCCCAAATCTGCTTCATCAGAGGGTTTGGAGCTTGAACTCTGACTGAAGTAATTTTCTCATATGTTGAACTAAGAGAAAACCACCCATGTTGAGAGCATTTCCAAATTATTTTGTCAGCTCCTGCTTCTGAATTAGGAGGGTAGATTCCTTTAATGTGGTTACAAATATTTTCAGGTAGCACCTGCCCAATGTTGTCCATGTCCCAATCACCATCAGGCCTCACAAAATCAGCCACAACTAGCTTGTTATCATCATCAGAAAGGGGGTGGAGCTTGAATTGCTGTAAAGGACCAAGAGCTTGGATCCAGCCATGCTTCCAAAAACAGGTATTTCTACCATTCTCAAATTTTCAGCTGCAATTTTCTTCGAATGCCTTCCAAATTGCACAAATCCCATGCCATAAATTTGAAGCTGATGACTTAGGCTTGATAACTGGTAGTAAAGCATTACCACAATTATACTTTGAACGAATAACTTGAACCCATCAATCTTGAGAATTTTGGATTAATCCCCAGCACACCTTCATCATGTAGGCAATATTGGTATCTCTGCTTTTTCTGAGCCCAAGACCTCCTACCAACTTAGGGCTACAAATCTTATCCCAACCAATCAAATGAATTTTTCTTTTATCCTCTGTGTCACCTCAAAAAAAAATCTCTACACAATTTGTCTAGACTTTCACATGTAAAAGTTGGAAGATAAGTTGTTTGCATTAAGTAGGAAGGAATTACATTCACAACTGATTTGGAGAGAGTCAATCTGCCTGCAAAGGAAAGATTCTTTGCTTTCCACCCTAGCAACCTCTGTTTAACTCTGGTGACCGTTGAGTTAAAGGTTGATCTGGTTACTCTTCCATTGATAATAGGAACTTCTAGGTATTTTCCAAGATCAGTGGTCCTTTGGAAGCCCAAAGCATTAGACACTTGCTCCCTGACCTGCATACAAACATTATTAGAGAAAACTACTCTAGTTTTATCTTTACTTACTATTTGCCCAGAACTAGAACAAAACAGCTCCAGAATAGTGTTGATGATCTCCACCTGCTCAAGACTAGCCTCTGCAAAAAGGATTAGATCACCTGCAAAAGCAAGATGAGAGATTCTAGGACCTCTCCTCCCAACCTTGATTGGATTCCAAAATTTATGCTCAACATCCAAGTTAATAAGATGAAACAATCTCTCAATGCAAAGAACAAAAATATAAAGGGAGATAGGATCACCTTGCCTAATACCCCGGGAAGGATTAAATTGATCAACGGCCTCCCCATTTAATAAAACTCTCATTTTAGGTGTAGAAATACATGAAATGATAACTCTCCTCAATTGATCAGGGATTCTAACCTCCTTTAAAGTATCAGAGATAAACTCCCAGTTAAGCCTATCGTAAGCCTTTTCTAAATCAACTTTAATAGCCATCCAGCCCTTTTTTTCCTTTCTTACACCTCATAGAATGTATTATCTCCTGAGTTATGATAATGTTATCCCTACTCTGACGCCCAGGGATAAAACTACTCTGGTTAGGACCAACAACATGGTTCATTATAGGTCTAAGCCTTAGAGAAATTAATTTAGTAATGATTTTATAGGAAACATTACATAAACTAATGGGTCTAAATTGAGTCAATTTATTAGCCCCATCAAATTTAGGGATAATAGTAATTAGAGTTTCATTGATATTTTCAACTAGCTTAGGATCATTAAAAATACCTTCAACTAAATCACAAATACTCTTACCAGTCACATCCCAATTGGATTGATAGAAAACAGCATGTGTATACCATCCACACCAGGAGCTTTGAGACCTCCCATTGTAAAAAGAGCTTTCTTAATCTCCTCATCAGAAATAGGGGCACTCAACCTATCTATATGATCATAAAGCAATTCAGGAAAATAGTTTGTTAAACAAAATTTTGGACAAAAATCTGAATCAGTATAAAGATGATGAAAGAATTCTGAAGCCATAGACTCCAAACAGTTTCTGTCAGTAATTAGAGACCCATTTTCATCCTCTAAACACTCAATTCTGTTTTTCTTACGTCTAGCTAGAGTTGAGCCATGAAAATACTTGGTATTTTTATCCCCATGGCAGATCCATTTACATCTAGCCTTTTGAAACCAAAGTAATTCTTCTTAAAAAGATGTTTCCTCATACTCCTTCCATAACTTGTAGAGAAGATGATCAAGGCTAGGATCGTTAGAATTCATCTTTTTCTTCTTGATACCTTCCATTCTGCGAATAAGAATTCTTTTCTTCCTACCAATATGACCAAAAGTATCTCTGTTCCATTTCTGAACTTGATCCTTGAAAGTAGACATATTATCTGACCAATCTTTATTAGAATCCCAATTAGCACCAACAAAACTCTGAAAAAGAAGGGTGAGAAATCGAGGCAGCAATAAAACGAAAAAGTCTTCTATGTTGATTTTTAGGCTTATTATAATCAAAACTCATCATAATAGGGCAATGATCAGACTTAAAAAAAGATAAATGAATAATAGAAGCATTATGGAATTTAATTCTCCATTCCATATTAATAAGGCTCCTATCAAGTCTCTCACTTAGATTACCCCTTCTCCAAGTAAAAGGAAACCTAATGAAACCAGCATCCACAAGGTTACAATCAGTGATCATATTATTAAATTGATTAATACTATGATTAGGAGTGCAACCTGATCCTCCCGATCTTTCATGATTTCTTGAAATTGAATTAAAATCACCAATTAAACACCATTCCTCAGTCATAGATAAAGCAATAGATTTAAGCTCATCCCATAAACTGACTCTGTTTATAATCTGAGGACCAGCATAGACAGCAGATAAAAACCAAGGGGAAGATAAACCAAATGTAACTTCCATATGAATAAGTTGTCTAGAGCTAGAAATAAATTTAATATTCCAACGGGAGTTATCCCAAAGAATAGCAAACCCACCAGATTGCCCATGAGAATCATATATTTGATAAGAATCAAAACCCATACGATCTATTACCTTTTTTGCTTTCTCACCTCCAGCATGTATTTCCATAAGAATGATTGAATGAGCACGCAAATCCTTAATCAGGCTAACAAACCCTTTGTTAAAAATTTCTTTACAATTCCAAGCTATATAATTCATAAAGACTTACTTGGATTTGGTTGAGTTTCACACTCAGGGTTACCTTGCATTTGCATGCTATCCTCCATTTTAGAATCTGTGCAGCAATTACCTTTACCTTTATCTTCTAAAATATGAACAAATGACATAGCCTCCAATCTTCCAACCCCTGGAATACTGAAACATAACAATTCACCTTTTTCTGCTTCTTGTTTTTGAATAATTTTCATATGGTGAAGATGCTCTATTTCTTTTTGTCTCTGAATATCCTTTGCACTCGGACCAACCTGGTTAAAAGTTAAAGGATCATTCCTGGACGGTTCTTTAACTACCTTAGGAATAGGAGGATCCGATTTTGTTGGTTTTGCTTGTGCCAAAGGTTTTTGCTTGGGTTTCCCTGGCTCAACCTTCTTATTTTTCTGTTTCTTCAACTGAGAATTTTGAGAATTCTTACCAGCAGTAGGATCTCTAACTTTGATCACTGTAGCTGAATTACTACTTTGTTTTGGTAATTCTGGTTCCTGCACTTTTTCCCCTTGATCATCATCCTTCAAAAGAGAAAATATGGATCCACCCTCTTGACCTTCCTGTTCAATTCTTGAAATTCTGGATTTTGATGGGGGATTCTGTTTCTTGCGAGCTTGTTTCTTGACAAGCATCCAAGGGCCATAAGGAGAGTCTGTCACCTGATTTAATTCGTCCAGGTTCTGATTCTATTGTTCATCCAAATTCTGGTTAGTCTCCATCTGAACATGCTCAGTATCCCTTTCATTGTCATCTGTCATCTGAGGGAAAATTTGCCTTGTCTACTGAATTTGATCAGTTTCTTGGTGAATTGTGCTTTGATTTACATTCTCTACCTCATTGCATTCTGGACAATCTTCAATCTTGTGGCCATATTTTCCACATTGAAACCATACGAGATGTAAACCCTCATATTCAATCCGCAAAACTATACCCAAAGCTTCAATCTCTGGAATTAGAGGTTTGGATAAATCTATCTCAACACAGATTCTAGCAAATCTCCCTCTTGAATGTATGGAAGTGAGTTTGTCCACCTTTAACATTGTCCCTAAAATGTTTCCTGCTCTATACAGAAAACTGTAATTATATAGTTTAATTGGCAGATCTGGAATTGTTACCCAACAAGCTATTTTCTTGACTTTTTTTGCTTATTCCAAGAATAGAGGGCGCCATTGTTGTACGATCAAATAGTGATCAACCACCATCCAGGGTCCATCAAATAGGACATGTGTGTAGTCCTCCTTTTTAGTGAAGTAAACAAGATGATAGTCTTGAGACATATCAATAAACTTCAAAGGATTCTTACAGACCCATTTTCTGCGCAGGTGATTTTCAAGAAAATGTTTATTGAGACGTTTCCCAAGCACCTTCACCACCAGAGCATTTCTCCATTGGGAGCACCAATTATTATATTCATCTTCAGCTATGGGAACCACAGGCCATGACTGCTTTCTCTGAGGTTGCTGCATATCAACCTCTTGCTCAGCATACCTATCCTCCTCACCGGATTCCTCACCAGGAACCTCGATGTCATCCACATCAAATAAGGGGCTGGTTAATAGGCCTATCTGTTGCAGAAGGGATTCCTTATATGAATCTTTTGAGGCGTAGAAGTTGAATTATCCTCCTCCCTGTCTTGGCTATCAACAATTTTTACTTTCTTGGTACTTCGGTGTACTTGATCTTCCTCTTGGGAGGACTTGCCTTGGAGATTGGTATTCTTCATTACAGTAACAAGAATGAGATGCTGAATTATTGGAGAGAATTCAAGACCAGGATTTTCAGTGTGATGATCTAAATATATATAAATATAGACATTGATAATCCTAAAAAAGTAAGAAAATTAAGAACTACATTTATTTTAAGGAAAATATATATATATGTTTACCTTCATTAGTTAACTATTTGTAAAATTAAAATTGTTTAATTATTATATCGGGGCGGGTTCGGAGGCGAGGCAGGTTCTTGAAACCCCAAACTCGCCCCGGTCCCTATTAAAGGCGGGGCGGGTTCAGGGTCGTGTTTTACTTAATCTCGGTCAAAGCGGGTTTTACTCGTCAAAGTCAGGGCAAGGCGGGGCGGGTGCGAATCGGTACCTGCGAGTTCGGGTTTAATTACCATGCATAGGGCTAACACACTAGTTAATATAAATATCAATCTACTCCATATATATTATAAATTAAAATTAGGGCTGATCCTGGGTCGGGTTTGCCAATTTTTTGGACCCGTCCCGAGAAACTACATGGGTTGTGGGTCGGGTCGGGTGATAGGAAGAGACGGGTACGAACCCGACCCGACCCGAGAACCCGTGGATCGGGTCGGGTGGGTACTCGGGTTGGACTGTTTGGCTTGGGCCTGTTGGGCTGTCACGGAAAAATGAAAAAAAAAAGTTCCTGTTGGGCCATTACATTCATTTTTTCCTGTTGGGCCATACATTAATGGTTAGGGGTGGGTACTCGGGTCGGGTTGGTCGGGTCAACAAACACCCAACCCACTATCCGACCTATTAGGACCAATTTTTCAATTTTTTCAGGTTGGGTCTACCCAAGAACCCGAACAACCCGACTTGATGGGTGTGGTTCGGGTCAAACCCGACGGGTTGGTTGGGTTGACCCAACCCATGATCACCCCTAATTAAAATAATTACTTTAAAAAATAAAATTTGAATAAAAAAAGTTCTCAAATCCCCTCTCCCCTCTCTATAATCTCTCTCTTTTTATTTTAAAAATATTTAATAATTTTATATGACATTTGTTTTTTAATTATTGAAGGGCCTAAGGCTCAACACTTTTCATTTCTTCAAATGTTTTTATTAATTTAAATTTTAAAATATATCATCTTTTATACTCCGCCATTTTTTAAGTGTCTTAAAAGTATCAATAATTATAAAAATTTAAAATTTCCCTCATTCTTTAAATTTTGGTTTAAATTTAAAATATATTAATTAAAAAATATTAATTAATTCTTTAAGGGAACTAATTAATATTTTTCAACATACATTATCAACTTTACAACATCACCAAAAATATTTATTTTATTTTCTAATATTTTAAAATTGATAATAAAAATTAAAAATCACGTGATGATAATGTTAAGAAGTCAGAGTCATAAAGAGAAAAATGTGCATGATTAAAATATAATACATATTGGTACATACTTAATTTCTCCTAAATAAGATCTCGGACTTCAGTATTGTATATGAAAAAATGGGTGGAGATAATACATATTCATATATTAAAAAAATGGAAAAGTGTGTTATTTAATAAGGTTGTTTGCTTTCTTTAGGGATATGAAAATTTACCTGAATTATTTTACGGAAAGCAAGAAGGGAGTGCACTTTATTTTAATTGCTTTAATATATATAAGAGGAAAGAAAATAGATAAAAAAAATGAAGAGAATAAAAACTAATTAAAATAATCAGAAATTTATGTATTATTTAGATGAAGTAAAAAAGGAGAGATAAAAGCTCAAAAAAATTCACTTCGCTAATTTGACCTCAAAGTAAAAAAAAAATGTTTATATCAGATAATCTTTATACTTTCACCTTATTATATTAAATTTGATTTTTCTTTATACAAGTATTTTTATCCACCTAAAAAAAATTCCCCGGCTATTTTGATTGCTTTCATATATAAAAATGATAACCTATTGTTATAAATTTCTCATCATATAGATGGAGTCTAGTAAAGTACTATTAGATATATATGTCGGTCTATTCCAGGTACTTACTTAATATTCATAAAGAGACTAATTCTATGACTTAAAATTATGATCTCGTAATCACGTGGTATCCTTTCCAATTGCTGCATCTTCATGTGAGAATTTGTTTTGTGCTTCACATTATATTTTTTTTTTCTTTCGTACACATTTTTTGTTGCATCCTAAGTAAAGAAGAAAATTTCTCCTTTTCTTTCTTATTTTCTCTCTCCATAATTTTTTCCTCTCGTTTTTCCTCAAACAAAACACATGTTTGAAGATAAAATAATCTGTAATCAATAACATGATTTCTAGTAATAATTAAAGATAACGTGCGTTTAAATTAGTAAAATCACACTTTAGGAAAGAGTTCTAGTAAGTGCTACACTAGGCTAGGCTTCCCTACATGACCTTAATGTATCCAACAAAAAATAATTTTGATGCACAATCACCATTTTGCCCTCTCAGACTCAGCACCACCCTGCTTTTCTTTTGTTTTTTAAAACTTAAAATCACTCTGCTTTTCCAGATAGGCAGAAACAACCAAAACTTGGGCCGAAACGCGTGTCTTTTATTTCCTTATTCTCCCCTGACAATAGGGAAATTTTTTAATTAATTTTTACTACACAATAGTATTTAATTGCTTGAAGTTGAATTATATGTTTTGTGTCTGTATCTGTAAAAGATTCACCTCTAAAGGAATCCTGGTTTTATTTTTTGGCGGTAAAAGAATCACCGTTTCTTAACAGAGACATCAATGCTACAATGAGTCAAACTCCATTGCCTCCACATGAATCTTTACGTTACGTTACGTGATGCGATCTCGTGGGGTGTGATGGTGTGCATTAAAAACATTTATTTAATCCCTCGAGATTTTCAATATCATTGTCCTTTAATGGGTCCTACCTTGTTCTCGCCTGGGCTAGTACTACGGTTTACTAATCAAATAGGTTTTTCCATAAACAAAACAATAGAGCCAAAATGTTCAATTTGAACTTTTCCTCGTCTTCTTTCTTTTAAAAAATATAATTAGTGAAGGATCTAGCAGTGTCATATTTTAAACGGGGGAATCTTGCTAATGAAAATTGTAGCCCGGCTGGTCAATTTTTTTATCATATCTTCAAAATATATTTTAATGTTGAAGAAGGCATATAAATAAATTAGTAGTACCTATTAATGTTAATTAGTACCTATTAATGCTATTGATACTATTAGTATTAGTATATTTTAATTTGCGTTTAATACGCATGCACACTGCATAGGCAGCACAGTTAATATAAAAAAAATTATACTGTCATGTATAGGGTTGTAAATGAACTAAGTTATTCATGAACAATTTGAGTTCAACTTATTAAATGCTCGACCAAGCTCGTTTGTTTAATTAAACAAACAAGCCCAAGTTTAAAATTGGGCTCGGTTATTTAAATGAACCAAGCCCAAACCTTATAAACTTGACATTAAGAACTCATGAATAGCTCGCTTATTATATATATAATAACTAATTAATATAAATAATTAAAGTAAAGTAATATTAATAAAAATTAGAAAAAGAAAACATCAAGTTATAAGTTTATTTTTAAAATAAATAATAAAATAATAAAGTAAAATAATTACTCTATATATGAAAATAAATATTAAAATATTTCTTATATTAGATGTTATGTATTGAATTTCAAAAAATATATTATTTTAGAATTTTTTAACTATATATAGTATATTAAGAATATATTTTGATTTTTATATTATCATTTAATAATAAAATATTTATTAAATACTAAATTCATAAACTTTAAAAATGATTTAAAGAAAATTTTCATAAAAGCGAAAATAATGAAGTTATAAATGAGCTAACAAGCCAAGCTTAAACTTTATTTTTCTTTAACAAGGCAAATCCAAGCTTTAAGTTTGACTCGTTTAAATAGATGAGTCAAGTTTGAGCCACCCATTTTTTCACAAGCCAAGCCTGAGTTTCAGGTACTCGACTTGACTCGGTTCATTTACAGCCCTAGTCATGTAGTAACATATTTTCATATCATTTAATTATTAAATTTAATAATAAATACAATGTTATATACATTAAATAATATAATATGGTGATAAATCATTAATTGAATGACATTATAACTTTTTTACACTAATAATATATACCCATTAAACTCTTTTAATTTTTTATTTTAAAATAAGTTTTTATCTATAGAAAAGTAAAAAACACAAAATTAACAGTTAATATACATGATTAGTAATTTAAATGAAGTTATTAATTATAAAATAAAAATAAAACGATTATTTTTCATATATTCGTTAGCAAGATTTTTTTTTATAATTTTATTAAAATTTATTCTCTTAAGTTTTTCATTAACAATTAAGACGCTTTTATTTTCTTTATAAATGAATTTCTCGTTTCGGAAAAACAGAATCTTAAAATTTATAATATAATTATATTTCACAGAAACAGACTATTATTATTATAGTAATAATAATAACTAAAAAAAGGTTGTCTTGCCGACCGTAATAGTAATAATAAAATGAGTGCATGGAATAGTCAGTCATTTTGAGGTAAATTCTAGATGCATGAATCTGTGGATTAGTATTTGTTAATTCCACTTCCATGGTTGAGGGAAAAGAATATGCATGTGGGCCACAGCCAGATAAAAGAGTGTGTGTGTGGCTTGTGATCAAATTAAAATGGCCTTTCGACCAAAAACACAAAATTAAAATGGCCCACTTTCTGGTAGCTCCTTAAACCAAGGGGCCTGGCGGCGAACAATTTGCAAATTTTCAAAAGATATAAGACTTTTGTAACCATTTGAGATCAATATTGACCCAAAAAATATGGATATATAAATAAGACTTGCACTACCATTACCGTGTGCTAAGAACAATGATTCTGACATTTATATAATACATTAATTTATCTTATTATTTTCTCATTTATTATTAATAGTACCATTTTATTTCCTCTATTATACCTTTATTTTTCTATTATATAAATTGTGAAAAATGTGAATCCCATGTAAATGTGTATTAAACATTTTTTACATTCATTAAGAGGTATAGGGCAGCTTATTTGTGCTTAAAAAAATATTTTTTAAATTATTTTAAAAATAATTTTTATTTTAGAATTTTTTTATATAGTTAGAAGTAAATTTTCGTTTAGTTACAATTATAAAAAATTTTGTTTGCGAAAATAAATGCCTTCATATTTAAAAAAAAATTCTTTTATTGCAGTTGTTTTTTTTTGAGAAGCAGCTTTAAATTGCTCCCTTAAAAAAAGCAGAAAATTAATTATTTTTTTATTTTGTTTCTCAAAAAAATTTTTAAATAAACAACTTAAAATATCTTATAAGTGATTTTTTTAAAAAAATGATTCTTTAAAAAAAATTAAACAAACGGACTCATAATAGAGAGTGGGGAATTTAATTGAATTTAGTGACTTTATGATGGAAAAATGATAGTGACTTTAGGTAGATCTAGACGACATGATTTTAAATTTAAGATTTAAATATGTTTTTAGTTCATCGAAAATTAGTGAATTTTGTGTTTAGTCTCTATAAAAAATTTTATCTACTTTTAGTTCCTCATTAATTTTTCGTTTCCAAATCTAATCTTTATCGTTAATGGGTGCTGTTACGTGATGACCTGACATTGTTACAGTATACTGGCGTGTGTCTATTTATGTTGGCGTGGCTGACACGTTGGATTTTGTTGAAATTATTTTGTCCCAAATTTTTTTAATTATTAATTCTAATATTAATTATTTTAATATTTAAAACAAAAAATCTCTCTTATTTTTAGTATCGTATAAATCATGGAGGAAGAATATTTCAGTGAGGAATTGGAAAGTTGTGATGATATATACAGTACTAAAAAATAAGAGGGATTTGTTGTTTTTTTGTTTTAAATATTAAAATAATTAATATTAGAATTAATAATTAAAAAATTTTGGGACAAAATAATTTTAACAAAATCCAACGTGGCAACCACGCCAGCATAAATAGACACACGCCATCATACTGTAACAATGTCAAATCATCACGTAATAGCACCAATTAACGACAATGATTAAACTTGGAAACGAAAAATTAACGAAGGACTAAACTTAGGTGAAAATTTTTATAGGGATTAAATATAAAATTTGCTAATTTTCGAGGGGCTAAAAACATATTTAAACGTAAATTTAATTATCAAAATTTTATTACGTGTTCAAAATATTTTTTCTTACCACAAATTTAAGGATAAAATCTGATCATTAAATTTTAAATCAATGACCCAGATTTACTAGTGACTTTCCTGCCATAAAAACACTTAATCCGTGCCTATGGGTTGAGTGATTACTCATCAAGAAATCTCACAGCAAATGCTAACTGAACTTAGACTAAGTAAAATCGCCAAAATCTTTATTAATAATGATTCTATTGATGAAAAGATGAGGAATATGATTGGCTACAATTGATGAGTAATGAACGCCATAACTTTTGAGATAAGATATGCATGCATGTCTGGACCCAACACAGCTAGCTTAGCTACATAGTTAAGACATATTAACCAAATAAACAGAGACACCAGGTTGGCTATATTTTACTAATTAAACTCATCAGTGATTTTTAGTGGTAATTAAGTAAATGAAAGGAACTTCCAAAAAAGGGGAAATGAAAGTAGCAGGAGGCCACTTCCTAGTTTTTGGGTAAGCCAATAAGCCATGACAAATGAGTAACGACTATTATTTGCTATTTTGCTTTGTGATCTCAATCTCACATCATACAACCTTTCTTCTTGAAAATGAAATGTTCTGTAAATCCTTATAATAAAATGATACAAATATATGAATTCGAATTTAACAAACAAAAAATATATATGTCATTCCAAACAAATTTCATGGTATAATTCATTTGCAAATATATAAGATTAAATTTTTTCTAACCTTTAGTTTAACATAGTTAAGAAATTTGCTGTTTTACATGCATTCTAATATTCAATCTATTGTGACCAGCTATTTCCTCGATTTTGCAGCTTTCAACATTTAAAATAGTTTCATTATCCAACCTATACTAAATTCGGGTAACTTCCATTGAAAAATCACGCTTATAATTAATTAAAGCAAATAGTTTGAGGTTGAAAATATGTTGCATTTTTTCATTTGGAGATCGAGGAAGGCACGTATATTAATATACCTTGTCCAACAAATATTGTTATTGGTGGGGAAAAGAAATAAACGATCGACAACCAAAGAAAGAATTTAAATAGCTAGCTAGCATTTCTAATAAATAAAAATTACCTATTGATTGCACCACACACATTCACCAACATATTGGGAAACATATATGTAGCGCAAAATCTCTTACCCGCACTGCCCATTGCATGAGCAGCTTAGCACTACAAGAAATATAGAGAAAGACTGAACAAAATTGCTTTCCAAAGCTAGGTAATTCACGAAATTAAAACACACTCAGTGCTGCGTCAAAACACACTAGATTTCAAAGGTAGATGCAAAAGGTGCATATGGTTACTGGCCGTCGTATATGAGATCAGGCACACCGGACCTCGTGAAGTGTTCCTACGTATTTATATATCACCATGTGGTAATGCTTAATGGCATGCACTTTGAGCAAGTAGGGCGAAGGCTATGTGGTTAATTTTAGACAACTAACTGATCCTGCTTTAATAGTTACTAGGCTATTGTCATGAAATTGAACTTTTTTAAGACTTTGGTATATATCATTAATTAACCAACTATACATTTTAAAAGTTTAAATTGTTGAATAAATACCTATAAATGGTTATTTTTTTAGATCACAAATATATTTCACGGAAGTTAATTTTATTCGAGCTGAATAGGATATCTATGGGCAGATGGTTGATTCACACACTAGGTGATACATATAAATGGTTTTAAATTATATTTCTGACAACAATCTAGCTATTTCTAGCATTCCCCTTGGTTAAAAAAAATATGACATTTTGTCACTTTTGGTACATGTTTTTTAAGTCAATTAATTAGCACTTTTGATTATGATATATCTAAAGTAAATCGTAATTTCGTATGAGAAAAAATTTCAATTCTTATTTTGTAATGTTAATTTTTACACTCATACATCTCTTTCTATTTTTCTATGTTACATTACTCATAGTATCTATTATTTTATCATTTCTTCTTTTAATTTGTTACCTTTCTCTTTTCTTAAAGATGTAACTGGTCTTTATTCAATAAGCGTCAACATAATTATAAAAATAATTTTCATTATTTACGATACTCGAACCCGAGACCTTGCTTAAGGATAATCAATCATGTACCATTTGAACTAGCCCTCATTGATAAATAATTTTCATTATGAAAATGTAATTGAAAATTTTCAGTGAATAAATTCAAAATATAAAACAATTCTGAAAATTTTCACGCTTCCCTCTCTTATATTTCCCTTAACACTTTCTTTTCTTTAATTTCTCTTTTTTTCTTTTTAATTACATCACTTATCATATCTTTTATTTTTTTTATCTCTCTCTTCTCCCTAAATCCATCACATTCCAAATTTAGAGTGTCAAAGAATTATTTTTAGAGTGTGTTTGGTAAGCCATTTCAGCTAACTAAAAATTAAAATTAGTAGCTGAAACAATTTCAGTTGTGTTTGATAAGGTAACTTTTTGGGTAGCTACTAACTTTTCTTGGAAAGCTACTTGAGGTAATTTTTTTAAAAAAACTCCAATTTTCAATTAATTACAAGTTTATCTCCCAACTACCCTCACTTATCATTATTTAATAATTAATGATGTCCTCATATGTCATTTTACCATTTTCAGCTAGTTTTACCAAACACATTCAATCAAATCAAATCAGATAGCTTTTCAGCTAGTTTTACCAAACACAAATGTGTAGTAAATTGTAGCTCCCTCTGATTAAACCTAGCTAACTAAGAATGCATTTCCCTAAAGTTGGTTAGTAATTAAATAGGTAACAACTTGTAAAGTTGGCAACAGTACATGAAATGAGACCAAAAGTCAAATAAAATGAAGGGTGTTGGGGGCACTAGCTGTATTTTGAAAAAGAGAGAAGAAAAAAAAGGATGGAGATTCCATTGCACAACAAAGATTGGTGTAGTAGTCCCACGTTAGAAGCTGGTGGGGCAAGGGAAGGGCCACAACTACAAAGGGGAATTCAGGAAGTGTGGTATGAGGGTAGAATAGGAGGTAGTGTGGAAGGTGAAAGGAACGTAATGCATGTGGATTGGTAGAGGTCGCATCTTTACACGCAGTCGGTCATAGAAAAGGGTGGAGAAGTGAGAATCTTGCAAGATACTTGGCCTCGCTTTCTCGCCCACCACTCCGAAAAACAAATTTGTTTTCATGCGTTCCAAAGGATTCGCATCACGTGCTCCCTCCTGTCTTTCACTGTGCCCCTGCAGTTTCTTGTCCATACTCCCCAACCCTCTTGCGTCTTCCCCTTTTCTAACACTATTTTTTATTTATTTAGTTTCTCAAAACAAAATTTACGTACTAATCGTTCCTCAATTTAGCAAAATTTGCAATTTAGATGTGCGATTTTAATTCCCTACTATTTAAATATATATGTTTCACTCCCAAATGGTTTTAAATTATGCAAAATAATTCTTTGATTCATTTGTACCTGACTCATATAGTTATTATCTCAGATATTTTATATATGACTCTTTTCTTTAATCTTTTTATAAGACTATTTATAAAATTTTAGAACCATTTCCATTTTTTTTTATTTTGTCCTTTATAATTAATCAACTTTTGTAGTTTTTAAATAAGGATAAATTTAAAGTTGAATAAATTTTTAAAAAATCAAAGCAATAAAAATATTGTTTTTTTAATATGCATACTTGAGTGAAAATAGTCTTATATAAATAGTACTAGTAAATAAGAGATTAAGGGTGTTTTTGATTCATTTTTGTTTTTAGCTTTTAAAAACAGTTTTACAAAACAGTTTTTAAGAACTATTTTTTATAAATGAAATGATTTATTTACAGTATTTCTAACACAAAAACAGAAAAATTAAAGAATAATTTTTCAAAATATCTTAAAATAGTTTCAGAATTTTAGTTTTAAAAAACTAAAAAATAGTCACATTTTTCAAAATTATTTTTTAATTTTTTATTTTTAAAAACAGAAAAAAGTTAATAAAAAATGTAAACAAACATACTCTAACTAATTATAGAAAATTACTTAATCATTAGCTGGATGAATTGTAATAGGTTTATTTTACATATTTTTAAAAAAGTTATGGGATTAGAATTTATGTTTTTAAAATATTAAGGATTAAATCCCATAAAAATCGTACATTGAGATGGCCCAAGACTAGTAGTTAAAATATCATTAATTTCAAATTAATCATGGAAAGATAGTAAAGAGGACAAATAATTCTAAATTGTGAAAACGGGTAAATTGGTAAAGACTTTTATAGGGTCATGCAGTTTAGTCCCTAAAAAATAGAAAACCTCAATATAGTTCCTGACTTTTTGTTTTTTCTTTTACTATAGTCCAACTGCGTGTTTCTCGCTAATTCTTTTATGACGTGTCACGTTTAGTGACACTCTGTCTCACTGTTTGTCACTATAGTGTCCACTATGACACAAAAATAATGTTGTTTTGTCAAATTTATAGCTTGAAAGCTTCAACTCCAACAGTTGTGTGCTTCCCTATTTTCCCCTCTTCTCTCTTCTCCCCCTTTTTCATTGGAAGGTCTCAACTTCAATGATGTTATTTTTGTGTCCGATGACTAATAGTGTGATAAAGTGTCACAAAACATGATATATCATAAATAAATTAACGGGAAACACACAGTTGGACTATAGTGAAAGAAAAAAATAAGAAGCCAGAGACGATTTTTTATTTCTTAGGGACTAAACTGCATGACCTTAAAAAAGTCCGGACCAATTTGCTAGTTTACTCTTGTGAAAACACATGTTTTAAAATATCATTAATTTTTTTATTTTCAATTGTTAGTTAAATGTCTCTGTAATGAATAAAAAAACGTAGAAGTTTTAAGTACTTATACAGATCATAAAATTGAATTAAAGTTTTAGGTAATTTATTATGACAATATGCTCTTTTAAAATTGATTTCACTGACATTTTTCAACTGGAAGAATCTAAAATAGAAACGTAACCCGCTCGAGGAAAAGATCCACCCGTCAAAATGCAAATGATTTATTTAAGGTGTGTTAATTTGACACAACATAAAATATGAAGGTGGAAGGAAAAAAGGTGTTGCTGATTATTATTATCAAGCCTTTTAGTTTTAACCAATGAGGAAATCAGATCTTGCTTTCAGTTAGGTCAAATTGATTAGTGTTTTTTTTTTTAATGACCCAACCGCGCCCACCCGTGACCTGTTGAAAATATATAGCTGAATCTTATTACGAATATACCTACAGTAACAAGAATAGAAAGGACACACAACAATTAAGAAATGGTATCAGGGTCTCGCGCAGTTATCATCACTCGTATGCATGTGGAGGAAACAACGACACAGTGTTGGACCAAGAAGAAAAAAAGTTGCGTGATTCTGAAAACGGCACTACTTGTGTTGTGCTATCCAGGTATCCTAGGGAAGACAAGTGGATTCCGATTCCACAAACCCTCCTCATACTTAAGTTTGGTAGGAAAATGATTTATGGTGTCTTTATTATATATTTTCGTAGAAGTAAATAAATAATTTTAAAAGACTTAAGGCTTATGAATTAATTTGTATTTGAAAAAAATGATATCTTAAAAAGGTCTTTAAAAAATTTATTTTGTTTGAATGATAAAGTAAAAAAAAAAATATGTATCATCGCTACCAACAAAAAAAATATTCCCTTCATTTCATATTGATAGTCGTTTTAGAAAAATAAATTTTTTTCATAATATGAATCGTTCTCGAGTTTCTATGTGAGTATTAATGGTAGTTTTTCATTTTTACCCTCCCACTTTTATGGGAAAAGAAACTTAAAAAACTGTGCACCACACTACTCATTAATATATTTAGGTAAAATGAAAAAAAGTGTGTAGTAAATTAATAAGGGTAATTTAGTAAGATTACTATGTCTTTTAAGTCATTTATTATTGTTCTTAATTTGTGTGTAGAAACCTTAAACGACTGTCAAAATGGAATGGAGGGAGTAATAAAATGTAATTAAGAAGGATTTTTTTGAATATAACATTTTAGTGTGAGGAGATCGAGATGCATGGTGTCATAGTCCAACAATACACATAAAGTCTCCGGGCTCAAAAAATATTTACATATGACTTACATTTATCTTACTCCAATTATAACTTATAATTTATCATATGTAAGACATTGTCATATTTCACTCAACCAACCCCTTAGAATTGATTAAGAAGGAATAATTTGAGATAGTATAATGTATCACCATAATGAAAAACAAGTAGAGTCGACTAGGAATATTAAATATATTTTCTAATACTTTTCTATTTGTAACTTACCCAAAATAGGTGAAAGGAGCCTAAACTAAGGACGTGCTCAATTCAGTTTTGTATTTTAGTTTTTAAAATTGTTTTATAAAATGGTTTTTAAGAACTATTTTTTACAAATGAAATAATTTATTTATAATATTTTCATTATAAAATAAAAAAATTTAAAAAATATTTTTCCGAAATATTTTTATGTAGTTTCAGAATTTTAATTTAAAAAAAAAACAGTCACTTTATTTAAAATTATTTTTAAAAATTATCTGTCAAATAGATTTTTATTTTTCTAAAAAATAATTTTTAAAAACAGTAAATAAATAGGCCCTAAAATTTAGATATTGTCGCATTAGTAAGATGCATGATGAACTGGTAGGAATCATTATGTTAAGCCTAATAAAAGAAATCAATTAGTTGTAATTGTCTTGGGCGCAAGAATTGAAACAACTTTTTTTTTTGGTAAAAAAAAAACTAAGACCCAACTAAGACCCAAATAATGTAATGTGCTAAGAACTACAAGTCACACCCTCCATGAGCTTGTGAAGCTAAGCCCAACCGTGGATAGTTTGGGGCCTGAGTATCTTGGTAAAATAAAATTTTGAATAACTAAATTATTGGGCTTAGAAAGATTTTTGGCCCAAATGCATCAAATCAAGCAAAAGATTTACTAAATCAAGAATAGATTCTTTTTATCTACTTTGACAAAAAAAAAAAAGAATAGATTCTTTTAATCAATTAGTAATTAATGATGAAATGACAAGTAATAATTCATTAAGTGCCACGTAGCCAAGTCAAAAATATTAGCAATAAGTCAAAGATTACAAACCTAGGGATCATGTTAATTAAATTTTGTCTTAATGAGTAAACCTTCTAAAATTTCTCTTCAATAAGATACCTTGCATATTGGGCCATTTATTCGACCCAACTAGGAGCCCAAGGCTAAAAAACTTTATTGTTTATAATGGTCAGACCACAAAGGGAGAGGAAACACAAATTCTACTCTATAATCTATTTTTAACAATAACTCTTTTCTTTTGACTTTATAGGTGTCTTCTAACAAGGAAGCAAGATGGAAAAACCATCACTTTTCTCTCCCCATCTTGGGTATGAACTACCTTTAGGTAGGAAAATTTCGCTTTATCAAAGAGATAAGATTAGTAGTTGGGTCTTCTTGGTTTTTTTGGTGTTCGATCCCTACTCTCAAAATCTCTCCTTAATTTATTTTATTTCTTTTCCCTTTTATGTTGAAATTTTGATATATTTTATGACAAGATGAGAGTGTAATACATTATAATCTTAAGCTCTATCATGTGTTGTTCTTGTTGAGTTTTAAAAGGAAAAATCCCTCTATGTGTTCTAGAACTATAACAACGGTTTTTGAAGAGAAAAGTGAAACTTCTCTTAAGAATAATATGAGAAAAATTATATTCTTGTCTTTATATTGTTTTTTATTGTCCAAAATAGTTGATTTTTGCATGATTTTGTGACTTGTGATTTTGTGCATAAAGTGATTATTGTTTCTTTCCTATATAAGTTTAAGTTGTAGTAAGATTATGGTGTTCCGTGAGTTTATTTGATTTTAAAATTATAAAAGAACACTTATGATAGTTTGATTTGTATTATTTTGTAAAGCTGTTGCATTGAAATCTTAATAACTATGGTTTTATGAATGCGTAAAAAAGCTATAGTTTTATGAAGGATTCAGCCATAACAAGAAGGAAAAAATGGAAAACATTTCTTTGATTTTCTTAATTTGGATAATAAAGATAAAGAAAATAACATATGTCTCCCGTGATTTTTTCATGAAGATGTGTTTAGGATGTGAAGGTAGCAGTGCAAAAGAAATTTGGGATTGAAATATTTGTCTCACGTTGTTTAAAAATTCCATCCCAAAAGAAACTTGGACGAAATTTGTGACAAACTCATTTTTGTTCCAAATTTGCTCGTCGCAAACTATTTGTGACACAATTTCACTTCGTCGCACTTTTTGGACAAAAAACAATTAAAATTTGAGATGATTTTTTTTTTTACTTCGTAGCACTTTTGGGACGGAACTTGCGATAGAAAGATAATGAAAATTTGTGACGGAATTATTCTTTATGTCACGTGTATGTGACAGAACTTGGGAGGGAAAAGTGATTAAAAATTGTGACGAAATTATTCACTCTGTCATGTGTTTGTAACGAAATTTGGGGTTGAAAGCAATTAAACTTTAGGACGGAATATAATGTATTAAATTTCATCGCAATTTTTTTTTTTACCAAAATGTAATTTTTATTTTTTATATAATAATTTCCTGTTAAACATCAATAATTGCAAATCAAATAATAGTAATTCATGTCTATAAAACTACCATATACATTTGTGTAAAACTAAACATAATTGTTTCATCATAAACAAAAGATAAGTGTCTCCAAATAGTTCAAAATATACCATCAAGCACGTAGATCAGCTAGTAAGGGGTTATTTCAGCTTAATCAGTGATCTCGAGTTCAAGCCCTGTGTATGCAGTTGTGTTAAATACTCGGAGGGAGAGCTTTGCCGCCCATAGAAGTCCTAGCCGACTTGAACATGATTGCCTCCTGTGGAGGATATTTGTGGTCTTGTACAAAAAAAAATAGTTCAAAATATATAAGTTCTAACAATACATCCAAAATGTGAAAGTTCTGATAATATTTAGCTTTACATTCAAGAGTCATCAATATCATTAGTAGAATCACTTCTAGCAGGAGTAGCAGCTGTAAGGTCCAAGAATCCCTTAAAGAATGTTTTAATGATGACAACCAATGAAGGTTTACTTGAAATAATTCTGAACTTTAAAGACTAATGATTTTGTTCAAGTGAGTGTTCAGAAGATACAGGCAAGCACTTGCAGAAGGTAAAATTGATCAACAGAAGCAAGAAAGGAATGTCACTTATTTAAGAAGGAATGTCTTAGGATTGACAGGAATGACAAATCTGTGACAAACAGATTTAATACATACTGAAAAACAATGAGAAGTTCTCTGTCATCCCCTAGAAGATAAGAGCAGCCTTTGAAAAGAAGAAATTATATTAAAATTATCTTAGAAGGAAGATTCATTTTAATGCAGCAAAAGAGAAGCTCTCTACTAGCTGCCAAGAAACATTTGAATCATCTTCTGTAAGGTGTAAAACCAAATATCAGAAGATGAATGGCTGTTCCCAAGAAGAACCTGAGGTTACTAAGTGTACAGAAGAAACAAAATGTCTTTTGAACAAAAAAGAACAAATTGAATTCTATATCTTCTAAGGATAACTGTACAATAAACATAAAGATACTCTCAAACAAGCTAATGATGAACATCAAGAAGATCTGGAAGAAGAATGAAGTTCCAGAAGCCCTGCAGAAGGAATACATTGCTGCAGAATATGCAAATAAGGCTATATTCATGATAATCTTCTTCTTCTCATTTTCTCATGATTCCAATTGATCAATTAACTCAAGAATAAGTGAAAATACTATACTAGAAGGTTTCAGCTTGTTTGAAGAAGAATTGCCTTGAGAAACAGCCCAAAAATAGCCTGCAGAAGGAACCCTGCAGAAGGAAGAGCTGGTCAAACTTGACAGCTGTAAAGCTGTACTTGTTGCAGCAGAGAAAGGGACATCTCCTTGGACCCAGCTGGCTGCCCAACGGCTATTTTGCTCCAGCCCTCTATAAAAGGAGAGTTCCTCCACACTTGGAACTCACCTCACTCCAGAAGAAACATATAAATCTGTTGTTTCATTGCTCCCATCTTCTGGAAAATTTCTCTCTCCTTCATAAGAGTGCTTTCTGGTCTAAAAAGCTTTGGAGAGGGTCTTGGCTCATCAATTTGCTTCTGCTGTGCAAGTATTGTAATAGTTTGAGCCTTGTTTGTTTTTATTCTTTCTCATATTGATTGTAAAAGTCTCAAAAGAGGTGTGCAGGTGCATAGCCCTCTTCTGAGCAGTAAGGGAAAGGTTTTCCTGTGAGGTTTACCGAGATTAGGTGATCTCAGTGGGGTTACAGAATCTGCAAAAGGTACTTGCAGTATTCTGGGTAGTGAATCTTCTGCAGAAGGTTCTGCAGTTGATGATCAGTTGTAAAACTGAGTTAGTTGAGTTGTTGTTGGCCTGAAGAGGCAGGTAAAGAATACTAGTGGTAAGGTTACCCAAGAAGATTGTAAGTTGTTTGAAAGAGTGAGAAAATCCTACAGGTGTAGGGACTGGAGGTAGCCTCAGGTTGGAAGAGGTGAACCAGTATAAATTTCTGTGTGTCATCTTCTTTACTCTCCCTCTTTATTATTATTGCACATTACCTAACTTGAGATATATATTCTAAATCATTAAAACAAGCTAACCATTACCTTCTGGAAGTTTATTTCTTTATACTTAGCCAAGCCAAACCCTTGAGCAGAAAAAGTATCAAAAGAAATTGCAGATAAAATTTATTCAATCACAATTCAACCCCCTTCTTGTGATTGAAGCCAAAACTTCAGCAGCATCACCTAGAAAAGGATAATCTCCATCCAAATCTATATTCACATGTTTAGCAAACAAAGACAACAATTTTTTTTTTCGAGCAAAGATGTGGTTAACAATTGTTCAGAGCACTTAGTATTCTTCAACTGTTGACATATGAAATCTTCCCTGTACATTTCAATTATAGGGACCTCACACAAATGATTGTCTTGTGCAAGACAAGCATCCACGACTAAAACATTGAGATTGGTTTTCGAGCCTGCTCGTAAACCCATCTCATCCACTTCATGTGTTTAATCCACCTCTTACTTCACTTATGCCCCAAGTATTTGATTCCTAACATAACCCTAACCTCCTAGCACATCAAGCGACTCGTCAAGATTTAATTGCACCCTCCTAGCCCAATCTCACACTGCAGCAAATGGGCTTGATTTGGACGAAGCATCAACGTCTAGCCCCATGTGGTTCGAAAGGTCATAGTGAGCGCAAAAGATCTTCGCACAATGGACCCACACACAGCCCAATCATATCCCTCTCACAATCCAATGGTTGGGCTCCTTTAATTGTCAGCCCATAATATAAAGCTTTCTCACACTCCATTCGTCGATCTTCATTACCACCTATCCCATTACATTTTGTTTCCAGACCAACATTTTTTTAATACCACCTAACTCATACACCGCAAGCTCTTCAATTAAATCACATAGACTTATTAAATCACCTTTCTCATATAACACAAAGTAAAGCACCAATGGATCTTTCTCAATTTGAGTTCCTTCCAAACGGGTAACTAATACGTCTTGATTTATGGCATCAACCATCATATTATTTATGCCATTATAATTATCATAAATGCCCCAAAATTTATTCTCATTTTGAAATTTGAAATCAAGTTCCTTCTCTTGATCACCAAAATCAAACCTCTCCCGCCTTTCATCATCAGGAAAAATTGAACTAGTGCTACTTGGATTGGAACTAAGCAATGGAGTTTTTTGCTTTGTGGGAAACATCATCCATGGGTCAACAAAAGGATCTTCAATAACATCAATTGAAAAAAGTAGGCCATTAATCTTCACCTTAAACATCATGTTAATAAAATCCATAGAGGAAGTTTGAATTAGCATCCGAACAACATCCAGTCTATCCTTCCTCTTTGTAACAATATCAACAAGTACATACCTCCCAAAATCAAAAGTTATCATTTAAAAAAAATCTTGTCCACGGATGCAAAAGAAAACCTTGACAACGAACCCATGTATTCCGCTCACGTGAAACATCCCCATAACTCCATTGACGTATATTAACAAACCAATGCATAAAAGTATCTTCTATTTCTTTAACAAATTCCATAAAGTCCTCATCAACGACTGGACTTATCAACACCATATCACCACCTATTGGAGTCACCATAATTGTTTGAATCCTTTACGCTAATATTTTTTCTTACAAGAGGAAATGTCATCAACATGATGCACTTGACCCATATATGTGTTTGTCAACCACGCCCCATCCTCATCAGCAACAACAAACTCCAAACCGTTCCATTGCTTATCATTAGAGAATGTTTGAAATTGTTTTGGCTTCCATAATTGCATTTCACTACCCTTTACTGGCTCGACATAAGTTATCCCAACCTCCAAACCCCCAAAACTACGGTATTGGTATTGATTTAACTTCTTTTTAACTTGCTTCTCCTTCGTGGAACCCTCATCATGTCCCATATCCCTTTAAAATCTAGAAATATTGACACGAGGTTTATAAGATCTAATCCATATCTTCCTCAATCTCTCTTCCTTCGAGGTTGGATCTTCATTATCGTTGAACCGTACAAAATCAAATTGATTCCTCCCTTATCCCTTTTATCTAGAACATACATGTTAGTGACCCTTCCTCCCCACATACAAATAAATTTCCAAAGGGCTTCCAAATCATATTCTTCTAGAAAATTTGTAAAAAAGTACGTTGTTTGGTTACCATATCTCTGATCAAACCTTGTCTGTTTCCTTTTGTAGCTTCCTCTAAAATCCTCTGCCAGTACATTGTCCTCTGGTATTCTATCTAGTCTCGATGGTTGATCTTTCCTCCTTTGCCAGCTTGCCAAGTACCACACACTCTCCATTTTCTCTCTTAATTTTTTACATATGAAGTTGTATAATATATATTTTTTATTGAAAACAATTTAGAAATATATTTGAAAATTAAAAGCTAATAATTAGTCAAATGAAAATAAACTAGCTAAAATAAATTAAGATATAATTATTAAAATATCTTAAATTAATAAAAGAAAATTTAGAAATCTAAACTATTACAATCCGCTTAGTTTTTAATTAACTTATTTACTATTCATTCGTGCCCTTAATTATTTTTTATTATTGTATTTCTTACTTCCTTTAAGAATTTATGTTTAATTGTTGTGTAATAATGATTTTTTTAGACTGACGGTGGCCTTTTAAATTGTACGACATTTTTATTTAATTTGTGTTAAATAAATAGTAATAGTAATTAATTACCCAAGATATATTAAACTAATTTATCTATCAGCTTTTTATATAGATATTTGTGTAGATGGTACTTTACTTTTAGCATTAAAAGTGGTGTGGTTAGTTTCAATTTATTTTTGATAATTTTGAGAAATTGATTTTTATATATTTTTTATTTTGTTAATTGTAATGTCTTGATTTGACTCTTTACCCAGTCATGAGATTTGGGTAAATATTATTTAATTTAAATTAATTTTTCTAATCTTTGAAATCTATCTATTTACTATATGATTCACTAAATATTTTATTAATTTAAATCATTATTTATCAAGCCAGGATAATTATTCTTAATATATAAGATGAGATTACCGATGTAATGTCCAGGAATTCATGAATCTAAAATAATTGGATTTTTTTACCCATAAATAGTTTACATAACTATGAAGAAATTATTAATTTTATTTTATTCATTTCAAACATCATATCTATGGCCCTATTAATAATTATGTTAGTAGGCCATCAGTCAAAGCAGGAGGTGTGTTTATATATTTAGTTATTAAAAATTAAAAATCAAAAATCAAAATTATAATTTGTGGGTTAATATGAAGTGTTGGTGAGAATGATGGAAGGAAATGGTGCTGTTATTTTTATTCAATTGAAATGACAAAAAAGAATGGTCGTTGATTTTATTGTGTGTAAAAAATTGTTGAACAATGTTCTGCATCACCAGATAAAGACTTAAAAAATATTTAATTAATCGAAAAAAGGAATTATTTTCTTCTCCTTTATATGCTTACTATATCTTCTGATTGATGAGCACTTTCACCAGTAATTCACCAATAAAGCTTCCACAAGAAGTATCCTGTTTGTTTTTTTCTTAATTTCAAATCTTAAATCTCCTTTTTCGGGCTCCTTCTTTCTCTTTCTACTCATTTCTATTTCTGATATATGATCCCTATTTCATTTTGAATCCAAATTCACAATTCACAATGATATCATAAAGAGAGAGAAAAACGAACACAGAGATCAAACCCACTAGAAATAAGAAAATAAGAGGGTGGGGGCGAGGAAAGAAGCTAAGCGACCGTGGAAAAAGGTCCGACTGTCGTGTGACCATGTCGTCGTTGTTTTAAAGATGTGCCTCCTTCGTCCTCGTCCGGTCCTCCTCCGGCACCGGTGGACTATTATTTGTCTAATGTAGCGACTGTTGCTTCTTCAAGTATTTCTTCTCTTGCTCCTGAAGTTCAACATAAGCTCGAACTGCAGTAGCCAGCGTCGGCACCATCGACAACAGGTTCTTTGACTGACCAGATTATGGTAGATTGGTAAAGAAAATCCATGTTGGCGCAAATCATTCTCAAGATGTGAGTAGATTCGGCATCAGTACAATAGTCAAACATGTTCTATTTTTTATTTTAAACTTCAAATTTAAATGTTTGTAAGCTTGGATTAGGAAGGATGAGATAAATGTTTGTGTGCTTGAGTCTATGTCTCTTCCACTCCCTGTCGTATTCTACTTCCCACTACCACACGACTGTCGGAAAGATCCATACCCTAGAGTTCTTATCCATAATCCTTATCTTCGATTTATATTTATGATTATTTGAGTTGGTTAAGTACAACTAGATTTGCAGAACATGTGATATTTACCTTGAGCTTTTGTTTCGGCAAAGAGGTGGAAAGAATGTAATTTTTCTTTTATGTTGTTTTCCTTTCTCAATAATTACTATGGTTTTTTCTTTTTTCTTTTTTGTTTTAATGCAAGAACTCCCTATACACACGACACTTAAATAAGGCTCAAGAACAATAGCCCTTCACATTGAGTAATTGTTTTGTTGAATGTTGGTTAGGTATCTTGGTTGGAGCATTTCCCAAATATCAATTAAGGCTCTCATGTTGTAAGTTGGAAAGATGATATTCCATTGCCACCGGAAAGGAGACCCAACTGTTTCATCTTTTATTTGTACTAAATTACTAAATTGCAATCAATCTAGGATGTGGGGTGAACAATTTATGTGTCATGTTGGGTTTGATTACCTTGCACAATTTGGACATTAATCATTTGTGGTAATGTCAATAATGCTTTTATGTTTCAAATTTTAGTTGTTTGATGTGTATCTTGGTATGCATTGTAGGATTGAGGGGATGTTGCTGAAACTAACTTTAAGGAGTCAAAGCTTGATTAATCAGTGTAATATCAATAATGCTCCTATGAAAATTTGTTTAGCTTTAACTTCATTTAATAACTCATTATTAGTCGTTTGTATCAATAAATAAATAAATTAGTAACTTATTTCTATTTTGGTGTTTGTTTCTTTGAAAAAAATTTGATTGTTGATTATTGTGAACATTCATATATCTATTCTGTTGTCTTCACCAGGCAAAAAGTTCATTTTTCGAAATCCTTAGAAGAGAAATAGTCCATTCTTCTTAATTAATCTTCCTAAAAGATCATAGATAGTATCCCTGTTTGCAGGCCAGTCTTCTCTTTTTCAATTCCCTTTTTCTTTTCTTTTAGTTTTATGAGCTGAATGTGGTGTAGGTAAGTTTTTTTAATGTTTTCATCAAAAGAAAATGCTTGGTGTTGTAATTGAAATGTGGTAAAGCTGGACATATACACAGTCCATGGAGTATTTACTTCATTTTTTTTACTTTACAAGGCTGATTGTGAGCACATTTAGATTGATAGTTTACTAGAGAAGCCATTATAGTAATTTTTCTCCAATGTTATGTTGCATTTACATATAAAACATTTTTTATGCATTTTTACTTTCTTTTTTTAATATTTTTTTGTTTGCCTCTGTTGGGTAAAGTGAATTTGTATGAGATTTTGGAGGCTCGCGATGGCATAAGAGAAGGGAAACATATTATCAAGCTTGGACAAGATTGCATGGCTCACCTTTCCTGTTTGAGCAACCTTTATTTAAATCTTCCTTTCTTTCATAAGAATTAAGTCCTTTTTTATTTTGCTTAGATTTGAATACTAAATGAAAACAGAGGTAGAATCTTTTGATGTGTTATGTTACCTTTCTCTTATAGTAATTACCTTTTTTTATAGAAATTTGCTCTCTCAGCATCTGAAGTTGGTTCTTTGGTAACCTCTGGTTTCATTTTCCCTACTGTTATTTTTTCTTTTTTTCCTCCTAAGATAGATGCTTCAACTATTCAATTCTTTCTTTTATCTATCTCCACTCTCTTTTGTTTTGTGAAAATTAAAGCTTCCATTCTATATAAGACCATATCAAAAGGCGTAACACTGAGTATCAGCCTTGGCAATTGATAAAGTCTAGAAGATGTTGTTTCCTGCGCTTCACTTGCGCTAAACGCAGGTAAAGCGCAGGAATGCTCAAATTGTTATTGTTTCCTGTGCTTCACCTGCGCTAAGCGCAGGACTCGTAACCTAACTTTTAACGAGCCGCAAACAGAATTGAGGACAATTTTTTACAGAGTTTTGACAGTTTTTGACAGAGTTTTGTGAGAGACGCAGAGAGGGGGACATAAGGAAGACGAAGAAACCATTCTGAAACAAGATAGAGGGATTTCAACGAAGCTGGAAGGCTTACCTGGATCTCTTTCTTCTTATTTCTTTTGGTTGTAAGTGCTACCATGAGTAGCTAAAACACCTTCTTAGGATTGAATGTAGTCAATTCAAACCTCGAATGTGATTTTGTATCTTTGACATTTAGGAATTATGATTTGATTTCTTGAACTGGCTGGGAAGCGGTTCTTTAAATCTGATTTGGGCAAAAACACTCAATAGGTTGAATGCCTAGGGATAGGGTTCAACCCATTGATAGCTTTTAACAACTGATCTTAAAGCTAGGCAATTTGTTAAACATCCGAGGGATCGGTGTTTAGGGAATTGTTCTAAGAATTTCATAGTTGAGGGATCAATGTGAATGAAATTTATTTGTGCTTCAGTATTGATAAATTCAAATTTCTAAATGTTATTGATTTTCAAAATCACATGAAGGGCGCGATAGACGAAATTCAATCCTAGTTTTCCAACTGAATCTTTCTCAAATAATTCTTTTTGCTTTAATTTCTTACTGCACTTTTTATTTAATTTTCACAACAATCATTCCACAAAGTCTCTTTATTTACTCAATAAGATTGGCTACTAAGAATTTAAGTTGTACCGTTCCTCGTGGGTACGACAACCCCTACTTTTCTACTATTATACTGCTGCGATATTGGTACGCTTGCCAAGATCTCAACAAGTATTTTTGTGGCGCCGTTGTCGGGGATATTATTCACAGGTTGGCTATTTGGCACTTAGCAATTTACATTTTTAACAAGTTGCCTTAGTCACTTCCATGCTTTTCATGTGGAATAACAAAACTAAAAACTCAAGCAATATCAATTGACAATCAACAGATAAAACTCTCAAAGTGTTTAGTCACACAAACTCATATGCTTTATGGTTGTTTTCCTTGAGTAAATCACTTATTGCACAATTAACTACCTTAATTAATTTTCCTGCACAAAAATCTTAATCCTATTTGATTATGAATTCAACCACTTAATTCTTTTTTCTCCTCTTAATTCAGTTAGTTTGGTTGTACTAGACTTGAAACATTGATTTAAATTCTTTTCACTCAATTCCTTATTTCCTAAGTCCTAAGTCCTAAGTCAAAAATACTAATCCTAACTTAACAAATAAAATACTCAGATAAAACAAAAATATAATAGTCATAACACCATATTACGTAAATGGTGCATAAGGTACCGAATTATCAAGTGAAAGATAAAAAGAAAGAAAAACACCGTTTTCACAATGAAAATTTCAGGCTCAAATGGGCTATTAAAAACAGAAAATATTATTCACAGGTTGGCAATCTCTTCTGGCCAAGCTATGTTTAATTCAAAGTTAGCATAACTTTTTGAAGCAGAAGATGGAAAATTTAAAAGATGAATGACCAAAATAGATAAGAAAAAAGACGGGAGAAGAGATATGGAGAGCAGGGAAGGAACAATGAAAGAGAGGTAGAGCAAAAGGAATTGGTGCTAATATTCTTATTGAATAGAAGGGAAAGTTAAGAAGTGAGTATATGATGGGTTATAAGAATGAAAATTTCTATTTGTGAAAATAGCAGTACAAGAGGACAAAACATTCCTGTTGGTAGAATTTTTTTCTAAAAATAAACTTCGGTTTAACTTTCTCTGTTAATAAAAATATACTATGTAGCTCTGATATTTTTATGCCGCTGCAAACAAGTCTATTATATGCACAAAATGAACTTTTGTGCTCTCTCAGTTATAGTGAAAAAATACATCCCACTGTTTGTGGATAAAATCTTTATGTGTTTTATTTGGTCATGGTTGAAATTGTTGACATGGTTAGTTTTTCCCTTTTGAGTGAGAAAGATCTTCTTCTTCTTCTTCTTCTTTTGTGACAGGGGGCTACTGATAATTTCTGAAATTTTTGTCTGTATAATTTATCTCTACTAAATTGTCCTCGATGCTATGATAATTATATTTCAATGTTTAAATTTTATGTAGATATACTTTAGGGAATTAATAACATATTACAGAGAGTCACTTTGGTATTTTTTTATTTTGTATAAAATTAGTTTACAAGTTTTAGAAAAAGTATACACTAGACTATCATTCAAAATTAATCCCTATATTTTTAATTTCTCATTTGTAATTTGGACTTTTGAAAACTGACCAGATGGAAAGCCTGGTGATATAACTTGGATTTTGGCTGGTGATATAATTTTTGTTTTTGGATCTTCCATTCCTGAGGCATTTCAGTTTATATATTTAGAGTTTAACTGATAGAGATTTTCGGGTGACTTCTCTATCCTTGAGCATTAAAGAGGTCTCTTCAGTTAAATCACTATATGACATACGTTCCTTAAATTTGAGTAAATTATTAGTCATACCATTATTCTTTGTCTTGGTTTCTTGGATTAGTGGTTATATTTCTTTGTCATGAGTTTTGTTAATTTATCTATTTTAGGTAATTTGATGGAAGTTGAAATATGCTTTGATAATTGGATAATTGGATCCCCAGCAATCATAGTGAGGAGAGATGAATTCATACTAATAATAATAATAATAATAATAATAATAATAATAATAATAGTAATAATAGTAATAATAATAATAATAATAATAATATAAAGAATTACAAGGCTTTTCAAAAAAAAAAATTAGTTGATAGGTTCGTTGACCTTTTTACAATGAGGTGTTGTTTCTTCTATTCACACTACTAATCTAGATGAAGGTAATTGGCGTTGCAGAAAAAAAATATGAGTGTCCTGATTGTTTGTTTTTGCAATTGATACTAGGAGCAATGAAGGGTTAATAGAAATGGAAAAATATAGTGTTAGGTGAAGACTTCACATGGAAATGATCTTTGTTATTCCATTCACTCCATGTCCTCTTTTACACTATAAAGCAAGCTTAAATTTATGGTTTGTTTTATTGCTGCAGGTTGAGATAAAACAGTTACCAAGTCCAAGGAGGCTTTACCATATAAAGTCCAAACAACTTTACAATTGTTGAAAATTGTATAACATGAGAACCTACCTAGGTTAAATAGGTTTTGCATATTTGATTGCAGAAGACCAAATATCATTCAAGTTGATATTATCAGGGCTCTCAACAATGAAAGCAAGGGAAGTCAAGGTGTTTAAGTTTTTTACAATTATCCTTGGTTAGTTCTTTATAATTATATTAAGGCCATTTTTTTGCTATGTTGATATATATCTTTTTGTACATTATATAGAATACTAATCCATTATATGTAAATGAGCATTATTTTTACTGCAAACGATTAAAATGTTTAAACATTGAAAAACTCAAATTTATTTGACTAAATTGAAACTCACTACACTAGATTTCAGTGGTTCAAAGTGCTTGATGTGTTGCTAAGCTACATCTCTATTCATACGCTCCCAAAATTACAATATATGTTCATTTGGGACTTGGAATGACCACTTACATTATTTGGTACTTAATTATAGTATCTTTTACTCATTTCCAAGTAAATTAGTATCTGTTTTCCTTATGCCATTATTATTGAATATGTATCTGTCATGGACAGCCAAAGGCTACTTTTGTTTTCAGGCTAGGTGGAAGCTTGGGACTTTGAAATTATTCTTTATTTGGTCTATTAGATATATGAGTTCTCATTACATACCTTGAGACTTTGAAATTATTCTTCTTGCTCAAATTGCAACTATGAATAGAACTCCTCATATTTTACAAATACATCTTTAGCTTTAGACGTATAAAATGAATTCAATGGCAATGGTATCACTACTCCAACTAGCACCACCACCACCCACAACAACACATATGATAAATGTAATTGTAAACGTATACTATCTTTGACTCCTGAGATGAAAATGACAACAACATCTCTGCCTCAATTTCTCCCAGTCACAACCAACAATAGTAGTTTGAATTTTTGTGCAGCCTCAGGTTGAACTAGGAACATGTTTAGTTGCATAGGGCTTCTCTCAGTATCCCTTTGACTCTGTTGCACCTTATATGGGGAGGTCCAATTACCACATGTTTTTGAAGAAGACTGCATAACTCCTGTCCCTTTTTAATTATGTGTCTTTGAACCTTTTATCACATTCTTTCAATTATCTCAATCCTAACATGCACCATACATGTCTCCTAGGTCCCTTAGTATTCCCTTAAATACCCATGAGAATGTGGTGGAATATATTGCCCGGATGCAATTCAGAGGGTATTTAACCTTTTACACCTTCTGGTATAGGCAATCTCAAACTATTTTGTTGAGTTCACCATTGTTTTTTTGTTAGCAATACAAACCAAATGAAAAAAGTCTAGTCTAAATAATACACTCAGAATGAGGTAAAACAAAAGCCCAATCTTCAAAGAATTTGTTTTTTCTGCTAAAGATTTCTATTTCATGTTTGAAGTTTGCAATATTGTAGCGGTAATTGAGGTTCTTAACAATTAAGAGAGGCTTTATGAAATGAAAGTTTTGAAAAGGATGCCACAAATTTCTAAGAAGTTGTAGCTACATAGAATACATGTCCATGTCCATCAACATAGTAGCTAGCATATTGATACCTTTATTATTTCATTCTCACCGACTAAAAGTACCATATAGTCTGGTCAGGAGCAAAAATGAATAACAACTATAATAAATATCTTTGTCATTAGAATATACCAACTTCATTAATATATAATTCTTTCTGTATATCCCTTTCTAGAACCTTTAGCTAAAGTTATATATAATGATAGTTTGTCATGTTTTCCGTTAGAGTTGAGCAAGATGATTACTTATTTTGTATGCAATTTCTGTCACAGGCACTTATTACTACAGTTATACATTTGTTCCAACCCCTTATGCGACTAGCTAAAATGACTAATATCAATCATTTTTTTCCACAAGCCCATAACTATATGACGGATTCTACTCTACAACTTACAAAGTGCTTACTATTACAAGATCATCTAATTGGAAGACATTGTTACTCTAAGAGATCCACTTGGAAATTTGTTTCCCGTCCACATTGTTACTAATATTGTTCTTACTTTATACTCTAATAGGATGATGTCCATGAATCTCATATAAGAACTTTAGTAAGACCTGTGCATTGCATGGGGCTCATACACTAGTAAAAATACAAGTGAATAAAAAATTGTGCACTATGGAGCTAACTAATTAGTTATTTAGATATCTGTCTTTGCGTGTGGGAAATAGAAAAAATTGTGAACTATAAAACTAGATAACTATTGTATTTTGTCTATAAAAAAGTAAAAATATATTAATGGAGAGTTTTTTTAAAGAAAATGGAAAATTTTCATATAATTAAAAGAAAAGAAGATATTAATTAATACAAATGAATTTAAATGTGAAATAATTAAGGTAAATAATATTTATTATCAAATAGTAATATTTAATTAATGAATAGAATGTAGAATGTAATTTTTTTTTTACATTCTACATTCTATTCATTAAAATGTAGAATGTAAAAAAAATTATATAATAAATTAGCGGGAAATAACATAAAAATAATTATATAATAAGTTAGATGAGTTATAAAAATAAAAATAAGAAATGAGTCTAGAAATCAAAGAAAAACAGTATAAAGGGCTCTTTGATTACTGTTTTTAAAATTAATTTTCAGTTTTTTAAAATTTAAAATCTTAAAAACATGATTGGTCAATTATTTTTACAAGATTTTGTTTTAAAAAATTAAAAATAGAAAAGAAAAACAAGTTTTAGGTATTTTTCTTTTCTGATTCTCATTTCTATTGTGAAAATTGAAAAGACATAGAGTAGTATCTCTTTTTATTAATGACAAGTCTGTAATTTTTACCAACTTTCTATTATGATTTATCTAAAAAAGGAGCATCATCTCATGAGACGAACCTCGTGACATCACCCAAATTCTTCTTTTTTTGACTTGTTACACGCTACACTGATTGTTCTTTACAAAGGGTATTATTATCAAACATGTAATGTTATGGTCATGCAGGGTTGGTTTATATATATATATATATAGATTATATCAAGTGAGAACACTTGTTTATTGTGAGAAATGATAACATTTAATAATAATTATTAGATTATAATTAATGATCTAAATTATTCCTTTAACATTAAAAAAAATCCCTTTTATCTTTTTCTTTAAAAACGGTAACTTTTACCTATTTTCTTTTCAAGAGTTTCCTTCTTCCCCTTGTTCTTCTTCCTATTTCATACTCTGCCACTCCCCATAACCTAATGGTTATTATTAAATCAAGTGGGCAATTCATTTTAATTATATTCCACACTAGTTATATAGACTGTTACCCCTTTCAATTATCATGTTCTGCTAACAATTTTTCTGATGTTGAATTGACGCGCACCGCATCATTCATGCCAAAATCACACTATCAGTTAGGTTTTGTAAAAAACAAAAACAAATAAAAGAGGGAAGAATGGTATTGAAGATGGAGGAAGCTAGGGCCTGGAGGGGAAGAGATGAGAGAAAGAGGGCAAACGAACTCTTGAAAAGAAAAGAGGGAACGGTTACCGATTATAAGTAAAGAAAAAGATAAAGGGGATATTTTTTTTAATTTTAAAGGAGTAATTTAGACCATTAATTATAATTTAATGGTTATTATTAAATGTTCTCATTTCTCACAATAAGCAAGTGTTCTTACTTGATATGCTCCCTATATATATATATATATATAGTCAGGATCCGTTGACATCATGTGTTAAACTTGAAGAGTTACACCCAGGGACGGATCCAGAAATTGATCGAACGGGGGACCAAAAATATTGATGAACAACTGATTAAAGAATTTTATTAACTTTTTTTTTATATAATACACCATTTATAGGTGATTTTTACATAATACTCTTTATATTCCCATCTTATAATATCATTATTAATAAAATAAAATTGATACTTAAAACTAAATATGCATGAATTTAAAATTAGAAATAATCATAAAATAAATCTCTAAATCTTGTGACAACAATAAAATTGGAAAAAAAAATCGTATACACACTATATATGCAATATCGATTTTTCTAATCTGTGCAATATTGCACGAGATAATAAATCATATTTAGAAATATTTTATTAGAAAATACAGCTATCACAACATTCAATGCATTGATAATATCAAATGTTACATTATCCAATAAAACATTTTCACTTTTGATATATTATCCTATGCAATACTGCACATATTAGAAAAACCGATGTAAAATTAGTGTAAAATATATTTATCAAGCTAAATAAAAACAATTAATATGTATAATCATAAAGTCATTAATGCAAAACATATTGAAGAGAGACTTTATAAAAAATGGCATAATTATTTTTTAATACAATTTATTATCAATTAAAATAAAATAAAAGGGATGAAATTTAATACACAAAATAATTTAGTTATACTATTAACTAGTTGAAGGATGGAGAGGAGGGGGGCAAGGCCCCTGCATGCCCCCCTCTCAATTCGTCTCTGGTTACACCACTTAATAACTTTTTGTGAGATGAGAGTTTCACCAATTCAACCGTTGAATTGAAAGTTCTTATAAAGTAGATCAAACTTATAAAATTTCATAAAAATCGAAAACTAATTGATACTTCATTAAACTAATTTATTTTAACGTATAATATATTTTTTAAACATAAGTAAAAGTCCACTATTAGATAACATACCTATGAATGTTCAAATTATCTGAAATTTTATATACATGATCTTGAATGTAATATAATGTGATTCAACGGTTAGATTGTTCAAACTCACATTTAAAAAAAAATTATTAAGTGGTATAACTCTTAAAGTTTGACACCTAGTATCAACGGATCCTCACTCATATATGAGTGTGTGTGTGTGTGTGGGACATGATCAAATGACACCTGGTGTCAAACTTGTAAAGTTACACCACTTAATATTTTTTTTTATCAAATGAGAATTTGACCAATCTAACCGTTGAATTTAAAATTCATATAAAGTAGATCAAGTTTATAAAATTTCATAAAAATCAGAAACCAATTGATACTTCGTCTAACTAATTTATTTTAACGTATAATATATTTTTAAAATATAAGTAAAAGTTCATTATTAAATAACATGCCTACGAATATCCAAACTATTTGAAATTTGATATACATGATCATGAAGGTAATATAATGTGATTCAACGGTTGGATTGGTCAAATTCACATTTTACAAAAAGTTATTAAAAGGTGTAACTCTTAAAGTTTAACGCGTATTAGGTAAGAGGAGTGTTTTATTGTAAGTGGGGAGAGGATTAAATTCTAGTCCTTACTATGATTAAATTCATTAATTAAAAGCATCACATGCCTAACTATACCTTTTCAAAATTTCACCACTCTATTTTGGCCTGTTTTCATCATTACCGCCTCCCTCCCTTCTCTTCTTGCACTACTCTGTTACTCAAACCGCACGTTTCATGTTTCTTTTATTGAGTTGTACAACAATAAGAGTTAATAGATGTTTTCCACGTTAACATCACCTTTCTTCTCTTTTCAATTCTATTTCATTTCAAATTTTAGGAAAGCCAATGACAATATTCAATTTCACTTTCTGTAAATGCACAAAGTTTAAAAAATTCAGGTGAAGAGAACACATCAATTTTAAAAACAGGGAATGTATAAAACAGAGGCAGTGAAAAGCAAGAAGTATAAATTAACAACAAACTACTATTCAAGGCTTGCGTAGTTGCTTCACTTTTGTTGAATTGATAGCAAGAAATATAAAATTAAGGTGAAAAACAACTATTGTCTCTTCTATTCTGAAACTCAATAAAGGCAATAGGTAGGGATGACAAAGTGGGTTGGGCCCGACAGGCTGGCCCGCCTAACCCGCCAAAAATGGCGGGGTGGGATAGGTCCCTCCAGCCCACCAACCCACTCAGCCCGCCAACCCGGCGGGCCAATAGGTGGGCCGGGGCGGGCGGGCCCGTCGGATTGGCCCGTCAGGCTAGCCCGCCAAAATTAACTTTTTTTTTTTAACTTTTTTTATTTATATTTAGTATTTAATTATAATAATTTTATAAATATTGAGGAAAATGATATGTAAAGATAAAAAAGTATAAATAATTTTTTAAAATTTTATTAAAATTAAAATTTATTATATATTATATTTATTTTTAATTTTTTATAATTTTTTGGGTGGGTCAGGCGGGCCGGCCCACCAACCCGCCATTCCGCCTTAAAACGGGGTGGGTTGTATATGCTGGCCTTTTTTCCGGCGGGCCAACCCGCCCCACCCCATTTTTGGGCGGGCCAACGGCGGGGCGGGCTGGCCCACTTTGCCACCCCTAGCAATAGGGAATGCAACGGTATGAGTAACAAAATAGTGCAAGAATGGAAGGGTACATGATACATTTAATTAATTAATTTAATCATAATCATTAATTTTGATCTAAGGGCTTGTATTTAATCCTCTCACCTCTCACAATAAAATATTTCTCTCACTTGATACACTTCCTCCCCCTCTTTCTCTCTCTATATATATATATAACAAAAGAATTTCGGCTGTGTATGGAACCTTTTTAAAAATTGGCATCTTTTCTAAAATCACACTGTTTTTTAAAATATAATTACTAAAATTGATATATTTTTATAATAATTATTTTTAAAGTCATATTTTAGACACCGAAAATTCATTTCAAATAATATATATTATATACATTTTTTTTCAATAAATTAAAGAAGATTTATAAATAAAGTTAATACAATCAAATGATGAGAAAAATTTTGGTACTCCTGTGGCATTAAAAACCTGATATCCCGCTCATAGTAACTAAATAATTTGAGGTTATTATTTTTTATTTTAATTTTTAAAAAATAAAATTAAAATAACTAACCACACATGATTAGATGTTAATAATAGAGTTAATACCTACTACAGGAGAATTGAAAAAAATTTAAAATGTTCTCAAATGATTTTTCTATTCTTTGGTTTTCAAAACAACGTTAGTGTTTGTCCTTGATTTTTGCACAAACAAATGTATCTCTGATCGATCTAGGACGAGATACGAATCATTTGATGTTTAACGTGGGTTCTACCTTAGTGTGAAATCTCAGGGTGAAATCTAACTCAGAAACGTGACTCAAGTAAGAAACAGAAGCTATGCAGTGTAACAATGGCCCCTGACAAGGCTTTAACTTGCATTAAAAAAAAGAAGTAACTTACAGACACAAGCAACTGAAGGACTCAGTTACAGTGCCATTGATAACCAGCCTATAAAAGTACTGAAATCGTGCTAGAAAATACATGGATGAACTAAAATAAAAAAAAATGAAAGAAACAAAGAGGTTGGTCTGCCAGGTCCCTACTTTCTTTAAGCTTGCTGGTATTGTGCCTTGATTACGACGGTGGATGCTGCAGCTTTTTCAGGGTGCTTTGAGTGTTCAGGTTGTGGACCTTTGAGCTGTGGAGGCTTCTCCTATTTATGGGATCCACCCTTGTAACCGTCTTCCACCTACGGGTTTGCATCAACCGCTCCTGGAGATGGTGCTTTGTCCCGTGTTCTCTTGCACGAACGCTGGTCTCTCCCTTCAATAACTGCTCTAGATGACGTGGCCATTGACAACTGGTGCGAGGATCACTAGGAGTAACCTGCCTTTCGAACCTGTTGATCTCTGGGTGACTTCTTCGAATTCTTCAAAGGAGCCTCGAACCTTCCAAACTCTCTTGCCTTCGAATTGAAGTTTATTCAGATCCCCTCGTTCAAGACAGAGAATTCTTTACGTGGGATTCTCCTTTCGAGTTTGACCTTTTGATTCTTTCCTTCGAATCACCGACCAAATCAAACCCTCTTGACCACTGTCCACCTTGGTTAATGTTCTTGAGGCTGCTTCTTATTGGTTTGTGACGTTGGCTCCCTCAGAGTTATCGAAACTCATCCCCTATAAAGGCATAATCCCAAAGATGGTGTAGCATTGCCTTTTATTCTAATGGAGGGATTCTTGATATTGGTTGTCCTGTACGACTTGAAACTTCCACTTCTTTTGGATCTTAGGCCGTCAGGATATCCAACGTTAAAAGTCACTCTGAACGAACTAGAGAACTTTAGGTCGAACAGTACAACCAAACCACCATGCCTTAGCCCCATGCAAGGTATGGTATTGTCTCCACCTCCTTGGTTCCAGCGTCAACAATGAGGCAGGAAATCACATGCTTGCTCTGCGCCCAGCCTTCTGATCCTAGAAGGTGAAAGAAAGAAGAAGAGAGGAGGGTGCTGAGGAAGAAAAGGTCGAAGAAGGATGATGAAGATGAAAAGCTGAAAAGGCTGGATTATTTGGAAGATCCAAGCTTCAAGCCTTCTCTCCTAAATTTTCGAACCTCTGGAGGATTCTTCTTCGACGACATGACACTGGCAGGGTGCACCGAAGATCAATGCCTACTTCAATTCAAGGCAAAAACCTGCCAAAATAATCTAAGGCATAAGCATGTAGTTCGAATAGGAAAAACTTAGTTTTCTAGGAAATCCCTTTATTGTACTCATTTTATATCAATAAAATTTTCCTTCGATTGGCAATTAACTGAGCCACTTCGAACTTGCTTACTTGATTTCCAAGCTTTTCTTACTTCGAACTCATCGCAACTTATACATTCGAATCTCTTCACTTCGAATTTAATTTTATGCCTAACAAATGCCCCCCAAAATGTATAGCTTCGAATTGTTTTTAGAAGCTAATGCATTTTTGCACGTGTCATTTTTACACTGGTTCAGAAACATTTAATGTTTCTTTTCTCTTTCCCACGATCCTAATGACTGAGAACTTTTGGGCTTCCACTAATGTCAGTTGGGCTTTGTAACTGCCAGTGACTCTTGGTTTTTCCCTCCTTTACCTCGCAATAGCTAAAAACTTTTCTCTCAGCTCTCTATCTTCTTCCTCACGTTCCAGAAACCCTTAGCTCCAAAATCATTGCTTTCTTGGGTTTTTTACACCATCTTACTACCTCAATACTGTAATGGCGTCCTCTTCTCTATTTTGACTACTGGCTTCGAGCCACGTTTCCAAAGGACATCAAACTTCCCCGTGAAGTCTCCAACATCCTCGAGCTCATATGCAAAAACTTAAACTTCACCATCATTTGTCCTCCTACTGAAGAGCTGGGTCGAATCAAGGCCTGCATGTCATATTTCTTCGACCAAGACAAGTTTGATGACACCCTCACACCTTATGCCAAAAGAACTCTTGGCCCCAGGTGGGTCCACCAACCCTTAGTGAGCATGTATTCTGCTGATCAAGCTGCTCAGGATCAAAGGTGGAGTGAAATCCTTAGAAATCAATTGATATTTCCTCACTATGACCAGACCATCCATTGCCTGATGCATTATCAGCCAACCCTTGTGGCTAGGCAATTTGGTCTTTGCCAAGATATCCCTGTTCCTCTTTTCAAAGGGCATAACATTGCTCCCTGTACTTCGATAGATGAAGTCATCTTGAGGATCAGAGAGTTCGAGGAAACCAAGCCGCCTTACGTGCCTACCAATTTCACTCCTGCAAACTACTGCACTGCTGCCTTCGACCATTGGTGGCGCAATTCTTATAAAGAAATAACATGCTCGAAGGAAGATTGCTTCAAACGTGTCATTCTTGAGCAAGAGTATCCATAACTAGTAAAGCGAAAAAGACAAGGTATTATGAGTAAAATTACCTTTCATTTTCTTTCTTGCTTTGTTTGCATCTCTTTGACTTTGCGATGTGATCTCTCAGCTTCGAAAGACGTTGGGGATTCCTCAGAATCCAAAAAATCAAAGGCCACTAAGAAAGGCAAGAAGGCAGCCTCGACTGATACAGCTAGGGCCGTTAAAGCTAAGAAACAACCTCGAAAAGATAAGGTATACTTGAAACTTACATCTTCTTTTCTTTTCGAGCTTCTCTCCTTTAGCCTTTCCTACTTACATCGGATTTGTGACAGACAAAATTTCAAGACAAACAAGCTTCGAAGCCTCCTACTCCAAAAGCCATTGGCACTTCAAGGAAACGGAAGAATCCTACTGCCACTACTTCTGAGCAAGAAACCCAAACCTCTCCTGTACAAAGAACAAACTTTCCTGTGTTGGATGAGACCACCGAACTCGAAACTCACGAGCGTGTCTCTTCTCTCGATCCTCAAATTACTAAGGTAAATACCTCAGCTTTTCCTTTTGTTGGGTTACTCTCAAAGGCCTCATTCGAGTTTTCTTTCTCGCAGGAAACTGTCCCCAAGAAAAAATTTAAGCACGTTGCTCCAAACATCAGGCACTCTTGGAAGGCCAACAATGTGGTAAGCCTCAGCCTAACCCTCCTTTGCAGTCAAAATCGATTTCCCTTGTTAACTTGTTCATTCTTTCTTCAGGTACTATCTGATTCGACCCACCAAGGAAGTTCCACAGGTTCTAGTTCTTCCAGTATAGATACCTTTTTAAATTCTCTTCCTCTTGCTATGCAATATCCTGGGTCGAACTGGATTCTAAGATTTGAGCCTGCAGGGGGTCAAACCACTAATTAGGAACAAGAAGCTACTTCCCCTGACCAGTCTGAAGGTCAAAATCAAGAGGAGGATGGAGAAGAAGAAGAAGAGGAACAGAAGAAGAGGAAGGACAAGAAAAAGAAGACGAAGAAGAAGAGAAAGAAGAAGAAGAAAAAGAAGGAGGGGAAAAAGAAGAAGCCTCTGAATCTTCTACTGATGATGATGATGTGACTATCACCAAGATTGTCACGGCTGCCTTAAAAGGAAAAGAAATAGTTCAACCTGAAGGAACCACTCCTGATAAAAACCTCTTCGCAAGCAAAACTACTGAGAGTACTCCTGACCCCAAGGCTGCTGAATTTCCTCAAACTCCAACCCCTAATGAGCAACAAACCGATGGGGGTTCGACCGTGGAGAGGGTACGAGAACAAAGAGTTGACCAAAATGCTCAGAGTGACGTGCCTTCGACCCCATCCTTCACTGCCCATGAAAACATTGATGAGGGACTTGACAAGATGCCTCTTATTAGCAATCCTAAGCCAATCATTCCAGAGGAAACTGAAATCCCACAGTCTGCTCTCGCTTCAAGTTCTAAACCGCAAGGAACTCAAGTTCTCAAGGAAGGTGAGGTTCGAACCCATGCTTCCACTTCGATTCCGGTTCAGCAAGAGCCGCATGTTTCTCCTCCCCCCAAAGTATCCACTCCAAAGGTCGATCTCGAGGCCCTTAGCCAGAAAATTGAAGATGATCCCTTCATCATCATCAACAAGCTATTGGCAGGTTCGATCCCAGCTGCTTCGACAAGCCGCAGCGCTAAGACCTCTGAGTCCAGTACTCACCAACGAGTTCAGGGGTTGGTGAGCAGGCTTCGACGTTTGGCTTTCTCTCACGACCTTGTTTCAGTCCTCAACGATGACCTTGATAAGGAAATAAGGAAGGTCTTCGCTGAGTTGAGAGCCATTCCTGAGAGCATTCCTGTTGAATTGGATGAAGCTATCGGGGCTTTTTATGCCTGGTACGACACTTTCATTGAAACCATCAACAAGCTTCATGCCAACGAGGCCACGCAAGATGAGATTGTGAATCAAGAAACCACCCTGAAGAATAAGTTGATCGAGTACAAAACTCAATTCGAAGCATGTTCTACCACTCTGGAACAAGGCAATACACAGCTTGGAGTTTTTGACTCAGAGATTGAAGAATTGCAAAAAAAGGTAGCCGCTAAGATTAAAGAAAAGGATATTCTTTCTGCGGCTGTTGATCGAGGTCGAAAGCACCAAGAGGATTTGAAGAAAAAGGCCCAGGTCGATTCTGGCGAGATCATAAAATGTTATAAGAGCCTAAAAGTAGCATAGAACGACCATGCCACCCTCGAAGCCACTCTGGAAAAGGCTAAGAGGGAGTACCTTGATTTCAAAACCAAAAATCTGTTTTAAGGCACTTTTCTTATTTTCCTTGTGGCACCTCTTTCAGATTTTGTTTTGGTTTGTATTGGCCAAATTTGGCCTGGATTTCATTATTTATTCATTTAGGACAAATTTTTACTTCGTGCATGATTGGTTTATATTTCTTTAAATGTTTTCCATTTATGGCTCGAATCACACAATTCGAAGTAATGTCCCGAATGGTATAGGCGTTATTTGACAACACTTTTTCAACCTCGAATGATCCCTCCCAACTAAGGGTCCACTTACCGAATCTTGGTGACTTTTTCCCTAAAGGCAATTGTACTTTCCAAACTAAATCACCTTCTTGGAAATTCTTATTATTAACTCTTCGATTATAAAAATGAGTCACTCTTTCCTTTTGCTTGACTATATTTTCTAATGCAACCAATCTTTTTTCGTTAAGCGTATCTAATTGGTCAAACATTAGGCTCAGATAATCTTGAGTAGGCAACTCATGTTGCCTCTGGATTCGGAGGGATTCAAGGTTGATTTCCAAAGGCAAAACAGCCTCGTGACCATACACCAATTTATATGGGGAAGCCAGTGGCATCTCTTGGGGAATTCCTGTATGCCCATAACACTTGGCTAAGTGTTTCATGCTAATTTCTAGGTTTATGCCCTATGTGCTTCTTGATCAGCCCTATTAAAAGGTCGAAGAAGAGGATGATGAAGATGAAAAGCTAAAAAGGCTGGATTATTTGGAAGATCCAAGCTTCAAGCCTTCTCTCCTCAATTTTCGAACCTCTGGAGGATTCTTCTTCGACGACATGACACTGGCAGGGTGCACCGAAGATCAATGCCTACTTCAATTCAAGGCAAAAACCTGCCAAAATAATCTAAGGCATAGGCATGTAGTTCGAATAGGAAAAACTTATTTTTCTAGGAAATCCCTTTATTGTACTCATTTTATATCAATAAAATTTTCCTTCGATTGACAATTAACTGAGCCACTTCGAACTTGCTTACTTGATTTCCAAACTTTTCTTACTTCGAACTCATCGCAACTTATACATTCGAATCTCTTCACTTCGAATTTAATTTTATGCCTAACAGTTAGCGAACGAGTTTTTTTTTTTCTACTTTTTGAAAACAATTTCAAAACAGAATTATCAAAAAAATTAATTTTACTTTTCTTCTCAAAAACTATTTTTTTAAAATACATTGACAAAAGTATTTTAAAAACAAAAAATCAAAATTAAATCAAACAAGTCCTAGGCATACTCGAGAAAATTATTTAGATTTAGCGCTAGAGAAATAGAAATATTTTAAGTTTATTTTACCTGAAAAGCTGATAAGGTTAGTATTTTTATAATTACCTATTCTTAATCAGAAGGTGAAACAAATCATACTTAACATTGTAATCATTCTGAATTATCATTAGTCTTACATAAATAAATGAATTACTATAAGGAAAATGTTAACGAGTGCCCTTAGGGTACTTGTTAAAAAACCAAACATAAAAAGTTTTTATTTGAGCATGTAAACTTTAATGTTACAAAAACAATCAATGATATGATTTTCAATAAAAATCTTCTATATATAGATCCTTAACAAGTGCTTTTAGAGCACTCGTTAGCAAGACCCTTACTGTATAATAAGGAATCAGCAAACAAGAGGATGGCAAAAGTTTCTTGAAAATGATGGTGTGGGTTGTGGAGTATTATTAAGTTGGATGAACTGCTAACTTGCAAGTGTCTCGTTACGTCTGTCTTTTGGTTCGGGCTTTGGAGGGTGGGGGCTGTTCTTTTTCGTTGTTTGGGGGTTCTGGTTTCGAGCTTTTTTTTTCTTTTTTGGTCGAGCTTTTAATGGGGGGATCTTTTTTTTGGTCGAAGAAGGGGGTTCTGGTTTTGAGCTTTCCTCCTCCCTAAAGCAGTCTATGCTCGTTGGGCTCTAGTGGGCCGAAGACAACTGTTGTTTGCTTAAAGGACCGAAGTCCAACCAGATTATCGCCCATTACCTACTAGCAACTGCCAACTGGTCCAAGTGAAGTGTGTAAAGTAGCTTTCGCCAATGTTTAGACTTTAGAGCACGAGTCTAATTTTGACCCAAAAAATTAAATTGACATTAAAGAATATTTTTTAAAAATTAAATTGAATGATTTTTTATTTTTTAAAAATTAAAATTAATAATTATTTATCTTTCAGGGATAAAAAATATAATTTTCATTTTTTAAATATTAATATGATCCACTTCAAATCTTTTAGGATAAAAATAAAGGTTTGATTATTAAGATATATCAAATATCAAATCATTAAATGCCTTTTTTAACATGATTCATTTTGACCAAAAGAGAAGAACAATGCTATTTTGTGCGAACTTGATAATGTAATCAATTACCAATAAGTTTTTGGCAAGAATTCATGGGAGAGAAAAAAATATAAAAAACCAGGATGGAATGGAATGTCACGTATGCCATCCATGTTTTGGTACCAAATTCATTTCATGTGACAATCTCTCCTACTATTAATCATTTCCCAAACGATAAACATATTCCACCTACCCCAATCACACAAAAAGGATATGTTCAATGTCAAAAATAGTTAGTTCTCTAACAAGATGGATGCATATTTAAATGATAAGCTGTAAAATTATAATCATTATATTAATCGAAAAATAAATGATAAAATTTTTAATAATTTCATAATTTGTCATACATATAATTTTATTTTATTATATACTTAGCTATAAATCTTTTAATCAATGACTATCTTTATATTTTTTTTTCTATGTATTCCATTTAAATTACATAAGTCTAATAAAAAATAGAAACATCTATGGACTATATGTACAACAATTCTTAAGGACTTCCCATTTTCAAAACTTTATATTAATTTGTCTTGCATTGATTGTGAAATGGACTCAAAACTCAAAGAGAGTCAAAATAAACCATTTCCCTTTTTTCTTCTAATACTCCCTCTCCTAGCTAGACTCCTATGAAGGTAAATAAATAAAAGAAGGAGCAACCTGCACTCCAAAGAAACACAAAAGTGAGGGCGGGGAGGTGGACCACATGTACAATCTCAATTGCCCAAATATCGCACAAGGTATTCCTATATTAATTTTATGAGATTAATCATTAGACATTATTAACGTTAAAATATTATATAATTATTTAATGATACGTTATCATATTATTTAATAATTTTAATTTTTAATAATATATTAGATAATATATTTAACAAATGATATTTTTTTTATTTAATTACAAATATTTTTTATAAAAAGTAATTCTATTCGGACCGAGAACATTCATATTATAATAAAGTTAATTTTTTTAATAGAAATTTTTTTCATTTATAAGACTCGAACTTAAAAATTTATTTAAAAAAAATTAAATATTAACAACTTAAAACAACCTCACGTTAATATTTAATAAATGATGTTTTTATCCTGAAGTTGTATAATTATTAAATTCTTTCTATGTATATCATAGTTAACAGTTAATGAGAGAAATGAAGAAGGCAGAGATCTGTCCACTGTGAAGTAACTTCCTTCACCTTGCGAATAGCGCGCAGCAGAGTTTGGCATTACATGATGTGACACATAATATAAACACCACCACGCACCATTCCAGCTATACTGTCAGATAATCAATTAAAACATTCATCAACTTCCATTCTTCAAGAATATCTCTTTGTCTATGACTACTGGCATATATGTTTATTTCTAAATATTTAGAAATTTATAATTATGATATTGTGAGTAACAGTTATAGAAAAATAAGTTCTTATTTGTGAAATTTAAGAAAAAACGTTTATTTTAAGAAAATATTTCTTTTTTTTAATTTTTTTAATTTTAATTATGAAAATATTTTCAGTTTTAATTATAAAAACAACATTTATATGTTATTTGTTTTCAAAGTTTTATAAAAAAAGTCTTCATATTGGTTTCTTTATTTAATATATAAAACTCTAAAATATAAAATAAAATAAAAATAAACAAGTTAACATTATTTGTAATTAAAATTAAAAGGCAAGAAATGAAAATAAAAAATTTAAAATAATCGTCCATTTACTTTCAGAAAATATTTTATATTTTTATTACTTATTTTTTAGTTTTAATTATAAATAATATTAATTTATGTTTTTATTTTATTTCATGTTTTAAAATTTTTATATAAGAAATAGATAAACCAATGAAAATTTGTTTTTACTGTTTTTTTAAAAAAAAATTAAAAACAGAAAACCTAATAATATTTTTATTATCATACTGATAATATTTTGTGATTATAACTAAAAAAATAGACAAGAAAATAGAAAATGTTTTTTTCTAAGTATTAGGATTTTCGGTCATTTTAATTTTACTGCCTCGTTTTCTTAATAAAACAAAAGAAATTATCACATGGTGAAAAACTTGTACATTATCCGAATTTCAAGTATAAACATGTCCTTACACATTACCCATCCTGTGAGCATGCATGTGACCAACCCTGTCCTTTGAACAAGTGCATTTGTAATTTTGTATTCTCCTCTGTATGAATGCCACTGCCAGCAGAGGATGGAGAGGAGAAGGGGGTCCTCCACCTTAATAACAATCACGCACGGAATGTGTATCTCCTGGCAACATTGATAAATCAAACTGTCCCTTCCATTCCCCAAATCAGACTCTAATCTCAGATCTCAGAACAGGGGGCCACTTCCATTCCATTCCAGCAAATTTATAGTCCTAGATTTCCAGCATTCACTTCTTGTATTAAATGTTGAGATACTTCATATTATCATATAGTATTATTTACTGCATGTATCACCTGAGCTGACCTTTTCGGTCAAATTCAAAAGGAGTTTCTTATGATAAATTGTTTCTCCAAAGTCACTCGCATTATATATAGTATAATGTTTTTCCACACCTTTAACCGCACACCTCCTTTTTTTTTCTTTTTTTTTTTTCTTTTTTTTCGTGAACAGTAGTCAGTCTTCTTTTTTTTTTTTTTTTTTTTTACAAAAACTCAGACGTTTTTTTTAAATAAAATTTACTTGTAATTAACTAGATTGATAACATACATAACCATTAATTTTGTATAGTATTAACCATAAATTCATATCCCTCACTTATGTAATAATCCTTATGATCAATTGAAATAAATGTTAAATGTTTGTATCTTTGAACTGTTGGAACCACATGAAACACTAGAAGGGAGGTTGAATAGTGTTTTAAAACTTTACGCTAATTTTCGGAGACCCCTTTTTGAAATCATCTTATTAATCAATTAACCTATGCAGGTTATTATGAAAAACTCTTTTGTCAAATAGTAAATAATATCAGAGTTACGCGAGGGCTATTGAAAGAGAATTTTTCAGAGACTTGCTGAACTTTGATAAGTACAAATGTGCTTTCTGAAATCACATCAGAAGATTTAATGAAAGCATTTTAGAAACTTGTTTAAAATTGATAAGTAATAACATCAAAATAGAAAACATGTTGTTTCAAAAATGTTTTACACTAATGTATTAAACGTTTCAATAACTTGTTGAAAACTGATTTGTTAGATGAAAACTGAATAGCGGAGAGAGAAGAGTTAAGGGTAGAGAGAATAGCTTCTGAAAAGATTCAGACGATGAGTCTCAGTCCAAAGTTTTGATTACCTTCTGAACTGGGTTCAGACTCAAAGTAGTTTGAAAACAAGTTTAATTCAGAAGAAAAGTTCTCACTTAAATACTTTTAGATTCCCTGTGTTAGATGAAAACTGAATTAAAATAGCTTAAGGGATAGAGAAGATTCAGACAATAATTTATCCTGGTTCACCCACTAATCCAGTGAGCTACATCCAGTCCCAGGGTAAATCACCACTGGATTTTCCACTATCTGAACACAGATACAAGTATTCTTTTATCATCGAGCCTCTTCAGGCTCTCAACCAAGTATTCTTTTTTTTTTTTTAAATCAAGCCTCTCCAGACTTAAACCGAGTATTCTTTCTTAACCAAGCCTCTCCAGGCTTAAACCGAGTATTCTTTCTTAACCAAGCCTCTCCAGGCTTAAACCAAGTATTCTTTCTTCCTCCAAGCTTCTCCAGGCTCTCTAGAGTATTCTTTCTTCCTCCAAGCCTCTCCAGGCTCTCAGAGTATTCTTTCTTCCTCCAAGCCTCTCCAGGCTCTCAGACACTTAATAGTGTTTACAATGAAAAGTTTAAGTTTCCTAGAAACTTAAACTGAGGTTCATCTTGTACTATAGGTTAACTGAGTACTACTCAGGATACATGGAGTAAATATAAGTACAAGGTATAACAGAGATACAAGTGTTTAATTCTAAGCTCTAATACATCTCTGTAGGATCAGAAGGTTGGCTTTATAAAATCTGTATTAAGCTTGGCCAATTTCTTCTGTGGGCTTGATGAATGCCATAGTTCAAGGGTAGATAATTTAGAGTTCATGGCAACTCATTATGGTCAGTTTCCAGTGAATGAATCTTTTGGAATTTGGCCGACCCATCAGCACTGTCCATCAGCTCACCTTCTAAGACTTTCTTGAGGCTATTTATATGTTCTGGAAATATAGCCGTTTGAAGATTGTTGATATTACCGTTGAGAAGAAATGATTTGGCTGATATAGCCGTTGTGAAATAGCTTCTCATTCGGTTGCTTCTTCTTAAACAAATTAGGTGTGCAGATGACTTGGTTCTGACACACTGTAGATGAGAGATTTTCTTCCTCTTCAGCAAGTTGATATTCTCTCTCTTCTTCTTTCTTCATTTGTCTTCTTCAGAGTGTAAGGAGATAGGATATAAGGATCCGTTAGTCTACTCATTTTGACCGTTGTGAGTTCTGCTTCTTTTTGCTTGGCTTGCTTCTTTCTTTCTTTCTTCTTCTAATTTCTTTACACCAGGAAGTCTTTAGAAATGACAGCTTTAGACTTCACTTTTGTCTTGTTGTGCTTTCTGCTTTTCTTTTCACTTGAGGTACATGCCTCTGTTAGCGTGTTGCAGAGAAGATACAGAAGTAGGTGTGCAGCAGTGCTGACCTATCTCTGACTTCTATTTGCTTTTTCTGCAGCAGGCTTCCTCTTTCATGTTAGGTTCTGAAGCTGAGCCCGAAGGCCTTTGCTTTACTTTGCATCAATTTAGCTTCACCACTCATGTTTGTTGAGATTCGAGTCTCTTAATAAGTTGTTCAGATTCACTCATAAATCTTCAGAGAGTTGTATGACGTATCTGGCTTCTTCTTCTTCAGAGAGTCTGAAATGCCTCGTCATCACATTCAGAAAGTATGTGTTCAACAGGTTCAACTTCAGTATACACACTTTCAGCAAGTTGCATTACTTCAGCTTGATTTAGCTTTTCATCTTAGGAATGCTTTCAGCGAGTTCCTTCCTTCAGCGAGTTTCTTCTTCGGATGTTTGCTTCTTTCTTCTTCATTCTTCAGGAGCATGTAGTTTATCTTCATTTCAGCTTTCCTCAGATGTACTCTTTCTTTTCTTCTAGACTCTTTCTTTGGTTCAATAGGTTGGTTGATTTTTGGCAAGTTCCTTTTTTCAGCATATTGCCTCTTTGTTCTTCCTTCAGTATGTCTTCCTTCTTTGGCCGGTTACTTCTCTTCAAGTCTATCTTTGATTCAGAATGTTGAGCTACTTCTGCATGGTTTATTGTTTATTTGTCTGAAATGAATCATCTGAAGTATGCTTGCATCTTCTGAATGAATGATCTGAAGTATGTTTATCTAAGACTAAGTGATGTTCTTTTGATTGATAGACTTTCATGGGTTTTAAGCTTGTCTTTATTTCTGATTCCACAGATATACTTCTTCTTTCCACATTTTCTTCAGATAGTTGGTCGCATTCAGATAGTTGCTTCAATGCTCTTGTTGTTTTGTTCTTCTTTAGTAGATTTCTTCTTTCAACGTTTCTTCTTGTTCAGATTTGCTTTTTCTTTCTTCGGATTTCCTCTTCCTATCTTTTCCTTGTTTCTTTGGCTATCTTCGTCTTCTTGTCTTCAGATGGATGCTTCATCCTGTAACCTGAAACACAATGCACAGAACAATACCTTTCTCAGTAGAACCTGTCTTTATATGATCTATTTTGTTAATCATTAAAACCTTAGGCTAATGAGTCTTAAATCTAATTTAAATACTTAAATTAATTCTGAGACTCAACATGAACAAATATTTAAGGTACATTAACAAACATTTAACTTGTATTTCAATTGATCATGAGGATCATTACATAAGTGAGATGGTATGAATTTATGGTTAATTCTGTGTACTTTGATGGTTATTTATGCCATTAAATTGGTTAATTACAAGTGAGACAAAATGTGGTTAAATGTGTTGCTCAAATAGTTAATATCGAAATTACTTCAGATAATTGTTCAAAATGACAAACCTTTAACTTTGGTTTCAAATATACATGAGGATTATTACATACGTGAGGGCAAATAATTTATGGTTAATTATGTGTATATTAATTGATGGTTATTTATTCTATCTAACTGGATAATTGCAAGTATCACAATAGGTGGTTAAGTGTGAGTTAGCATGTGGTTAAATGAGCTGCTCAATTGGTTAATATCAAAGTCACTTTAAATAATTGTTCAAAATGACAAACAATTAACGTTTATTTCAATTGATCATAAGGAATATTACATATGCAAGGGGGCATGAACTTATGGTTAATTATGTGTATGTTGGTGGTTATGTACGATATCAATATGGTTAATTACAAGTAGCACCAAATGTGGTTAACTGTGAGTTAGTGTGTGGTTAAGTGAGTTACTCAATAGGTTAATATCAAAGTTACTTTAAATAATTGTTGAAGATGACAAACATTTAACTTTTATTTCAATTGATCACAAGGATTATCACACAAGTGTGAGAGTACGAATTTATGGTTAATACTATATAAGTTGGTGGTTATGTATGTTACTAATCTGGTTAATTACAAGTAAACTTTTAAAAAAAAGCTTCTGACTTTTTGTAAAAAAAAAATAAATAAAAAAATTGACTACTGTTCACGAAAAAAAAAGGAAAAAAAAAAGAAAAAGGGAGGTGTGCGGGAGGTGGGCAGTTAGAGGTGTGGGAAAATCGGGATTGTTATATATATGCCAATTAATGTCCAGAGCCTAAGGGTGGTCAAGTGGAGCAAGACTATGTATGTAACAGGTCAAAAGTTTGAACCTTATTTATCTCCTTAAGGTGAAATAAATGTAAGTACCTCTGAAAAATTCTATAAGCCCGGAGACTTTCTTGGCCTTGGACGAGACACCATCCCCTCACCATTTTTATATATCAAAATTATATATATACATATATAATAAATACCTATATATATATAGGCATTTATTATATATGTGTACGTGTGATCAAGGTTGTGAATAGTGCCGTTGTTGGATCTATTTAATGCCCGTTTGATTTATAGTTAGGGTAAAATTGATTTTAGAATAAAAGATTTTACACGAATTACGTAATACATTGAATGAAAGTGATTTTATTTCAATTCTTCCAAAATTGATTTTCACTGTTCTAACTGCAAACCAAACGAATTCTTCTCTATATAGTTTAGTTATTTTACATTGTATGCTAAGCTTATTTATAAAGTTTAATTCGCATTATATATATGTCAATGGCTATTTATTATAGAGTTTAATTAATTAATATTAATATCTATAATTTTTTACATTAACATGGTATAGTTATTAAATTTTATTTTATATTTGTAAATGCGCTAATAAAAAATTAACTGAAATCGTTTCTAGGAAATTTTTCTTTATTTTATTTCAACTTACGATTGAGGTTCTACATTGCCTCACATTTCAAAACATATAAATGTAAAAGGAACCATTTTATTACTTAAAGAGCCAATATATTTGAGTATTTATTTATAACGTTAAAACAAATATACAGTAAACAAATTTGCTCTTACTTGTTTGCAAAATACATTGATTTCAATATCATAAATAATTATTTTAGATGTTTTTTTTTTTAAATAAATGTGGGTAATAAAGAAAAATTCATAGTGAAAAACTACTAAGATTAGATTAACAGTGAAGGGTTTGAAAGTTTTATTTATAAAATTATATGACTCTCTCCACTTTTAATTATCTATTTATTAAGGTTATATTTGGTAAACTAGTTTGTTGAATTAGAAATATTTAGAAAACTAGTTGTTTAAATAGCTGATAAATGTATTTATATAAATTATATTTTCTAGATAAAAATATATTATCATGTAATTATAATTTTTAATTTATTTTTAAATTTTAAATAATAAAAAAAAGAGAATAATAGTTAAAATAGTTCACCAAATTTTTAAATTACTCACATTAATTATATATATATATATATGAACCACTCGTGTTTACTATAATTTGGTATTTTAACAAAAAAAAAAATTAATTTAGATATAATACATAATTAAGTGATGATGTTATTTTTTAAAAAATTATGAAAATTAATTTACCTCCTTTTTATGATATGTAATATGTAAACACACAATGAAATATAAAAGGGGTTGAATTGTGTTTTCTAAACCTTTTTAAATTTTTTTAAAATTTTTTCTTAAAATGAGTTTTAAAAAGAACTTTTAAACAAGTTCTAAGAGGAGTTATATGAAGTCTTTAATCACTTATTTGAAACTTATGATAAGTTTCTTTTCACAACAACTTCTCACATATGATTTTCACAGCTAAGTTTAGATTTCACACTATAATCCTAAGTTAGTTTAGATTTTTAAGTCTTGAGACTTAACATCATAGGCATAGGATATTCTTCCTTAGGGGTTGATTTAAGTCTTGAAAATCTATATATACTCTCAAAGAACCATTTTTCTTAGCAACAAGGACTATATTTGAAATCCAATCAACATACCTAGTTGTTCAAATGGATTTTGCCGTCAGAAGCCTTTCTATCTCATCTTTAATCTTCAAAATTACTTCTAGTGCAAATATTTGAGGAGCCTGCACTAGTTTCTTTACGGCAACGTCTAAGATGAGACACCCTCTGGGTGACACACCGGTGTTTCATCATCTCTCAGCCATTAGATTTATTTGTTTTTTAATCAACGGTTCTGATGTGTTACCTGTTTATTTGGTTTCCCCAAAATTGATATGGGTGTTCGTCCGCTCATTGTTTAATGTGCTAATAGTACAAAATATAAAATTTGTAAGTGCTCTTCATAATGTTTGTAAGTATAGTTCGCAAAGCTCCCATTTTTTTAAGACAAATGTCTCATTAATTAAGCTCAAATGTAGGTGCAAGTATGGTTGGTAGGTGTGCGTCCCATTAATTAAAGAAGAGGCCATTTTCTATAAATTATTAGAAATTATTATTTTATTATAACAGGTCAAAAAACTTGCTGTAACGGGGAACATAAGTGATACACCGGTGTGTCACCCATGTGAGTGACACACCCTAGAAGGACCCTTTCTTTACAGGAAAAGTTGGCAATTTATGTTCGGCCAGCTCTCGGCTCAAATAAAAAATTTCGTGATAATCCCAAGAAAGACAATCCTTGTATTGCTACAACAAATTAATCAAATTTTGCTTGAACTCCCCTACCAAGTTTTTGCTAATGGAGGTTGGTATTCTATCTTCCTCAATTCCTAGGTTGACTTCTTCTAAGGGATTTTGTGCTTCCATTTTTTCAATCCTGAAGGATAAAGATCCTTCGAACCCCAGAGAAGCATCATCATAAATACAATCAAGTCTTTGATCTTGAAACTTCTCTTGATTAGTTTTCACATCCAAGAAAACTTGTTCTTCCTTTTGCAACCTCCTTATTTAAACACTTATCTAATATATGTTCAAAGTTTTCGTCTACTGAGGTCATTCCCAAATCGTCTTTAGAAAATATTTTGTTAATGGCATCACCTACCATATCATCAACTTCAACCTCGAAATTCGTTCCTTCACACACAACCCTTAAAGCCGTTTCGAACTTCTTCTCAACTGTATATGTTGAGATTCGAGCCAGAAAGCTCGAGATTATTCTTCGTCTGTAGTCCATTCTAAAATTTCCATGGCTTCTTGAAGGCCAAGAGACTCAACCAGAAACCCATACTGTGGATCCAATCGAACTGCATGAGGAATCTTCAAAGGAACCAAAATATACTTATCCACTTCATAAGGTCTTTGCGTTGTAATCCTCTCACAATTTTTGACATTTACCAAATCTATTTCGATTTTGAAGTAAGTCTGATTTGCCTCCACATACTCTGGAATCCCGTCTTCATTCCACAAGCATAATTTCGGATGCACGGTCGAAGGGATTGCCCCAACACCATGTATCCATTCCCTACCGAGGAGTAATAATTAGCCTTCAAAGGGATAAAAATTAAGACAGTAGGTCTTTTGATTGAACTAGTTATGATGTCAAAACATAGCATCCCCTCAGAATTAGATGTTTTTCCATTGAAACCATTGTTTACCATGTTGTGAGGCATTAAGTCTCATTTAGTCGTGTTGAATTTTTCCAGCATGGAACTTGGCATCAGATTGATCACAACACCTCCATCCAACAAGGCTTCGTTTATGATCAAGTCTTTAACATGAGCCTAAATGAACAATGGCTTCATGTAAGATTTCATCTCGAGTGGTGGCTTCTCAAAGACTGCAGAATTTTGTTTAATAATTTGAATGGTTAAACAAGTGTAATACGTAGGTGGATCAGACACATCTTCCTCTTTGAAATAATCCCCTTCAAGACCTTCCTCATACTCCTTCATAAACTCAGTAAGAAGTAACGAGATGACCCAAAAAAATATCCTCTAAGGCATCAGGAAAACATGTTTCAAAAGTGTTTGTCAAGAGGTCATCCTCCTCGAGAGAAACATTTCCCTTTGAAAAGTTACTTGGCCTTTTCGCTGTAGTATCTAAGAATATGTGGGTTGACTAGAAGAACCTTGTACATGAATTTCTAGCTCATTTTTTGCTTGCATATTTTTCGAGAAACCAGGGTGATTTTGACCCTGCTCGAAAGCATCCTTTCTAAACCTTTGATTCATACTCCACTAGGTCTTAGTCAAGAAAGGCTTGTTGTTATAGAACTTGTTATATTGCCACAAAACTTGAGGGTTCTGATGATACTCTTGATTGTTTGTCACACGAACCCACTTGTTCGGTGGAACATTCAAAGGAGGCATAAAAATCCTTGGCTTTAGGAATCCAGTATTTTGAACTTCAGTATTCAAAATTTACTTAACCTTCCATTGGGCCTTCTGAGAGACCACTTGCTGGTAGTGCTTTTTGATTTCAGATTTCTCAAAAGCCTTAGTTTCCATGCTATCGAAAATGGCACTGCACCTGGGGCACTCTTTCTTTCGAAATAGGAAGTTGACCAAAGTCTCTTCTACTTTAGGAAAAATATCCTTACTCTCATTCTCAAACTCTTCGATGGCCACTTCAATGGCCATCTTTGAATATGGCGCAGGTTCCATTCCTACCATGTGCCTGTTTGTTTTAAATTCCAACTGTACAAAACCATGGTTTTGCAGAATTGATTTTAAATCACTTCTGTCCAATGTACTTTGTAAAGCTTGCATCATCCATCTCATCCATTCATTTCTAAAATCAATTCTACTCAATTGTAAACCAAATAGACCACATGTTGATTTAAACAGTATCAACATAGTTAGCGTCCACCCGGAGAGGTTCAAAGTCAATGTTCATTGCCATTTTCTCTTTCTCTTTGAACTTCAAACGACCTTCCTTGATAGTGTTTTTAATGAGATCCCTAAAACGAACACAATTGTTAGTCCAATGACCAAAAGTGTTATGAAACTTACAATACTTTTTTCCTTTCCTATGTTCAAGGGAAGGAATCTTGTGATCATCACTTAACGTTATTTGTTTGTCTTTGAGAAGAATATAAAACATTTGATCAACTTTCAAAATATAAAAACCATAAGTTTTCTTAGCAAATTTAATTCGTTGTGAAATATTGTTATTTCCAACATTACTATATGGCTTTTAAAAAAGAGCAAATATAAGAAGGCCCTGACTTTAATTCAACCCATTAGCCTCATTTTCATCACTATAATTCTCATTGATATCAACATAGGCAATTTTATCCCTTCTTCTTAGTTTTTCTGATCTCCTATGTTTCTCTTTTATGAATCTTAGTTGTTCGATTTGCCTAACGTAACGCCCTAATTTTCTAATTCAGGATTTAGTCCGTTGGAAACCAAACCCCGAATTTCGAAAATTAACCGTGTCATTTTGAATATCGAAAACATTCACAATTTGTTAAGGAACCAACGATAACTTAAATAATTTGTGAAAACTCAAACTATATACATTTATATATACATGATATGCCATTAAGGCTACAAAGTTAACATTTCAAAAAAAGAGTTAGCCTATACATATATATATACAACTATACCATCCAACAACTAAAAATTAAAACTCTAGCCTGAAGCATGCTCCTGCTCTCTATTCAGGAATCAGTGCGAGGAGGGTACCTGCACACCTAAATTGTATCCACGAAATATGTGGTGAGACAATTGTCTCAGTAATGCACAACTTATGCAAATGCAGTGTAGGAATTACAATCCAATAATATGCAACAATTATAACATAAGCAGATAAATGACATTACACCCAAATATATGTAACTTATGATGCAACTCACTGCTGTGCCCAGCAGACATGATCTTATCACTGAAACTGGAGTTATAACTGAGCTCAGACTACGAAGAATGTCTCCTCTGGGGACGAATCCCACCCATTACTGGACCGAAGTCAAATTTTCAGATAAATACTTATTTTAACTCACGGCCGAAGCTTATATTAACTCACGGTCGAAACCGGCTTAAATTACTCAATGCACATAATCTCAATTAATTAACAACTGATAATGATTATATGACAATAACATCACATTTTGTAAGTTTCGTAACCTAAGGTTTCCATAATCAAAAGACAATCATTCCTAATTCACCAAATACACCCAATCCTTAACAATTAACATTTTAGGCATAAAGAAGGGGAATTGAGAGAGAATTTGGATCATGCTCAAGAATCACAACCATAGAGAGTGATAGTGTGTGAGTTGTACTCACCTATACTCGAAACTCGAAACTTGAAGGAAGGAGAATGGATGAAGATCCAACACTTGAAGATCCCTTGCTCCAAAAACCCTTTTCAAGCTTCAATCCAAGCTCCCTCTCTCTAAAACTTAGAGTCTCTCTCTCTAAACTAAAGAAGAAGGAGGAAGAAAGTGAAATTCTGATTCTAAATTAGGGATTTAGTGCCTTTAAGTGAATTCTCGCTCAAGCGAGATATTCTCGCTTGAGCGAGTGTGTTGGTTGCATACTTTTCCTTCACATTCTCGCTCAAGCGAGAATGATCAAGAAAATACCCCCTCTCTGGACGATTCTCGCTTAAGCGAAAATTGTCCAGAGAGCCTCCCAAAAGTCCCATGTTTCTCGCTTAAGCGAGCTGTGTTCGCTCAAGTGAAATATGCATAAACTCATTTTTCCACATTCTACTGCATAATTCGCTCAAGCGAGATATTCTCGCTTGAGCGAGAATACTGAAACTTCTAAAAACTTGGTTTTTAGCCTAAGTCTTATCTCCTAATTTCTAAACCTTCTTTTCTCAGTTCTTAAGCATACAATTTCCTATCTTAATCTTATAAAATTATGAAAGTTCTAAATTACCGGATGTTACAATTCTACGCCCTTTCAAGCAATTTTGTCCCCAAAATTGGTTAAAGAAGGAGATTCAAGACTATACCTTAACTGAATAGTTCTGGAAATTGGGCATGGATGTCATCTTCTTTCTCCCAAGTTGCCTCTTCTGGTGATTGACCCTCCCAAAACACCTTCACCAATGGAATTGTCTTGTTCCTCAGGGTCTTGACACTTCTGCCTATAATCTGTGCGGGCCTAGAGGGAATGGTGAGATCTTCTCTTAATTGTACCGACTCGGAGTTAATAACATGTGAAGGATAATGAACATATTTTCTCAGCTGAGATACATGAAAAACATCATGTATCCGGGACAATTGAGGTGGTAGGGCTATCCTGTAGGCCAGAAGGCCAACCCTTTGCAGGATCTGAAATGGGACAATGAATCTAGGATTGAGCTTTTTGGTCTTGATGGCTCGTCCTATGCCTGTGACAGGAGTTACTTTTAAAAACACATGGTCCCCTTCCTCAAATTCTAAGTCCTTTCTTCTCTTATCAGCATAACTCTTCTGCCGGCTTTGGGCAGTTGCAAGCTTTTCCCTAATGACTCTAATCTTTTCAGTGGTTTCCTGTACTAATTCCGGACCTAACAGGGTCCTCTCACCCACCTCATACCAGCACAAGGGAGATCTGCATTTCCTACCATACAGAGCCTCATAGGGTGCCATACCTATACTGCTGTGAAAGCTATTGTTATAGGCAAACTATATGAGTGGCAGGTACCTATGCCAACTGCCTAACTCCTCTAATACACAAGCTCTAAGCATATTCTCTAGGTCTGAATGGTCCTTTCAGACTGTCTGTCAGTCTGAGGGTGATAAGCGGTACTAAACCTGAGTTTAGTCCCGAAAGCCTGATGAAATGCTCTCCCAAACCTAGAGGTGAACCTAGGGACCCTATCTGATATGATGCTAGATGGAATGCCATGGAGCTTAACAATCTCCTTGACATACAGATTTGCTAACTTATTCAGGGAATAGGTATTCCTAATTGGTAGGAAATGGGCCGACTTAGTCAGTCGGTCCACAATAACCCAGATGGCATCAAACCCGGCTTGGACTCGAGGTAATCCTATTACAAAGTCCATAACTATACTCTCCCACTTCCACTCAGGGATTTCTAAAGGCACTAGGGTTCCTGATGGTTTCTGATGTTCTATCTTAACTTGCTGACACACTAGACATTTGGAAACATAATATGCTATCTCTTTTTTCATACCATCCCACCAAAACATCCTCTTCAAGTCCTGATACATCTTGGTAGTGCCAGGATGTATGGAAAACTTGCCCCTGTGGGCCTCCTCTAAAATCTACTATCTCACACTACCCCCTTAGGAACACAGACCCTTTCTTGGAAGAGAATCATCCCATCTTCTGACTCAGAAAATCCTAACTGCTCTTTCCTAGATTGAAGGTCTGAGTCCGAACTCTGAGCCTCTCTAATTAGAACTCTAAGCTCATTGGTGATCTCTATCCTACAAAGCCTGAAACTATGCTCTCCAACTGCAACACTAAGGCTTATGTTTCTAAATTCCTCTAATAGGCTCATCTCTTTCTGATCAAAGAGATATTTCAAACTCTTATGATCACTAAAGACCTCAGATCTCACACCAAACAGGTAATGCCTCCAAATTTTGAGGGCAAAAACCACAGCCGCTAATTCTAAATCGTGAGTAGGATAATTCTCCTAATGAGGCCTCAACTGCCTAGATGTATAAGCTACCACTCTGCCTTCCTGCATCAAAACACACCCTAAACCCTTCCCTGAGGCATCACTGTATACCTCAAAGGTTTTAGACAAATTCGGTAACGCCAGTACTGGAGCGGTGGTCAACCTCCCTTTGAGTTCCAAGAAGCTCCGCTCATACTTCTCGTCCCACACAAAAGCTTGACCCTTCCGAGTCAATCTTGTGAGAGGCAAGGCTAGCTGGGAGAATCCCTTAATGAATCTCCGGTAGTAGCCGGCCAAACCTTGGAAACTCCTAATTTCCGTAATGGTTTTAGGCCTTTCCCATTCAACGACAGCTTCTACCTTGCTAGGATCAACAGATACACCCTCACTGGTAATTACATGCCCTAGAAAATGGACCTTGTCCATCCAAAACTCACACTTCTCGGGGTTGGCAAAAAACTTCTTTTCTCTTAATCTCCAATACAACCCTAAGGTGTCGCTCATGCTCCTCTAAGTTGTGGGAGTAGATCAGAATATCATCAATGAAGACAATGACAAACTGATCCAGATAGGGTCGAAAGATCTGATTCATATAGTCCATGAATACAACAGGAGCATTGGTTACACCAAATGGCATCACCAAATACTCGTAGTGCCCATACCTAGTCCTAAAGGTTGTCTTTGGTACATCCTCACCCCTAATCTTGATCTGGTGGTAACCAGATCTCAAATCTATCTTAGAGAAAACCGAAGCTCCCCTAAGTTGATCTAAAAGGTCATCTATTCTGGGTAAAGGATACTTAATCTTTATGGTAACCTTATTCAACTGCCTATAATCCACACACAGCCTCCCGTTCTTCTTTCTCACTAGGAGCACTGGAGCCCCCCAAGGTGACACACTAGGCCTAATGAACCCTTTAGCTATAAGGTCTTCTAATTGAGTCTTAAGTTCACTAAGCTCTAGTAGAGACATTCTATATGGTGCCATAGAAATGGGCCTAGTGCCCGGTACCAACTCTATGGTAAACTCTATCTCTCGGTCCGGAAGCAAGGTAGTCACCTCACTAGGGAAAACATCTTGAAACTCCCTAACCGTGGCTATGTTGCGCAATTCTACCCTGGACTCTTGAAACAGTCCAATTGGATTGAACTGCTCTGATACCAAAATGTAACGCCCTAATTTTCTAATTCAGGATTTAGTCCGTTGGAAACCAAACCCCGAATTTTGAAAATTAACCGTGTCATTTTGAATATCGAAAACATTCACAACTTTTTAAGGAACCAACGATAACTTAAACAATTTGTGAAAGCTCAAACTATATACATTTATATATACATGATATGCCATTAAGGCTACAAAGTTAACATTTCAAAATAAGAGTTAGCCTATACATATATATACAACTATACAATCCAACAACTAAAAACTAAAACTCCAGCCTGAAGCATGCTCTTCCACTCTTCTCAAGAATCAGTGCGAGGAGGTACATGCACACCTAAATTGTATCCACGAAGCATGTGGTGAGAAAATTGTCTCAGTGAAGCACAACTTATGCAAATGCAGTGTAGGAATTACAATCCAATAATATGCAACATTTATAACATAAGCAGATAAATGACATTCAACTCAAATATATGTAACTTATGATGAAACTCACTGTTGTGCCCAACAAGCATGATCTTATCTCTGAAACTGGAATTAGAACTGAGCTCAGACTACGGAGAACGTCTCCTCCGGGGACGAATCTCACCCATTACTGGACCGAAGTCAAATTTTCACATAAATACTTATTTTAACTCACGGTCGAAACCGGCTTAAATTACTCAATGCACATAATCTCAATGAATTAACAGCTGATAATGATTATATGACAATAGCACCACATTTCGTAAGTTTCGTAACCTAAGGTTTCCATAATCAAAAGACAATCCTTCCTAATTCACCAAATACACTCAATCCTTAACAATTAACATTTTAGGCATAAAGAAGGGGAATTGAGAGAGAATTGGGATCATGCTCAAGAATCACAACCATAGAGAGTGATACTGTGTGAGTTGTACTCACCTATACTCGAAACTCAAAACTTGAGGGAAGGAAAATGGATGAAGATCCAACACTTGAAGATTCCTTGCTCCAAAAACCCTTTTCAAGCTTCAATCCAAGCTCACTCTCTCTAAAACTCATAGTCTCTCTCTCTAAACTAAAGAAGAAGGAGGAAGAAAGTGAAATTCTGATTCTAAATTAGGGATTTAGTGCCTTTAAGTGAATTCTCGCTCAAGCGAGATATTCTCGCTTGAGCGAACGTGTCGGTTGCATGCTTTTCCTTCACATTCTCGCTCAAGCGAAACTGTCTCGCTCAAGCGATAATGATCCAGAAAATACCCCTCTCTGGATGATTCTCGCTCAAGCGAGCTCTTCTCGCTTAAGCGAAAATTGTCCAGAGAGCCTCCCAAAAGTCCCCTGTTTCTCGCTTAAGCGGGCTGCGTTCACTCAAGCAAGATATGCAGAAACTCATTTTTCCACATTCTGCTGCATAATTCGCTCAAGCGAGATATTCTTGCTTGAGCGAGAATACTGAAACTTCTAAAAACTTGGTTTTTAGCCTAAGTCTTATCTCCTAATTTCTAAACCTTCTTTTCTCAGTTATTAAGCATACATTTCCTTATCTTAATCTTATAAAATTATGAAATTTCTAAATTACCGGATGTTACACCTAAACTTTTTAGCCAGTTGATCCATATCCCTCAATTATTGATTCACTAACTTCTTTTGAACTGAATAGTCAAAACCACTTGCTGCACTTTTGACTAATTTATTCCAAAGATTTGTACAATACACTTAGCTCTCGTCTATGTGAACATACTCAGGTAATCTTCAACAGATTCTTCAGGAAGTCTTTTCACCGTAACTAGATCCATGAGGCTAACTTTAGCCTCTCCTCGAAAGAATTGTTTTTCAAACTGTCTTTCTAACTGATTCCAAGTGTGAATTGAACCAGGGGACGAAGTTGTAAACCATGTGAAAGCATTTTTCGACAAAGAGTTCAAAAAATACTTTATTTTCAGGTTTTCGGTACTAGCTAACTCCCCACATTCTACTTGATATCGAACAATATGTTCGAGCATAGACTCACTAATTTCACCAACAAGTAAATTTGAGGACTTTCCATCCCCTTGGTAACCCAGTTTGTAAAATGTAGGCAGTGAATGGTGACACAAAAACATGGTGTAGTAGCGTATCCTACATCGAAACCATGCTTGTTCAAGACTTGTTCAACGATGTTGGCAATATTCTGATACCCCCAAGGTCATTTTGTCTTAGTTGTTATAAAACGTCATAAGCATTCTGAATTTCAATGTAGAATGATCTAGGGATTGTCATTATTTCGTTTCTGATCACGAAACACGACTTGATCATTTGGTAGGTTGATACCAACCCCCATATTCTGGTTTTGTGGTTGATTATCTTCCCCTACCATTGTTTTCCTACTAAACTATAGTGTCTGTTGGAGCCCCGAAAACATCAGCAATCCTGACCATCTGTCTAGCCAATGCAATGTAATTCCAGTTCGTGTTTTCAATCAAGGGGTTCATCACTATCGTCAAATGACTTAACAACATATTCATAATTTCATGGTTGCTTTCATCCATGTGTTGCCTAATCGAATAAGCAGTGTTCGTCAAAGAGTTCAAAACATCTCTTGACGTTCCTACAAAAGACATATTAAATCTTCGCATGGAACTTCCCATGAATCCCAAGTTCGATGGTCCTGGTTGAGAAAAAACAGAAGGAATAGCATTTGAAAATGTTATTGGTACATTTCCCATTAAAGAGTGAACAAACCCAGGAGGAAGTCCATATGGCGGAAGTTGAGGTCTGATATTCGAACTTGCATTTTGATTTCCTCCAAGAGACAATGGAACAATGGACATAATATGAGAAATCACATAATTCTTAGGGAGAATGGCATTCAGTACTTGTTCTCTATTCACATTATTCTCGTTGTTAAAAATGTTTTTGTTATTGTTAACAAACTCAAGATTCCTAACATCTTGAGGACTTCCTAGACCAGAATTATTATTTTTATTTGCAGAAGCATTTCCAAATATGTTTTCAGAAACGTTTATGTTTTTCCTATTATTGTTAGCCATTGACACAAAAACTGTCCTCCCACTTCGTAAGATCATACAACACAACTTTAACACTTTCAAATATGTCTCATCGAGAGTGCCAATTTGTTTGTGGTGAAATTTTCAGAAGTGATTACAGAAACTTTAACTTTTAGTGAGTTGTTACAAAAACTTTAACATTTCAAAATTGTCTTAGAAAACTTCACTTTGATTCTAAAGTTCAATCTGGGATTAGAATCTGAATCCTCTTAAGGGACTCTTTTATAAATAGGTTTGATTCAAGTTGTTGTATGTTTTCAAATTTTACCAAAAAAGCATTATATTCTCTACACTCATTCAAATTATAACTTTCCTCATAAAGAATGTTCTCAAAGAAGTAGACAAATAAAATAATTACATATAATTATAAGAATTAAAGAAAATTAACGACTTAAAATTTGAAAGAGAAAAACAGAATTTAGAAAAAGTAAAAGAAAAAAAGAATTACAAATAATAGCATAAACAAAAGAAAATCAAAGAATTGAAACTTAAAGAAAGGATGAAAATTCAAAGGAATAAAATAAAAGAAAAAAAAATTTAATGAAAGAAAGGATAAACTTTAAACGAATAACACTGAATTTAAAAGTTGGTGAATTACATACTTTTCTCTCAGAATCATTGGTAGTCACAGAAAAATGGACATATTAGGTTTATGAGAGTTTCAGAAATGAAAATCCAACCTCTACTTTAACACTGATTTGCCTATTTATAGAGTTGGATAACTTAACATCTAAATCACTACGTATTTAACACATAAAAATAAACTAACTTTTTCAACAGTAAAATAACACGTATTTTAAATCTATTCTAAAGGAAGTAATTTCTCGTAACTGTTCCAACGCGCGACTATCTTTATATCTTGAGATGTCGTAAAAAATAACTCTTTCAATCTTGTTAAAATCTTTTAACTTAACTTTCATCTTTGGAATTTCTTTAAAACCCAATTTGAAATATCAAAATATTCGAATCTCATTATGATTTTGAAGTTAAGTTCAAACTCCTCATACTTCAACTACCATTTCCACATATTCGACCAACTTCATTGCTAGAGTTGATCGAATTCCAAATTCACAATCCATATAACTTAAGGAAAATTTCTAATTTTTGCACAAACATTAAGAAAATAGTAATTAATGTTATCTTGAATTTATAAATATATAAATAAATAGAAATAATAAATAAAGAGGAATGGATGAAGTATGTTTAAATATAGAGCTGTCAAAGTGAGCCAACCCGGCTCACCTGGGCTGGCTCACCGCGGGCTTCTCAAAAAGTGAGCTGAGCCGGGTTGGCTCACTTTTTTTGTGAGCTGGAAAAATACCAACCCGGCTCAACTCACCACGAGCTGGTGGGTTAATCGAGTTGGCTCGCTTTATTAAAAAATTAAAATAAAAAAAGGAAAAAATGAAAAATTACAAAAAAAAAAAAGAAAATTTACTAAAAATGAAGAACAATCAAAGGAACTATTCTTAATCAGACACCAAAAAACGCAATTATTCTCAATCAAACACCAAAATGCAACAGAACAGTGAGAACACAGACCATCAAAACACCACCACATAGTAGCCACGGTTCTGGGACAAGGCATATTGACAACACAGATCAAATAGATTGTGAATGGGAAAATAGGTGAAGCAAAGACGGAGATGAAGCAGAATATAGATCGTGAACTTGAATAGATTCTCAGCCACACAGATCGATCGGATTCGCAGTCGCACAGGTTGAACGTTCGATCGAGACTAGCCGAGTCACCAACGAACAACCAAGGAAGGTGGTGGTCGCTGGTTGCCAAACACCGTGCGGACAGACACAGATAAAACAAACACAGCGCAAGGTAGTCATTGTTGGACAGCTGCACGGCGCAAAACAGAGCCCAAGATGCAGATCGAAGGAAGACAAGAACGGAACAGATCATGAAACGTCGGCGGCTGGCGCCGGTGAAGCGACCAGTGGAGTTGGGTGTGAGTGTGGGGAAGAGAAGAACGAAGAGGTCGCAAGCGTAGCTCTAGTAGAGTGAGAAAGAGGTGTTGGGGAATCCAGAATCGTTTAAGGAGATTAGGGAATTAGGGCTAAAAAATCATAAATATTTTTTAATTTTTGAAAAAAAAAAACGGGTTGGCTCGCCTCAACCCGGCCTAAACCCGTTTTAGCTCGCAGGTTAAGTGAGTCGGGTCAGGTCAGCCCGGGAAAATGTGAGTTGTGATTTTAGTAACCCAACCAACCGGTGAGCCGGGTTTAGACGGGGTGGCTTACCGGGTTGGACTCGTTTTGACAGCTCTATTTAAATATGATTGTCATTATTATAAAAAAAAATAAAAATCGAAGAAAAAAGGACAAGACAGAACGGCATATAATGATCTATCGTAGAAGGAAATAATAAAACCTCTAATGTGATAGAGCAGCTATGCTGTTGTCAAAATATGGAAGGAAAAAAACAAACAACGAATTAGAAAGTTTGAAATTCTCCTGCACAAGCTAAAAAGTGTATATGGTAATTAATATAGGTTGGTGTTACAACCGTATGATAATGATATTAGACTTGACTTTCACATAAGACACAAGATAAAATTATTGCCGGTTTGAAAGAAGATTATACTATTATTCATACTCAATAATTAAATTCAATTTGTCTGCCACCGATTTAATTGCCTTCATTTCAAGCTTCAACTTCTGAATCAAAACTAGAATGAAAAAGAAAAAAAGTAAATTACTAGTAAGTTACCTAGATTGAAGAAGCAAGTCAAGGCAGCTTATTGATTTAATTGCCTTACATATACGTTTGTTATAAAATTTCACTTATATTTATGTTTACAAAAAATATAAATTAACTAAAATATATCAATTTTTTTATTTTTTTATGTAAATAAATAAATTAAACCATAAATTTACAGTAGAAATATGAGTTTAATTAGTATGTATACATCATTTAATGAGTATAACACCTCATATATTATTAAATTTATTAAATAATGTGACAATATATTACTGAATAACAAAGTTTTGTTTTACATTATCAATATATATACAATAAATCCTTACAATATACTGACAATATATCACGACACCTCCATAATCTGATTTCCAATACCTTGTTAAACAATCTCTCGGTCGTAAATCATTCCCGTCTTTGCTCGATTTTAAAGAGACTTGTATGAACATCTATTGACATTGATTCCTTATTAATCAATAATTAAGATATTATTAACTCATGTACAAATGGTATAGAATTTTTGGTATTCATAAATGTCTTTCTACGGAAAAGGCGTGACACTATAGTATTATATGAGTGTGCTTTAGTCGCCGCACCGAATGCGGCTTCTTATGTCTTACATTATTATGACTTCGATACTGAAAGGGTCAAAAGGGTAGAGTTTAAAGATTCAATTGAAGTGTCCACAGACTAAAGAGAAGCTAGCAACCAATCATGTATGAACCCTTTTCGCAATAATCCATTCGAAACTATCATTGTCTTTTTTGTCTTTTACTTTTTGTGTTCAAATACGCACTACAGCCCTGACTATACCACTAAGCATGTTACAAAGACACATCTCATTTCAAACAAAATTAGAAGCGGCATTTAATTTTTTTAAAGAATAAATTCTTTTTTTTTAAAAAAAAGTATTGTTCGGAAACACGCACCAAATATTGCGTTTGTGCTCGATTTCATGCGTGTTTAATTGACTAAAAAATCACATTTTAAACGTTGGTCCGGATCCATGTTTAAAATATGATTTTTCAGTAAATCAAACACATATTTTAAGAGTTTGTTTATTCTGTATTTCCATTTTCTGTTTTTATTTTTTATTTTCATTCGGTTTCTTGTTTTTTGAATTTTTATAAAGGAAAAATTAGAAATACTGGAAACAGAATATTTTTGTTTCCAGTATTTCCAATTTTTCCTTTGTAAAATTTTAGAAAACAAGAAACAGAGAATGAAAACATGAAATGAAAATGCAAACCAAACCTCTGTTTTCAGTATTTCCAATTTTTCCTTTGTAAAATTTTAAGAAACAAAAAACAAAGAATGAAAACATGAAATGAAAATGCAAATCAATCCTACCCTAACATTCGTCACTTTTCTTCGTTTCATTCCCCTTTTTTCTGGACAGTGGATATTTTTTCGCTTTAATTTTCGGTGGATCTATTTGAGTACAATACCTGTTTAACATCAATTAATCCCTTTGAATTGGTTAATACATGCAACTGTAATTCCTTTCTGGTTCTAAATTTTCTTCTACCTAACTCCCCCATTAGGATTTGAGTCTCATTTATAAGGTTAGATGATAAAGAAGGGTAATAAAACACATACACCTTAACTTTTTTATGATAAGTGAGAAAAAGAAAGAGACAAAAAATAAAAATAAAAAGCGGAAAATATGATAATCAATGTGATATAAGAAAATAAAAAAAAGTGTAGTACGCGTAAGAATATGAGTTGGAAAAAATTATGAGTAAACTAGCACATCGGTCCCTAACTCTTGGGGGACCATGCAGTTTCGTCTCTGACTTTTCTAAAATGGCACTTTAGTTCATACTTTGTTAAAAAACATGCACTTTTGTCCTTATTTTATTAAAAAGCATGCACTTTAATCATTCACTTTATTAAAAAATATGCACTTTAGGGACTAAAGTGCATGTTTTAATAAAGTTAGGGACTAAAGTGCTATTTTAAAAAAATTAGGGACGAAACTGCATGGTCCCTTAAAAGTCAGGGACCGATGTGCTAGTTTACTCAAAAAAATTATAGTTGAACAATAAATTCAAACGTATGTGGGCATGAACTTTCTTCTTCTTGTCATAATAAAACTCACATCATTATTAATTTTTCTTAGTTTAAAAATATATATAAAATACGTTAACAAGTGTTTATTTCCTTTTTTATGGCATAAAAAATTTGCAATAAAAAGATAAAATATTTATAAAGATATTTTCACAGCTTAATCTTAAATAATTAAATAGTTTAACTTTATGACCGTATTTATTCCTACATAATATGTTTATTTAGGGCTAAACCAACTCTATGTGATTGCCTATGTGTAATTTTTATATCCAAGCTTTGAGGTTGGTGGTCAAAGATTGTATAATCTAATAATGATACCCATTTCTGTTTTTTTTTTTTTTTTTCCTCTCCAAAGATTGTAGTGTTCAATTTAAGCTTTAGAATTACTTTTAATAACAAAACGAACAATATATAAATTAAAGGCCTTAAAAGAAACGTGGCGAGCAAGTGAGATAACAAGTGAAAATAAACTAAATCGAACCACGGATATCAACATCATAGAGCGGGGTCAACACTCAACATCGGCCAATACAAGCCAACTTGTTTTATTATTCACAATTCCGACATTCACGGTGCATTGTATATTATGCTTTTCTTTTAATTTGTTTTAATTTGATATATTATTTAGATGGAGTAAAAAAAATACTCCCTCCGCCACTATTTATAAGACTCATTCTAGAAGAATTGGATGTCCCTTAATATAAGACCCTTTGCAAATTTTTAGGTAAATTAATTATTTTTTTCATATTTACCCTTCATTAATATTCAACTCTTTTTATTTTCCATATATTGATGAGTGTGAATAATTAATGAAGTTTTACCGATATGCTCAACTACCCCATTGGAAAGTGAATTTTGGAGTCTTCCACCATATCACCATTAATGTTTCTAAAATATAATGACTTTTAAATAGAGGTATATTTGGAATGCTATTATTTTTTTTAAAAGACCAATACATTAACCAACTTTTCTTAAATTGTGTGAAACGGTTGAGAGGGTCTTATAATAAGGGACGGAGGGAGTACAATTTTTTATTTGTTTGATTAGATAAAAAAATGAGGAGATAAAATAAACTACAAGTGAAATATTTTTTTATTATGATAAAATAAAAACACATATTTAAAAATTACACATAGCTATTTATTATTTTATCAATAATTTATGTTAATTTATAAATTTATATATCTTTTTTATGATTTTGTGTTATTTTATTACTTAAAATATTATATAATATTAAAAATATATATTTAATTATAACCGGTTCGACCTCGATTTAACCATGGTTGAACCATTAAACTGTGAACCAGTATTTTTACCAGTTCAATTATCGGTCCGATATTTAAAATATATATTGGTAGATGATATTATTTGTGAAATTACTAAATAGAAAATTTTTATTTAAAGCCACGATATTCAATATATTCTTAACATTAAATGATACCCCTGTTAAATAAAAAAAATTACTTTAGTCTGAACTTATTTCTTTTTCAATATCTAGTTTTATATAATAAATTTGAGTGTTTATTTTTTATAATGAGATAATCTCTATATCTTCTCATTTTTGCAAAGCCATCAGTTTTCTTCTTGATGTGATATGTATTTTTAATTTTCATATCAAATTAAATAATATGAATTTCTTCTTTAATAAATTATATATTTATTTTATATTTTTAATTTTTTAATTAATATTTAGATTTTTAATCAATAACATAATAAAATATTTATAGATCATAATTAAATTAAATTTTATCTTTTGTAAATTTAAAAAAATAGACATCTATATTTTTATATTTTTGTTTAAAAAAAATATACACAAAATGCGTGAGATAATTTTTAATTTATTTATTTATAAAATAAAAATATTTTTGGGAACAACATTTTAGTATGTATTATTATCATTTTGTTGTTCGTTCTTTTCGTTTTTGGACAAAATAAAATAGAAATAATTTTATAAATATTATCATGTATTCATATATATTTTTGGGTTAAACATGTTTTTACTAAAATAAAGTAAAATTTGGTTTTAGTTCCTTATTTATTTTTTCTTTGGTTTTTGTTCTCCATTTTTAAAACCACATGTTTTAGTCTTTTTTTTGTTAACTATACTTCGTTAAGTCAAGTTCACAACTCCTCTACATTTTCTTTTTTGGGTAAAAATACATACAAAATTTCTTGCCAAAAAAAGTACCCGTTTTTATGTAATTTTGTTACTTTACTGTAGAAAAATCCATATGAATTTTCTTGTAAATTTTAGAATGTGAATGAAATTTCCTATGAATCTTGAAATCCATAAAAAAGTAAAAAAAAAGTTAATAAAAAATATACAAGAAATATTGTTGCGTCATTACTCAGGGAAATATAACTAATAACAAGAATTAAAACCACATAATTTTAAAGAATAAATGATCAAAATCAAAGAAAAAATAAATCAGGGACCAAAATTAAATTTTTAAGGATAAAAAACATAGTTAACCTTGAAATTTCATATGAATCTTGAAATCCGTAAAAAATAAAAAAAAATCTACAGAAAGATTGATACGTCACTCCTCAACAAAATATAACTAATAACAAAAACTAAAACCATACAATTTAAAAGAACACCAAAATCATAGAAAAAAATAAAAGAGGGACCAAAATTAAATTTCACTAAATTTTCAGGGATAAAAAACATAGTTAACCTTGAAATTTCCTATGAATCTTATCTACAAGAAATATTGATACGTCATTACTCAAAAAAAATATAACTAGGGATGTCAAAAAAAATCCAACCCGTGGATACCCGTGGATATACCCGCAATGGGTACCCGCATGTTTGTATAATGGGTGGGGACGAATATTATACTACCCGCCCCGCGGGTACCCGCATATTTATTAAAACATATTTTTCTATTAAATATATTTAAATATTAGGATTTTTTTGTCATTTTATGATGGGATATAATTTATGTTATATTATTTTTTATGATATTATTAATATATTAACACGTAATGGTATTATATAATGATTATTTATATATATTGTATGATATTATAATATATTATATAACATTTCCTCTCTTTCTTTTTATAAAATTTAAATTCTTAAATATTAATGGTTATCCGTGAATACTCGCGGATACCCGTTACCCACATGGCTACCCGTTAATTTTAGCGGGAATGTATACGGCTAGTCACGCCCCGTCCCCGCCCCGTTGACATCCCTAAATATAACTAATAACCAAAACTAAAACCATATAATTTTAAAGAACGAAGGACCAAAATAAAAAAAATAAATGAGGAATCAAAATTAAATCTCACTTTATTTCCAGGGATAAAAAACTTAGTAAACCCTATATTTTTATTTATTTGTTTATACTTTTACTTTTTTTAATTAAACCAAATAAAAGAATGAAAACATCATTAAACAAATGTAATAATCCTTCTCTTTCTTTTTTTATTTTATTTCTTTTTATTTTAATTTTTCCTTATACAAAACTCATAATAGTACTTTTGTTATGGGAATTCAATTTTTTTCCAAAACAACATATGGTTACTTTTACATTTAAAAAATTTGGAATTCATGCCAATTTTATAACATGCTATACATCTACCACTTGGTGGGTGGTTATAAGGTCTTGTGTATGGATTATGGAAAGCCTCTTATATTAAATTTTACACAATCATGTTATATTAAAATTTGATATGCATCTCCTTTTTTAACATTAAATAAATATAATCATATTTAATAGTTGTAAACGTGAAAGGTGGGTGTAAAATTTTCGACATGAACCAATGAGCCATCCAGCTGTAATCTAATATCATGTTTTGCAGTTATTATTATTATTATTATTATTATTATTATTATTATTATTATTATTATTATTATAGCAAGGTCTGTACTTTTGAGAATTTATGTCCAGGAAGTATTTGGATCAAATTAGGCCAAGGGGAGAGAAAATAAATATTCATTTTTTAGTACATGTAAACAAAACATGCTCTTTGATTTATTGATATGCTCATGTTTTTTTCATATATATTTTTTATGTACCAAGTACCAAGGATCTCTGCTCCCAAACCCTTAACTAACATCCTTCTCAACTCTCGTGGAAGGTTGTATTAATGGCTTGTGTTGCTAATAGAAGTAAGCAAGTGGTCTATCTTCACTGTTCGCAACTGGACTTATCCATCAGAACGAGAGAAAGAAAGAAATGTGGTTATTATATATAACAGAAATAGAATAAGGCTTTCCACAAAACAAAAGAATATTAAGGAAGGAAGTTGAAATTAAGGGCTAGAGTAGCTAGCTAGCGAGGAATGCTGAGAAATTCTTTGTTTGAATGGTTCAATAGAAGCTGATCTTGAGTCCTATTCTTCTTGGACAAAGGCTCTGGTGAGGATGGAACTGATGCACCTAACTCCCAAGATTCATCATTTGAGCTATCACAGCTAAATGATCCATCCATTACACCATTTGGGCTACCAAGAAACGACCCTGACCCAATAAACTTGCGTTTGTTGTTCAACTTAGATTGTTTCCCTTTGTGATCATACCCTGATACTACCTCCAACATGAGCTTATAGCACTCTTCCACCTTGTCCTGAAATGTTTCAAAGCACCCAGATTTAATAAGTGACTATTTTTTCTTATGTCTATAACTACTACAACTTGAGAGAAGGATGCATTAATTTAAGAGAACTCCATCTACCTTGTTGAATCCAAGAATACCCAAGAGCTGATTTTGGTATTCAACTCCTAGACTAGGCTCCACACTAGTGACAACGTGCATCATTGTAGCAGTTGCCAACACAGAAGGAAGATAGCACATAAACCTGGAATCTGCAATGTGTGTGATAAAGAATGAAATTAAAAACAAAAGAGAAACAGAACTTGAAATTTTCTCTTAATTAAGCTGGAATCTTTTACAAAAATAGAGAGAGACATAAGATCTGATAAGTAATTAGCAACCTGCAAAGACAGAGAGCAGAACCGCTTCACATCTCCTGAGAAACTCCCAACAGAGATAACCCTTTAACCCAAGTCTCCTTGTGATGTAATCAAGAAATGAAAGAGGTGTTACAGGGTTCATCTTCCATCCAAGTGTCGAAAGGACCAAAATTTCCATTCTCTTAATGGTTTTAGCTTCAAACAAGTATCTACTGTCCACCACCTACACAAATTAGAGAAGAATCATAAAACATAAATCATAAGTATCTCATGAGTCATAATAACCAATGATCAAATCAAAATCTCTCTCTTTTTATGTGGGGTCATGGAACATACTTGGAGGTCTATAGAAAGAGGCACTTGGGTCTCTTCCATTTTAGCAGCAAGGGAGAGGCAAGCCACAGATGCTAGTTGTGTGAGCCAAGGCTTCCCATTTTGAAATCTGAAGCTGAAAAGGAACCTGTCTAAGTAGTTGACAGCAAGAACAGCAGTGAGAGGAGAGAAGGAGAAATGGGCATTCACTTTCAGCATCCACTCCACAGCTTCTCTGCGAGATGAAGCCAAGGAAGGGTTGTTTTTTAGGCAAGAGAAGAGTTGGTTGTGGTGTTCTTTGGAGAGAAGAGATGTTAACTCTTCATCATCCCAGAACAAGTCCTGTTCTAGCAAAACAAGAGGAGAGTTTGTTGGTGTGCTAGTTGAGTAATTGGTGTAATCATTTTCTTCTTCTTCTGCTACTTGTTCCTCCCAATGATCTTCTGAACAGTAAAGGGAATCTAGAAGGGATTTTGGGTGTGCCATATTCTAGCTATAAGGAGAAGAAGTGGTGTGGTCTTATAGATCTTTGGTTCATTATAGGTTGGAGAAACCAAGAGTGTGAAACGAAAGAGCCTTTGCCAAATGTATTGGAGCGGTTCCTCTGTTCTGAACTCAAGGGAAGGGAGAAAAGAATAGAAGGGAAAGGAGGAACTGAGAGTACTGAGAAGTGAGCAGTGACAACAAACCAAAGGATGTTGTTATTTATTGCTGGGCATTCCCAAAACGGGTCGTTTGGGGGAGAAATTTGGTGCCAAAAAAAAAAATCTTTTACATATGTAATGTACCGTATAACTTGTTTTTCATTTTTTGTGTTTTTCACTTTTTTTTCTTTCTTTATCTAAATAATATATAAAATCATTTTAATTTTTTATATATTATTTTCATTTTCTATCCGCAACCAACTACCCAAAAAAATATGTTGTTTGAGTGGAAATTCTTGGATAAAAATATAAAGAAAAGTATTTTTTTTCTTGTAAATAAATACCATTTTATTTGAATTTTTTAAAAATAAATTTAAAAATTATTGTAATCTTTTAATAATTTATAAATATTTTTACTTTGCTTTCAAAAGTGAAAATTAATTCAATATTTCTTATTCCTTCAAAGTTCAAACTGTTCTTTTGAATGTATTAGTCTCTAATTTTGATTTTACCGAAATTAAAAACATAAAATCAAGACAAAATTATAAATACGCTCATCTTTCATCAAGGTAGCATATTGCTTAGCTAACTTTGTAAAGTCTTGACATCTTTGTTGGTGGATCAGAAAAATGAAAAATCTATAGTCGTGTGCTACTTTGTTAGCTTCTATTCTTCAATTTGAATAAATTTATTTTCAAAAGAATATAAATATTTAAAAGTTAATTTCTTCTTTATGCAATTAAGATGAGTTAATGAAAAAATATAGCATTTTTTCATCTTTGCTAATCACTTTTATGATCGGTTCTAATAATAATTACAGGTTTGATTAAATTTTGAAAATTAAATATTTTTATATTTTTAAATGCTTTTCATAAGTTACTATTTATAATTTATGGAAAATATTAAAATAATTTTCACGGTTTTCACTTTAAAATTAATATAATTATTATAAATATGTTCCATATATTTTTAATTAAAAATCAGTTTTAAATAAGAAAACTCAACCAATGCCAACTAGGATTTGATCAGACAATAAGAATCAAAGTCGTAAGCCTAGATTTAGTTTTTGTTGCGTGCGATATTTTTTTTTATAAACCATATGTGATATATTACTACAAATGTAATTTATTATTTATGATATATTAATTATTGTAAATATGTTACATATATTTTTAATTAAAAATCAATTTTAAATAAGAAAACTCAACCAATGCCAACTAGGATTTGATCAGACAATAAGAATCAAAGTCGTAAGCCTAGATTTAGTTTTTGTTGCGTGCGATATTTTTTTTTATAAACCATATGTGATATATTACTACAAATGTAATTTATTATTTAAGATTGAGGTGAAAAACCAAAAAAAAAATTTATAGGAACTAAAAACAAAAAGACTATATTTATAGGGACTAAAAATAAAATTAAGCTGGAAGAAAAATCACATGTGGCAGGATGACGTGGCACTCCATTAGCCACATAAGCTTAAAGTTAACGACGGGGACCAAAATGGCAGACGGAAAATTTTATAGGGATGAAAAACCAAAAAAAAAATTACAGGGACTAAAAACAAAATGACCTATATTTATAGGGACTAAAAACATATTTAAGCTCTTTTTTTATTTAGGGTGGTTTGGTTCGATTCGGGTAACAGATCCAATATCTTTAATCCGTTACCAGAACCAATCATTGACGAGTTTGATTGGTTTGGTTCGGGTTCAACCTGATTTAGTTAAAAAAAACTTCAAACCAATCAGATTGGTTCGGTAGGATTTAGGGTTTATCGGGTTCATCGGATTGAACCAAACCAATGAACATCCCTAAATAATATATTAGGAAAATACACAATAAATTTTATGTAAATCAACATATTTTATTATATTACCACATCCAAACTTTAGTATCAATCTCAACAAATATGTTTGTACTCATGTGTATCAATATCTACAAATTAAACAATTTTAATGTAAATAAAATATTAGGAAAATACATAATAAATTTTATGTAAATCAACACATTTTATTATATTACCACATCCAAACTTTAGTATCAATGTCAACAAATATGTTTGTACTCACGTGTATCAATATCTACAAATTAAACAATTTTAATGTAAATAAAATATTAGGAAAATACACAATAAATTTTATGTAAATCAACACATTTTATTATATTACCACATCCAAACTTTAGTATCAATCTCAACAAATATATTTGTACTTATGTGTATCAATATCTACAAATTAAACAATTTTAGTTTGAATAAAACAATTTTTGGTCCCTATAAAATATATGGTTTTTTTGCTTTTAATCCTTATAAAATTATTTTTATTCTTTTGGTCCTCATAATATTCAGAAACTTTGAAAAATGTCCTTATTGCCACTTGTCATGCATCCAACCATGTCACATAAGTAATCATGTTGAGGTGGCATATGATGTGGTGTGTCTAAATGCATGGCATATCATCAAAAAATGATAATAAGGACCATTTTCAAAATTTTCAAATTTTATGAGGATCAAAATAATAAAAATAATTTTATAAGGACCAAAAGCAAAAATCACATATTTTACAAGGACCAAAAAGTTATTTAAGCCTAATAATAAAATAACTAATAAAATATTGTAATAAATTGAATGAAAAGTGGAAAAATATTAAAAAACCTATAAGATTGTATAATTATAGATAGATAGATTATAGATAGATGTAAATCAACATATTTTGTTATATTATTATCCAAACTTCGATATTAATTTAAACAAATTTATTTGTGCTTATGTGTATCAATGTCTACATATTAAACAATTTTATTTTAAATAAAAAATGGCACGACTTTTGATAACAAAAAGTAGTAACAATAATAATAAAATAACTAATAAAATATAATTATAGATTGAATGAATAGTGCAAAAATATTAAAAAACCTATAGAATTGTATAATTACAGATAGATTATAGATAGATGTAAATCAACATATTTTGTTATAATACCACATCCAAACTTCGATATTAATCTCAATAAATTTATATGTACTTATGTTATCAATGCCTACATATTAAACAATTTTACTTTAAATAAAAAAATGGCACGACTTTGGATAACAAAAGTTAGTAACAATAATAATAAAACAACTAAATAAATATTGTAATAAATTGAATGAATAATAAAAAAATTAATAAAATACCTATAAGATTGTATAATTATAGATTATAGATAAATGTAAATCAACATATTTTGTTATATTACCATCCAAACTTCGATATTAATCTAAAAAATTTATGTGTGCTTATGTGTATCAATGTCTACATATTAAACAATTTTATTTTAAATAAAAAAAATGGCACGACTTTTGATAATAAAAAGTAGTAACAATAATAGTAAAATAACTAATAAAATATTATAATAAATTAAATGAATAGTAAAAAAAAATATTAAAAAAACCTATAGGATTGTATAATTATATATTATAGATAGATGTAAATTAACATATTTTGTTATAATACCATATCGAAACTTCAATATTAAACTCAACAAATTTATCTGTGTTTATGTGTATCAATGCCTACATTTAAACAATTTTACTTTAAATAAAAAGATGGCACGACTTTGGATAACAAAAGTTAGTAACAATAATAATAAAACAACTAAATAAATATTGTAATAAATTGAATGAATAGTGAAAAAATTAATAAAATACCTATAGGATTGTATAATTATAGATAGATTATAGATTATAGATAGATGTAAATCAACATATTTTGTTATATTACCATCCAAACTTCGATATTAATCTCAACAAATTTATGTGTGCTTATGTGTATCAATGTCTACATATTAAATAATTTTATTTTAAATAAAAAAGATAGCACGACTTTTGATAACAAAATGTAGTAATAATAATAAAACAACTAAAAAAATATTGTAATAAATTGAATGAATAATAAAAAAAATATTAAAAAACCTATAGAATTATATAATTATAGATTCTTCTATGATGCGATATTGCTCGGACTACTTTAATTTGGTTTTACAAAATGTTTTTGACCAACTCAAATCAAGTTAATTCGATTATAATCACATTAGTTTGATTCAAATTATTGAATCAATATTATGGGAGTAGAATTAGAGAAGTGTTTCACATTTAAGAATAGGATTCTCATTTAGTGCTTGTTGTTTCTCTGTCATAGTCTTAAAATCGAAAATAAATCATGGTCGTCCAACTTGTATAGAGTTAGAGATTCTTAAAAATTGATTTTGAGGCTTGCTAAATGATAGACCAAATAAAGTCGCAGTGTTTGTTTGGTTTAAATTTTCAACAGTGTAGAATCAATTTCGCAGAATTGATTTTAAATCATTTTAATTCAATGTGTTTTGTAAAATACAAATCACTCATTTTCAACGTATGATTTTAAAATTAATTCTACTCAACTCGAAACCAAATGGTACAATAGTAGTTACAATGTGTTAAATTCAATCTGGTGCAAACCTCTATATACGTTTTACCGATTCAATTTATTGTGTCTGTGTGCTTTAAATTCCCAGCAATACAGAGTCAATTCGACTAAATTTTATTTTAAATCGCTTTCATTCAACATTCTTCATACAACATGCATCACTCATTTTCAATAATTGTTTTTAGAATACTCAATTGTAAACCAAACGTGTCTTTAGAATGGGTTATTATCACCCTTCTTAATCGAAAAGCCAATAGACCATTAAACAAACATTTTTTGAGTAAACTAGCAGATTGATCCCTGATTTTTAGAGCGTCATTCACTTTAGTCCCTAAGTTTTGAACTCCCGTTAGTCCTTGAAGTTACTTTCCATCCTTCACTTTAGTCCAAAGGGTTAACTTCTAATAAATGGGTGCTGATGTGTCACATTAACTGACACTAGACTGCCAAGTTGGACCAAAATGATGTCATTTTCCCCTGTTCTTCATTCATCTTTTGCATAGTCATCGTTAGTTTTTCCTCTCGCTTCAGCTTCCTATGCTTCTTCTGTGTTTTCCCTTTTCTTCCTTCCTCTCATTGTCGCCACCCATCAGAGCTTTATGTTTGCGGTGTTTTAAATCAATATATTCTTGTTATAAAATGGGGATTTCTACTTGTAATGTTTCTTTAATCAATATATGTATGTGTAGTTAGTTTCAAGGATGGTGTTTTATATATATTTTTGTTCTTCTGAAGCAATTGGATTTTGGTGGATTATTTATCAAACCTTTTTCGGTGTTGTGAAAATGAAGAAATTTGATCTAACAAGTATGTTCATATGTGGGATTGGAAATTCAAACTTGTTCTTGATTGCCTACTCTAAGATTTGATATTAAAATCTTTTTCTCATCTTTTGTATTATTGAATTTCCTTCAGAAACGGGAAGGGATTGCAAACTCACCAGGAACAGGAAGGGATTAAGAATCAACAGAGAGATATAGAATAAGATGAATCCAAATTGAAGAATCCCATTAATATGCTTAGTCATAAGAAGTCATAAGAAATCATAGCACAATAATATATATACCAAAATAGATTTTGAGACCAAGAGAAGGACAAAAAAAAAAAAAAGGAAAGTAGTACTTGGATCCTAGACAAAAGGATAAAAAGGGTAACAATATAATCTCTTTAAGCAACATGTGAGCTAATATTATTATCCTTTTCCTTAAAACCACAAAAAAGACACGTCGAGGTTGAAGATAGGGAGAATTAGATCAAAGGCAGTTGAATTTCAATGCAGTGCCATTGTCTCCTTTAGCATGGGGGTCCTCACTCAACAATGTTGAAAGAGAAGAAGATAAGTGAAAGAAGAGAATAAGCTGTGCTCTTACACAGAAGAAGGAGAGGAAGATGTAACAATGGCGACGCAAAAGATGAACAAAGAACCGGGTAAAACGACGTCGTTTTGATCCTTGTCTTGGATTTGTGAAGCACTTGAGTCACTATTTTTTCTTTCTTTTGCTAAGTTGACGTTCTACCCAACTCCTTATACGTTTTGAACCCTTTTTACCTTTTCTTTTCTTGAACTCCTTTACTTTTGTTGAATCATTATTGGTGCCTGAGACTTTGATAAGGAGCTCACTCTCTGCAACCAAGTGTTTTCTTCAACTTCATACTTTACAAGGAGGGTTCTCCCGCCTTCCTTAAATTGTTTCTCATCTTCATATCCATACACGCACCTCTTAAAGTCATTAAGAAAATGTGATCCACCCTTCATCAAATTGGCCAAGTGTTTGATGCCATTTTGCATCAAGTGCCATGTACACAAAGTATGGTAAGTTTCAGGCATAACCTCAAGTAGTGCTTTTGCCATTGCCCGGTCTTGATCAATAAAAACCATTTAGGGCTTTTTTGTTTATGCGCCTCTAAAAATGTCTCAAAGAGAAATTTGTATGATTCTATTGTTTCATCATATAATAACGCAACCCCAAGATTACTGCTCTTCGATGGTGGTTAAACACGACTAGTGGTCTATGCGAACTATTTGTGCAATATGTTGAATCAAGAGAAACCACATCACCAAAATACCCATAATCAATGAGCATCCCTGCATATACCCAAAACACCTTGGTAATTTGATCTTCAACATCTACTTGATAGGCATGGTAGAAAGTTAGATTTTTAAGTAACTTTCTCTGAAAGTGCTACAATACACAACCGACTTCCCCGTGTACCAAACTCCTCTTCCTTCTCTTACATAGATAGTTCTTTTGATCAAGTTGGGTATATCCCAAGTTAGCTCTACCTCCAAATTTTTTGCTCATCAAATTAAATGAATTCCTCTGTTGTAGGCCGACATCATCTCCTAGATCAATTTGTTGGAACTGAACCTCTGAAATTTTCCGTTGAGATGATAATATATAGGTTGTTTCTTGTAGATGTAAAATATGGTTATGTTCCTCCAAAAAATCATACACTTAATTTTACACACAAAATCTTAAGTCCCAACCTTGCTTTACAATCTAATCTGGTCTCCACCCTTGGATGTTTTGTTTTATAATCTCGTTTGTCTACCTTTTGCTTGCCTTCTTTACAACAAACAAACCTACAAGAAGAATTTGGGCCATTTTTTTGTGTGTGTATATTCTTTCCTTACTTCGAATCCAACTCTTCCACAATAATCAACCCAGAACTTCCAAGCATCTTTAAAGCTATCAAACTCCATTCTCACTTTTGGCTTCCAATCTTCTTCCATCTTTTATCAATAATCCTGCATTTCTCGGAATATAAAAACTTTTATTAACACATTTAGTACCATGATTTTCAATAAAAATTTTCTATATATTGATTCATTAACCAATGTTTTTAGATCACTCGTTAGTATTACTCATTTTTCATATATATAGATCAAACCAGTTAAAGAAAATAATTTTTTCTGTATATTAATTCATTAGCCAATGCCCTTAGGTCACTCATTAATAATACTCATTTTTTATATATGAAGAATAAATTGGTTAAATAAAATAAATAAATTACTGTATATTCATTCATTAACCAATGTCTTTCGGTCACTCATTAACAATACTCATTTTTCACATATGAATAAAAAACTTATTAAAGAAAAATAAAATATTCTATATATTTATTTATTAATTTATTTATTAATTAATGCCTTTAGGCCACTCATAAAGATACACATCTTTCACATATGAAGAATAAATCTTGATAAAAATAAAGTAAAAACTTCATATATAACAAGGTCTTTAGGCCACTCGTTAACAATACTCATATTTCATATATGGAGAATAATCAGGTAAAAGAAAATAAAAAATTCTATATATTTATTCATTAACCAATGCCCTTTGGTAACTCGTTAATAATACTCATTTTGTATATATAAGAAACAAACCAGTAAAAGAAAATTAATTCTTACAATTTTTAACAAGTTTATTCTCACCTCTTTGTTGTATAACTTCAATATTATCTGACCAGGATTTTGTTTTTTTATTGTGAGTGAATTCCTTGAACGTCCATTATTGCTTTGCCTGATATAGAGGGAGGTGCTTGAGAATAAAGTAATGTGTTACGTCAGTTAAATTTTTCCCGCGAGCGCAACAGTGAAGCATCTCATTTGATATATAGTTTGGGCTTTTAATTTCCTAACCATTAGATGCATCCAATGGCCACCATTTATTCTGCCTTTGACTCTTACAACTTTTGACATCTTCACATAATCAAAAGTTAAGATCAAAGATGGAGAGAGCTGGAGAGAATTTGGCAGGAGAGGATCTCAACGTGAAAGACGTAGACCATGTATTTCGATTTACTTGAAAGTTAAAGATGACATGCAATAAAACAATTTTCTTTCTCATACAACATGTGGTGTTTAGATGGTGATAGTATTCGTATTTAAACATTGATGATTAGTAGAGTGCCCTTTAGTGGGGGAAGCGTATATGTCATCTATTATCTGATCAATAATTTGTTAGTGGAAAAATTACTCCCTTCTCATCGCTCCTCCTCATTTATTGTATTTTCATTCAACCCAACTCTTTTATTTTTTTATTTCTTCCTCCACTCAAAATGTTAAAAGCCTCTTATACCCTTCATTTTAATCATCTGAAAGCAAATTAGTAACTCTCTAACTTTCTTATTTTCAAAATTAACCGTTCATATTCTTCTAATTGTTTTTCACCCTTGTTAAACACTTGTTAAAAGAGACTATTAAAATTTTAAGTGAGAGAAAAGAATAAAAAAATGGGGGTTGAGTGAGAATGCGCCCATTTTTTGTCCTTCAAATTACACCCATCTTTACATTTAGTCCCTTCACACTTTTTTGTATGGTTTATGTTCCTGGTTAATTTTTTGTCACTAATTTTAGTCCCTAGGTTTAAGTTCAATTAGTGAAGTGATCACGTGGCCAATTAGGTGTCACCTCACACATAGCCACCTGTATAAATTGTCACATCAGATTTTTTTTAACCATTCAACCCAACCAATGAACCATTTGGCTGTTATAAATTTAATTGGTGAAGATTATTTTGTTCCAAGTCACAATTACCGCACCGTTGGTATAGAATTGGTATACTGATATGGAATTTAATTGCCACTTGTGTATGGTTCAATTAGTCATAATTAACACATGTTCCCCTATTGAACAATTGGCGGACTATTTATATCAGTTGAAAGTTTCCCCGTGTATGGTTCAATTTGTTCCCACATTTAATCAACTTAATTGCAAAAAAAAAATGTTAAATGAAATTGGTTCTCTTAATATTATTATGTCACTTTTAACTCGAACTATATCATCTAAATCATGAGATTTGTTCAAATTTAGGCACTTTAATTATCAAGAGTACACAATGTCATAAAATTGTGATAAAAGCAACACAATGAGTGTTAACTATACAAAAACTCAATGAGAAGAAACAAAAAACAAGAACCAACAATTCCCATCATCTCATGTCAACCACCGTGAAGAATTGTTAACTATACACATCCTCTATTCAAAAACCTCAACCTAAACACGAAGTCCCCTCACTGGAATCAAAACACACGTCTTGATATGTGCATTTATTGCATATTATTTTTAGGTAAAATAACATTTTAATTGTGCATAATCATGCATATTAATTATTGATAGCATGCATTTTTATTTCTTTTATCCTTATGACTACTTTTTACCTTTTATTTTGTAGATTGAGAATTTTGAGCTTAATTTGTCTTTTAATTGCAACTAATTGGTTATTGGCCAAGCCCAATTTGTATTCCCAAATTATAAAAATCAATTGAGGGCACAATTTAGAGGGTTTTGAAAGAATGGCCTTATTCTTTGAGGATTAAGAGCAAAAGTTCAAGACCTTTTGGGAGAAAGGCATTGGATTTCTACCAAATTCAACAGGACAACGACCTTCAGAGAGCGAGATTTTGATTTCTTTCTTTTTCTACTTTATTCGTTATGTCTATGTTTTGGTTTAGCGTTGGAACATAATAAACTCACGTTTCCAACACTACAAATAGTTGCGTTGAGAGGTCCAAACTTGAGTTTGGTTCCTTTTCAACGCCAAACCAAACATACAATACGTCCTATTGAATTAACATGTTTGAATTGTAATTTATTGGTTTTGATTTAAATATGGCTGAGTAGACTTCTTATTCTAGGAATTGGGAGTAACCCAATGTAGGATTTACAATTCTTTTTTTGATTTCTTCCTTTTTATTAATATTATTCTTACTTTGATTCAGTTTTAGATAATTTTAATGCTTGTGAATTTGTTAGGCCTCTTATTCACATGATTTTAGATATTAGAGGAAGAACTAAAATGTGAACTTTAATATTGGAAAGTCTAAAATTTAACCTGAGACTTTAAATCATGAGAGTATGTTTGATCCCTTGGGGGCTCACTGAATTATTATAAAACTTAATGGGTTTGAGGTGATTCAATTACCACGAAAGTAGGAGTTGGTCTGATCAAATACGTTGTTGAGATGATGAAAGGAACCAATAATTACCTTAGGATAATTCACCTTCAAAATAAAAATAACTTAATAAAAAGGGTAATCTTTGCATATATGTTGGTACTCATTATGGTGAATCCTAATTCCTGGAACCTTTTAGATTTAATTTCATCTCATTTAATATTTAAATTTACTTTTAGATTTTATTTTATTTTTTATCTAAATCTTTTATATATCTTCATTGATTTCAAATTTATTTGGGTGAATTTGGATAACAAAATTGTAGATAATTGGTAGTCAACAATATAGTCCCTTTGGAAACGATATCTTTTACATTACTTGACCAAATCGTGCACTTGTGATTGCTATCATGTCACCATCCAACCTCAACCACCATAGAACCACCCAAAAAATTTCTCATTGTTCTCGATCGTGAGCCACCACCCAATAAACAACCTCACCAACCTCACATTCACCCAAAAAAACCAATAACCAAAGAGTGAAAGTGAGAAACCAAAAAAAATAATAAAAGAAAAAGAAAAAAACAAAACAAAACAAAGGGTGGGGGACGCCGTTTCACTACCACCCTCGCCAGGCCTCATTGCGGAACTCGCACCGTCGTCGGATAACCCAAAGTCTCCCACAGTTGTGTCGCACCACTACACTTCGACCCAGCCGCAGACACAACTACAGGCTTCCCTATCTTTGCACTCCATCATGCTCCACTATGAGGTTTCAATTCATGGCCATAGCCACCGCAACCTCCGTTGTAACGCTCTAATTTCTAAATTCAAAACTTGGTCCGTTAGAAACTAAATTCTGAAAATTCGAAACTAAAACATACAATTCTGGATATCAAACCTCACATTTACATAAGTGTCCAACAAAACTTATACAAAATGTGAATAACTTAAACCTTAATGACATAATCAAAGTCCATAATATACAATCTTGTCCAAAGATCATAAACCAACATCTCTAATATCAACAAAGCTATACATCAGGCCCGAAGGCTACAAACTGAACAACTTGACAAAAATACCAAGTGATACAACTTATATATATACAATCCAAAAAGAAGCATTTAAACACATCAGATCTGGCTCTAAACTCACTTATTTCCTCCAGGAGGTACCTGCACAACTAAAGTAAATCTCCGAAACATGCGGTGAGATAATAATCTCAGTGAGAATAACTAAACATGAATAAAGTGTAGGGGAAGATCAACTTAACCAACTAATATGAAGCCAAATATCATACTCATATTCATATCAAATAAAGATAATTAACATAACATATTCATAAACTTAATGCTCAAATCATTATAATACAATAATAATGCAACTCACTGCTATAATTAGCAGGCATGAACTTATTACTGAAACTGGAGTTAGACCTGAGCTCAAACTACGGGAAACGTCTTTCCCGGGGACGTATCCCACCCATTACTGGACCAAAGTCATGTTTTACTTAGTTTGCTTAACTTTTTACTCACAGCGCGAAGACCGGCTTATATTACTCACGGTCGAAACCGGTAAACATGAATTGATAACCCAAAACTAGAATTTCAAGCAATTCGAGTGTTTTGAGACTTTCGTAAGTTTCGTAACTTCAAAATTCAAGGGATTTATAATCAATTCCTAGCATAATATACTCAATTCTAGTGCAATCATCATAATTCCATTCAACTTAATCATATAGAAAGGGAATCAAGGAAATAGGGTTCATACAATGGGCATTTCGTCAATTTCGCTACTTTTGTAATTCTCGCTACCCTAAAGTTTTCAATGAAAATCACCGATCAAACTACTCAATCCCATACAACCATCATCAATCCAACTACAATATACATCTAGAAAGGGAATCAAAAGAGTATGGTTCATACAACGGGGAGAAATCAAAATCAAAGAAAAGTGTGAGTGTGTGAGTTATACTCACCAATTTCTTGAAATTCACAAGAGGAATTGATGAATTAAAGGTTCCCTTGATGAATCATAGCGTCAAAATCCCTTCCTAAGCTTTCAATTTGATGTTTCTCTCTCTCTCTAGGGTTCGAAAGGGAGAAGAAAGAACAAAGTCAAATTTTGATTTGCATGCCTCGGACTTATATACTGGACAGCTGGTAATCGATACAGTAATGTTGTAATCGATTACCAGAGGTAAAATTACACTAAAAAACGTTTCTGGGAATCTAGTAATCGATTACAACAGCTGGTAATCGATTACCAAAAACTCAGCCCTCAGGTAATCGATTACAACATGTGAGTAATTGATTACCTAAAAACTAGCTCTCGGGTAATCGATCACAGACCCATTGTAATCGATTACCAAAAACTCAGCTCTCAGGTAATCGATTACAACCTGTGAGTAATCGATTACCTAAAAACTAGCTCTCGGGTAATCGATTACAGACCCTCTATAATCAATTACCAGCAACCCAAAACTCTTCATTTTAACCTGAATAGAATTCTAACTTAGTTTCTATAATCCACTTTCAACCTTTAATTTCTCAACTCATTTTCCCTTAATTACCAATACACAATTATCTTATTTATTATTTATTATTTTTTTTTGCCTAATGAGTTATTAAAACTTCCAATTTTGCGGGATGTTACATTCTACCCCCTTAAGCAATTTTGACCTCAAAATTGTTCAAGAAACAGAATTCAGAAACTACCTCAACTGAAAAGTTCTGGGAATTGATCCTGAATGACATCTTCCTTCTCCCATGTGGCCTCTTCTGGAGATTGACCTTCCCAGTACACCTTCACCAAAGGAATTGTCTTACTCCTTAGGGTCTTGACACTCCTGTCAATAATCTGTGCAGGTCTAGAAGGAATAGTGAGATATTCTCTTAATTGTATTAATTCAGAGCTAATGATATGAGATGGATCATGAACATATTTTCTTAACTGAGATACATGGAAAACATTATGTATCATGGACAACTGAGGTGGCAAAGCTATCCTCTAAGCCAGAGGGCCAACCCTCTGCAGGATCTGAAATGGGTTGATGAATCTAGGGTTGAGCTTTCTGGTTTTAATGGATCGTCCTATGCCTGTGACAGGAGTTACTTTCAAAAATACATGTTCCCCTTCCTCGAACTCTAAGTCTTTTCTTCTTTTATCAGCATAACTCTTTTGACGACTTTGAGCAGTTACAAGTTTTTCCCTAATGATCCTTATCTTATCTGAGGTTTCCTGTACTAATTCTGGGCCTAAAAGTGTTCTCTCACCTACCTCACACCAACACAAAGGAGACCTGCATTTCCTACCATACAGTGCCTTGAGGGGTGCCATGCCTATACTGCTATGGGAACTGTTATTGTAGGCAAACTAAATGAGAGGCAGAAATCTATCCCAATTACCTGACTCCTCTAAAACACAAGCCCTGAGCATATCCTCTAAGGTCTGGATGGTTCTTTCAGATTGACCGTTAGTCTGAAGGTGGTAAGCAGTGCTGAACCAGAGTTTGGTCCCGAAAGCCTGGTGAAGTGGATTCCAGAACCTGGAAGTGAATCTAGGATCCCTATCTGATATGATGTTAGAGGGAATACCATGAAGCCTGATAATCTCTCTAACATACAGATTGGCTAACTTACTAAGGGAATTAGTGTTCTTAATTGGTAGAAAGTGAGCTTACTTGGTCAGTCGGTCCACAATCACCCAGATAGCATCAAAACCAGCTTGAACTCGAGGCAAACCTACCACAAAGTCCATAGCTACACTCTCCCACTTCCACTCAGGGATCTCTAATGGCAAAAGGGTTCCTGATGGTTTCTGATGTTCTATTTTGACCTGTTGGCAAACTAAATACTTAGAAACATAATCGACTATGTCTCTCTTCATACCATCCCACCAAAACATCCTCTTCAGATCCTGGTACATCTTGGTAGATCCAGGATGTACAGAAAACTTACTCCTATGAGCTTCTCCCAAAACCTGCTGCCTGAGGCTACCCCCCTTAGGGACACAGACTCTCCCTTGGAAGAGAATCATCCCATCTTCTGACTCTGAAAACCCTAACTGTTGTTTTCTCTCTTGAAGGCTTGAGTCCAAACTCTGAGCCTCCTTGATAAAAGCTCTCAGCTCATAGGTGATCTCCAGCCTATGAAGAACAACCCTATGTTCACCAACTGCGACACCAAGACTTAAGTTTCTGAACTCTTCCAACAAATTCAATTCATGAATCATCATGGAAGACACATGAAGGGATTTCCTACTGATGGCATCAACCACCACATTGGCCTTGCCAGGATGGTACTTCAATTCAAACTCATAATCTTTGAGAAATTCCATCCATCTCCTCTGCCTCATATTGAGTTCTTTCTGATCAAAGAGATATTTTAAACTCTTGTGATCACTAAAGACCTCAAACCTCACTCCAAACAGGTAATGCCTCCAAATCTTGAGGGCAAATACCACAGCTGCTAACTCTAGGTCATGAGTAGGATAGTTCTCCTCATGTGGTTTCAACTGTCTAGATGCATAAGCCACTACTCTCCTATCCTGCATTAGAACACAACCTAAACCCTTCCCTGAAGCATCACAATATACCTCAAAGGCTTTGGACAAATCTGGTAATGCCAATACCGGAGCGGTGGTTAATCTCTTTTTAAGTTCCAAAAAACTCTGCTCACAAAACTCATCCCACACAAAGGCTTGCCCTTTCCGAGTTAACCTTGTGAGAGGTAAGGCTAGCTGGGAGAATCCCTTAATGAATCTCCGATAGTAGCCGGCCAATCCTAGGAAACTCCTAATCTCCATAATGGTATTAGGTCTTTCCCATTCAAGGACAGCTTCTACCTTGCTAGGATCAACAGACACACCCTCACTGGTAATCACATGTCCTAAAAATTGAACCCTATTACTCCAAAACTCACACTTTTCAGGGTTTGCAAACAACTTCTTCTTCCTCAGAACTCCTAACACCATTCTAAGGTGTCTCTCATGCTCTTCTAAACTACGGGAGTAGATCAGAATATCATCGATAAATACAACAACAAACTAATCTAGATAGGGCATAAAGATTCGATTCATGTAGTCCATGAATACAGCAGGAGCATTGGTTACTCCAAATGGCATCACCAAATACTCATAATGCCCATACCTAGTCCTGAAGGTTGTTTTAGGTATATCCTCCCCCTTAATCCTGATCTGATGGTAACCGGACCTTAAATCCATCTTAGAGAAAACTGAGGCTCCCCTAAGTTGATCTAAAAGGTCATCTATTCTGGGTAAAGGATATTTGTTCTTAATGGTAACCTTGTTCAATTGCCTATAGTCTACACACAGCCTCATACTCCCATTCTTCTTTTTTACTAAAAGTACTGGAGCCCCCCAAGGTGACACACTAGGCCTAATGAACCCTTTAAACATAAGATCTTCTAACTGGGCTTTAAGTTCACTAAGTTCTAGTGGGGACATTCTGTATGGTGCTTTCGAAATAGGTCCTGTACCTGGTACTAAGTCTATGGTAAACTCTATCTCTCGGTCCGGAGGTAAGGTGGTTACCTCACTAGGGAAAACATCTTGAAACTCCCTAACTGTAGTTATACTGCTTAAATCTATTTTAGACACTAGAGTTGAGGAAAGTAATAAAACAAAACACTCGCTCCCATCACTAAGGTATTCAGACACTTCGGTGACACTAGACAAAAGAATTGATGGTTTCTCCTTCGAAGGAGGAGAAAGAAGTGGAAAGACAACCTTTTTGTTAAAACAATCAAGCATGACTCTATTTGAAGATAACCAATTCATGCCAAGAATAACATCTATACCCCTTAACGGCAAACAAACTAGGTCAACCTCGAAGGCCTTCCCTTGTATCACAATGGGGCACCGTATACACACAAGGGAAGTAGAAATGGCCTCCTTGGCGGGAGTGACAACACTAAGAACATAAGGCAAAGATACAACATGCAATTTCAACTGTTTAACACAATCATGAGAAATGAAAGAATGAGTAGCTCCTGAATCATACAATACAATTAAGGTTCGATCTCCTATGGTGCACATACCTCGCATCAGATTATCTGCAGAATCTGTCACTTCCCCGCTCAGAGTGAAGACTCTTCCAGTGGTTTGGGGTTTTGGGAGATCCTTTCTCTTTGGACACTCATTCCTCATGTGACCAGGTTGCTTGCAAAAGTAACACACATTCTTCCCCGTCAAGCATTCTCCAGAATGTTCCTTTCCGCACTTGGGGCAAGTGGGTACCCCTTGGCGTTGGGCCGGTCTAGTAGTCAAAGCTGAGGTGCCTTGCCACTTAGGCCTCGGGCCCTTGAATTGATTCGACCCCTCTATCTTCTGCTTTCCCTTATTATCAGTAGGTGGTGTTGAACTGGTGGTTCCTCTGATGTTCTTTTCCGCAATATAACATTTGTTTAACAATGTAGGGAAATCCTTAATCTCAAGAGTTCAAACCCGATCCAGTAATTCAGGTCGGAGGCCTCCTTTAAACTGATTACACCTCCACTCCTCATCAGCCACCGTCTGAAGATATCTGCAATACTTAGCTAACTCCTCAAACTTGGCCACATACTGGCCCACTGACATACTCTCTTGCTTTAGTTGTAAAAATTCCGCTTCCTTTTGCCTTCTGACCATAGCAGGAAAATACTTATCCAAGAATAGGGTTTGAAAAATACCCCAAGTAATCAGAGTCTCCATCACAGCAGTCCTAGAACTAGCAGTCTTCCACCAATCCTCGACTTCACCCTTCAGCATGTAGATAGCAAAGCCCATCTTAAACTCATCCGCACATCTCATCACATCAAAGATTCTATTAAGGTCCCTCAGCCTATTGGATGCCACATCTGGGTCGTAGACTCCATTGAATTGAGGAGGGTTGTGTTTCCGAAATTCCGCCAGCCCATGAACAAACGGATCCACCACAGGAGCATGGGGTGTCCCCGTTGTCCTTCGGGCCAACTCCTGGAGTAATGCTGCATTAGCAGCTGCCTGTTCCCGAGCTGCCTCAGATTGAATCCGATTAGCGTTCATGTGTTCTCCCATCATATGTGTGAAAGCTTGCAAAGCTGCTGCCACTGGGTCAGGTGGTGAATTCTAAGAAGAGGGATTGGTTCTGGGGCGACCCCTCCTGCCACTTGCCATAATTATCTACACATTATTAAGTAAACATCGAGGTGATCAGTCTCTCAATTCTCAAAACAATGCATAAATTAAAATAACAAGTCACAAGAAAATCCTACTACAATAGTCCAATTGGATTGAACTGCTCTGATACCAAAATGTAACGCTCTAATTTCTAAATTCAAAACCTAGTCCGTTGGAAACTACATTCTGAAATTTCGAAACTAAAACATACAATTCTGGATATCAAACCTCACATTTACATAAGTGTCCAACAAAACTTATACAAAATGTGAATAACTTAAACCTTAATGACATAATCAAAGTCCATAATATACAATCTTGTCCAAAGATCATAAACTAGCATCTCTAATATCAACAAAGCTATACATCAGGCCCGAAGGCTACAAACTGAACAACTTGACAAAAATACCAAGTGATACAACTTATATATATACAATCCAAAAAGAAGCATCTAAACACATCAAATCTGGCTCTAAACTCACTTATTTCCTCCAGGAGGTACCTGCACAACTAAAGTAAATCCCCGAAACATGCGGTGAGATAATAATCTCAGCGAGTATAACTAAACATGAATAAAGTGTGGGGGAAGATCAACTTAACTAATTAATATGAAGCCAAATATCATACTCATATTCATATCAAATAAAGATAATTAACATAACATATTCATAAACTTAATGCTCAAATCATTATAATACAATAATAATGCAACTCACTGCTATAATTAGCAGGCATGAACTTATTACTGAAACTGGAGTTAGACCTGAGCTCAGACTACGGGAAACGTCTTTCCCGGGGACGTATCCCACCCATTACTGGACCGAAGTCATGTTTTACTTAGTTTTCTTAACTTTTTACTCACAGCGCGAAGGCCGGCTTATATTACTCACGGTCGAAACCGGTAAACATGAATTGATAACCCAAAACTAGAATTTCAAGCAATTCGAGTGTTTTGAGACTTTCGTAAGTTTCGTAACTTCGAAATTCAAGGGATTTATAATCAATTCCTAGCATAATATACTCAATTCTAGTGCAATCATCATAATTCCATTCAACTTAATCATATAGAAAGGGAATCAAGGAAATAGGGTTCATACAATGGGCATTTCGTCAATTTCGCTACTTTCGTAATTCTCGCTACCCTAAGGTTTTCAATGAAAATCAACGATCAAACTACTCAATCTCATACAACCATCATCAATCCAACTACAATATACATCTAGAAAGGGAATCAAAAGAGTAGGGTTCATACAACGGGGAGAAATCAAAATCAAAGAAAAGTGTGAGTGTGTGAGTTATACTCACCAATTTCTTGAAATTCACAAGAGGAATTGATGAATTGAAGGTTCCCTTGATGAATCCTAGCGTCAAAATCCCTTCCTGAGCTTTCAATTTGATGTTTCTCTCTCTAACTCACTCTCTCTTTCTAGGGTTCGAAAGGGAGAAGAGAGAACAAAGTCAAATTCTGATTTGCATGCCTCGGACTTATATACTGGACAGCTGGTAATCGATTACAGTAATGCTGTAATCGATTACCAGAGGTAAAATTACACTAAAAAACGTTTCTGGGAATCTGGTAATCGATTACAATAGCTGGTAATCGATTACCAAAAACTCAGCCCTCAGGTAATCGATTATAACCTGTGAGTAATTGATTACCTAAAAACTAGCCGTCGGGTAATCAATTGCAGACATCGATTACCAAAAACTCACCTCTCAGGTAATCGATTACAACCTGTGAGTAATCGATTACCTAAAAACTAGCTCTCGGGTAATCGATTACAGACCCTCTGTAATCGATTACCAGCAACCCAAAACTCTTCATTTTAACCTGAATAGAATTCTAACTTAGTTTCTATAATCCATTTTCAACCTTTAATTTCTCAACTCATTTTCCCTTAATTACCAATACACAATTATCTTATTTATTATTTATTTATTATTATTTTTTTGCCTAATGAGTTATTAAAACTTCCAATTTTGCGGGATGTTACATCCGTTCCCACCTTCGTACACCATTATCGATGTAGTCCCAGCACTGAACCTTCCTTCTAGGGTTTTTACCACTGTTGGATGCGGGTACCAAACATGGACACATGTTAACAGTCTCATTCATTAACCTAAAAGGCTCATTGGTTGAGTTGGAGGGCTAAAAAATCCGATGTGGTGAAACTTGTACATATAGCTATGTGTGAGGTGGCACTTAAATAGACACATCAACACTTAACTGGTTGAACTTAACCCCAGTGACTAAAATTACTGACAGAAAATTAACTAGGGATATAAACCATAAAAAAGTGTAGAGGGACTAAACACAAAACAAGATGTAATTTGAGGGACTAAAAACTTATTTAAGCTTTTTTTTTATTCTTCCCCCACTTAAAATGTTAAAAGTACTTTTTCCCTTCATTTTAATCATCCCAAAGCAAATTAGTAACTCTCTAACTTTCTGATTTTCAAAATGACCATTCATATTCTTCTTAGTTCTCTTCACCCTTGTGAAACCCTTGTTAAAAGAGACTCTTAACATTTTAAATGAGAGAAAAGAATAATAAAAAATGGGTTGTGTCAGGGTGAAAATTTAATAAGGGGTATTGATTAAAAGAGAGGAAAGGTCATTTGGTTTAAGAAAACATTTTGTTTCCATTTTCTTTTTTCTAGTTTTAATTAAAAAAATATTTTTAGTTTGAGTAAACTAGCACTCTCATTCTCGACTTTTACAGTGTCTTTCAGTTTTGTCCCTGATTTTTCCAAAATTGCACTTTAGTCCTTAAAATGCATGTTTTTTTTAATAAAGTGAGGGACTAAAGTGCATGTTTTTTTAATAAAGTTAAGGACTAAAGTGCATGTTTTTAATAAAGTCATGGACTAAAGTGCTATTTTGTAAAAGTCAGGAACGAAACTGCAAGACGCTGTAAAAGTCGAGGACGAGAGTGTAGAAAACACAGGTAAACACTAGAAGGGGGTTGAATAGTGTTTATGTAAAACTTAACGTTTTCTGGAAACTTTTTCTTAAAACTGAATCTTTCAGAAAAATTCAGACAACTGAAGAGTTATCTGAAGTTTACGTATTGTCTGAAGCACCTTCAGACAGTATGAAAACAGATTTTCTTAAACATATTTTACGTTCAGTTTTTGTATGAACAAGTTCAATCCCTTTAAGATTAGTAATAAAACTAAATTGAAAGAGATAAGGGAAAGGGATACTCAGCCACAGAGTTTATCCTGGTTCACTCACAACCACAGTGAGCTACGTCCAGTCCCATAGCAAATACGCTATGGATTTTCCACTAATCTGATCAGATTACAAATATTCTTTTCTTTCAAGACTCTTCAGGCTCTACCACAAAGTATTGTTTACACAACAAGTCTCTCCAGGCTCAAAAACTAAGTATTCTTTCTTCCACCAAGCCTCTTCAGGCTCTCAGACACTAAAAAGTGTTTACAAAGAATTTGTTTAAGTTGATGAACTACAAAACCAGTTCGTAACTTAAACAGGTAGATGTCCAAGCAAATTGAGTTGAACTCAGGATATGAAAATTTGTGTACAAATAGAAATTATCAGAGTTTGTTTTTCTATGAAAAACTTAGCAGCGTAAGAGCGTCTTGATTCTTAAGATTTTCCAACATCTGCATGAGTCTTCAATGCAGCTATTTATAGAGGACTGGTGAAGTCCATTGAGAAACATCCGTTAAGAGATAACATTAAATGTTATTTAATCCGTTGTGAAATTATCTTCTGACACAATGCAAAGGTTGCAGACTGCGCTGACATTCTACAAAAACTGCGTAGCAGACTTTCCTCTATTGTGCATGAGTTTCAAACACTTGAAAAGCACTATTCTGCATGCCTTGAAATGGAAAGAATAAATTGTGTGTAAGAGAAGGCTTGCAAAGGCGCTTTGACTCTAGGAGAAAACTTCAGAGGCTTTACTCTTCAGAAAACTTCTAGTAATCCACGTCAACAATCTTCAGAGAGTATCATTCATCATATGAACTAGGACTTCAGACGTCTTGATGTTTTCAGACAGACAACACTTCAAACAAATTGACCTTCAGATTGACAAGGCTTCTTCAGAGAGTCTTGGTGCTTTAGAGAGCTTGACTCCTTCAGACAGATGTGTCATAACCGCTTAAGTTCATATGGTCAACTTTAGCTTAAATCAAAGTAAATCCATTAAACGCATGTGCAGCTTTTCAATAGTTAATAATAAAATATGCATTCATTAAAACACGGAAGATAAGTTAGTTCTCTTAGAAATTCTTTTATAAATTCCTTGAGACTCAACAGAGAGTGCTAGTTTAATTACTCTTTTTAGTTTTGTTTATAAAAAATCATTTTATTTCTTGTTTTTAAAGTTTTGCACATGAAACGGTGATAACAACTTTGTATTAGTTTCTCTATTTTCTGTTATGAAATATGAACTAAAATGAAAATGACAAATAGACATTATTTGTAATGAAAATTAAAAAATAGAAAATATTTTCAAAAATTAAACAGTCCCTAATTCTCCGTTAAAAAGTTTCTTAATTGATCATATAAGAGAGGACATACATGTCCTTCTTCACTAAAGGGCAATGTAGCAATACAATGACGAGAATTCTAGACACTCTTGTATCTTCAATTTGTATGATTGGATTCACATCCAATGTAATATAATTTTATAGAAAATTTTGATAATTAATTGCTTCAAATTAAAATTATTTTTATTTCTAAACTTATGTTTGAGTAGAAACGGTAAAATGCTATTTTTGCATTGAGTTGAAATTTTATTCTAAATATAAATTACATCACTTTAAATTTACTTTTAGTCAAAATCAATTCTATAAAATCAAGTTGATATATAATTAATTGCATAAAGGCTTGAATTTAATGTCTTTTTTTTTCCATAGAAGATGGTTTGAGTATATGACCTCATGTTAAATTATTTAAATTTCACCACTAAGCCAACCCTAGTGAATTTATATTTTTACTTAATTTAATTTCTATTCTTATTAATTTATTTAAAATATTAGACTCATTAATTTATTTAAGGAGTTCCTAAAGTCTTTAAAATTAATATTGTTAAATTTAAATATCTCACTACAAATTAATTTTTATATTAGGATATTATTTGAAAAAATTTAAGTTTTTTCTTAAAAAAACATATTAAAATTATAGGTCATGCTTAAACTTTCTTGGTAAACGATTATGCTTAGACTTTGTGTCATGAAAACACATTAATTCCGTTCAGAACAAGCCTTAGGCCATCAACATCACTGTGGCTTATAGGAGTTCTTATCTATTAAGCATTCCACTTTAAGAATCTGACAGCGATCGAGTTGTTAAGTTTTGAGATCTTATAGAAGCACTGGTGCTTCTATAAGCACAGGTGCTTAATATTAAAAAAAAATTGTAAGGTGTGTGATTGGTTGATAGGTGGATTGTGGGACCCATTTAAGAATTTTATTAGAAGTGTTAGGATGGAGATAAAAAGTGATTGAATTGCTTAAGATAATAAAAATAATATAATAATATAAGAAAGTATGAAAAATTATAAAATGTTAGTTTAAGAAATTTTTTAGAGATGCTAGGATGGAGGTGACCTTATGTTGGCCCAAGTCATTTTCATCATTAACATTAAAAGAGGGGAAAAAAGAATTTCATCTGTGGACTTATTTGCAACGTTGTAAAAATCGACTCGGACCGACCGGTCGAACTGGTTGGACAGGAAACCAGTGATATAATCGGTCCGAGCCGTGAGTTGGATCGGCCATGTTAAAGAACTGGCGCAACCCGAGTCGACTCGGCCGGGTTTAGGCAAAACCGGTGACTCGGCCGGTTCTTCGTGAACCGGCTGGGTTGTGCACTTTTTTTTAATTTTACGTCCAAAACAACATCGTTTTGCAATTAATGAAAAAATAAATTAACTTTTCTGAAATTCTGATTACTGTGTGCCTGACTGTGCCTTTCCTTTCCCTGGTTACATTATTTTTTCACTATCAGACAAACTCACAAAAGATTGCTTTTGAAAAAGCAGAGAGAGAAGAGAAACCCAGAAGTCTAGATCCTATCCGCCTCCCACCTCTACCGTCACCGTCCATCGCCGTGAGTCGCAGAGCCGCCGTGAGCAGATACGCACGCACAGTGAGTCGCAACGTCTTCTAGCTTCTGCGAGCTCCATCTATCGCCAAGCAGAGTCAGCCTGTGAGCTCCGTCCTGCTGCGACCTCCGTCCGCCTACGACCTCTGCCTGCAACCTCCGCCCGGCCTGAGACCTCCACCTACAACCTCCTCCCGCCTGCAACCCTCCTTCATCGTTCAAGCTTCAAGGCTTCTTAGCTTGCTCCATCAGGTAAGGCAACCATAAACTTAATATCTTAAACAATTAAATGCTTAAATTAAGCTTGAGTGTTAAATTTCTTGATTAAAAGCTGAATTAAAATATGTTTTTATGGATTAAAATCTGAATTAAAAGTTGTGACCTGTGATTGAATTGAAACTTGAAAGTGAAATTGTTACTCATTTCTGTTTAATGGATTGTATGTTTACTATGTTGTTGTTCTGTGAAATTGTTCTGTATGTTCACTATGTTGTTGTTCTGTGTGAATTTGTTAGAATTGGATATATATTGGTTATCATAGTATGTCATGGATTTGGATTTGGAATCATAGTTATGTCATGGAAATGATTTTGGATTTGGAATCATAGTTATTTCTTTTAAATTATTACCTATGTTATTTTTTTAGGTTAAATTATGTTTTGGTCCTCCAAAATATCACGATTTTTCCATTTGGTCGCTCATTTTTATTTTTCTCCAAAGTGGTCCTCCAAAAACGATTTTTTCCCCAAATGGTCCCTCTGTTTTTTAACCATAAAGTGCTGATGTGGCACCAAAAAATGAGGAACCATTTGAAAAATCGCGATATTTTGGGGGACTAATTTGGAAATCACGATATTTTATTGGGACTAATTTGGAAAATCTTGATATATTTGAGGGACCATTTGGGAAATAAATAATTGTAAAAAAAGACAGAGGGACCATTTGGGAAAAAAATCCTTTTTGGGGGACCACTTTGGAAAAAATAAAAATTGGGGACCAAATGGGAAAATCGCAATATTTTGGAGAACCAATGTAACATCCCGAGAAATGGGACCTAAACCAAACTAGAGGTAGGTTAAGAATGGATTGAGAAGCTGAGGAGGAAAAGGAAGAATTTCAAGAAAACATATGAGGGCGAGGAAGAGTTTATGGGTGTAAGGAGGAATTTTAGAAGGATGATTAGGTTAAGAATGAGTTATGGTAAGATGAGAGTTAAGAAGAGTTAACTTTAAGAATTTGAGTGCTAGAATCCTTATTCAAGTAGTATTCCGATAATTAAGATTTATTATGAATTAAAAGAGATTAGAATAATAATTTGTAAGTTCAATAATCAAGAAGAGAATAATTAGGAAATAGGATATAAGACTTAGGCTAAAAATCATATTTTTAGAAGTATTAGTATTCTCGCTTAAGCGAGCATGTCTAGCTTGATCGAATTATGCAGCAAAACTGTGAAAATGAGTTTCTGCATATCTCGCTCGAGTGAGAGATCTCGCTCAAGCGAGAATCGTCCAGAGAGAGGGTATTTTCTGGATCATTCTCGCTTAAGCTAGAATGTGAAGAAAAGACATACAACCGACATGCTCGCTCAAGCAAGAATCCACTTACAGTTTTAAAATCCTTCATTTAGTTCAGATTCCACACTTCTTTTATTCTTCTTCTTCTATTCTTTTAGAGAGAAGTCAGAGAGTTTTAGAGAGAGGAAGGGATTTCAAGTGGGGAAAGGGCCTTGAAGCTCGGAGGAAGAAAAGGGGTGCCTTGGATCTCCACCTTAAACCTTCTTCAACTCCATTTTCCCTTCTCTTTGAGCTCCATTGATGTGAGTACAACTCACACACTCTCACTTTCTATGGTTGTGTGTCTTGTACATGAACCCAATTCTCTAATCCCTGTTCTTCTTGCTCTATAACATGTTGGTTTATAGTGATCATGTGTATTTTATGAATTAGGGAGGCTCATGTATCGAATATGTTAAACCTAGAATGTGAAATTTAGGGGATTTGGGCTTGTTTGCATTCTAATTGTTAATTTCACTATTTAATAAGATGATGAATTTGTTAGAATACAAATTTGAGTTTTCATGAAAAATTATTATGCCTTGAATTGTTTTATTTACATAATTCTAGCTAATTGTTGATTCATTGATTTTGAGCATTATAACATCTTAACCCGATTTCGACCGTGAGTAATTCAAGCCGGCCTCGACCGTGAGTTAAAATTTAGTAATTATGTTAAAACACGATTTCGGTCCAGTAAGGTGGGATTTGTCCCCGGGAAAGACGTTTCCCGTAGTCTGAGCTCAATTCTAACCATAAAAAGTGATAAGATCATGCCTGTTGGACACAACAGTGAGTGCATCATGAGTTGCATCATTTCTCTGCTCATGTTAAGTGAGTTGCATTATGTTGTTAGTTTGTGATTAATTATCTGCTAATGTGTTTCAAGTGTTGCTTGTCGCATGATTGTTTGTTTCCCACACGCTATACATGTTTAGTTGTACTTGCTGAGACCGTAGTCTCACCCACGTTTCGGGGACATACTTTAGTTGTGCAGGAATCCCAGGCGATGATAAGGCAGGAAAGGTGATGATAAGGCAGGAAAGGTGATGGTGGAGCTGAGGTTTTGTTTTAGAATGGAAGCTTCTTGTAATAGAAGTAGTTCATTTGTACTAATGGATGGTTGATTAATGTTGTAAATGTATATGTATATGTTTCTTAGCCATGGAGGCTTATTTATGATTTTTGGAATATTCATATTGTTAGACTGTACTGGTTTTTATTGAGTTTCAGGTTGAACTTGAAATTGGTAACATCCGATTTTTAGGGGAGACCCTGCCGGATTTCCGGTATGGATCTCATGAACCACATTACTCCAAGTATAGGTTTCTTCCCTAAGTTTAATTAAGATTTTGGGTTTGTAATGAGATATTGATGTATGTAATTAGTACTAACTTAAGCAAATTGTTGGATAACCTAAGCGATTGTTTGATGATATCGAAATTGAAGCGAAATAATTTCAGATATTCAGGAATAGTGTTTCCAACGGGCACTATTTCTAAGTTGAGAAATTAGGACGTTACAACCAAAAACATAATTTAACCTTTTTTATTTTTTAATATAGATCGAGTCAATCGGTTCAACCAGTGACTCACTGGTTCGACCAGTATTGACTCGTTAACCCAGTACCCTAGTCGAGTCGATGGTCGAGTTGATTTTTACAACATTTCTTATTTTCCATATGTATGGGTGTAGTAAAATAATTATATATTGGCGGAGAAGGATTTTTTTACCCTTAACATATACATTTTCTTTGTTTGAGAGCATGGGAGAACAAAAGTGGAATGGAAGAAAAATAGTTATATTTTGCTCGTTTATTTATAAAGAGAAAATAAAAAGAATCATAGAATTTTGTCTGAAAAAAAGAGAAAGAGATAAAATTTGGGAAAATTTACCTACCATTTAGTATCTTGAAATTTCATTTAAGTGTGGTTTTTTTTATTTTTTTGCAACATCACGGGTATCCTTCACAAGAGGTAATCATGTTCGAGCCAAGTAAGACCTCTATGGTCTCTCCGAGTATTTAGCACAACTGCATACCCAGAGCTCACATTTAGGTGTGGTTTAGTCCTTGATATTTGATTTGAAAAGGTGTATTTTAATCCTTTATATTTTTAAAATATGTAAAATAACCTTTTCATAGTTAATTTGTAGCTAAGTAATTATGGATTAGTCAAATTATAGTAAAATTAGTTGGGGATTAACTATGAAAGGGTTTTTTTTACATGTTTTATAAACGTTTGGAATTGAAATACACATTTTTTAACATTAAGGACAATATTGCACACAACCCAAACTTTAAGATGTTAATTTATATTACAATTGTTCTTAATTATGTATCCAATTCAATGAAATTTTTTCTATTTATTTGTCCCATTTAGAAGTTTAAGGGAGTATTAATTATTTTTTCTACTTCTACCCTTAATAAGAAAGATAGTAATTAGAACAATGATTAAAATAAAAAGTGGAACAATAATTTTAATGTAAAATAACACATTTATTGCATTTCTTAATTTGTGTGTTTTGATGTAATGAGATAGATAAATAGGAACAAAAATAATATTTTTCTCTAAAAGTTATAATTTAAAAACAAATTTATCTATTTAATTCAGTTTTATTTTTTAGTTTTTGAAAATAATTTTACAAAACCAATTTCAGAACTATTTTTTATAAATGAAATGATTTATTTACATAATTTCCAACAAAAAAATAGAAAAGTTTAAAAACAAGTTTTCAAAACATCTCAAAGTATTTTTAGAATTTTAATTTTTAAAAACTAAAAAGTAGTCACATTTTTTAAAACTATTTTAAAAAAATATCTGTCAAACGGGTTTTTTAGTTTTCTATTTTTATAAATATAAAATAGTTTTTAAAACTAAAATGAACAGGTCCTTACTAACTCATTTATTGTTACTTTAAAATGAGTCTGGATTCTCTCAAACAAATTCAATAGTCCAAATTAAATAAATTAAGTTAATGAGGCAATTAAAAATCAGCAACAAATTCACAAGTAAATATTAACGATATTTTGCTATGAAATTGCTACTACTTTTTTTTAGCAATACGCCATAGGATGTAATGTATGGCTTAGACCATTGGATGTAACTAGTGTATAACCCGTGCAATACACGAGATCACTTAAGAAATTGATTTTGAAAGAATGGTGAGAAGACTGTTTTTTTAAATTGAATTTTGTGTATATACGGATGGTGCGATAGTAGAAACACAATCTAACTAAATGATATAGATTATAGGGAACTCAAGTGGTAATATATAGGATCCAGTGAATGTTTAGTAGTAAAATTGTGTATATCCACCTGGGTTTGCTTTAGTCGATGTGACACCGGTGAGACCTTAAAAGGATATCACCATTATATCACATTGTAAGGTTAAATACAGGAATCCGAGTGACTCTGTATATTGTTTTGTTATTTCATTTTGCTTTATATATTAATATATAAAGATAAAGTATCAGAACACTCTATCATATTAACAATCATTAATCCATGTAGCAAACCCTAAACCCTAAATAATATCTCAACAAACAAATCTGTACTCATGTGTATGTTGATGTTTAATCTCTCATCTCTTCAATTTTTTTTATTTTAGTATAGTTTTTTATTTAGGGTGGTTTGGTTCTGTTCGGGTAACAGATCCAATATCTTTAATCTGTTGCCAAACCAATCATTGACGAGTTTGATTGGTTCGGTTCGGGTCCAACCTGATTTAGCTAAAAAAAATTCAAACCAATCAGATTGATTCAGTAGGGTTTAAGGTTTATCGGGTTCATCGGATTGAACCAAACCAATGAACACTCGTAAATAATATATTAGGAAAATACACAATAAATTTGATGTAAATCAACATATTTTATTATATTACCACATCCAAACCTTAGTATCAATCTCAACAAATATGTTTGTACTCATGTGTATCAACATCTACAAAATAAATAATTTTAATGTACATAAAATATTAGGAAAATACATAATAAATTTGATGTAAATCAACACATTTTATTATATTACCACATCCAAACTTTAGTATCAATCTCAACAAATATATTTGTACTCATATGTATCAATATCTACAAATTAAACAATTTTAGTTTGAATAGAACAAATTTTGGTCCCTGTAAAATATATGGTTTTTGCTTTTAGTCCTTATAAAATTATTTTTATTCTTTTGGTCCTCATAAAATTCAGAAACTTTGAAAAAGGTCCTTATTGCCACTTGTCATGCATCCAACCATGCCACATAAGTAATCATGTTGAGGTGGCATATGATATGGTGTGTCTAGATGCATGACATATCATCAAAAAATGATAATAAGGATCATTTTCAAATTTTTCAAATTTTATGAGGACCGAAAGAATAAAAATAATTTTATAAAGACCAAAAGGAAAAGTCGCATATTTTACAAGGATAAAAAAGTTATTTAAACCTAATAATAAAATAACTAATAAAATATTATAATAAATTGAATGAATAGTGGAAAAAGTATTAAAAACCCTATAGGATTGTATAATTATAGATAGATAGATTATAGATAGATGTAAATCAACATATTTTGTTATATTACTATCGAAACTTCGATATTAATTTGAACAAATTTATTTGTGCTTATGTGTATCAATGTCTACATATTAAATAATTTTATTTTAAATAAAAAAGATGACACGACTTTTGATAACAAAAGGTAGTAAAAATAATAATAAAATAACTAATAAAATATTGTAATAAATTGAATGAATAGTGTAAAAATTAATAAAATACCTATAGAATTGTATAATTATAGATTGAATGAATAGTAGAAAAAATATTAAAAAACCTATACGATTGTATAATTATAGATAGATAGATTATAGATAGATGTAAATCAACATATTTTGTTATATTACTATCCAAACTTCGATATTAATCTGAACAAATTTATTTGTCCTTATGTGTATCAATGTATACATATTAAACAATTTTATTTTAAATAAAAAAGATGACACGACTTTTGATAACAAAAAGTAGTAAAAATAATAATAAAATAACTAATAAAATATTGTAATAAATTGAATGAATAGTGAAAAAATTAATAAAATACCTATAGGATTGTATAATTATAGATTATAGATAGATGTAATTCAACATATTATGTTATATTACCACATCCAAACTTCGATATTAATCTCAACAAATTTATTTATACTTATGTGTATCAATGCCTACATATTAAACAATTTTACTTTAAATAAAAAAGATGACACGACTTTGGATAACAAAAATTAGTAACAATAATAATAAAACAACTAAAAAAATATTGTAATAAATTGAATGAATAGTGAAAAAATTAATAAAATACCTATAGGATTGTATAATTATAGATAGATGTAAATCAACATATTTTGTTATATTACTATCCACTTCGATATTAATCTGAACGAATTTATTTGTGCTTATGTGCATCAATGTCTACATATTAAACAATTTTATTTTAAATAAAAAAGACAGCACAACTTTTGATAACAAAAAGTAGTAAAAATAATAATAAAATAACTAATAAAATATTGTAATTAATTGAATGAATATTGAAAAAATTAATAAAATACGTATAGGATTGTATAATTATAGATGTATAGTTAAGGGTTTAGGGTTGGAGATAGCTATTAGAAATATCTTAATTTTTTTAAAATAATTTTATTTTGTATTTGAATAGGGTAATTCTAAATTATTATATTTTTTATGTTATAATAGTAAAAGAAAGAGTTTCAGATATTAAATAGGAGAAATTTTTATAATAAATGGGAGAAATTTCAAATAACATATCTATATCTATATCTACATATATTGTAAAATTCACTTGAACATTGTTATTAATGTGCTATTGATGAAGACTTATAAAAAAAATAATGTGCTATTGATGAAATATAACATAGGGAATACTGAACATCGCTTAAAATTAATTGATATTATATAATTAGTATTATTAAATATTAAATCTATTACACAATATACTAAAAATTGAAAGAAATATTTATTACACTATATTACATTTTAAATGTTAAATACTATTAATTAGTTATATTAAACAATTTTAAGTTAAATGAATCATTTAATTTTATTATTTACTATAAATTTAATTTAATATTTATAGGTCACAATACTATAACATTTTGGTATAAGAGTTTATGCATCTAGTAGAATTTTTAAATTTCTTAAATGTTACTAGATTTCCAAAACATTGCTGGCACCTTTAGAAAGAAATGTCAATTATACTATAGAGGAACATAAATCCTACATTAGCTAGAAAGTGCAATGAAACAAAACTCATTATCATACATACCTAAGAGATTGGATAATAAAATATAATTATGAGAAGTAACATAAAACAAATTTAAAAACCCTTCTTGTTATTGAGTAGAAATATGTAAATTACACTAAAAATGTAATGTGCAAAAAATTATTTAATGGAATTTCTCAATATAAAATTAAAATATTTTAATTTTAATTAATTTTTATTTAATATTCATAAATTTCCGGTTAAAAACAATATGATTAAAAAATATAAATAAAATCCGTGCACGGGTATTATCTCTAGTATTAAAAGAGAATTTCGATATTTCTCAGTTATACTTAACTTTTTAAATTATCATTTACAATTTTTCTAATACGTAATTATCTTTTTAATCATCATTCATAATTAATTTTACAATTTCAAGAATTTTAAAATTCTCCATTGAATTACACAGTAAATAATATTTATATTTCTTTCTTTTCATTTTTTATCCAATAAGAAAATGGAAAAAATGTACTCTTTTCTTTAAATTTAAATAAAATACAAAATTATTTTATTTTTACTCGTTTTTTCTCCTTATTTTTTTTTCAAATACAAATAAAACAACGAAATTTTGGGAAAAATAAGTTCTGAGTGGACATTCTTCAGCTAGCACTGTGCATCTAGTCTACTAACTACTAAGTACCAACAACAGAGACAGACGCGTGTAGAGTTAATTTTCTGCGACGATGAGTTGCTTTCTCTTCTTTTTCTTTTTTATTTTTCCTCTTTGTTTTCAATTCTTTTACAGGCTCAATCTCCCATAAACCAAGTGGGGGCGATGTGGGGCGAAAAAGAGAAAGAAAGAATTGCACAGAGAAGAAGGTGCTTGCTTTAACTAAGTACAAATGTGCAAAGCAGTTGATCAAGGCAAGTGATGGTGATGAAAGGTAATGTATGGATGGTAGATATCTTGGTGGTTGTGAAATTCGATATTGTGGAAGCTATGTTAGTCATGGTTTCCAGCCCAACACCAAAGCAACAAACTACTTTTCTAATTGGCCTTACACACACACACACACCAGACTTTGGTACCTAACTAAGGTTGTCACTATTTTAGTATAGTTTCAATGACTTGCCAAACCCATCTCCTATTTTGCAATTAACACTTGAATTAATACCAAGTTTTTTTTTTTTCCTTCTTATAGTGACAAGATAATAATAATGAGTTTTCTTTTCTCCTTTCTCTCCAAAGAAGTGTCAGACTTTAAAGACAAAAACAGCAACTCTTACTTCATTGTGGTCAAAGTCAGACAAGTTAGTCCCCCACTCTTTCAAGAATCAGAAAGTGGTTGATTTCCTTGCATTTTAATCACATTGTAGGAAAATTAAAAAAAAAAAAAAAAAAGCAAAACCCTTTATTGGGACTCATAAACCCTTTACGCAGGTCTTAGTAGATTAGATGGCTACCCAACTAAAGATTGTGATCGTGGAACTGGAATATGTTCTTCATTGTCCATCACTGAGTTACCAATCGCAGAACACCACTGTTGGTTGTACAGTCTACAGACAACTAAAACAGTAAAAGAAGTGGCTCAATTTTTGTCCTTGCTGTTACTTTTACTATCTCACATTCTTATTTTTTTATGTGTAAGTATCTTTTCTATTAGTAGAAATAGCAAGAAACTTGTTCATAAACTTTTTAATCGACATTATTAACTTTTTCAACTGCTTAATTAGTTGAATATGCACCGTTGAGATTCTTTAGTTTATAGTGTGTGGTCAGAATTCTTTAATCTTTATCTTGCATTGCAGAATAAACTCACGAAAAAAAAAAAAAGCATCCAATTACATTGTGAAATTTACTAACCTTTTTTATGGACGGATTGGTTTCCCTCAGGATCATACATCAATAAAGTAATCTACTGTTACTTATCATTTTAAAATTATGATTCGAATAAAAGACACAAAAGAAAGAAATATTTTATTAATGTTCGAATAATAGTTACAAAAGGATCGAACTAAACTGCAAATGTCTTTCTTTGAGCCTGAAGTCTTCCTTGGCTGCAATTGCCCTTGTAGGGTTTCCGTTCTTTGAGCCAGTGTCATGTCTTCGGGAGAAGGGTGTTCCGTTCTTCGAGCCAGTGTTATGTCTTCGGAGGGGGAGTGTTTTTGCACTATGAGCCTCGAGGGGGGATTAACTCGAAGCCTTGGATCTTCCAAATACCCCCAAGGACACAAATTCCTCACCCTCTCCTCCTCCTCCTCCTCCTCCTCCTCTTCTTCTTCTTCTTCCAAGGATCAGAAGGATGGACGTTGGTCGTTGAGCTTACCCATTACCTTAGATTCAAGTTTGGCACCAAGGAAGTGGGAGTAATACAAGGCCATACATAAGGATATGACCTTGTAAATTGGTCGCGCTGTTCGACCTGAGGTCAAGGTTCACGTTGAAGTGACCACTAATGTTGGACACCCTGTCGACCTGAAATCCAAAGGCAATGGAAGAATCAAGTTGTACAGGACAATCAATATCAGGGATCTCTCCATAGTTAGAAGGAGAATGATGAACAAAAAATGGATGTCCACCCTTTTATAAGGATGAAGGTCATGAAGACATTAAAAATGCCACTCAAATAAGCCAATGAGGGGAAGTCTTAATCACTTTGACCAAGATGGACGGTGGTCAAGGGCATTTAAGTTGGCCGGCAGGTGTCTTGTGCTTCGAAGGGTAAGAGAAGACAGCAAGCAGATCGAAGCCCCTTGGTGCAAGGAAAGGACCGAGAGGAAGCTAGTTGAATTCGAAGCAGATCAGGGTTCAAAGAGAAAAGTCCTTGTTGTAGCTCGAAGAGGATTATTTCTTTTAATTCGAAGAGGCTCCCTTCCCCCCTATTCGAAGGAAATTGGACATTTTCCACGTCACTAAGGGCAGTTATCAAAAGTCCATCTTTAAAGAGCTTATCAGGAACGTGGGTTCATGGGGGTTACGTGTGGACGTGCTTGGCAGTTATGCAGCCCAGGGGCGGTTATTTGAAGCACCTATAAATAGGGGAAAAGGCGAAGGAGCAAGGGTCCGCAACTTGGACACTCATAGCACTCTGAAAAGCCATAGCATCCACCCTAGAGATCACAGGCACCCAGTTCGCGAAGAGGAAGTAGGGATCATGCAGACCATCCTTTTTTCTTTGTTTTTATGCATTTCTTTCATGTATCGTTGATTTGTATCAACGCTTTCATTTACTATGTCTTTACTTTAATCAAATTCAATACGAGTTCAGGCCCGTCTCTAGGGCCTCTATTGTTCACATTTGCATTCTGCTTACTTATTTTATAGATTTCACACTTAGAGAGCCCACACACTTATTAAGGACACGTATCTTGTCATAAATTGCTCTGAGATACATTTGTTTGGACAAAATCTTTGGACAAACACCTACTATAGTATGAGGCTTTAATCTGGATTAATAATGCCTTCTTGCGCCATTTAATTAAGGATTTATAAATAAAAATTTCAACTTGTTAAACCAAAAAAGACACCTTCAAATTTGTGAATGAATAAAATCAATGAAGTATATAACATTTGATATTATGACAATTATCTTTCTTTCAAAAATAAGTCTTTGTTGGTAATAATATGAGTTTTGGCATCTTCTCTAGTAGGTAACCTCAAATAATTAAAAAGCATGGGGTCATCCAACTGAAAAATGACTTTAATTTAATGTATAGAATATTTTATAGAATATAAGTAAATATCAATTATAAAATTATATGTTCATAAATATGCAATTTATCTAAAATTTAATGTGTATGATCATCATGTTAGTATCACATTATTCAACAATTAGATTTATTAAATTTCTATGCTACAAAAAATTATAAGCGGAGTAATATTACCAAAAATTACTTATTTAGTAATTTGATCCCCGCCCTATAACACATTGAAGTATTAATTAGTTTTTTATTTGTACGAAACTAGTTTTCAACCATTGCAATACACGGACTCTTTAAGGTTTTTTTAATTAGTCAAGTGAATTAAGTAAATTAAAAAAATATAAACAAAGTTATAATTAATCTTTAGAAAATGACTAAATTGATTGATATTTTTATCTTTTAATTAGGAACCGAAAAGTGTAATTTCCATTTTTTTAAAGACTAAAATGATTAAGCATATATCTTTCTGGGACTAAAACGATGATTCACTCTAATTTTTATTTATATTTTTAACTATTTTTTTATCATTTAACTATTTACATTTGATGATGAAGAAGTGACGTAATATAAAAATAACTAAATAAGCATGGACAAATATCAAATTATTCACTTAACTTATTTAATAAAGATAAAAGTGTAGATATTTGACATTCATAACAAATATAAGACATAATATTCAAAAAGTTTTTTAAATTTTATATAGGTTGTATTTTAAATTTTATGTCTTTTTATTTTAAAATATAATTATCATATATGTACACATCATGGATATATTATAAATATAAAAAAATAAAAAAACAAAAAAATTAAAATAAATAGAAATTTATTCTAAACAACAAAATATAAAGCATGATTTAATTATCATATTAAATTATATTTTTCTATTTACTTTTATGCATCTTATATAAACTTATGGATAAACTAATTATTTCTTTTTCATTGATTAATTTATATGATTAAGTGTCCAAACTAATAAAGCAAATCCAAAAAATATTTTATATCTAGGTGCAAAAGAAAAAGCAATATGAGCATGATGCATATTTTTTTTCTTTATCCCATGCTTTAAACTTTATAGCCCGTGGCGGATCTTGACCAAATATTTTGGGATGCCATATATAAAATTAGGTTTGGGTTTAGAAAGATATTAACTCTGTTTCTATTTATATATCTCATTTCAAGATTTTTTTTTTCAATTTAGCTGTATCATTTAGAAGTTAAAAAATGTATTGACTATATTTTTCTACTTTTACCTTTAACAAGAGAGATAATAAGTGAAAAAATGATGAATAAAATAGAGAGATAAGGAGTATATTAGGAAAAAATATAATAAGTTTAATATGAATCAACACATTTATTGTGATTTTTAATCTGTGTGCTTTCATGTAATTGTACAGATAAATGGAAACGAAGGTAGTGGATAATAAAAGATATATATGTAATGTGTTTTGAATGAAAAAAGTTAGTCTCTACTTATTACGATCAGAGAGAAAGAAAAATATTGAATGAATTTTACAACTTCATTGTTTTGAAAAGACTTACAATATCTGCTTATATAGCAGATTCTAATGATAGAAATGATGCTAACAGAAAAACAAAAATTGAACTAACTAACAGAAATTGAACTAAGCTTAATACTCCCCCTCAAGATGGGAGAAATATATTGGAGAGACCCATCTTGTTGATGATAGTGTTGAACTGTGGGAATTTTAATGGCTTTGTAAGGATATCAGCGAGTTGATGACAACCTTTGACATGGACAAGTTTGATAAACCCTTTTTGAACGAATTCACGGATGAAATGACAATCTATATCGATATGCTTGGTGCGAGCTTGAGATGTTGGATTTGTAGCCAAACATATGGCAGATTGATTGTCACAAAGAACAATGGTTGATGGGAGAGTGCAAGTCTCTCAGAACTTGCTTTATCCACAACAATTCACTTGTGACACTTGCCAGTGCTCTGTATTCGGCCTCAGTTGATGAGCGACTGACAATGTTTTGTTTTTTTTATTTCTAGGAAATTAGAGATTTCCCTAAGAAGATAGCAAACCCAGTGGTAGATCTCTTTGTGTCGTCGCACCCTCCCCAATCAGCATCCACATAAGCACTAACATTGAGAGGTGAAGAAGCTCTGAATAAAATACCTCTGCCTGGAGTTCCTTTCAGATATTGTAATATATGATGAACAACAAGAAGGTGAGGTTTTCGTGGTTCAGCCATGAATTGGCTTAATTTGTTAACAGAAAAACATACATCAGGTCTAGAGGCAGACAAGTATATTAATCGACCAATGAGTCTTCTGTATAAGGTCAGATTACTTAAAAGTTCACCATCTTTATTGTTGAGTTTCGCACCTGGATCCATTGGCAAAGGTTGGGGTTTGCAATTAACAAAACCTGTGTCGTCTAATAGTTGGATGGTATACTTCCTTTGACATAAATTTATCCCTTATTTTGAATGAGCAAGTTCCGAACCTATGAAGTACTGTAATTGACCAAGTAACTTGAGCTTGAAATGGGATTGAAGAAGGAGGACAGTCTTAGTGTTCATGTCTGGGTTTGGTCCCACAATCAAAATGTCATCCACATATATAAGAATTACCACAAAGTTGGAGTCATGTCCTGAGGTGAAAAGAGAATAATCTGAGGTGGAATGATGGAAGCCATGATATGTGATATAATCGAACAAGGTTTGGAACCATTGCCGAGAAGCTTGGCAAAGGCCATATATGGACTTTGTTAGTTTGCAGGCCAAACCATGTTTTTGCTTCCCCTTGATGTGATAACCAAGAGGTATATCCATGTAGATGTCCTTTAAGAGTTCCCCATTAAGGAACGCATTATTGATGTCGATTTGGACGAAAGACCAATGTTGGACAACAACAAGAGTAAGAAGAATCCGTAGAGTTGTGATCTTTGCCACTGACAAATATGTTTATTTACCTGATGGTACTCAAATTTCAGTATCTGCCATAGGATCTATTCCCTTGTATTCATCTCTTATTTTACAACAAGTTCTTTGTATCCCTTCATTTAATGTGAATTTGCTTTCGGTTGGAGCACTCACCAAACACTCCAACCTTTCTGTCAATTTTCATGGTGATTTCTGTGATATTCAGGATCTTGTCCAAAGGAAGATGATTAGCAAGGCATCGAAGAATAGCGGACTCTATATGCTGCATTTTGTTTTTTTCGAATTCTTTAGCTACTTCTGATAAGATTGCCTGTTGCAATAGTATTACCAAGCTTGATGTTTCTATATGACATTCACGACTTGGACACTTATCTGATAGGATTCTAAAACATATATGCAAATCTGCTTCTTTTTCCATTCCTTTGAATTTTTCTTGTTCTAATTGTCTTGTATGCCCTTTAGCTAAGAATAAAAGATTACCTTTCCAATCTATGCATACTTTTTGTGCCAATGCTTTTGATCTCATTCATTGTGACATTTGGGGACCATTCCATAAACATACTCATGATGGCATGCAATACTTTCTTACCATAGTTGATGATCATACACGATTCACATGGATTTTCTTAATGAAATCTAAATCCGATGTTCATCGTCACATGTCTAGCTTCTTTACTATGATAAAAACACAATTGGTTTAACCATTAAAAGAATTCAAACTAATAATGCAAAAGAGTTTGCTTTGTCCTTCCCAGATTTCTGCGGCGGTGGAGGTATAATTGACGCTGGCAGCGATCTCCTTGGAAAGAGAGTTGATGATCCAAGACGCAACGATACTGTTGCTGTGAACCCAAGAAGCATAATTTTCATCAGTTTCAGGTGGTTTAGGAAGACTGCCATTGACGAAAACAATCTTGTTACGACCAACAAGAGCGAGGTGCATTGCGTTATACCAAGAATTGAAGTTATCTCCTTCCAATGGATGAGATACGATTTGAAGACTCGAGTTATCAGAAGGAGTGATATGGTAGGGAGAAGAAATATCAGCCATCGTGATATCAAAAGAAAGGAGAAGAAACTGGAGAAGGGAATAGCGGAGGACGTCAACGGAGAAGAAACTAGGAGCACGCGGAAGACGTTTCTCTAACTGATACCATATTACGATCAGAGAGAAAGAAAAATATTGAATGAATTTTACAACTTAATTGTTTTGAAAAGACTTACAATATTTGCTTATATAGCAGATTATAATGACAGAAATGATGCTAACAGAAAAACAGAAATTGAACTAACTAACAGGAATTGAACTAAGCTTAGTACTACTCTCTAGTTTTATCACACACATATATAAAATTACATATATCTACTAAGAAAGGTATTCATATATATTACCAAAAAAAAGGTATTTATATATGTGTGTGGTCTCTATAGCTATGTCTGTGGGGAATTCCCGGTCAAAGACCAAAAAAATGTATTTTTTGGGGGAACCATATGGCCCCCTCCATGCCTTAAAAGATCTGTCATTATTCATAGTATTAATTACTTCGTTTCTTATTTAAATAACTTTTTTTCATCTTTTATTAATACTTGTGATTGAGTCAAATTTAGTGTTTATATAAAACTCGGCGGATAAAGTTAATAGATTTTACATAAAATAAAAATGAAATGCAAAAATGAATTAGAAAAGTTAATACAAAAATTTTGGTAAAAGAATTTATTAAATCAATTTTTGATTTAGGAAAATTAAAATTTAAAATTCATATTAAACCTAACTAACTTGAGTTAAGTTGGATCAACTCATTCAAAGAGATAAATTTTTTCCAACACTTATATGTTATCATTTTTTAATTGTAGAACAACAATTTAAGACTTATTTATTTAAAATTTAAAAAGTAATTTAGAAGTTATATAAATAGTTTTTTTAATTCTTTAATAAGTTATCATTTGAACTAGTCTTATTGATTTTTCTATACACATATCTACTTGATATTCACAAGTGTCAAGTTTTGATAGCTGCACAAATGTGCTCCATATTTTCTTCAACTCAATTTCACCCACAATCAACTCAATATAAACCCAATTAGCTATTCACTAGTATTTTAATTAGAGATCCCTTAATTATCACACATTTACCAAACATGTACTCCAACAATCACTAACAAATGTGGCCCAACCAATTAGTATGCCTGAATATAAATTTATGTTAAAAAAATTACCAAAATGAATAGTAAAAATGTAAAAATACACCTTATTGAATTGTAGAAGTATAGATAGATTGATTATTTTGACAGTTTGATTGATTGATTTTCCATTTTATAAAAATTTATTAAATAGTTTAAGTCTTGAAGTTTGATACTTGATATCATTTGATCTTGTCCTTATACCAGGGCCGGCCCACCATGTTGGGAGGTTTCAAACAAACTTTCATATTGGGACCTTTTTAAAAACATGAGGTGAAAAAATGAACCTTAAAAATTAAAATTCAATGAGTAAGGATCGAACTCTCAACCTTTAGGTGAAAGATCAATTTATAAACCAATGTGCTAGGCCAATAATAATGATATATGCTTGTATTGTTTTATAAAGGATGTTACTAGCAATTGTGGACCTAAAGCAAGGGCTTAGGCCACCTCACCCTTGGTCGACCATACCCTGTACACACACACACACACATATATAGGGTTAATTTTATAAAATTTGAAAAAAATAAATAAATAGGAAAACAGATTAATGAAGTAAGAGATGAATATTTTGATTAGATACATTTCATCATAAATATTTTAAATTAAAAATTTGCATATAAAAATTATGTAAAAAAATACTTATTTCTAAAAAGGAAATTTTATTTATCTTAATTATTGGTTTAAGCTTTAAAGTGAATTGATACATGTGGTCTACTTAAAAATTAACTTACTAGGTGTAACATTCCAAACTTAACAACTATTTTTAGGAATAAAAGTGATAAGAGAAATATGTTTTTATAAAAGGAAATAGAGAGAAAAAGGGCTGAGAGTGGAGAAAGGAAGTTTGGAATTCTGATACTCTCGTATCAGTAAAAGGGGGAAAAATTTAGTCCTGTCATCCTCGCTCAAGCGAGAAGGCCTCGTTTGAGCGAGAGACAGGACTGTTGGAGAGGACTTTCTGTGATGGAATTGTGCTTAAGCGCAATTAGGCTCGTTAAAGCGCAATTCCATCCAGAATCAGGAGTTACTCTCTGACTTGCTCTCGCTCAAGCGAGGTAAAGTCAGAGAGGTTGAGGCTCTTTTCCTGCGCAATTGCACTCAAGCGAGAAGGCTCTCGCTTGAGCGAGAATGAGCATCTGGTGGGAATATTCCTTCTTGCTCAAGCGAGAAAGCCCTCGCTTGAGTGAGAGCGCGTAAACAACTTTTAATGTTGTTTCTCCTAGGGTTTGTTTCATTTAATGCTTTCATCCCTTTTCTAGGGAGAGAAAGAGAGAGGGGGGAGGGAGGAAGAAGAACTTGCTTGGAGGCCTCTACTTCACCCAAGGAGCTTGGAAATCACCATACTCACTCCTCAATCTTCCCTATTTTTCCTTCACTTGAGGTGAGTGTGGTTCACCCACTCACTTTCATTATTGAATAGGAACCTATGTATGCTCCCTATTCTTACTCCCCTTGATTACATTGCTTGATTGTGGATGATTAAAGATAAATCTAGGGTTGATTGTTGGATTATTGCTTTGTATGCTCATGTGGCTCTAACCCTAGACTAGAAGATTTGGGATTTTGCTTGATAGTCACATATTGATGGTGATACCTTGGAAGGACTATGCATTCATGTGAATACTCATGCTTATGTATATGTTTTCAACTTTCATGATATAAATCCACTCATGTTTGAAAGGGAAGAGATTTGGGTCCTTGGACCTCATGTTTAATTAGAAAGAATTAGGTCTTTAGACCTCATGTTTAAGAGAGGAAATTCATGTTATGTGTTAAAATCTATCACAAGTAAGGGGTAAGGTCCTAGTGGCCTTTAGGGACGATGGTTCCTGTTAGTCTGAGCCCAGTCTAGCCTTCACAGATAAGAGGAAAGACCCCTAGGGTGTTGGGTTAAACACTTCACAACTATCATGTATTTGTATACTTCGAGTTACTTATGTTTAACTTCTCAATTGATTGTTGCATCTCATTTGCCCGTTATCTTTCCCACACAACATGCTTTATCACACTTACTGGGACACTAGTCTCATTATACGTTGTGGTTCATGTTAAATATGCAGGGTTCCAGACCGGATGCTTGAGGGGACAAGGGAGTTAAATTGGGCCTAGTGTGCCTATACTATTGTTTAAGACTTTATTTTGTATAGGCTTTATTGTATTCATTTGAATGAGATATTTTGGTACATGTGGAGTCCTAGAGGCCTATTCTATATGTCAGGACGCATGTGTGATTGTATCCCATTAAGCCTATAAATTTATGTTGTATTTTTGATTTGAACCTTTGTTGGCAATTGACTGAACTTATTGAATGGAGGTGTTTATCTTGAGCTTGAGTAACTGTTGGATTACCTAAACTATTAATATGTGCTTGTATGACGATACTTATAATGTGCGAAATAATTTCCCAAATTTAGAAATATTGCTCCCAACAGATATTATTTTTGAATTCAGAAATTAGGACGTTACATTTGGATTATTGTAATTTAAAATTTATAACTTTGTTTAAATATAATTTTTATTTTAGATTCACATTTAAACTAATGTAACTCCATAATATTTTTAAATATTTAAGTTTACCAACATAAAATATGTTCAAACTTGATTAATGTTTAACCCAAACACTCGTAGGTGAGGTGAGCGGTGCAATTTTGCAAAGACCAGCTGACTCTTAAAAGCAGAATTCCACACATGAGCCTCACCGTACTAAGAGATCTCATAATGGGAATGTGAGTGGATCGTCTTCCAGCAAGGCTCACGAGTCACGACCACTCAGATAGGGGCCCACACTACAACGTCAGAGGTTAATGATAATGTTTTTGCCGTAATCATATCATAAAATAACATAACAGTAGAGAGCCTCCTGTAATAATGTAATAATAGCCAGGGGTTGACCTCTCTCAAAAATCCCGTTTCACCATCACTTGCCTGTACCTTTGTTGTCACTCTTTTTTTTTTTTTTTTTTTTCACTTTTCACCATGCTATGTTTAGAAGTTGTTTTTTTTTTTTGGATGGTAAAGAAGAATGTAAAAGAGAGAAGAGATCATCAAAGCCCAAAGGAGAGTTAATCTAAATTTGATTGAATGTTTAAAATAAAGAAAAGTCTTTTTATTTCTTCAATCCAAAAAGAAGGGATAATTCATTAGGGTCGAATTAATGATAGGAATAATTTATATATGGTATATATTCAACTTAATCACTTAGTAATTCTTAATAAAGTTTCTTCACTTTGTATAAAATATAAATTTAATAAATCTAACTATTAAATAATGTGATATTAACACAATGATTATGCATATAAAATTTAGATAAATGGATATTTATAGGTATGTAATATCACAATCAACATTTACTTATATTTCAAAAGAGTATGTTGTATATTAAATTAAAGTTATTTGATAAAGTATCAAATAAATTTTCAATTTTATAAAACATTGTAAATTTGATCTATTTAGTGAGACTTTTTAATTTGACCATTAAATTGGTGAAGTTCAATGGTTGTAAAAAGTAACTAAGCGGAGTACTTTTACCAAGAGTACTTTTGTAGTAAGTTGATCATCACTACAGGATGGAGATAATCTTTTTGTAACTCTTGACAAAGTCATTCCGTGCAGTTACTTTTTATGACTATTGAAAAAAGATATTTTGGGAACCAAAAAGGATATATAAAAAATTAAATAATATCTCAAATAATAATTTATTATTTCTTGGTTATAGATAAATATTGTTAAAACATATATGGAATAGAAGATTTAACTCCTTACATGTGATGGATCATGGATGTACTTTAAAGAGTAAAGTACATATATAACCATTAACTAAAACTAAAATATCAGTAGTTGAGTTTATGACATACTTGTGCTTATATAATAAATAACGAAATTATTAATATCTGAACAGTTAGTTTTCTAATCAATTATTATAGTTCTACATTTTACCTTTTAAAGTGTAACTTTCATTCTAAAGGATTCAAATCTATCGATGGATGAACATGAAAATTCAATTGTTTTAAAAGGATTAAGTAAAATTTAATTATTATTAAATAAATATTTAAAAATTTAAATGTATAATAATGTATGTTAAAATTTAAAATTTAAATTTTATGAAATTGATTTTTTTTTCTCCTTTTCTTGGTAGAATAGAGTTTAATTTCTTAAAGTATGGCCAGTTTTTCATGAGATAATATATTCATACACAAAAAAAACATACAACTTATACTGCACATTTTTTCTCTCTATCTTTTTCCATAACATCACTTATCACATCCCACATCCCTCTCTTTGTTGTACATCATATTGTGTACAAACAACATTTTTCTTTTTTCATACACGTAAATTTGAAAATCAAACCAAACATCAACAACTCTCATTCAATTAAACCAAATAGAATAAAATCTTACCTATCAATATCATTTGTAATAGTAACCCAATAGACAATCCCAACTTAATACCGATATTGTCTGGCGCGTAATCATTTCTATAAACCCAGAAAAGATTGCGCCGAAGACTAGGAATGAAAGACAAGGCCTCGAAAGTTATTTCATTTCAATTATCAAATACTAGACTTCGGACTTGGTGCAATTTCGATTAACTGTTCCTCAATAGTATCGAAAGTGCTTAGCAGGAATGGCAAGTATGTATAATGTAAATCATAACTACCTTCATGACATGGAAATCTTAATATATTGCAGGCAATTAGGCATGTATTTTGTTTTTGGTTCTTGCAGGAAAACTCAGCTAAGTAGCTTATGCAAGATGCAAAGATTTGTCTACCATCCGTCTATCCAGAGTTTATCGTTCAACTTGACTTCATCGCCACTCTCAATCATCAGTATTTTTTGGTATCAAATGTATCATTTAATTATACAATTACAAGTTTACAACTCGATCAAATCATGCTGCTGTTTTATTTTTTTAACCATATGTATCACATATTACCAGGGACAGAATAAAACTTAGTCACAGCTAAGACTCTCACCCCTATGCTACTCCTGTTCGTCCTAATAAGAACATCAAGACCATATTTTAATGGCAGAAAAAAGAAAATATGTTCGGACTTGGGTCATCTCTTTATCCTAAAGACATGGCTGGGTCATGCTTTAAAGGGAGAATTTTCTAATGAGTCCCCTTAGCCTTAGGTAAAGAAAACACAAACACGTTTTCACAGGGAAACAACATTGCTTAAGATTCACCAGTTCAACATAAACGTAGTATCTCTAACATTACTAGTATGTTTGGATTGGCGTTTTACAATGTTAAACTCACGTTTTGGACTGTAAACGTGAGTTTGCAAAATATGCATCTTGTTTGGCTTCTCATATGAAATGCACGTTTGGGTTCTGAAACTTGAGTTTGCAAAATGCAGATTTTTGTAGCTTCTGCGTGTGAAACTTGAGTTTCCTTAATATTCACTTTCTAAAACTCACGTTTACAGCAAAATATCCAAACATGAAATCACGTTTACTCATACTCAAGTTTATCATAAATCACGTTCACTAAATTCACGTTCATTCAAACTCAAGTTTACAAACGCTAATCCAAACGCACACACTCATGTTCTTATGAGGAAAAGTGATTATCCAGATTAAACATGCTCATGTTATTTAAGACCAAAAGTTTTTAATTTTTATCAATCTAATGGGACAAGCCGGTGTACAATTAGTTGTGCCGTGCAAAGAAATCTCAGACTTACTGTGGGCTGAACAACAAAAAAAATTGGACCATCGGAAGCCCGTAAAACCCGTTTAATATGAACCCTCAGCACAGTGGGTGAAAGAGTAAACCGAAAGAAATAAAGATGGTTTGCCAATGGCAGTATAAACAAAGAATTAACCTCTCTTTAAGACAAGAGTTCTATTTCTACATCCTGTATCCTGTAGGTGAAAAACGATCAAATTAAACCAAAGAAAATGGGAGGACTAAAAAAGGGAATAGGAATCGTTCAGGTTTTAATCTCACACTTTGCTGGCACATGAGAATGATGATAATGTTATAATGGCAAATGGTTTGACTTATCAGTAACCATCAAAGCAATATGTAGAAAGAAAGATGATTCTGTCTTGGGATTTAGAAACACATTCAAATAAACACCCAAAAGTAGGCCAGAGCTAGATATAGTTTCTCCCCAATTTTGACTCGTGCAATGTACCTCTGAACTTAGTTAGACAACCTGGCCCAGGCCCCAGCTGTGCTCGACCGTTTTGGCTCCCACTTGTTTAACCTCAACCACTACTAAAATAGCTCGTGAACAATATACAAAATTTGTATAGTACAATCGTAGGCTTCCCAGCAGTTCCCCCGTGTCTCACAATTCTCACATGTGGAAGTATATGAAGAATTTAAGTATAGATGTGCAGAAAAGATGTAAGTCACAAAGATTAACTATGATCAGACAATAAAAAGCAGGCAGATGTGAGATTATAGCATGTTGGAAGCATTCTAAACCCATAGTTACATTCACTGCCAGAGGAGTCCACATTCTTGAGTAAAAGCATCCTCAAAGACCTAAGCAATTCAACACTCCACGCCGAAGAAAAGAAACCGCGGAGCAATATTAAAAGGAAAAAGTCTTACTAACGAGTTCTTTTACAATAATAGTTAAAGAACACTTGGTTCTAATTACTTACAAAAAATAAGTTTTAAATGATTTGCATTTTCATTATAATAAATATCTTTATTTTTACTGGATACTACTTATTTTGTTTTCCTAACTAATGTCTTGAAGTTAATATTCTCAAAATGCTGAAGAGGACATGGAATACCAGTAAACTTCACACCATATCAAAGGCGGTCAATCATCAAAATATCATTCCTTAATGCCACAAGTTACCTAACGATTAATTTCTGCAATGCCAAGTGTTCCACAAGTTGTCAACAAACTGGAGTTCACTTAAAGCATTTTCTATGTTCCATTTACAAATAAGCTAGATATCCTAGTCAATGATTATCTACTACCATTGACAATCAACAGAAGCCATGTACGTCACTGAACAATTCAGGCATTGTTTTGGGGGCGGGGGAAGGATAAAAAAATAAATCTAGAGTAAAACCAGTCACAACATCACATATTGTTAGTAATCGAGTTCCAATAATGCAAACTATTCCCGCGCTTAAAACGTTCGTGTTTAAGCTTTCTGCCATTAAAATGTACTTTAATAAACCTTTCTGCATTAGTTGGGTACTTCTCTCTAATGTATTGCAGAAGGCACTCATGATAGGAGAAGTCGGTCCAGTCACCATTAGTTCTTACAACAAAAAGACACCTCGAGTATCTATATTGTCCAAATTCGGGATGTTGACCAACCTACGAGAAAATAAAGTCACACAGCTTGCACTTACTGCCAAGTTAGGGAAAGAGTAGGTGTCATTTACAAGAGATAGCTGAAGTTCAATAGTCTTGGTTCCAGTCAGTGTAAATTTACGTTTAATAGGAAATGCATTTGAAAAAACAAAAGAAGCTTACAATCACACACACACACACACAATGTTTTTCTAACCTATGCAACACTGCATAGGGTAAGAAATCAAAAGTAGAAAGTTTTCATTGGAAAGTGTGGCATTTAATGTTAACAATACATTGAATGTCATAATTCCTAATAAAATTTTCTATTTATTGATTTCTTATCATATGCAATGTTGCATAGGTTAGAGAAACCCATATATTTGTGTGTATGTGTATGAACAAAGAACACCAAGAACATCCAATAGGTTTATCGGCCTTGACTATGCTTGAGATGGATCAAAGGATTTCTAATTGCTTGATGAAAACCTCTAAATATGAGATATTTTCCCTACATAGGTGATACTTTCCAACTTTTGACAAAGCTAGAGCATACAAATCATATCCACCAAGCTTGTTACAAATAAAGTGGCTGAGGACCTGAAGAGGCTTTGTAAAGACATCTACAAGCTAATCACTAGAATTAACACACTCAATAGTGATTTCCTTGATAAACTGACAATAAGTTTCTGTACACTTGGTCCACTCATGAAAGCCTAGATTTGATGGATTATGTAAAGCCACTTGATTATCACTTTGTGTCATATGCCAAATTCCTTCACAATAGTGATGAACTTACCAAATCAAGCCTGAGGAGAAAATTTCAACCTATAAAGGGATGGACCCATATATATAATGGGAGAAAATTTCAACCCCAAGCAACAAAATCATGCGGTTGCTCCATATATATCTCTTTGATTGGCCCACCAAAGGATGGGCCTCTAGGCTCTAATCCATTATCCATGTCTACAAAAGAAAGAAGAAAGGGTACAGGGACAAAAAAAGGAACAAAAAGTCAATGGGAAAAGGAATTGAAGGATCTAATAAAATAAACAACAGTTATGAGGGGATTGGTGATGGAGACTGCCAGACTGGGAACATGCAAGGAGATTAAATATGAAGGGTTTAGGAGGAGCAGGAAAGGCAAGCCTTTATCTGGGTAGTTTTCAGGGTGTTTGTTTCCACAAAGCAGAGTAGTTTCTTACTACTATTTCCTTTACTATTTTTGTATTTTCAAGTTCTTTTTTTATTGTAATTGTAATCAGAGCTTTGTTCTTTAATTTCCTCTATTATTTCTATAATAAATTCTAGTTCCTATTGGATTTAGTATCAACCTATTGGAGAGTCATTTAAAGTGTGTTGAATGCTGGCATGGAATCCAAGCTTTTATTCAGGAAGCTATTAGCCAGTAGATGGAGGAGATAATGTGGACAAAGATAGACAGGATAAAAGCAGTGATGAGGAATAGGAGAAAGATAATACCCAAGATGGCAGCAACAATGGGGGTGGACCCAATGTTTGAGAAGAGACAAGAAGGAAAGAACAAGTCAGGCAGATGGAGGCACCATACTTTATGAATGACAATCCACATAGGTGGGTAGTACTTGTACAGGATGGAGCGTTGTTTTGAGATTAATTGTATCTCAAAAATAGAGAAGGTTGACATGGTGGTGCTGTGTTTGGAGGGGAAGGCCTTGAATGGGTTCCAATAGTGGGAACCAAGAATGGCAGCGGTGACTTGGCCAATTTTCTATCAAGCACTTTTGGGACGGTTTTAGGTGGCTTCATCAGAAAATCCTTATGGGGTTCTAATGGTCTGAAATAGAGAGCCCCGATCAATGATCATGGAGTATAGAGAGCAGTTTGAACTCCTGTCTATTCCATAGGTTTGATGGAGAATTCATGAGGGGGTATTTCTGAATGGATTGAGAGATGAAGTTAAGGTTGAAGTGAAAATGATGAGCTCAAGATACTTGCACACATTGATGACTCTAGCACAGAAGGTGGAGGATAGAAAATGAGTGCAAAGCCATCAATTTGGGCATTCAACCAAGGAAGTTGGGCTTATATTCAACAAGCCCACTTTGACTTGCAGATGGATTGGAGCCCAGTAGAGTCAAGCAGTCTGAGAGTTGCTTGTTGAACATCATTCTTGGGATGGGTATAGGATGCTGTCATAGAAATAGAATAGTGGGGGTAGGACTAAACCAGCCAATGTTAGGACTTAGGGGAAGTCGTCACACACACATGAAGAGAGTGTTGCCAACACTAACAGAAGGGGAACTGGATTCAAGTGGTTGGGCAAGGAGGAACAAAACGAAAAGAGATGGACAGAACTTTGCTTCTGCTATGATAAGCATTACTTTTTAGGTCATGTATGTCATAATAAGCAATTACATGTGATTTTGTCAGGGAAGGAAGATGAGTTGGTAGAGAAGGTCTCAACAAGAGTGGGTGTTGTGACAAATGATGAACTCAATATTCGGCAGAATGTTAGTAGTATTACAAGGATGACTTCAAAGAATTCACTGAAAATGTGGGGGATCATAAATGGGAGGAAGGTAATTCTGATGCTGGACTTGGGAGCATCACACAACTTCTTGTCCCTTGGTCTGGTATAAGAGTTGAAAATACCCACTAAAATGACTCGGGTACTTTGTGAAGGTAGGGGGCAAAGTCAAGGGGTTTGCAAAGGCATGGAATTGCAACTTCCAAACCTCAAGGTTGTTGAAGACTTCTATTTGTTTGAGTTTGTACGAGTAGATGTCATATTGGGCTATGAGTAGTTGAAGAGCTTGGGAAAACTTAATGTGGATTTGAGGCATCATTTGTTGGAGATTCAAGAAAATGGGCAGACCATTGAGGTGAAAAGGGATCCAACTCTATCAGGAATAGTAGCCTCCTTAAATGAAGGAAATGTGTAATGAATTTGAGGGTCATTATGTTGAATTTGGAATGACGAATATAGTGTGTTTAGGAGGTCCAGCCACTCTCAACAACATTAAAGAGCTTGTAATAAAGTATGTGGATATATTTCAGGAGTCAACCATACTTAAATCAAAACGGGAGTATGATCATGTCATCTGCCATCATATTGAAAGGGGAGGCTTCCGTTCCTAATATTCAACCCTATAGACACCACCAGTCACAAGGAAGAAATGAACAGATTTTTGCAGATGTTGACAGCAAGAGTAATAAGTTCTCTATACATATACAACACATATTTGAAATGACCAATATCTGGTTCAACAGAATCAGAATTTGTAAATTGTAAGATGTATTACTTATTGAATTCAAAGTTTCTAGAAATAGAGGCAAGCCCTTCAATTTAATACAGCTCGATTTAATACAGCTAATACTGGCAACACTATCAGTTGCAGCACTAGACATCAGCAATATTAATGGAAAACAGATCAAATGTCACATAAACAGATTACCATTGGCTTGGCCATGTGAGATTCCAAAGAAATATATTTAAAGCATTAGTCCAAATGCATGTTTAGAGTAAAACTGTAAAAGCACATCATAATGGAAGTATAAAGAAATCCTGTCAAATATGACATAATACGGGTGAAGAGATGTTTGGATAAGAAGGGTAAGAAACCTATGATATTGTGATTTTCCAAATAATACAGTGAGCAAACTAGGAAAAAATGAAATGAATTGGTACATTTGGGATTTTTTCACTCACTACTTAGACTGTAATGGTGATTCCATTGCTATGCATTAACAAGCAATTTGCTGGTTAGAGCTCACATTATCTAGTGCAAATGCAGTCAGAACTCAGAAGTAGAAAATTAGTACAAATACGCCAAGGAAAAGCAATCACAAGACAAAGAATGTTGCATGGCAATTGCACATTACAGAATGATAACCTACACATCAAAGCAACAGTATCATCCACTTACCGTAATGGATTCTAGACCACATCCAATCTTATCTTCATAATCTGGGTGGTAAACAAGAAGCTTCTCCACAACAGCTTTCTCATCCTCATCAGACAGTACGCTCCCAATTCTTGTACCTGGCGAACAAAAAATAAAAGAGATGAAGATAATCATAACACGACACCCCTATAATCAAATGATGCACCACCACGAGAAATGATGAGTGATCACTCATTGATAACAATAAAAAAAGGTTACAAATCCAGCATATTGGGAACTAGGGCTTGATGCATGACCAGCATTGTCATGGTTGTACTAGCAGAGTCATAACCTAATTTTTTTTTTTTTTTTTTCCTTTTCCTTCACGTAAATGCAACGAAAACAGTAGTCTCATAACAGCAAATGTGAGGATTTTGTTAGTTCTTACTTTGATGAGTGGATAATACACTTGGCTAGCATAACCGTTGACTCAATGTCACTCAGAATCTCCTCTTGTTCATCCTTCCATTGAAAATCAGGGGCATCCAATCGCAGGTCCTTACACAGCGCAGGATTGGAGTAGTGGGCGTGAGTCGCGGAACTTGTTTTCTCGTTTTCTTGTTCAGAAGGTGAGGAGGAGGCGGTGGTACTGCACCATAGCCGGTGCCGGTGAGGCGCCACAACGGCTCCGGCGATGAACCGTTGGTAGTTATGCAAGCGAAGGCGATGAAGCAGAAAATTCCTGAGAAGAGGATTGGCCATTAGGGAGTGTGTAATCAGTAATGTACTGTGAGTTTGGTTGAGTGAAGTTCAATTTCAATGCTTCGACGCACCGTGCCAGCGGGTTCCAAATACCACAATGTTTTTTTTTTTTTTTTTTTTGGTTTTTCGTTGTAGGGTTTCACCTCGCTGGTGTGTTTCACCTCTTATTTAGGGAAACTAGCAATGGACCCGTGCATGAGATTGAGTTGCGGTGAATTGATATTTAAATTGTTTTTGTATATACTCAACATTTGAGTTATCTACACACACACAAAATATTTTATATATTTATAAAAGGAAATTGAAATATTAAGTTAATATTTAATTATTATTAGCCATTTTAGGATTGAATTAAATAAATACTAATTCAATTTATACAAATTTTTTAAACAAAACAAATTAAAATGATAATACATAAAGTGAAAGTGCTTATCTAAAGTTGTGTAGAGCATAATAATCTGCCAATTAGCCAATTTTATTGTTTGGTAATAATAATGTCTTTTGAAATGCTCTAAGTATTTCCATGAGTGGTAGGAAGATCACTCTTTGATGGAAGAAGGTTGATGTGTAATAGTATAGTATATATTCAATCAAAGATAGGCAATGGTGTGTGTCAATTAATTTTCAAATTTTAGAGTTATATTTCTCTTAGAAATAAGCAGTTGTTTGTCAATAACATTGAAATTACATGTCTAATCAAAATATGAAAATAGTCCTCATATAACACTTCTCCCTATAAAAGTCATACATTGTTATTTCTAAAAGTGGAAAAAGAAAAATAACTAAAGAAAAAGAACAAATGCAAAAGCAAAAGCATTTTGCCCGGAAATATGTGATGAGCACAACATGTAATCGAGTATCTGTGCTAGTTCATGTGGCAATGTATATCCTGTTAACTGGTCTCCTAATGCAAGCATTCCAAGTGTTCTAATAGACCTAGATTCTTTACATCTTACAATTCTCATTAATCCATTTACATATTCCAGTTAATTAGAAAAAAGGACAGGAGATAATTAAATAGGAGAAAGGATTATAGTGCATTACTTGAAAGACTAATGACATAATTAGAATTACCTTATAGTTTCTTTATGAACCCAAAAATGGTTAAGATATACATTACTAGACATGCGATCTATCCAACTAAAAAATGGCTCAGGTGCACAAGATTAAAAATTTCCACAAGGGCTTGAAACATGTTGAAGTTGATTTATCAGCCACCCCTTATAATAATTTATTCAACAGAGTTCATCTTACATGCCATAATTTTTTTTTGTAAATGTAATAAATTTAACTGTTTATAAGGATAAACTACTTTATCATGCGTTGAAGTTATTTTTATCATGCTTCCAAAGAGAAGCTAAAATAGATAAACAGAAGTATTTATTTCAGGGAGATGTGGGTGGATCAGAAGATACATCATGTAGTCTTATGCTTGAAAATGTCACTCAAAATGATTTCAGATGAACAATATTTTCCAGCCTTTACATACTATATTGCTTGTCAATATTAATCAACGTCTATGCTTTTAGGATTAAGCCTACGGGCTTAGGCAACATGCGAAGAATATGTAGTCACAAATATAAATAATAAATAAAAGGATTGTTAAAGTTCAAACCACAAACAAAATGATGGACATAAACATGAATATCACAATGTGCTCTAGGATCAATATGGGCAACTAATCTACAAAGGCATGCAATTGACCCAAATGCTGCCATTTGAAAGTTCACACAAAGAGCTTTGGGCCCTACTACAGCCCCAATGAGTCCATTATGCACTGTCAAAGTAAGCTTTTGGTCTTCATCGTTCTTGTTGAGAGTAATCTCCTAAATCCTTCAGAGCTTTTCACCAAAAGAATGTGCAAATCTTCAAATCTTTCAAGATATCAAGATCTTTTATAGCCACGTCAATTAAAATTGTAAATATGTCTTCCAAGAACTCAAACAATAATAGAAACGGATAACAGAAACATTAACCTGTAAATAAAAATTGGAAAATACAAATTGAAAAAAGAAAAAAACAGAATTTGAAAGAAAGAGTGTAGGAAACGATAACACAAACAAATTTTAAGGTGATGACATTGATTGAAATCATATAGGCCTAGGATCCTCAACAATAAGAAGGGATTAGATTTCGGAAGAGAAAACAAAATCTTAACAGGAATAGTAAGAGAGACAAAGTTGAAAAACTTACGGAGAGATGGGGAAAAGAATGGCTGCGTGTGGGTGACATACCGGTATGACACCTATTAAAAGTCGTTAGATCACTTCCATTTTTGAATAAACGACCCTGATTGGTTAATTATTTTATTTTAAATAATTGAGTGACCTATTATTACTACTAAAAAGAGGTGTCAGGTATGACACACCCTAGAAGTACCCGAAAAGAATTGCGAGAATCATTCCAAAATATTCCGGAGTTGAATTTCAAATGTAAATGGAATGAAGTGGGTGGAAGCAAAATGAGGGTGAATTTGAGCGGTTATTTTGACAGAATGAACCGATTGGTTTTACAGTTTGAATTTGAAAGGGGTAAAGAAAATATCAAAGGAAGTTAAGATTTTGAATGAGTGAGAGAAATTTGAAAACCAACCGCACAAGTAGATGGGAATTGTCAGTGAGAAGAAGGAATTGATCTATGAAATATTGTCATGTGTCAATCTAATATTCAGATTTATTATATATTTAGATTTAGATTAGATGACTTGCTATTGCAAGTAAAGTAACATAAAGTAACATGTTGGTTATTTTTTTTTTCATGTTTCAATATTTACTTGGGCTATTGTATTTGTTTTAGAAGGATTGAATAATTTTTTATTATTTTTTTGTGTAAAAATATAGAATTGCTTTTTGTTTGAGAGACTAAACGATTTTTATTCGAATAATGAAGATAATTTAATTTAAAATATTATATTTTTCTTAACTCACTTGTCAAAGAAAATAAAATGAAATCGGATTAAAATAAGTTATTAAATAAGGACCATCTTTAAAAAAAGAGAAAGAAATGAAAAGAACAGAAGATAGGAGAATTAAAAAACAAACAGTAAAAAGCATTGAAACAAATACACTTACTTGATAAGAAAAAAATAATCCCAATAAAGTATAACTACAAATACCAATTCTAACAGTAATATTTCAAAGGGCACGTTAAAAAGCAAACAAATTTCCAGAAAAATTAGCTCATTAATCAATTTTTGTTTGGAGTCTTGTGTTACATCAATGTTTTGCAGAATAGGGAAATAGCAGTGAGAAAGAAATAAAAACACGCAACGAAATATAAGCAATTTTATCTGAATTTAGTTCACCGGCTAGCATAAATAAATCGTATCCGTTCAATACAATTTAAATAAATCTTATGGTTATAAAAGAGTGTAATACCGATATTTCACCCATGAAGATAAACACTCTAAACATATTTTTTTTTCAGGCGTTTGTAGCTTTTCACTGTTCACTTTGTTTTTATGAGGTCATATGCAAATTGTTAATTGAGAAAGTTTTTTTTTTAACATGTGAAGTTGATATTGGGATTTAGGGACATTCTGCGGTGTTAGATTTTTTACTACTGTTAACTCAAGGTACTTGTTTTTTTTTTTTCCACACATGTGTAGGCAAGACAATCAAACTCAAACCCGTGGATATCGGCTCGTCCCGCCCCGATTTGACGGGGAAAACTCGCTTTGATCAGGTTTAAATAAAACCCTACCCGACCCTGTCCTGCCTTTAACAGGGGCGGGTTAACCCGGTTCGCCCCTGAACCCATCCCGATATACTAGTTAAATAATTTTAGTTATACTAATGGTTAAATAATGAAGGTAAACTTATATATTTTCCTTAAAATATAATATAGTTTTTAAGTTTCTTAATTTTTTAGGATTATCAATGTCTATATTTACATATTATTTGAATTAGAATATATTTGATATATATGACTTATTTAAAAATATGTATTTAGGTTATAAAATTAGAGAAAAAAATGAAAAAATAGAGAAGGTGGAATCCCAGCGGATTTCCCGAACCCGACGGGGACCCGCAGGGATGGGGTTGAGTTTCATAATTTCATACCCACTCTCTTTAAACCTGAACCGAAACTCGTCCCGACTTTTACGAGGGCGGGGATGAGGAGAGCAAAACCCGCCCCGTTGCCATGTCTATACTTGTGTGGATCCGGATCCTCTGCAGTCGTGTAACCGCCTACTGTAAAATTAACTACCGAATAGCTAGGAAATAGCCGCATAATCATTTCGTAGTTAATATCGGTAGCTATTTCATAGCTAAACTGGCTATAGAGAATGCAGGGGGAGAGGATCCTTTCACTACCTGTGTAGCTCTTCACTTTTCACTTTGTTTTTGTTGGTTAGAGAAATTGTTAATTGAGAAAATTTTTTATTTTGTAACATGTGAAGTTGGTATTGGAATTTGTGGGACATTCTAACCGTGTGGTATAGCTTAGGTTATATATTGTGTTTGGTTCAATTAGAAAAATAGAGAAGAGAGAAATAGAAAAGAGAAAAAGTAGTGTTAATTTGGATACAAATAGAGGTTGTTTGGTTTGAAAGAGATAGGAGAGAGATTAGAGAGAAATTAGTTTAAAGAATTGTTTGTTTGTGTAGAAATTTGGAGAAAGAAATTAATAAATATATGAGATTACAAAATTATCTCCAACATTATAATAGAATAGAGTGATATTTTATGGGAGAATGTGAAATGTAGGGGTAATATCGTAAAATAACCAACTCACCCCTCATTCTCCCCCATTTCTCCCTTCCATCATGAGATTAGAAATTAGGTGGGTTCCACCTATTTTTTCTACTCTCTCACCTCTCTTTTTGTCAAACCAAATGAGGTGGAGGAACTAAATGACCAACATCCGTCCCTCTCTCTCTCTCGTCTTTTTCTCTCTTCAAATTCATTGATAACAAATGGAGCGGTAAAGTGGGTTTACTGTGGGTTAGGTTGCTAGAGGGGACACTATTCCTAATGTTTGCTTTTTATTCTTCATTAACGAAATAATATTTTTATGTGTTATATTTATTTAAAATAATATTTTAATGTGATAGAAAATGAACTAAGAGATAAGAAAAAATTAGGTGTGAAAAAAGTATAACATAATGGAGTGTGAAAAAATCATCCCTATTTTTTAAAAGTATTAAAACTTTGACACTTTATTTTTGGGTGTGGTAAGTATAGGAAAGAAAAAATAAAAATAAAAAATAAAATGAAGAGAGATAAGGTGAAAGATGTGATGGCGGACAAGTTACTGGATCTAGAAATTGGAACTAGGAGACATGTGTAACGTCTTAATTCCTAGATTTGATAATTTAGCTCGTTGGAAGCAAAATCCCCAAATCCCTGAAATTATTTCGCGCCATTTCAAATATCGAATACATCCACCACATAATTGTTTAAGCAACCAATGATAACTTGAACAATATATGAAAGTGAATTGAGTACACAATTGCCTCAAGGCTACAATCATTCAAATACAATAGTAAGCTGAGGATATCCCCATACATTATTCCTGACAGTGGAGAAATAAGGAAACTACATGTACAGTCATATCCTCCCAAAAGAATACAAATTCATATATCCAACTCTAAACATTAATCCAAAAGGCTTCACTCGCCCACTACAAAATACTATTAAGCTGCTCCAAGCTCCTGGGTCAAGGGCCCGTGCGTGAAGGTACCTGCGCATCTAAAATGTATCCACTAAACGTGTGGTGAGACGGATGTCTCAGTGAATATAACTATGCAGTATGCAGTGTGGGGAGACAAATCAATGATATGCAACAATTCACATAATATAATCCAAACAACTCAATCAATCTCAAATCTCAACTTTACATCCTCATAACCTGCTTTACCCGGCAGTCGGGGTCTTTTCACTAATTCTAGGGTTAGACCCAAGATCAGACTACAAGGAACGTCTTCCTTGGGGACGTACCCCACCACTTATTCTTGACCGAAGTCAAGCTTGATTAGTTAGGGTTTGGTGACCATAGCCAAATTCATTTTCTAGTTCCAAAAATGAGTATGGAGTATAAGTCAAACTGAAATATAAGCTTAAATCATAAATGGAAGGTAATAGCATTTAAACCCTGATCTACAACCTCCAACAAAGCCAATCACAACAACAAGTAAGAACAATCAAAAGAGAAGGAAAACCCAACCAACAACAACATATAAATCAAGAGAAAGGAAGAAGGAAGTAAGGTTCATGTCATAGCACAAATGGGAGTGAGTGTGTGAGTTATACTCACCTCCAATGAAGCTTAAAGTGATGAAGGAAGGTTGAGGGAAGGTTGGGTGAAGGGATCTAAGCCTTGAAATCCTTGCTTGAAGCTCCAAACATGTTCCCTCTCTCTAGAATCTCTCCATATCTCTCTAGAATCAAAGGGAAGAAGAAGAAGAAATAATAAAAGTGGTGCCCTAAGTGAGAGTTTTAATCTGTTACGCGTGCTTTCGCTCAAGTGAGGAATTCTCGCTTGAGCGAGGGAAATGGAATTTTCCCCCTTTCGTATTTTCGCTCAAGCGAGACTCTTTTTGCTTGAGTGAAAATACTCCAGAGAGTATTCTCCCAAATCCTGGGTGAATTTCGCTTGAGCGAAACTAAATTCACTCGAGCGAATTTCTTCCAGAGATCACCCCCAAAACCTCCCCTGATGCTCGCTTGAGCAAGACCCTTTTCGCTCAAGCGAATAAACCAGAAAAGAGTTTTGCAAGATTTGCTGATATATTAGCTTGAGCGAGCCATTTTCGCTTGAGTGAAAATACTAGAATCCTATTTTCTAATTTTCTCTTCTCTTTAATCCTATCTCAAATCCCTCCCACCTAATTCTTTCCTCTTTTACAAAATTCTTATCTTATGTATTTAATTATCAAAACAAGTTTGAATTTCTGGAATGTTACAATCCTACCCCCCTTAAAACAATTTTATCCTCAAAATTGGCTAAAGAAATGATGAGAAGGGGGTTTTACCTCAATTGAACAACTCTGGAAATTGAGAGCAGATATCGTCCTCCTTCTCCCATGTAGCCTCTTCAGGTGACTAACCCTCCCAAAACACCTTCACCAGAGGAACTGCCTTGTTCCTCAGGGTTTTGACACTTCTGTCTATAATTTTTGCAGGCCTGGTAGGAACTGTGAGATCTTCTCTTGATTGTACTGATTCAGAGCTAATGATGTGTGAAGGGTCATGGACATATTTTCTCAGTTGAGAAACATGAAAAACGTCATGGACTCGTGACAAATGGGGTGGTAGAGCTATCCTGTAAGCCAGAGGGCAAACCCTCTGCAGGATCTGAAACGGGCCAATGAATCTAGGATTGAGCTTTTTGGCCTTGATGGCTTGTCCATTGCCTGTGACAGGAGTTACTTTAAAAAATACATGGTCCTCTTCCTCAAACTCTAGGTCATTTCTTCTCTTGTCAGCATAGCTCTTCTGCCGGCTTTGGGCAGTAGCACGCTTTTCCTTAATGACCCTAATCTTATCCATGGTTTCCTACACCAAATCCGGACCTAACAGGGTCCTCTCCCCCACCTCATACCAACACAAAGGAGATCTGCACTTCCTACCATATAGAGCCTCATAGGGTTCCATGCCTATACTGCTATGAAAACTATTATTGTAGGCAAACTCGATGAGAGGTAGGTACCTATCCCAACTACCTGACTCCTCTAACACACATGCTCTAAGCATATCCTCTAGGGTCTGGATGGTCCTCTCAGACTGACCGTCAGTCTGAGGGTGATGGGCGGTACTAAACTGAAGTTTAGTCCCGAAGGCTTGATGGAGCGCACTCCAAAACTTGGAGGTGAACCTAGGGTCTCTATCTGATATGATGCTAGAGGGATTGCCATGGAGCTTAACAATCTCCTTAACATACAGGTCTAATAACTTACTCAAGGAATAAGTATTCCTAATTGGTAGGAAATGGGCCGACTTTGTCAGCCGGCCCACAATGACCCATATGGCATCAAACCTGGCTTGAACTCGAGGTAATCCTACCACGAAGTCCATGGCTATACTCTCCCACTTCCACTCAGGGATTTCTAAAGGCATAAGGGTTCCGGATGGTTTCTGGTGTTCTATCTTAACTTGTTGGCATACTAAGCACCTAGAAACAAAATCTGCTATCACCATCTTCGTGTCATCCTACCAGAAAATCCTTCTCAAGTCCCGATACATCTTGGTAGTGCCAGGATGTATTGAGAACTTGCCCCTGTGGGCTTCCTATGAGGTGGTTTAGTCGACTCTCTCCCACAAGATGCGGCTGTGAGGAAGTTATTGTTGGACTCGGTTCAGGAGTGTGGGATGTTTTCGAGTAAGAAAATACTAGATGGTCCGACTCGTAATGTCGGTTCAAGAATTGGTGAGGTTTTGTTTAATTTTCTTTTCGTCTTGTTTTATCTTGTAACTTTTCAAACCGACTTTGTTTCTTTTCTGTAGCTTCGATGGCGAACACGACGTTGAAACAGTTGAGGGCCTTGCAGAATGCCAATGTTAACCAACAGGGGGAGCCAAACGTTGATATTGACTTCACCCTTAACGCTGGTGTTGGTGGATCGGGAACACAACCGATCAGGAATGACGATGCCGGTCGTATTTTAGACGAGGCGGCCCATGGTAGTGGCAATGACGAGGATCTTCCCCAAAAGAAGAAGAAGGTTGCCAAGCCAAAGAAAAGGCCAATGGTTGAGGATTCTTCTGGGGAATCCGGGATCAACCTCTATGAATCCGACTGTGAGTTGGATACGCCCGAGATGGATCACATTCTCTACAACTTGTTCATGAAAGCGGTTCATGAGAATGTCCCGATGGCCGAGCATCTTTATGACGTGGAGCGCCAAAGTCTGCAACATGCCTCTTTTTTGAGATATTTGCGGTTGGATGTCATGCCGGCTTATGACCGAATTAATGAGGCTTTGGAGGTGCGTACCGCCGAAAGGGATAAGGCCTTGGGGGATATGAAATCCGTTCAAGAGGCCTTTGATAATGAGAAGAAGGAGAGGGTCAAGTATAAGGGTTTTTACAAGTTTGCGAAAGACAAGAACAAGACCCTTGAAGCTGAGATTGCCCAGTTGAAGGCCGATTTGGAGAAGTTACGGGTAACTCCTCTGTCGTCCGGGATGACAGAGGCGGAGGTGGTTGAGATAGTGAAGAGTAACGTGCAAAAAATCCAGGCCAAGTTTAATCAAGAAAAGGCTGGTCTGGTGAAGTTATCTGAGCAAATTTCGGCTGCTTCTTTTGCAAATGCAGTTGCTCAGCTTGAGGTGTTGAATCCCGGGTTGAAGGTGGAGGGAACCTCGACTACTTATGAAGTTTTTTAGGGGAAGATTTGCTGGGTCGATATGGAGAAAAAGATGTATGTTGATGTTGCCTCTGGTGAGGAAGTCAGCCCGTACGAAGAATGAGTTTTCTTGTAATTTCTTGAATTTCAGATTTTGTAAGGACAAGGTCCGTTTAATTTCATTTTAACGTTAGTATGCTTTTGATGCTTATAAGTTCGAGTTTGCGCTTTTAACATTGGTACGCTTTTAACGCTTATATTCTCGAACTTGCGCTTTTAACGTTTATACGCTTATATTCTCGAACTCGCGCTTTTAACGTTTATACGCTTTTAACGCTTTGGGTGTTGATGGAGTTTGAGTTGAGGAACTTTGTAGGTTTTAAGATGTTCTTCACATCAATTTATTGAACTACAGAAAAATTCAGGACCGGGATGCTCTTCACATCCGGTTTCCTACAAAAAGAACTACTAAAAAATAAACTTCAAAAGCCTCCTAAAACCTCCTAAGTGTAAATATTATTCATGAATAATAAGTCTTGAGTTTATCCGAGTTCCAGAATCTTGGTACGGCTTTTCCCTCAAGTGTCTCTATCCTGTATGCTCCATTCCCGGTTGCTTCAGTGATTCTATAGGGACCTTCCCAGTTTGCTGCGAGCTTTCCTTGGGTTGCATTCTTATTGTCAATGTCGGCTCTGCGCAAGATAAGATCTCCGGGTTGGAAGCTTCTGGCCATCACTTTGGCATTGCGCCGTGTTGTGAGGCGTTCTTTCAGAGTCGAATCTCGGATGTGTGCTACCGCCCGGGTTTCATCTAAAAAGTCTAGTTCTTCAAGGATTGCTTTATTGTTGGTGTCTTGGTCAAAATTTTCTACCCTCCAACTTGGTTCTCCAATTTCGACAAGGATAAGTGCTTCAGTCCCATAGGTAAGCCGGAAAGGAGTTTCGTTGATAGATGAATGTGGAGTGGTCCGATTTGCCCAGAGTACGTGGTCGAGCTGCTCCACCCAGTTACCTTTGGCATTGTCTAGTCTGCGTTTAAGGGCTTTGAGGATCACCTTGTTCGCAGACTCGGCCTGGCCATTGGTTAGAGGATGTTCCACCGAAGTGAAATGGTGCTTGATCTTCAATCCTGATAAGAGCTCTCTGAACTTCTTGTCAGCGAATTGGGTTCCGTTGTCCGTGATTATGGATTGAGGGATCCCGAACTTGGAGACGATGTTCTTTTAAAAGAATTTTTGGACCTTGGTTGAAGTGATTGTAGCAAGGGGTTCTGCCTCGATCCACCTGGTTGTTTGAAGTGTGGAATTCAAACTTTAGGGATTTTTCAATGCAGACTCCGTTGGGTCCTTCCAAGACTATCCTGGCTCCAGCACCTTTTTTGTTAGATGAGCCATCTACGAAAACGGTCCATTCAGAACTGAGGGTATCATCAGGGGGGTCATTTCAGCAACAAAGTCAGCCAGAATTTGACTTTTAAGAGCAGTGCGACCTTCGAAGTGAATAACAAACTCGAACAACTCCAAAGCCCAAGCCCTCATGCGCCATGAGAGATCTGGTTTATGAAGGATGAGTCTGAGAGGTAAGTTGGTTCGCACTGTGACTTTGTGTCCTTGAAAGTAGTGTCGTAGTCTGCAGGCAGTAGTCAAGATGGCCAAAGCAGCTTTTTCCAACTTCTGGTATTTCAACTCGGCCCCTGGAGTGCTTTGCTAATGAAATAGATGGGAAATTGGTTGCGCCCCTCTTCTTTAATCAAAACCGAACTTATGGCCTGGTTGGTTATGGAAATATAGAGGTATAGGTGTTCTTCTGGAGCTGGTTTGACTAAGATTGGGGGGTTTGCTAATGTCTGCTTGAGCTGCTAAAAGGCGGCTTCGCATTCACTCGACCAGGTGAAAGGTTTTCCCTTGCGAAGGAGTTGGAAAAAAGGAAGAGATGTTAAGGCCGCTTTGGGGATGAATCGGCTGAGAGCGATGATCCTCCCGTTAAGCTGCTGTATTTCTCTGATGCAAGTCGGACTCTTCATATCCAATACGGCCCTACACTTGTCCGGATTTGCTTCCACTCCTCTGCTGTTTAGGAGGAATCCCAGAAAGTGTCCTGATGGCACGCCGAAAGAGCATTTGAGGGGGTTGAGTCTCATGTTGTGCTTTTTGAGGCGGTCAAAGACTGACTCTAATTTGGCTACATGGTCGTTTCCTTCCGTAGTTTTAGCTATGATGTCGTCTATGTAGACTTCAACAGTCTTTCCCATTATATCTCCAAAGACTTTGGTCATCATTCTCTGGTATGTGGCGTCGACATTCTTCAAACCGAAGGGCATCATGGTGTAGCAGTAAATCCCCTTGTCGGTGATGAAAGCTGTCTTCTCCTCATCGTCTCGGTCCATAGGGATTTGGTTGTAGCCTGAGTAAGCATCCATAAAAGACAGCCAACGATATCTCGATGAATTGTCGACCAGTTGGTCGATGTTGGGAAGTGGGAAAGGATCTTTGTGGAAGGCTTTATTCAGATCTGTATAATCCACGCACATTCTCCATTTGCCATTTGATTTTTTAACGAGGACGACATTGGATAACCAGGTGACATATTTGCATTCTCTGATGAACTTGGCTTTGAGGAGTTCTTCTACTTGCTGGTTTGCTGCCTGCTGTCTTTCAAGGCCGATTTTCCTCTTCTTCTGGGTGACCGGCTTAGCATTAGGGTCAATGGACAGTTTGTGACAGCAGAAATTGGGGTCAATGCCAGGCATATCGGCTGCAGTCCATGCGAACAGATCAGAGTTTTTGGAAAGCAACTTCATCAGTTTCTCTTCCATGGTGGGGTCCATGTCGCAGTCGATTTTAGTCATCTGTTCAGCAGAGGTCCCAATCTGATATGGTTTTGTCTTCGCAGCTAGTTCAATCCTGTCTCGTCCCTTGGGATCAGATTCAGCTCTGGGGTCGAGATCAATCATGTGAACTTGGCCTCTGGATGGTGTCTTTTCATGCTGAGATGTGGGTAGGGTGGTCAGAGCAGCATTGTAACACTTTCTTACTTCTTTCCAGTCTCCTTGAACCGTGATCACTTTGCCATCTCGGCCAGGGAACTTCATAACCAAGTGTTTGGTGGAGATGATTGCTCCTAGGGCATTCAAAGACGGTCGTCCGAGTATGGCGTTGTATAGACTGGGACAATCTACTATTAAGAACTTGGCAGAGATGACCTTGCTCTCAGTTTTAGAACCGATCCTGAGTGTAGTCTGAAGGTATCGCTTGGGTTGAATCCTTTCTCCAGAGAAGCCCACCAGATCTCCTGAGTAGGGTAAGAGTGATTCTGGGGGTAGCGGTAGTTGGGTATAGGTCCTGTAGAAGAGGATGTCGGCTGAGCTGCCCTGGTCTACAAAGATGAGTCCGACATCGCCGTCTCCTATCAGAGATCGGATCATAAAAGGATCGTCATGGTCCACCACATCATCAAAAAAGTCTTCATCTGAGAAGGTGATGACCGGGTTTGGGAGTTTCTTTGTTACTATCTTCATGTCGGTTTGGTCTACACTGTAGACTTCCCGGAGGTGCCTCTTTCTTGCATTATTTGATGATCCTCCACCAGCAAATCCTCTTGAAATCATGTTGATTCTTACCCTCGGTGTGGTTTGGGTAGTGGGATTGCTGGGACCGGCTTTGTCATTCTTGTTGTCATATTCCTTGGGGGATGCAGAACGCTTCCGTTTCTTGTCATTCCCTCCATCTGGGCTGGGAGACCTCTTCCGTTCCTCATACTTTCGGTATCCTCCCTGTGACTGGTTCTTTTTTACGTAATGTCCAAGTCGGCCATCTCGGATGAGTTGCTCAATGAGATCTCGCAGTTGTATACATTCATCAGTATTGTGCCCATAACCTTCATGGAAAGAGTACTTGGACTTGTCTTTCTGAGCTGATGCTTTGAGTGCTGGGGGTTTGGGTATGTCAGCCAACTCAGTGTGCATTACTTCCTTCAGGATTTTTCCCGGGTTAGTGTTCAGGGGTGCATAATTATTGTATCGACCTTTGGGGGGCCGACGTTGGTCTTGCTGATGATGTCCTTTATCCTTCCCTTTATGTCGGTCATGATAGGAGTCTCGGTCCTGCCTTTGGTGAGTATCATGTTTGGCGGCTACGGCTAAATGAGCTTCTCGTCCCACGTACTTGTGCGAACGTTGTCTAAACTTCTCCATGGACCGGACTGACTCTTCTGATAAGGAGACTGCGAGGGGTGAACCTGGTGAGAGGGCCGATACGGCGCATACAAGCTGCACGTTCTCGGCTAGGTCCGGGATGAGGGCACACTCTTTGTAAAACCGGCATAGAAAAGTTCTAAGTGGTTCGTCTTTATTCTGCTTGACCTTGGCCAGCGTAAACTGATCCCTGGGAATTTCAGTGGAAATTGTAAACCGTCCCAGGAAGGTGTGCTGCATATCATCTCAGGAATCTATGGAACCCAAGGGGAGGGTTTTGAACCAGGCTAGGGCTTCTCTCTTCAGTGTCCTAGGGAACGAGCGGCAGATGACAACCTTGGGGCCACCAATGAAGAGCATCTCATTGGTGAAGGCGTCCAGATGTTTGACCGGGTCTATTGTGTCATTGAAGGATTCGATGGGAAGTGCTCTTCTGTACTGCTCGGGTACCTCGACTCGGACTAGCCTTTCGGAGAATGGATGCCTGAAAGGGGTTGGCTGGACCGTGGTTCTTAGCTGTTGGACCTCCTGATGGTCTCGGTCTTATGCCGGCCGAGACTGGATAGTCGGTTAAGGTTGATGTTGAGGGTTTATGTTGCGCTCTGAGTGTCTGAGGCGCTCCTCAAGGTGAATTACGGACGGGTCGCCAGCTGCCCTTGGGTGTAATTCGTGGGACTGGTGTTGGCGTTGCTCCTGAAGTTCTATGACCTGGGTCTCGAGGCGCAGAATAATTTCATCTTGGGGATCAGGCTGATGATCTCTTTCGCGCTGTTCGACTTCCATCTGAGGTTGTGAAGTCCCTTCTTGTTCAGCTAAACCGTCTCCGGCTCCGAGATCCTCCACCCATCCTTCGGGTGTTGGCTGAGGACGGAGCCGTGTTTGCTGACGACGTGTGGTGACCGTCATGCTGGAGAGGGGGAGGCCCTCCTTCTAGCGCCAAATGTTCTGGAGTAGAACTCGGACTTGGGTCTGAGTCAGCAGGAGAGAAGTCGGATCTGGATCCGGGTCGCAGAGGCTTGAATCTGAGTTGAACCCAGGGGGTGTACCTGCAAAGGGACTCCGACGCCCAAGTCAGACAAGTAAAATAGTCAAGGGATTGACTGAGTTAGATTGCGTACCTTATGATCTGTGAGTGTTCTCTATTTACAGGGGTCAGTCCTGTATAAATAGGGTAAGTGGGCATAAATATAAAAGGAGTAAGTATAGCAGATACAATTAAGTAATTCAAAGATATTATAACTATATGTCATAATTATAGATATCGTCATTAAATGTCATATAATTATAGATATGATAATTATATTGTATGTGGGCCATTTTGGCAATTTAGCCTTAGGTTAAGACCGTAACAGTTACATATAACCAGTGTTGGAAATTCGGGCTAACTGACCCGACCCGATGCGGGTAGTGGGCTTTATCGGGTTGGACTAAAAAGCTTGGAAGTTATTCGGGCTTCTAAAATAATTGTCTGAGCCCTATAATTTTTGTGGGTTTTTGCAGGAAGCCCGGTTTTTTTGTAGGTTTTTGCGGACTATCTGACCTTTTGCAGGTAGCGGACTTTATCGAGTCGGGCTAAAAAGCTCGGGAGTTATTCGGGCTTAAAAAATAAGTGCCCGAGCCCTACATGGTTGCAGGCTTTTGTTGGCCGGCCCGATCAAGCTAACCCATTTTTCTGACTCTACCAATAACATAATCCTTCAATTTGGCTTATAATTGTGATATTTTATGGTTTTTTATAAGATTCTAGATCATCTTAATTTGAATCTATCTATTTATTTTATACTATATTTTCCAAGAATCACCATTAACTTCTGGGCTTTTAAGGACCAGTTCCATTTTCCATATTCACTAAATGTTATGTCTGGTAATCACCTTATTTGTGACTATTTGTAAAGCTTGTACTCTTTTGAGTTCATGTTGTAGCTAATAAAAATACATTTTTCACCTTCATTGTTGAATTTCTTCTCATGCTAGTTGGGGACATTAGCATATGGTATACACCAATAAACTTTAAAGTGCCAAATTGAGGTATTATTCCATGACATTATTATGCATCTCACCATGTCTAATGATTGCTATCTTTTTCCTTTCAAGTTTCAACTACTTCATTATGCTAGGAAGTACATCATATGTAAGTTAGTGTTGAAATTTCATGTTGTTTGTAACATCCCAGGTTTTTCTGTAGGATTTGTATAATAGAAAAAATTAATAAAATAATAGAAAGGAGATATAGGAACATATTTTATCAGAAAATGACCTTCGAAATAGAGAAAACGAGATAAATAGCGAAAATGGGAACCAGGATGTAAATCGAGACAAGGCAGTCAGGCTTGGGGCCCGAGGAAGCAGAAACTCACAGAGAGAAATGGAACCTAAAGAGACACATGGCGCATAGTGGAATAGGTCAAAGGAGTAGGTTGATTGAATAATGCTAAATAGTACTAAATAATGTTAAATATTGTCTAAATAGTACCCGAATAGTGACTAGGGTCATGTTAAGACAAACTCACTCCTAAGGTTTTTAATGTAGTCAAACCATTAAGTTGAGATGATCACAGAAGCAAGTCTGAGATGCATCTTGTTATTTACTAACTATGTGCTCAAGTTTGTGGCAGAATTTCTAGACTTTAAATTTGCAGAAAATGATCAGAAAGGGAAGCTCAAAGACCATCTTTGAGGACATAAAGCATAGAAGTCAGAATCAAAGATATGCCAAGACTAAAGTCTTAAAACAAAAGTGTTGAGCAATGAAGAGATTCAAAGTCAGCTTGAGATGTTGACTCAAGAATAGATGCAGACTCAGCTTGAGACATATGATCAGATAAGATACTCATACACAAACTCAAAAGAAGGAACAAAGGTCAGATACAATATCTGCTAAGAGATGAGACCCAGTCTTAGCTTCAGAATCAATAAGAAGATTAGACGAGAAGATGATGAACAAGGAAGAGACTCTAGATCAGCTTGAGACGCAAGCTCAAAGATCAGATGTAGACATCAGACTCAGAAACATGATAAAGATATCAATGCAAGACGCAACTTCAGACTCAGCTGAAAGATGCAAGTCCAAAGAGTGAGCAAGAGTCAAATGAAAGGACATTGTACGCTGACACAGTAACAGTGCGCACAGAAGAACAATTTATTTCTTAACAGAAAAGCTCCTCTCTCCTTCCAACGGCTCTTAACGGTCAGAAACGACTAGTTTTCATTTGAATTAAATGCTGGGAGCCAACAATGAAGAAGAGAGAGACCGCGCTTCCTATTGAACATTTTTCTGCATCTCATCTTACATCTCAAGTCTGTTTCATCTTCAGATCCCATCTCAACTTGAGATCAACTAGTAGTCTCACTAATTCTCTTTAAGGTCTTAACCTTTTATCCTTGTAAAATAGAAGTCTTACCTATCTATACTCACTGTCTATCCATACATTGTATGTTGTAAGCTAGACTCATCAATATCTTTTCAACATTGTAACTAGTCTCAATTGAGATAGGAAAGAGCCTAGTCTCAGTGTGAGTGATTGAGCGCCCTGAAGAGGCTGTAAGAATACTTGTGACTCAGCCAAGATAGGAGTGCTTAAGCTTGGTGTGAGGGACGTCCTGAAGAGGCTGTAAGAATACTTGTAATTGACAGGGTTGTCAGTAGTGGAAATCTCACAAGTTTGTGGGGATTGGACGTAGCCCAAGGAGTGGGTGAACCGGGATAAGATCTATGTGCATTTCTCTTCCTATCTCTTTATTTATATTGCACATCTCATGTCTCAAATCAGTTTGCTAAAACAACTTAAATATATTCAAAGAAAACCAAGTCTAGTAACTAAAGAATCATCTCTACTTGGTTACAGAATTGTTGTTAAAGGTTGAGATTACTTCTCATCTAACTCATTTGAGACTCCAAGTTATCAGACTTGAGATCACGTCTTAGCTTGAATTCAAGTCTGTTTTCAGGAACATTATTTTAAAGTCTCTATTCAACCCCCCTTCTAGAGACATCCAACCAACTTCAGTTGGTATCAGAGCTCGACCTCTTTGGGGTTGAGCACACCTACGTGTGAAGAGGAAAAGATCCATGGCTGGACCAAGCGCAAGTTTGTTCATTCCTGAAGGAGCATCCACCAACATGCCTCCTGCCTTTGATGGAACAGATTACTATTACTGGAAGGACATAATAAGATTGTTCATTGAATCTCAACATGATGACCTATGGGAAATTATTGAGTTGGGTCCTTATGTACCCTACATCACAAATGAACTAGGTCTAAGAGAAGCAAATCCTAGAGAATCATGGAAAAATGCTGAAAAGGCCAGATACGTTCTCAACTCAAGTGCCAAATACCTACTCACCTGTGCATTAAGCCGTAGTGAGTATGATAAGGTAGCTGGCTGTGCACAAGCAAAAGAGATATGGGATGCGCTTGAAGTAGAACATGATGGCACAAACCAAGTCAAGGAAGCCAAAAACAACATACTGGTTAGACAGTATGAGCTCTTCAAGATGAATGAAGATGAAGGCATTGAAGATATGGTGAGACGGTTCACAGTCATTACCAATGACCTTAAATCCTTGGGAAGGACCTACTCAAATCAAGATATGGTGAGGAAGATCTTAAGGAGTCTGCCCAAGCCTTAGAGACCTAAGGTCACTGCAATCCAGGAAGCTAAGGATCTCAGCACCCTCAGATTAGATGAGCTCCTGGGATCTCTCAAAGTCCATGAGTAGGAGCTGATGGAAGAAGATCTCATCAGACGTCCAAAGTCAATTGCTCTGAAAGCCTCAGCAAGCAATACCAAAGGTAAGAAGGTAAGCTCATCTCAACAGGTCTCACTTAATTCATCTCATGACATAGATAGTGAAGAAGATGATGATGAGACTGAGATGGGTAATGAGCTAGCTTTCATCTCAAGAAAGATCAGACGCATGTGGAAAGCAAGAGGAAGTGGAAGACGAAGGTTCCCTTCCAGAAGAGGAGAAATTAAAAATGAAAAGAAAGGATAGATCATCTGTTATGAGTGTAACAAGCCTGGGCACATCAAGTCTGAGTGTCCTCAACTCAGAAAGGAAACAAAGAAAAGCCCAAAGAAGAAAGCAATGATGGCCACATGGGATGACACAGAAGAGGATAAGAGTCAAGATGATGAATCTGCAAATCTGTGTTTCATGGCTGATGGAGACTCTTCAGATGAGGAGGTATATGAATCTTACTCTGATCTCTCTTTCAGTGAACTTAAGTCTTCCTTTGAAAATCTTTTGTATGATTCAAATCTTCTTGCCTCCAAGAGCTCTTTATTAAAATCTAAGCTAAGCTCAGCTCTTGAGAAGGTCAAGTTCCTTGAACAAGAAAATGAAAATTTGAATCACAAAAACAATAATCTCATGTTGTCTCCCATGAGACTGTCTGAACTTATCAAGGCAAAGACTCAAGCTCATTCTGAGCTGGAATCAAGAAACCTTCTTGAAGAAAATAAGAAACTTAGAATTCAAAATAGAATTCTCATAGATGATCTAGCAAAATTAGTAAAAGGAACAAAAAACCTTGAGAGATTAATTGGATCTCAACAAGGAATTTTTGACAAAACTGGATTAGGCTATGAGCAGTCTTCACGTGAAGTATGTTACAAGGATTTCTTTGTTCCAGCAAGAAAAAAGAAAAGAGAAAGGTGTTATTGCTGCAGTAAATTTGTCCATAAGACTTCAGATTGCTACATGAGACAAGTAGCAACAAAAAGGAAGGTTACTAACCATCTAGGACCTAAATACAAATGGGTACCTAAAAACAAATCTCTTTGTGTAACAGATGTGCCTGGCAACAGCAAGATCAAAAAAGATGTGGGTGCTGGACAGTGGATGTTCAAGACACATGACAGGGGACAAAAGCAAGTTCCTGTCACTTAAAGAGAAAGCTTTAGGGGTTGTCTCATTTGGAGACAACAACAAAGTCCAGATCAAAGGCATAGGTAAAATTGGTAAGACAAACTCAGCTTAGATTGAATATGTCTACTTTGTTGAAGGTCTGAAACATAATTTGCTGAGTATTTGTCAATTGTGTGATAATTGTTATCATGTTAATTTTTAACCCACTTTCTGTGAGATCATAGACTCAAAGACTGGAAAAATCATTTTCTCTGGAAAAAGAAATAAAAATCTATACTCAGTCTCACTTGAGAGCCTATCTGATGTCACCTGTCTCATGTCTCATGACCATGAGAAGTGGTTATGGCACAAGAGAGTTGGACATATTAACATGAGAACTACAAGTCAACTTGCAAATCAGTCTTTTGTCAGAGGTTTACCAAAAGTAAAATTTGACAAAGACATGATATGTGAGTCTTGCATAAAAAGCAAGCACAACAAATCAAGTTTCAAACCTAAGTCTCATGTCACCACCACCAGACCTCTTGAGATCCTCCACATTGATTTGTTTGGACCAACTAAGACTGCCAGTCTTAGTGGTAAAAAGTATGGTTTTGTAATAGGGGATGATTATTCAAGATACACCTGGGTTCTCTTCCTTTCTCAGGAAGATGAGTCTTATGAATCCTTTAAAATATTTTGCAAAAAGATTCAATCTGAGAAGGGGTATGGGATTGGTGCTGTGAGAAGTGACCATGGAGGAGAATTTGAGAATGCTAAGTTCAAGAATTTCTTTGACAAAAATAGCATCACTCATAACTTCTCATGTCCAAGAATACCCCAACAGAATGGTGTAGTTGAGAGAAAGAATAGGACTCTTCAAGAGATGGCAAGAACTTTGTTTTGTGACTCTGGTATTGAAAAATACTTTTGGGCAGAAGTTGTAAACACTTCTTGCTATATTATAAACAGAGTTACCATAAGAAAGATTTTGAACAAAACTCCATATGAATTATGGAAAGGAAGAAAACCCTCAATCTCTTACTTTCATGTGTTTGGATGTGACTGTTACATCCTAAACACAAAAGATCAGTTGGGAAATTTTGACTCAAAGTCTGACAAGGTAATTTTTCTTGGAGATTCCCTTACCTCCAAAGCTTATAGGGTTTATAATCTAAGAACAAAAACTACTGAAGAATCTGTGCATGTGGTTTTCAATGAGATACAGGACAATTCACAGAAGAATGTAGATGAAGAGATTGAAGAAATGATGGGAGAATTAGAGATCTCAACTCAAGAAGCTGAGGAAAGATCCTCACCAGAACAGATGCACATGAAAACTCCCCAATCTGAACCAAGAAGAGAAGCTCAGACTGAGACCTGAAGGTCAGCTCAGACAGGATCTCACAGAAGTCTCCAACCTCAGATGGACAATAACTCTAAAGCTGAAGACAAGCTTGAAGAACAGATAGAGACTAGAAGAACAAGACAAGGAGCACTTGAGACTCAGAATGTGCACGCATCTGAACTGCCCAGAAGCTGGAGATTGGTGAGATCTCATCCAAGAGATCAAATTATTGGAGAGACCTCAGATAGGGTGAGAACTAGATCATCATTCAGAAATGCAGAAAATATGATGGCTCTCCTATCTGAGATAGAGCCAAAAGATATCTAGGAAGCTCTTGATGATGAATCTTGGATCAAAGCAACGGAAGAAGAACTCAACCAGTTTGACAAAAGCAAAGTCTGGGATTTGGTTCCTCCACCATCTCATCAATCCATAATTGGAACCAGATGGGTCTTCAGGAACAAACTCAATGAAAAAGGCAAGGTTATGAAGAACAAAGCAAGACTGGTAGCACAGGGATACAACCAACAAGAAGGTATAGACTATGATGAGACCTTTGCTCCAGTGGCCAGACTTGAGGCCATCAGAATCCTCTTAGCCTTTGCAGCTCACAAAGACTTCAAGATCTACCAAATGGATGTGAAGAGTGCATGCTTGAATGGAGTTATTGAAGAGGAAGTCTATGTGAGACAGCCCCCTGTGTTTGAAGATCCACACCATCCAGAATATGTGCTCAGACTCAAGAAAGCATTGTATGGTCTCAAACAAGCTCCTAGAGCTTGGTATGATAGACTGAGTATATTTCTAGTTGAGAATGGCTTTACAAGAGGATAGATTGACACCACATTATTCAAAAGGGAGTATAACAAAGACCTATTAATTGTTCAAATTTATGTAGATGATATTGTCTTTGGATCAACTAATGAATCTCTTTGTCAAGAATTCTCAAGTCTCATGCAGGGAGAGTTTGAGATGAGTCTGATGGGTGAGCTGAGATTCTTCCTTAGCTTACAAATCAAACAACAATCTAATGGCATATTCATCTATCAAGAAAAATATGCAAAGGATCTGTTGACAAAATTCAAGATGAATGATGCCAAGCCAATGAAGACTCTCATGCATCCCTCAACTCAGATTGACAAAGATGAGAAGGGTAAGTCAGTCTCAGAAAAGTTGTACAGAGATATGATTGGATCTCTTATGTACCTAACTGCTAGTAGGCCTGATATTCAGTATGCCGTAGGGATATGAGCTAGATACCAATCTGATCCTAAAGAATCTCATCTGACAGCTGTGAAGAGAATCTTTAGATATTTAATTGGAATAACTAATCTTGGTCTTTGGTATGAGAAAGGATCTAGTTTTGATCTTGTAGGCTATAGTGACGCTGACTTTGCTGGAGACAAGATGGATAGGAAAAGCACAAGTGGAAATTGCCAGTTCCTAGGAAAGTGTCTCATCTCATGGTCTTTCAAGAAGCAAAACACAACAGCCTTATCCACCACTGAAGTTGAATACGTCTCAGCTGCAACATGTTGTACACAGATCTTATGGATGAAGTCTCAAATGCTTGATTATGCACTAAGGTACTCTAAAATCCCAATCTTTTGTGATAACACTAGTGCTATTAATATTGCAAAAAATCCTATACATCACTCAAGATCCAAGAACATAGACATTAAGCACCACTTTATAAGAGATCACGTTCAAAAAGGAAATATTGAGATAATCTTTGTTGATACTAAAAATCAATTGGCTGATATTTTTACTAAACCTCTAGTGGAAGAAAGATTTGTTGAAAATTTGAAACTGTTGAATATGTGTGCCTTTGACTAAGTGTCAAAAATATATTTGCATTGCATGTCATTAGATCCAGAGATGAGATGTGCTCTAAGACTCAATCTAAAGTAAGACATGTCTCATAACAAGAGACGTTATAACAGACTGTCTCATCATAACGTCTCAAGAATCAATGAGACATTATGAGAGAGAACATCTTAATAAAACATCTCAAACGTCAAAAGAGACGTTACCTGAGAGTGCCTCTCAACCGTTGCCAACGACTAGTAAAGCACAGAACGGTAACTTCCTGAAACACACGCTCCACTAGCCGTTACGTATAAAAAGGAGTGTCCAACCACCTTCAACCGCTCATTAATTGCCCACTAAGCCACTTCTCTCTCTCTTTCATCTTAGAATCTCTGATTCTATAAAAGGCAAAACCTCATCTCAACTTCATCTTCCTCAATGCGCATCAAAGTAACCGCTCTCAAACTCCCCTACTCTGATATCTCATCTTCATCCTCCTCACTAGAACTAAACATGTCTTCCTCCAACTCATCTGAAGCCATGGGAAGCATCCATTCTAGCCAAGAACACCTGAGCAGGTCACCCTTACCACAACCAAGTACTGACTCTGAGACCACACAAACTCAAACCCAACCTTCATCATCCTCCAAATCCACCTCGTCTAAGAAAAGCACCCCTCTTCGCAGTAGACCAAATTCTCAAAGAATAGCATCTCATGTCGCTCAAACCTCTACTCCAAAGGCTCCAAAATCACTTGTCCACATTGATCTCACTCAACCAGAACCTCCTAAGAAGGGAAAAGAGAAGGTTACTGAAGAAAGCAAAGGAAAGAAGTTGTCTTTCCAATCTGATTTATTTGAGAATGCTGATGTAGAGGATAAGTTCACAAAGAAGTTCACAAAAAAGAAGATTGTGATTGGAAGGGTCATTGCACTTGACGAACTGAAGGAAGAAGACTGGGACATTAGTCCCTATCTTAGGAAGCAAGGGTGGGAAGACTATCTATGCATGAAAGAGCCAGTCTTTCCCAAGATGACTCGTGCATTCTACGCTGCTTGCTCTACTACCAAGGGAGCCTCTCAAGGGCTACCTCATGTTGTGGCAAACCTCAGAGGTGTCCACATTGAACTTACGGAAGAGACCCTGGGAGCAATCATCAAGGCCCTAGTTGCTGGGAACAGGATCTATAATGAAGACCAGTGGTGGAATCACCTGGGGATTCTAGTTGAGAACGTTGGCTCATCTCTTTTCAAAGATGCTACCATCAGCAACAATGCCTCATCTCTTAATCTCTTCAGAAAATTTCTTTTCCATTTGGTTGCCAAATATATCATGCCTCAGGCTGGAACATTTAACAAAGTTTACTCTGCTAACCTTATGGTAATGTACCATTTAAAGCATGGGATGGCCTTAAATCTTCCTTTTATCATTCTCAAGCATATGGAACGTGCTTTCAACAACGTAAAGGTTTCTGCATCTCTTCCCTTTGGAAAGCTGACCACGAAGATCATGAAGCATTTCAAGGTAGATCTAAGTGGCTGTGAAGAGACAAAGGAGAAGCTTGGGTACATAGGCAAGGCCAATCTCAAGTCACTCAACTTGGATGGTAAGTCTGTTCCTCCTCCAACCTTTCAAATTGATGTTCCCATTGTCATTCCCCCTACTAAACAAGCATCCCCTTCTTTTAATATGTCTGAGACAGAGAAAAAAAGAAGAAAAAGAAGACTGTGAAAGAAGGAACTGAGGAATCTCAAGACAAAGATGAGGTTCCAAGAAAGGAGAAGAAAAGAAAAGAACAACCTTCAGTCTCTACTGAGACTGAGACAAGGAAGAAAAAGAAAAAGAAGACAAGGTCTGATCATGTCTCTTTTGCTCTCACTCAGCCTGATCCTCAACCCTTACAAATTGAAGAAACTTGAAGAGATGATCTCATCCCTGAGACTGAAGAACCAACACCTCAAACCCAGTCTCAGCAAATCTCACCTCATCAGACTCCACCTCCATCTCCTCATCAGATTGTTAGGAATATGCACTAGAGACTTATATGTTTATGAACATCCATCACTTGTATCATGTTATTTTATAAAGGCAACTTATTCTTTTAGAATAAAATTAATGTCCTTATAATAGTAAGCTCAAATTTCATATGAACTCAAGTAGATGACTTGATCGTGAGATCTTATGAAGAACTATTCTTAAATAGTCCCTAGTCAAGTATCATCTTAGGACAAAGATACATTTAGACTAGTATGTCAGTTCATTGATGATCACATCTCAAGGATCATGGATATGAGATATCATGTGTTCACATAGGTACACATTAAGAGTAATGGTGTACTGGACAGACCCACCTTAAGAACGTTGCATGGATTGTTACATAAATGTCATGAACGTTTCTTAAATTAATAAGTGTTATATGAAGTCCTTCGACCTGAAATCACTACGATTCCTACATAAGAGATTATATGTTTTAATTATCATCAAACGTTACCTGTAACAGGGTAATCATAAAGTTGGTTTTTGGACATATAATAAATAATGTGGTGGAATGTGAGTGCCCTAGATGGGATTTGTCCCTCCTATGTAACAGGAGTTATATCTGTAGGCCTCTTGATAAAGTGAGACTGCAAAATGCATGGCCATGCTCAAGAGGATAAACATGAGATGTTTATTTTCTGAACAGTCTACTTGGGGATCAAGAAAACATAAATTGAACTATACAAGGTTGACACAATCCATGCCCTCGTGTTCAATTAGATATTTGGACAAAGGGACAAATAATATAAATTATTATCATAAAATAGGATTTATCAAAATTATTGATAATCTCAATATTTGGATAGTGATGTGTTGTTAGATACCGCTCACTATTTATGATATTAAATATAAAAGGGGTTTTATTTTAATATCATAACCAAATATTAAAAGCCTATTGGGTCACACGCATACAACATGCCACTAGGAAAGGATAATAATTCTAATTTAATTTAATTAGAATTATAACCTAATGGGTCAGGCCCATAAGTGTGAGGGTTAAGTGAGTGAGGGGGTAAATCCCTAGCCACCACTTTATAAATAGAGCATGAGATGCACTACCCTATGCACATAAGCAATCGCCTTTTACTCTCTAAGGCTACTAGCAGAGTTGAGGAGGGTTTCCTAGTTCGGCTGTTGGCGTGGACACCATTAGAGACATGGCTGTTATTGCCTCGTTCATAATCCGAATAAGGTACGACCTTTAATTTTAATACCTTTTATGCCTTGATTCATTTTTTCGCAAAACGATTATAACAAGGGAGGGAATCCATTTATTTCCGCTGCACCCTGACCACATGCTTGATTCCCTTTCAGTTGGTATCAGAGCGTTGTTTTGCGATAAGCACGTTTTAGGCTTTTAATCGTTTTGAATATGTTGATATTCTATTTTTCTGCTGAAAAATGCAGTCTGTGCGTCGAACGCTATTACCTGCGCTTCATCTGCGCTGGGCGCAAGTGAAGCACAACATACAAGATTTTGAATCTCGAACCTGCATTTCACTCATGCTGAGCGCAAGAAAAGCGCATGTGAAGCGGAAGTGAAGCGCAGGTGAAGCGCAAATTACTGAATCTAAAACTGGAACCTGCGCTTCACCCACTCTAGGCGCAGATGAAGCGCAAGTTCGTGTTTCAATTATTTTGATTCCTTTATTGATTGTTATATGTGCGATGTATATATATTTATATATTGTTATGTTGGAGGGTCCCTTGGAACATAAAGAGTTCATGTCTTGGGCGTCAAATATTGGCTGCAATAAACATGCCACTTATCAATTTGCTGACAAGAACGTGTTCGAATGATACGAGGGACTTACCTGTTTACAGGTTCGTGAAGTATTCGTTTGATGCGAGACACTTATTGATGATTGGTCTCGTGCTACACTGCGTAGTGTGTTTTTCGTATGCGCGTTATCAAACCTCGCTCAATATATACATCTGATTATATCACTTGTTTTACAATCAAATTGGATGTTTGTGTTGCATGATGATTGGTTATGGCCTTAGTTGTTTTAATTTAAATACGACCTGCGTGTCGTGCCTTACCTCTTAACATTCCTCTTGTAATTCTCTTCTCATCTCTATCCCCTCGTATGTTAAACGAGGTTTCTTCTTGTTATGTAATGTAACCGGGAGGACATGGAGCATGGATTCAGTGGGAGATTTGGAGAGCTCAAGATTATATACAAGATTATATAGTTGATGTAATTTTGTATTTGTTTTTAGGAGGCCATAACCATATTATGTATTTGTATGAGATGCATGCTTGTATGTTAAATGGTTTAACAATGAATAAAATTAAAGCGATCAAATCCCTCAATGCTCGTGTGCCTTCCAATGAATGACACACGTCAAGACTAGAATCGATTAAGTGTGGGTCTACCAAAGCAGGGTACATTTATCTATTCTAGTGAGACACGATAGGATAAAAGTAGTATCCGATTGTCAACCGTTGGTCTTTGATTGGGTATATTCAATAGGATTAAAAAAACCCAAAGGCACTAATATTAAGTCATGTTTTGCCTTCCAATGTATGGCACTCGTCGAAGCTAGAATCGATTAAGTGTGGGTCTGCCAAAGCAGGGTGCATTTATCTATTCTAGTGAGGCGCGATGGGATAAAAGTAATATCCAATTGCCAATCATTGGGTTTTGACTTAACTAGGTATATTCAATAGGATTGAAAAACCTAGAGGCACTAAGTTAGGCATTGATTCATAAGATGAATTAGAATAAGAGTTATTCACCTAACTATCCAAGAGTTGTATGAGATACAATTGGAAAACATGTTCCTACCTAAATAACCTTTCCTTAAGCGATCGACCAAAGATGACTTAAAATTAGGTGAAATATGGATCTTGGCCCACTAGAAAATCTAGTGATGGGATTTTCTGATTCTTTATATTGAGGGTACTTATTTTGAATCAAAATAGTGGGAGGCATATTTATTTAAAGACCTTATTAAATATGTTTGTTATATGATACTTATGTGCATTATTACCTTGGCAACGAACACAACAATTAACTTTTATTGCGATCTGTCCTTGAGAAGGACAAACTGTCTGGAATTAATTTTCTAGGCTGGTATAAGACCTAAGGATTGTCCTTAGGAAAGGTTGTATGTCTTGGAAGAGCCTGTTCCTGAAACACCCGCTGCAAATGCTTCGAAAGCTGACAAAGATGCTTTTAGAAAGCATCTGGATAATGCTCTCGATATAGGTTTCCTTATGCTTGCTACCATGAATGCTGAAAACAACATGAGAACATGGAGGCGTACAATATGATTGTACATTTAAAGAGACTTTATCAAGGCCAAATTAGGCATGAACGATTTGAAGTCTCAGAGGCACTTTATCAATGTAGACTGGCAGAGGGAAGCCCTATAGGTGCTCATGTACTCAAGATGATTGGGTACATTGAAAAACCTAGAAAGGCTTGGATTCCCATTAAGCCAAGAGTTGGCCACTGATCTTGTCCCGCAATCGTTGCCGGATAGCCATAGTCAATTCGTCATGAATAACAACATGAATGAATTTGACAAACCACTGCCAGAATTGCTGAACATGTTAAGAACAGCTGAGCAAAACATTGATAAAGGTAAAGGAAAGGCCATGTTGATGGTCAAACCTAGAAAAAGGCAAGGGCAAGAAGAAGTTCAAGTAGCCCTATTTCAAACCAAAGGACAAAGGCAAAGATAAGCCTAGTACCTCTGTTTTGAAGCCTATAGGCAGGATAGCTAAGGAAGGAAAGTGTTTCCATTGTGGCCAATAAGGACATTGGAAACTGTGCAAAGTACCTGGAGGAGATTAAGAAGAAGGGAAGTGAGACTTCTGCTTCAGGTATTTATGTTATAGAAGTCAATTTGCCTACTTCTGCATCTTGGGTTTTGGATATCGGATGTGGATCTCACATTTATGTGAATGCGTAGTATCTAAAAGGAGTAGGTCATTGGCTAAAGGATAAGTCGACCTACGTGTGGGAAATGGAGCAAGAGTTGCTGCCTTAGCCGTAGGAACATATTATTTAACTTTGCCAACTGGACTAGTTATTGGACTAAATAATTGTTATTTTGTGTCTGCCATTAGTGGGAATATTATTTCCGTTTCTTGTTTAGACAAGAGTGGTTTTTCATTCATAATAAAGAACAATAGTTGTTCAATTTATTTGAGTGATTATTTTATGGTTATGCAAATTTGAACAATATTAAGTGTCTGTCTATAACATAAGTACTAAGAGGGTCCAAACAAATGATTTGAACCCAACTTATCTTTGGCATTGTCACTTGGGCCACATAAATGAGAAACACATATCCAAACTCCATAAAGATTGCTATTTGGAATCTTTTGATTTTAATTAAATAGAGCATGTGAATTTGTTTATTGGGGAAGATGAACAAAACCCCATTCACCGAAAAGGTGAAAGGGCTGGTGATCTTCTTGGTCTCATACATAGTGATGTATGTGGGCCCATAGGCACAATGGCTAGAGGAGGTTTTCAACACTTCATCACTTTTACTGATGATTTCAGTAGACATGGATTTGTGTATCTGATGAAACACAAATCTGAGTCCTTTGAAGAATTCAAGGAATTTAAGAATGAAGTACAAAACCAACTTGGCAAGACTATTAAAACACTTCGATAAGATCGAGGTAGAGAATAATTAAGCCAACAATTTGATGACTATCTAAGAGAGTGTGGGATAACATCTCAACTCACTCCTCCTGAAACACCTCAATGTAATGGAGTTTCAGAGAGGAGAAATCGAACTCTATTAGATATGGTTCGATCTATGATGAGTCATACTGATCTCACCGACTCCCTTTTAGGGTCATGCTTTGTTAACAACAGCCTTCACACTAAACCGTGTTCCATTTAAGGTTGTCATAAAGACACCATATGCGATATGGACTGGGAAGCGACCTAGTATGCCTTTTATGAAGATTTGGGGTTGTGAAGCTTATGTGAAACTCCAAGTTTCAGATAAACTAGGACACAAATCAGATAAGTGCTTATTTTGTGGGATACCCAAAAGAATCTAAGGGTTACTACTTCTATAATCCTAGCGAAGGCAAAATGTTTGTCGCTAGGACTGCTGTATTCTTAGGGAAGGAATCTGTCTCTAAGAAAATGAGTGGGAGGAAAGTAGAACTTGAAGAAATTCAAGTACCACAGAATAACAATGAGTCAATAATGGAACAAGAGCAGATACCACAAAGTATTGTGGATCCACCTGCTCAAGTAGCGCAAGACTTGCGTAGGTCAGACAGGGTACGTCACCAACCTGAGAAATATGGGTTCCATGTGTCTCAGGAAGGCGATGTATTGCTAATGGATCAAGATGACCCAATGACTTACCAAGAAACTCTTTTGAGTCCAGAATCTGAGAAATGGCTTGATGCCATGAGATCTGAAATGGATTCAATGTACACTAACAAGGTATGGACCTTGATTGAGCCACCCGAAGGGATAAAAGCCATGGGGTGCAAGTGGGTTTTCGAAAGGAAACTTACATGGATGGTAATGTAAGTACCTTTAAATCACGGTTGGTGGCTAAGGGTTTCACGCAAATTCATGGTGTAGACTATGATGAAACCTTTTCCCCAGTTGCCATGCTCAAATTTGTTTGGATCTTGCTTACTATTTGCAACTTACCATGATTATGAAATCTGGCAAGTGGATGTCAAGACAGCCTTCCTAAATGGAAGCCTTCTTGAACATGTGTATGTGATTCAACCTGAAGGTTTTGTTATACCTAAAGGTATGTAAGTTGCAACGATCCATTTTTGGATTAAAGCAAGCTTGTAGAAGCTGAAATCTTCGTTTTGATGAAGCTGTTAAAGCAGTTTGGTTTCATTAAAAGTGAAGATGAACCTTGTGACTACAAAATGGTTAGTGATAACATAGTGGTTTTTCTGGTTTTGTATGTAGATGACATACTCTTCATAGGAAATGACATTCCTACCCTCCAGTCTATAAAGATTTGGTTAGGAGATTGTTTTTCTATGAAAGATTTGGGCGAAGCAACCTATGTGTTAGGTATCAGGATCTATAGAGATATATCATTACTTGGCCTAAATCAAAGTACATGCATAGACAAGGTGTTAAAAGCGGTTTAACACGCAAGATTCTAAGAAGGGAATTTTGCCTATGTCACATGGTATAAGCCTATCTAAGGCTCAATCTCCTTCCAGTAAAGAAGGGAGAGATTGCATGAATAAGATTCCTTATGCATATGCTATAGGTTCTATCATGTATGCCAAGTTGTGTACTCGACCAGACATATCATATGCTTTAAGCATGACTAGCAGATACCAGTCTGATCCCGGTAAAGGTCACTGGGCAGAAGTCAAGAACATCCTTAATTACTTGAGAAGAACTAAGGATTTGTTCTTGATATATATATGGCGCTGTGGAAGAGCTACTTGGAAAGGTCACACTAATGCTAGCTTCCAAACCCACAAAGATGATTCAAGATCGCAATCAGGTAATGTGTTTTGTTTGAATGGTGGCACTGTGAACTGGAAAAGTTCCAAGCAGGAAACAGTCGCTGATTCTACCACACTAACAAAACCCTTGTGCAGCAGAAGTATGAAGGGCACACTAGATCATTAGGCATAAGAGTTATGTCTGAGTGTCTTTAGTGCAAGTTGGAGATTGTTAGGAATATGCACTAGAGACTTATATGTTTATGAACATCCATCACTTGTATCATGTTATTTTATAAAGGCAACTTATTCTTTTAGAATAAAATTAATGTCCTTAGAATAGTAAGCTCAAATTTCATAAGAAATCAAGTAGATGACTTGATCGTGAGATCTTATGAAGAACTATTCTTAAATAGTCCCTAGTCAAGTATCATCTTAGGACAAAGATACATTTAGACTAGTATGTCAGTTCATTGATGATCACATCTCACGGATCATGGATATGAGATATCATGTGCTCACATAGGTACACATTAAGAGTAATGGTGTACTGGACAGACCCACCTTAAGAACGTTGCATGGATTGTTACATAAATGTCATGAACATTTCTTAAATTGATAACTGTTATATGAAGTCCTTCGACCTGAAATCACTCTGATTCCTACATAAGGGATTATATGTTTTAATTATCATCAAACATTACCTGTAACAGGGTAATCATAAAGTTGGTTTTTGAACATATAATAAATTATGTGGTGGAATGTGAGTGCCCTAGATGGGATTTGTCCCTCCTATGTAACAGGAGTTATATCTGTAGGCCTCTTGATAAAGTGAGACTGCAAAATGCATGGCCATGCTCAGGAGGATAAACATGGGATGTTTATTTTCTGAACAGTCTACTTGGGGATCAAGAAAACATAAATTGAACTATACAAGGTTGACACAATCCATGCCTTGTGTTTAATTAGATATTTGGACAAAGGGACATATCATATAAATTATTATCATAAAATAGGATTTATCAAAGTTATTGATAATCTCAATATTTGGATAGTGATGTATTGCTAGATACCGCTCACTATTTATGATATTAAATATAAAAGGAATTTTATTTAATATCATAACCAAATATTAAAAGCCTATTGGGTCACACACATACAACATGCCACTAGGAAAGGATAATAATTCTAATTTAATTTAATTAGAATTATAACATAATGGGCCAGGCCCATAAGTGTGAGGGTTAAGTGAGTGAGGGGGTAAAACCCTAGCCACCACTTTATAAATAGAGCATGAGATGCACTACCCTATGCACATAAGCAATCGCCTTTTACTCTCTAAGGCTACTAGCAGAGTTGAGGAGGGTTTCCTAGTTCGGCTGTTGGCGTGGACACCATTAGAGATGTGGCTGCTATTGCCTCGTTCATAATCCTAATAAGGTACGACCTTTCGTTTTAATACCTTTTATGCCTTGATTCATGTTTTCGCAAAACGATTATAACAAGGGAGGGAATCCATTTATTTCCGTTGCACCTTGACCACATGCTTGATTCCCTTTCAAAGATGATCACCCAAACTTCACCATCCCCCATCACCAAGGTTGCGGCTGAAGCTCTTGCTAGTTTGGACAAGTAAACGACTACCACAACACCTGAGGTTATGCAAGAGCAAGGGACTGCTGAAATTGAGACTGAGGAAGCACCTGTCTCTAAAAAAAGACCCCTGTGCAGTATGAACCTTCTCATTCCTTTCCAACATCTTTACCTACACCAGGAAAATTCTTTGTTGACTCCCTGTTCAGCTTTCCTCAGCCAAAGTATGATCAATCAACCCCTCCACCTGCACCACCATATGCTCCATCATCTGAACCCTCTATTCCAACTCATTTATCTGATTCAGTTAATACATTCCTCAACCAACTTCAAAGGGAACAACAGCAACAGTAGGATCTAAGCACCAAAACTGAGCAAAACCAGAAGAAGATCCTCAAGAGACTAAAGAAACACAAGAAGAGGCAAAAGGCTTTTCTCAATGGGCTTGACACAGTTCTTCAAGCCATGCATGCTTCCAATGAATTTCACAAGAAGATGAATCTTCATCTTTCCAATCTGCCTCCTCTTCCCGAGTTTCCATAGACCGTGCTTAGACCTTCTGCATCTACTTCTGACTCATCCTCTTCCCTTTCTAGCTAGCTAGACTAGTTTTTACTTTTGATAATGGCAAAAGGGGGAGTGTTGGTTAGGTTCTTGAAACCTGATGTGATGTGAATCCAAGGTGGGGCGGGCAAGGGAGTGCATGGCTGATTAGTATTATTTGTTTTTATTGCTTTCAATAGACAATGTAGCTGTTACAAATGTATCATCATGTGGCTAGTTGTTACAAACAAAGAATTGAAAGGAATTGAAGCTGCAACGGTTACAAGGAAACATATGTTAATGTTTGATCAATTTTATTCAATTTGTAACACATTTTTGGCTGAATTGTTTAGTCACATGGGGCGGCCATCATAGGGGTTTATTAGCTGAATTATAATTCCTTAATTAAGAGAATGATGAATAGCCACAAAGGAGTAAAAGGGGCGGCTACATAGGATAAGTTTTAGGCTATAGTTTTAATTATTTTTATTTTGTTATTTCATGAATTTTTAGGAGTTACAAGCTGGTTGTAATAGGTCATTGCATGGTACGCATGAATCTATTTAAGGGACATGCAAGGCATGCAAGAGCGTAGAAGTTTTATGTAATTTTATCAATCAAAGAGAGTGTTTCTCTTATTTTCTTGCTTTGTCAAGAGTGAGGTTTATCAAGGGTTCTTCACCTTTGTGTGTGTAATCTCAAGGACTTATCTTTCATCCTTGAAAGTGTGACATCTATCAATTCCATTCCATCTTCTTACCTTTTATCCATTTTCTCGTTTTAACCATTTCCCAAATTTCCTACTTATGATCATTCCAACCTAGATAGATCCGTAAAACGAATCCACCCCCTTGGATTCTCGTCATGATGAGAGTCTCTAGTAGTTTAAGTTTAGATGCGAACTTAGAAGAGCTAAGATGTGATATCATTTTTCTATTGAATTGATGAGATGTAATGGCATCTTTGTTCTTTTTGTGATCTTTTGAAATCTTTTGATTAAACTAATGTAATTCCCCTGCTGATTAATGAAGTCTCCTTTTGATTGCATTACAATTTTTCATTAAATCTTAGCTTATCATTTTTCTGTTAAGAGCTCTCAAAATGTTTAAATTAAAAATCAGTAACAAGAGTCTTACACTCAGGGGGAGCTCAGCTTTTAAAATGATAAGACCCTCTCAAAAGGATAAATGGTAAAATTCAGGGGGAGTTAAGTCTCATGACTCAAACTTAAAACTGATTCATACTTAAAACATCATGGTTTGCCATCATCAAAAAAGGGGGAGATTGTTAAGACAAACTCACACCTAAGGTTTTTAATGTAGTCAAACCATTAAGTTGAGATGATCACAAAAGCAAGTCTGAGATGCATCTTGTTATTTACTAACTATGTGCTCATGTTTGTGGCAGAATTTTTAGACTTTAAATTTGCAGAAAATGATCAGAAAAGGAAGCTCAAAGACCATCTTTGAGGACATAAGGCATAGAAGTCAGAATCAAAGATATGCCAAGACTAAAGGCTTAAAACAAAAGTGTTGAGCAATGAAGAGATTCAAAGTCAACTTGAGATGCTGACTCAAGAATAGATGCTGACTCAACTTGAGACATATGATCAGACAAGAGACTCATACAAAAACTCAAAAGAAGGAACAAAAGTCAGATACAAGATCTGCTAAGAGATTAGACTCAGTCTTAGCTTCAGAATCAAGAAGAAGATTAGACGAGAAGATGATGAACAAGGAAGAGACTCTCGATCAGCTTGAGACGCAAGCTCAAAGATCAGATGTAGACATCAGGCTCAGAAACATGATCAGGATATCAATGCAAGACGCAACTTCAGACTCAGCTGAAAGATGCAAGTCCAAAGAGTGAGCAAGAGTCAAATGAAAGGACATTGTACGCTGACACAGTAACAGTGCGCACAGAAGAACAGTTTACTTCTTAATAGAAAAGCTCCTCTATCCTTCCAACGGCTCTTAAAGGTCAGAAACGGCTAGTTTTCATTTGAATTAAATGCTGGGAGCCAACAATGAAGAAGAGAGAGAGACTGCGCTACCTATTGAACATTTTTCTGTACCTCATCTTACATCTCAAGTCTGTTTCATCTTCAGATCCCATCTCAACTTGAGATCAACTAGTAGTCTCACTAATTCTCTTTAAGGTCTTAACCTTTTATCCTTGTAAAAGAGAAGTCTTACCTAGCTATACTCATTGTCTATCCATACATTGTATGTTGTAAGCTAGACTCATCAATATCTTTTCAACCATTGTAACTAGTCTCAACTGAGATAGGAAAGAGCCTAGTCTCAGTGTGAGTGATTGAGCGTCCTGAAGAGGCTGTAAGAATACTTGTGACTCAGCCAAGATAGGAGTTCTTAAGCTTGGTGTGAGGGACGTCCTAAAGAGGCTGTAAGAATACTTGTAATTGACAGGGTTGTCAATAGTGGAAATCTCACAAGTTTGTGGGGAGTGGACATAGCCCAAGGAGTGGGTGAACCAGGATAAGATCTGTGTGCATTTCTCTTCCTATCTCTGTATTTATATTGCACATCTCACGTCTCAAATCAGTTTTCTAAAACAACTTAAATATATTCAAAGAAAACCAAGTCTAGTAACTAAAGAACCATCTCTACTTGGTTACAGAATTGTTGTTAAAGGTTGAGATTATTTCTCATCTAACTCATTTGAGACTCCAAGTTATCAGACTTGAGATCACGTCTCAGCTTGAATTCAAGTGTGTTTTCAGGAATAGAATTTTAAAGTCTCTATTCAACCCCCCCTTCTAGAGATATCCAGCCAACTTCAATCACATCACTTAGGAATAGTGTGACTGATTATGTGATGTGAGTCCGTCAAAGTCAGAATAATTGCAATCAGTCTCGTCAGTCAGAATCTCGTCATTCCATGGTCCCACAGTCTGTTAAAATAATATTAATTCAACTGGAATTGGAGTCGGGACTGGAAAAGGAAATGATAAAATAATCAATATAGGAATGAATAGAGATAGTTTACTCAATTAAACAATTTTTCCCGGTAGAGTAGTAATAGGCGCACAACCTAAGGGGCAGTTGGAGGGTTGATCCGGGAGCCAATTTCAGGTGATATTGTTTTTGAAAAAAATTAGGAAAAATTATCACTAATATAATTTGATTTGTAGAAGCTATAGGTCAAGACAAAATTGGATTTGGAGTTGCAAAAACTCAAAATAGTTAAACCTAGGAACCAAACCTTTTGAAACTGATAGTATAAAATATGTATTGTCTGTAACACTGAGAGAACAAATTACCAACCAAATAAAATTATAAAATAATACTATTATACTATAAAAATTCTGACTTGATAATTAATCTAATAAAAATATTATTTTAATTGTTTTTACAATTAAAAGAAAAAGGGAAAGGAATGGAAAATCATTTATATAAGAGAAAGAAAGGAAGGGAGAAAGAGAGCTGCACTTGAAAGGTAAACTCTCCTCCCTTCTTCTCTCTCTCTTCGCCTTGAACTTCCATGGCCACCACCATGGTGGAGCTTCCATTCTAACTCATTTTCTTGGTTGTTTTTCTTGCAAGATTCATCACCAACACTTGGTTGAGCGTGGAGCTAGCTTAGGAACTGAAATAAGCATCATGATCTCTTATCCTTTCTCCTTGAAGTTTTGGCCTTGCTAAGTGACAAGAGAGACTTGGTTTTATGGAAGTAGAGGGAGGTCTAGCTTCCTTTAGATGTAGGGAGTGGCCTTATCTCCCTTAATTAATTTCCTTTAATTTGGATGACTGTAATAATAATTACAAACCCTAATCAAGGGTTTGTGCCCTCTAATCCTTCCTATATATTTCCTTTATTTGCTTTTAAATTTTGCTATTGGTTGATTATTGTTTTCTCTTAGTTTTAGCTTGATTATGGTTCTTGGTGATGGCTGTGATGATTTTTAAATTTTTGGTGATGATGGCTTGAGTTGTTTGATTGGTTTATTTTGATTTCCCATTCTTGATTTATTTTGGTTCTTGGCTCATGGTTAATTCTTGAGCTAATCCAAAATTTAATCCTTGGTGTATTTCAATTTCTAGCCTAATATTGGTTCTTGATATTCTTGATTTATTAGTACCTCTCTATTTATTTTGATTTTTGAGTTTGGTTCATATTGATATTGACATATTGTTAGATCTTGATTTGTTTCTTAATTTATCTTAGTCTTTGGCTCATTATTGATTCCAAATTTAATTCTTGATATATCTTAGTTCTTAATCCCTTCTTAGTTCTTAACTTATTTCTTAATCCATATTAATTCTTCTCTAGTTTTTGTTTTTGATTTATTATTGTCTTTGGGTGATTCATTATTCATAGTTTATATTGATTTACACAATATTCTTAACTCTTAGCTTACCTCTTATTTTATTTCAGCCTTTGATTTATTCTTGATCCTAAATTTATTTTTGATGTATCTTGGTTCTTAATCTATCATTGCTTCTAAATATACTTATTGATCCATATTAATTCTTAACAAGTTATTGATCTAGATTTACCATTGCCTCCTTATTAGAAATTGATTCTTGATGGTTCTTAACCTATCCTTAGTTCGTGAGTTATTTCTTTTTCTATCTAATTTCTAATATATTCTTGATTCTTGATATACCTTGGCTTTTGATTCATTCTTGGTTCTTTACTCGCTTATTGATTTGTCTCTTTATTTACATTGATCCTTAGTTCATTTTGATTCATAATCTATTATGAGCTTGGTTTATGTCTTTGATATTGAGTCTATTTTAATTGATTTTTAAATCTTACTCTGATCAATTTATTAATTTGTTATGCTTTTTGGATTAATTTATTTTGATGTCTCTTTACTATTTCAAATTTCATAATCTATGTGAGCTAATCCTTGATCTCTTTAACTAAATATTTGTTCTTAGTTCATTACTAATCCTGGATGTTCTTACCAACACATGTAGTTTAAGAAATTGGTTTTAGTCTTGCCTAACATCTCTTAAATTCGGTTATGCAACCTTTTATACCTTTTTCACTTAAATCATTCTTACATTTGTAACGCCCTAATTTCTGGTCTCAGAAATAATGCCCGTTGGAGACACTATTCCTGAATTCCTTGAAATCATTTCGTTAAATTTTCGATATCGTCATACATTTGCTTAAACTTCCCAACGATTAGCTTAAGCCAAAACAAGACAAACATTAAAGACCTTAAATAAGCATGAAACCTGCTTAATTCAGGGAAAGATTCACACTTAGATAAGTGTGATTCAATTAACTCATACCGGAAATTCGACAGAGCCTCCCCTAAAAACTGGACAATTACTGAATTCTGCTTAACCTGAAAATCAGCAAAACCCAGTACAACTCAATACCATACATATTATAAGAGTACAGCTAGGCCTCAGTGGCTAACTCAGAAATAATTACACTTATACAATTTACATCAATACACTTCAGTAAATAGCCAATTAACAAATACAAATACTCCAATAACTACTCCTATTAAGCTAATCTCCCTGCTGAAATAAGACTAAGCTCCACCCACACCAGAACTGCCTCAACCTCACCGGAGGTACCTGCACCACTAAAATATGTCCCCGAAACGTGGGGTGAGATTATAATCTCAGTGAATACAACCGCATGCATGAATGTAGGGAGCAGATATCAATGACAACTTCACAACTCAACGAACTTCATATCTTACTCATTCATAAATCCAATTACATAAAGCATGGTTACCAATGATTAATAACAAACTAGGAGCAATAGGTAATTCAATTAACATGATTTGCTGAGTAATGCAAGATATGATGCTCATGATGCACTCACTGCTGTGCCTAGCAGGCATGATCTTATCACTTTCTAGAGTTAGACCTGAGCTCAGACTACAGGAACCAGCTTTCCCGGGGAGGAATCCCACCCAAACTGGACCGAAGTCGTGTTTTACTTAATTACTTGATTTTTAACTCACAGCGCAAAGGCTGGCTTAATTAACTCACGGTTGAAACCGACTTACATCATTCAAATGCACATGATAACACTTTTCGTAAGTTTGCAATTATAGTAAACTTTGACATTCATAGGTTTTTCTGGCAAATCCTAACATCAATCACTCAATTCCATACAAACATTACTAATTCAATCAAATAAACTCTATAGAAAGGGAATTAAAGGAGTGAGGTTCATACAATGAGCATTTTAACAGTTTCACTAGTTTCGACTCTACGAACAACATCTTAATATCCAATCCAAACACCAATCTAACCATTTCAATTCATAAATAATACTAAACAAAGAAGTATAACCGAATAGAATGCTCATATGAGTTACAATCGAGAGGTTTCGATAGTTTTGATAGTTTCGATAACTTCGAAACTAAGGATTCCGACGCTCGATTCTATACTTATATGCTCAATCTATCGATAATCAATCCAAACAACAAGAATTTAACAATTCAAACAATCATTTAACCAACATCAAGAAAGGGAAGAGAAAGGGGGTAGGAACATGCAATGAGACCAATAGTTTCTATTCTAAAAGTGAGTTGTACTCACCAAATGTAGCAATTTAAAGAGGAAAGGATGTCATTGGATGCTTTAATTGGTGTTTCCTTGCCCAAAATCCCTTCTTCAAGCTTCAATTTGAGTTTCTCTCACTAGGTTTTCTATCTCTCTCTATTTTAGGTCGAAAGGGGAAGAAATAAAATTGAGTTTTTTCTGATTTTTCGCACCAGCCTATTTATATTAAGTGATGGTAATCGATTACAGACTTAATGTAATCGATTACCATAGGCTAAAAAGTCGCTATAAAACCCTTCTGGTAATCTGGTAATCGATTACCAGAAACCCAGGTTTCTAGTAATCGATTACTAAAACTTCAGCTCTCAGGTAATCGATTACAACTCTCCTGACAGGCGATTACCCAAAAAATCAGCTCTCTGGTAATCGATTACTAACTCCTGGTAATCAATTACCACAAATCCTGCTCTCAGGTAATCGATTACAAACTCTCTGTAATCGATTACCAGAAACCCAAACTTACCAATTTTACTTAAACAAAGTCCCAAACTGGGTTTTATAGCTAAGTTTTAACCCCTAATCCCTCAACTTACCTTTCCTTAATTACTAACACATAATTATATGTTTGAAACCTAATGAATTATTGAAGCTCCTAATTTGCGGGATGTTACAACATTGGTTGAAATGGTTCTTTAAATTACTAATAAACTATGTCTTAAACTGACCTTAACAAATTGAATATGAACCAACCTTTCTATTCTCTAACTTTGATTCAAGTTTTCCAATTTATGGTTTGATAAAATGATATTATAAATATTTCCAAAATTTTGGTACAAAATCAGTTTTCATGGTTTAAAGAATGGTACTTTATTGCTTGAAGTTTTAATAATGAAACATGGTTACAAACCTATTTTAAGGTTTAGATAAAATGGACTTATGTATGGATAGTAACTCTTAATTAATTTTTATGACCACTTTAAATTAATCTATGACCTATGATTCTATGACCTATGATTGATTTATCAAATTTATATCATTTGGCTCTTTTTATTTCTCTTCTTACTTCAATTCAATTGCCTTTCCTAATTATACTAACCATGGTTTTGTAATATAGTTCTTTTCACTTACGATTCATTTCAAATGTACTTTAGTCTTGATCTCTTAATAAGATTTATTATTTTCCTATTCCTAATGAAAGTATGATTCATGATTCTTCTTTTGCTTTCCTTATCAATTCGGCTAGCTACATATATATTGCCTTTAATTCATTTAGCTTTTCTTGCTTATATTTCACTTGCCTAGGTTTATATAATTATTGGGTTCTACTTCTTGAATTGAATGTGACCATTTGGTACTTATAATTTCTTCTCCTTTACTTTTCTCCCAAATTTTTTACATACCTATTTAATTGATGATTTGGCTTTTGCTTTCATTTGCTATATTCCATTTCTCCTAATTTCCTTGGATAAATTGTGTAACTTTCCAATTCTATTATTGGCCTCATCTTTGTATCTAGTCTTATTGCTTGAACATAAATCAACTCATAGGTCACTAATCTAAATAATTAAGAATGGAAATGTCAGATGTAAATCCCATTGTCTTAAGGATTAAAATGAACCTCTCATGATTTACTAAAATGTTTTATGGCTCATGTCTTTAAGCTTCCTATAGGGACAAAAAGAGAACTTGCATGTTGTTTTGTTTTGCTTGCTTGAAATGATTGAAATTGGATTAAAAAGCAAACTTGAATTTTGGAAGTTTTGGTTGCCAAGATTTGCCTGATGATGATGCACCAAATACACACTTGGGTTATTTTGTTGTAAATTATATCATATTGCATGCAGGCATGAAGCACGAGCAAGAGTTAAGATGATGACAATGGCATAACTAATGATTTTGGTAAATATAGCGCCCTTTGATTGAAAGAAAATGCTTAGTAAAGATTTTGAGGAAAACTAATTTGAAAATAGTGATATTATTTCCTTTTCAAAATCAATGTTTTAAGTAAATTGATTCTTTTAAATTAAACAAAAGGATTTTGCGTGTGAGTACTTATTCCTTTAAAGATATTGCTTTGGATAAAATGTTTTTCAAAAATTATGATTTTTGTTGATATGGTCTCTACAAAATAATTACTAAGCTCTGGCCTGAAAAGTGAGAATATTGATGGCCTAAGAAGGATATGGATTTGGATTTTAATATGTCTTTATGGAAGAAATGAACACTTTAAAAATACAAAGACAATAGTATTTTAAGTCGGGTGTAATAGTTGTAACCATTTTCATCATGTATAACATATTGCATTTTAGAAACCTATGGGAAAAGACCCAAAACTGGTTTTATTGGTGACAACCTAGGAGTCAGGAGGTAGCATTCACCTAGCGCGTTGAGATAGATAGGGAAGGCTGGGAATGGTCTTGGGGAAGGGCCTGATCCACCTATCACAATTACTAGGGGTGGCCTCTCTAGACCGTGGTGGGTGATTACGGCTTGGTTGCACCTGAATAGTCCCTAGAGATCATTCGGACGGTTGAGTTAGTCATGATGCCCATCGACTTTTTAAAAGTGCACTTTATATAATAATTTTATGCACCTGTTATATGTAATGGAGGTCGTATTCCATGACGAGAGCTCCTGACCATCGCTCCTTCGATATTTGTATATTCCATGGAGGTAGTCCAGTGAAAGGACATTTATAGGGGCCCACATGTATTGCACTGCATGACATTACATGAATCGTTGTTGAATAATTATCTGATTAATTTTGTGGATTGTCTATTTTACTTGTTGTGTTATTCATTGATTGGTTTTTGTTTGATTGGTTTACTATAACCTAGTTGTTATTATTAATAACATAACATAATAAAATGTTGTAGGGATTAATATAATTACTATTAAATTATGAACGAGTTAGAGTTACCGTAAATAAATATATGTTGATTTTCTATTGATTGTTGTTGTTAAGTCTCAAGTTTTGATGAATACAAACCTAAAATAAACTAAGTAAATAACTTCAAAGACTCACTGGTAAGTGCATTAACATTTCAGGTATGCAAAACATCTCATCTGAAATGTGTCAACAATCTTAAGGAAGTTTGTTTGAAGTCAAGCCATGATATGAAGTTGATCAAAGTTCTGAAGACTCAAGTTCTGAAGATCAAGGAACTGTCTGAAGTATGATTAGTTCAGATGGTGGTCCTCATCTGAAGATGAAGTCTGTCTGAAGTACAAGGGCATCAGACGTGGCAAGTCAAAGCCTGCACCAGAACCACACGAACCTCAGAACACCAGAAAGGCAAGACTAGAAGACAACCTTTTTGGCTAGAATTTTAAAGTTAAGCCAAATAAGGAAAGTTTGTTGTGGTCAAGCTGCAAAAGCCAGGAAAAAAGCTGCAATCTTGTACCTCTGTCAGAAAGGACTCACAACGAGAAAATCCTATCTCTCAATGTCTCTTTTAACAGGTTTCTCAAGCTCAAGCATATATATACTCGTGAATGTTTATGTGAAAATGGAAAAATAGAATAAGAGAGAGGACAGAAAAAGAGAAGAGGATGTGTGCGCAAGCGTATGTGTGCAAAAACAGAAGATACGCACAAGTGTGTGTGAGAATATGCAGAAAGGAATAGACATAGAAAATGCAACATGATGGCGCATAAATGAATCAAAGCTGGAACATTGCAAAATCAAAAGGAGGATGTTTGCACATGTTTTTGAAAAGAGTCGCAACAAAACTGAAGAGATGAAGAGTTGCTGAAATGAATGCTGCAGAGCTGCTAATCTTGAGAGCCGAGAAGTTGATTATTTCAAATTAACAATATGCAAATGCAAGAAGCTATCAGAGTTTTTCTCATGATTAATCCTTTTGTACAAGAACAACTTTTATATCCAATGTTAGATCATTGTTATTATTGTACACCCAGAACAAAGAACTTATGTTCTGAGTATAAATCATTTGTATTCATTTGTATTTATATTGTTGTAAGAGCCTGAAGAGGCTTATGAGAAAAGAATACTTGTTGTAAGAGCCTGAAGAGGCTTGTAAGAAAATAATACTTGATGTAGAGCCTGAAGAGGCTTGATAGAAAAGACTACTTAGAAGCCTGGAGAGGCTTTGTAAGAAGAATACTTGGTGTTTTGCCTGAAGAGGCAGTTGATAACAAAGAATGCTTCTAACTTTGATAAGTTAGTGGAAAATCTCACGGTGTGTGAGGACTGGATGTAGCCCAAGGTTGTGGGTAAACTAAGATAAATTGGCCGAGTATACTCTCTTATCCTTAACTCTTTACTTTTTGTTTATTTTGACAAGAAGAGGGAATTTATAAGCAATTTTATGAAAACAATCTTACGAAAAGCTTTCTGAAAACCTTTGTCTGAAATCTTCAGACAAAGATCAAAGCTTCAAACAGCGTTTGAATCTCTGTTTGAAAGCCTTCTAAATTTAGTTTGCGAAAAGGTTCCCATTTAAACGATTAGTTTATAAAAATACTATTCAACCCCCCTTCTAGTGTTTTCCTGTGTGTCCCTACAGTTGTTTGTTATACGGAGTGACTGTCGTCATTCGTGAATATTTTGATGCTTAGATTTTCCCTGCATTTTCGCTAAGCGGGATCAATATCTCTTGCACCCTCAATGTTATGTCTATGTGTATGTTAAATATATATTCGTTAGATGATGGTGGCGACAACAATGACAATATACTTCAGTGACGGTGGGTGACAGATTAAGCAGGAGTCCAGTTGGGTGGCCTATACCGGATGTATCACTTTTGTTATACAACATCCATAGTATATCCATCTCCCATCCTTTACCTTTGCCAGAGACATTATGATACACTTTGTTGTCCCTTTTCCTTTTATGTGGACTGTCCTTGCACCATCCTTTATGCCTTTACTTGTTTCTATCATACCTCCTACACCTCCCATCGTACCTCCACTTGTACCTTCTCCATCTCATTCATCCGTTGGATCCTATCTACCCAGAGTACCTCCTAGCGGTTACATTCCTCGTTGCCCAGCCTGCATGATTTCAATATTAGTCAATAGACTTGGAGAACTCCTTCAAAGTTGGAGTTCCCTTAGCTGATATGGATATTACTTCTTTTTGCTTATGGTTGTTAGGCACAACCAAGATGGAGTTCAGAGTAGCGTGATGACCTAGACAGGAGTTATTGCATCTTCCTAGTTGAGGGGTTTTCATTTTGTACATGTATCTTTTGATTAGATTGCTCTTATCACCATTATGACTTATATGAAATGGAAGTGATGCCCAAAACAGTTTCACATACTATATATATATATATATGCATATTGAGTGTATTTACTTTTTTCTGCTTTATTTTGCTATAAAGATCATCAAAACATTTTGCGAAAAATTTCTCCACATTTTCATCACTTTTAGAATTTCTTTATTAAATTAGCGAAATAAAACTTCAACTACCGTGTGTGTCACATTGTTCAAAGAAACCTACCTAGTTAAGGTATTATTGGTCTCTTTCTATTCTTATTGTTTTATTCATAAAGTCACTTTATTTGTCTACAAATGCCCTTAACGTTTCAAAGACATCATATGCTTCTTATTTTTGCTTTAAAAAATACAATTAAGTGTGTATGCTAAAATAATCTATAAAAGCAATAAAATACTTGCCAACACCATTTATTCGGCATCAACAATGCACAAGTTTGAATGAACAATCATCAACATACTTTTTGCACTCCAAAACTTTCTGGTTGAAAATGATTCTTTGTGTTTCTTATACCTAGTTCACAAAAAATGAAAATATTTGAAATGCATTTTCCATAATCAATCATAATTTGGTATTAAAAAAATAAGTAAGGAAATTTTTATGTTAATTTTCAAAGGAAATAGGTGATTGGGGACTATTTTTATCTTGGCAACAATAAATCTTTCATTCTTATCAATTAATGTGAAATAGCAATGATGAATTTAAATGTTATAACCTTCATTACAAAATTTTTCTATTCTCAATAGATTGTAATGATGAACACAAGTATAGAAACCATCGAAGATGAAATTTGTAAACCATCATTTAATTTGATAACTTGGCATTTCCAAAAAATTGGTATATTTTTGTGTTGTTGCCAAATTTTATAGTTAAACTATAGGGAAAAGAATAATTCCTTATCCTACACATATGATTAGTACTAATGTATTTTTGTGTGTATGTACAATAAGTACAAGTGTCCAAATATAATATTTTCATCTTTTGCAAAAGTATTATTTGTCAAAAAAAAAAAAAACTTTATGGGTTATTAGAATTTTCACCAATATTATATTATTGATTTTGTCATGTATTCATACTTTTAATAGAATATATTTATGAAATTACTCATATTAATTTATTTTTTAAGGTTGAAATATCAAACTTACATAATATCATTTTAATATCTGTGTAATAGTGTATGTATATCAATTATAAACTAATTTTAAATTAGCATCCATATCTCACCTTCTCATTTTAATATAATTTGATATTTATATTAATAAATGTAAGCTACTATGAAAATTTATAAAGGAGAAAAAATTATCATTAATAAAATCACAAAATTAAACACAACGTAAATAAATAAATAATAAATAAATAAGTAATTATTACTTAAAAATATTAATTATGACTGTTGTAAGAGTCAAAACCCTCGTGAATGGGTTTTAATGATAACAAACCTTTTGATCAAACTTAAGATTTTCTGTTCTTAAGTTACTAATGTGTTTTGTGAGATTTGAGAAGCTTAAGTGTGCAGAAATACCCTAAGACAGGTAACAAGATCAAGTTAAGAAATATGACAAATAAAGTTAAGAAGCTTAATTAATCATGCACCAAATTTCATCATCTTAAGAAGCATATCAGAATCAAGAATAATGTCTCAAGCCATAAAAAGAAAGTATCATCAGTCAAGAAGATTTGAGAAGAAGTGGGTAAAGCTAAGTTAGCTGCAAAAGCATAGAAGCACGCTTCATCAAGTATATTGAGTCTCAGAATTAATTTAAATATTTGAAATTAGATTCAAGACTCATTATCCTTTGTTTTAATGATTAACAAATTAGATTGTACAGAAATAGGTTCTACTGAGAAAGGTATTTTTCTATGTATTTCAGGAAATATAAAGAAGCAACTCTCAAAAGATAATCAACCTGCTGAACTGAAGGAACCTGAACCTGCTAAAGAGAAAAAGTATATCTGCGCAAGCTGAAATGAAGACAAACTTAAAGCTTATGGAAGAACACCAACCAAATAGCACACAGAACAAGGAAGTTGAAAATAGAAAAAGAAGAACATGCTGAAAGCATGATAGTGAACCTGCTGAAGAAAGGAATCGGGAAGAAGTAAAGGAAGAACAACGCAACAACCATCTGAAGAAAAGAGTACAAGTTTCTGAAGAAGAAAACTTGCTGAAGGAAGTTGAAGAAAGCAATCTGCTAAGAAGAAAAGGATTCATCTGTGCAAGCTGTAATGAAGAAAGCCATCAGAGATGTTGGAAGATCTACAACCAAAAGAAGAGCGAAGATCAATAAAGAATTAATCTCTGTCTGAGCAAACTACCAAAGAAGAAGCAGTCTGCTGAAGAAAGGAACCTGCCGAGAACGTCTACCTGTTGAAGAGTCAAGACATGCTGAAGCATGACAACCTTCTGAGAAGGTTTGATCTTTCTGAAGAATGAAAAGCCTCCGAAGTCTGAATGGCATAATATTCTCCGAAGACTTGTGAGTCAATCTGAATGATGCATTAAAAGACTCAAGTCTCAGCAAACATTAATGGTTAAGCTGAATCGGTGCAAAAAGAAACAAAGGCTTTTTGGTGCAAACTTTATTTCCCGACACAAAAGAGGAAGCCTATTGCAGAAAAGCAAACAGAGGTCAAAGATAGAGTCGGCGTTGCTGCAACACCTACTCTTGTACCGCCTCTGTCAGCTATTAGAAGCATGCACCTTAATCGAGAAGAAAAGCTATTGCACAATGGGACAAAGGAGAAGTCTAACGGATATCATCATTTCCATCAAGATATCAGAAGAAAAGGAAGAGAAAGAGAGAAAAGGAGCATCAACCTGCTGAAATATCAAAAACTCTCTTAAACAAGACTAAGAGCTTAACTGCTGTGTGTCAGAACTTATTCATACCTACACACCTATGCAAGACAGAAGAGAAGCTAAAGATAAGCTATCTCACAACAGCTCTAAGAAAATATACTAAGCAATTTCCAACGGCTACATTTCTCAACGGTATACTAAGAAATCTTCAATGGCTATATTTTATCAGAACATATAAATAGCCTCACGAAAGACTTTGAAGATTGGCGAACCTTTGGTGAACCCAGGGCTAGAATGAATCTCAAGATAAACCATAGTCAAGCCCAAGAGAGAACCAGCTGAAGCTCAAATCAACATCTTATCGAGCCAATTCTCTGAGGAAGTTATCCCTCACACAGAGACGAGATTGAACCTAAATTTATACACTTCTATCTCTGTCCTATCCTTGTATTTAGAATTCATTTTATGTATCCTGAGTTATACTCAGTAATCCCTTTGTACAAGAAGAAACTGAGTTTAAGGTTCTTAGAAACTTAAACTTAGTTTAAATTGTAAACACTATTAAGTGTCTGAGAGCCTGGAGAGGCTTGGTGGAAGAAAGAATACTCCCTGAGCCTGAAGAGGCTTGACTGTAAAAGAATACTGCTTAAGTTTCCTAGAGAGGCAGTTGAAAACAAAGAATACTTGTTACAGCCTGGAGAGGCTGGGTGAACAAAGAATATTGCATGAGTTGCCTGGAGAGGCAGTTGAGAACAAAGAATACTTGTCGGGCCTGGAGAGGCCAGGTGTGCAAATAATACTCGGTGTAATCTTGCATGATTAGTGGAAAACCCATTGGTGGTTTGCCCTGGGACTGGACGTAGCTCACTGAGTTAGTGGATGAACCAGGATAAATCTCTGTGTTAAGTTCTCTCAACCGTTTACTATTTAATTTTCGTTGTTATCTGTTTATTTCTAACTGTGGAGGGTTCTTAAAAGTAGGTTTATAATTTACGCAGCATAAACAAATTATCATTTGCACAAATCTTTTCAAAAGGCAATTTTTACTGGACTTGCTGAAGTGTTTCAGCTAGTCTCCGGAAACTTATTTTTCAGCAAGTAGTTTGAACATTGAAAATACCTTTGCTTGTTTCGAAAGGGATTTTCCGAAAAATCTGCAAAGATTATAAAACAATATTCAACCCCCCCTTCTAGTGTTTCCTATGGCCCTAACAAAGTACAATGCTTTGGAAAAAAAACTCAGAAGCAATCTTTTAGAAGCAGATGCTAGAAGGTCAGACTCAGAAGGAAAAGCATAAGTCAGACACAGAAGCGTAAGCATAAGTTAGACTCAGAAGCAAACTGCTTGGTTAGATAGCTTGAAAGCAGATACACTGACAAGAGTTAAGAAGCATCCTTGATCAGAACAACACTTCCATCAGAAGCTTCTCAATATAATCATAAAATATTATCATTAGAGAAGTAACAGCAAAAAGGTTCTTAAAACAGAGAGGTTCTGAACTGTATCATCTCATGCATGGATAAAGAAAGGTTGAGTCCATGATTTGAAAATGTTATATGCTTGTGGACTCAAGATTATCAAGTGATCAACCTCAGAAGGAATGACCATCAATTCAAAATGCACTTTAGAAAGACACCTCAGACTGGACCTCTTCAGAAGCAAATTGTAACGTCTTAATTCCGTGAACTTAGAAATAATGCCCGTTGGAGACACATTCCTAACTTTACCGAATTATTTTTTGTGACATTATCAATATTAAATACAATTCACAATTAAAAACGCTTAAGTAATGCAACAAAATACATAAGCATAATATTGGATATTACAATATATGTGTTCTTACAAAATAGAATCTGCCCAAAAAGGGTGGGACATGTACGATAATATCCTCAAAATGAATACATCAACAACAATACTAAAAGGGCCTCAAGGCACCCAACTAATAAAATTTCAATAACATAACACCACAGTTTACATATACACCAGAATGTGGTCTAATCCAAAGAATGAAATTGGTGGAATCCCATCAATCAACTCCCAATCCTCCGGTCAAGCACTCGGTTGAGAGCCTTGCACATCTAAATTAAGCCACAAACGTGTAGTGAGACTAAAGTCCCAGTGAATATGATTATGCAAGCAGTGTAGGTGTTCATACAAATGATAATGCACAGCGGAATAAAGAAACAGTAAAAATAATCCTCAAGGTACTCAATATAACAATCAACCTCTGGTGTTTTACCCAGCACCCTTGGGGTTTTATCACTTAACCTCTTGCCAGACCATAGCTCAATATCTGTAGAAGGAACGTCTTCCTTGCGGTACATCTAGACCTACCGTTTCCTCATCTCTTAATTAACAATCAATAATTCATTTTACTCTTATATAGTTTCTCTAGGTTAAAGACCCATAATTTTCATCTTATAGAATTGTATGTAATAAATTCATAATGTAAGAGTACTTAGTGTCATGTATGATTCATCAATGGTTCTTGAAGTAAATATTGCAATCACAAGAAGGGGGTTGAATTGTGATCTCTTTTAAAATTTCTGCAATTTCTTCTAATACTTAATTCTGCTCAAGTTAATTACTTGGCTGATATTAGAAGTTCAAGGGTTAATTCTCACAATATGAATTATGTTTATAGTATGCAGAAAATATGGTTCCTATTATCTTGAACCCTTTTGAAGTAAAGACTTTCATAGGTATTAGATAGGTTTTAAAAGCTTTTCATGCAAATGATATGACAGTTATAATGTAAATGCAACAACAGAAGTAAAGAGTTTAAGGGATAAGAATATTGTACGCAGTATTTATATTGGTTCACCTCTTAACCTTGAGGCTACGTCTAGTCCCTACTCCCAGTAGGATTTTCCACTATATCAACCTTGATACAAAGGTGCTCCTCACCACTCGTATTCTTCTGCAACGTCTTCAGGCTCACCCAGTATTCTTCTGCAGCCTCTGCAGGCTCACCTAGTATTCTTCTGCAGGCTTTGCAGGCTTTTACAAATGGTTTCTGCAAACAGCAGGGCACACCTCACTCTTGCAGACTTAACCTATCTATCTCTCAAAATAAATCACCTCTTTTGAGAGTTACAAACTTTTGTGATTGAAATACAACGAATAAAGGCTCAAGATTTACAATAAATTAGAATACAACTGAGATTCTTGAGCCAACACACACTATTCTCACTTTCCTAACTAGATTAACTCAGAATGAAGAGATTTATAGAAAGTGAAAATTCTGCAGAAGGTATAATTGTAATTTCACATATTTCTGATGCTTTTTCTGCTTGTTTAGCTGTGTGTAAAAATTGGAGGAGAAAGCTCCTTTTTATAGCCATGGATAATGGAATATAGCCGTTGGAAAAGCCTTGGAGAGCAAGTCAAACAATCAGTTGGAAGTGCATCATCTGTCACTGTCATGTGCAGCTTTTCTCTTTCCTTAGTTTGACTGGTCCTATCTTCTCATGACTGTATCTTCTGAAGCTTGTATCTTCTCCAGCAGGAAACACATTCAGTATTTGTTTCCTTTTTTAATTTGTTCTTTTATTTTGTGAAACAATTACTGGTTCTTCATGTAATTATGTATGGTGAGAAGCACACCCAATAATGTTTTAAGACAATCTCTTTGAATCAATCTTTGCTTCTTATGATGAATGCTGTTAAGAGCTATTCTTCTGGAAATGTTACTGTAACAACAATTTTAGCTTTTTTCTTAATCAGAGAGCTTTCTTCTTGTCACTGAAATGACTTTTAGGAAGATAAGAAGATGTTCTGTGAATTTGATTTTTGCAAGCTTTGAGTGTATCTTCAGATGACTTCCTGTCAAATTGTTTCCTCTAAAGCTTGATCAGAGATATCTTCTTATGATTCTTCTCAACAACTTTCTTGATTTCACCTTACTTAATTCTTTATTTTCTTTATTGTAAGATGATTTTTATTAAGTGGATGTCTTTTCTTACTTGAGTTACTTGAACCTGAATCTGCAACTTCCTTTGTATCTTCTGATGTGTTATTGCAGTGGTTCTTCTTATTCATTTTACCTGTTTCTTCTTAAACAAACTCAATTTGAAACATTAGTCCATATACTTATAATTATAGTAAGTATATTTTGATAATTTTGTCATTATGAAAACATCTCAAAGGAATTCATGGATCATACAGTTCTATCAAATGAATAACGAAAATAATCATGGGCATTACATAGAATAGCATTTTTCCCAAAACCCTAACTATTTTGGATAGACTTTTAGATCGATCTTCGCTACCTTATCGAGCTCGACATAGTTTACTCAGTAAGATCATAAGAACCTATACCGACTTAGAACATAGTGACCCGAGGTCTTTCATGTGGTTACCCAACTTAAGAATGACAACAGAGAGCTCAGATACACACCATCTCAGAAGCCACTATCTCGTGACACCTCGAAACTGAAATCTTACACTAAGTGCGTGGACAACACCTCGAGCGGATGCATGGACTAACAATGCATTTTGTGTTACAACTGCATAACAGAATTTCCCACCTAATTTTACTTATAAATAAACACCTTTGCAGAGAATCAAGTACGTTTTCTCATTTGATATATTGAAACTCTGTTGGAATACTTTCTGACTTGAGCGTCAGAGTCCCTGCAAGTACACCACCGCCGAGCTCCTCCGCCAACCACCGTACGAGTTCACCGGAATCAACCACTGCAGATTTCCACTTGGACATTGGCACCGTCTGTGGGGAATGAAGCTTGTTTCCTATTTTTATCATTCTTCCTTTCAAGTTGTCTGAAGTTTTCTCAACAAAATGGTTACTACAAGGAGCATTACCAATGCTGCCGGATCTGGCCGTCGTCGCACAGCAAGCGCCGCCACAGCCACTACTGGTCCCTCTAGCAGTCGCCAAAAGTATCCTTCAACAACAATTGTCATAATGGTTGGTGGAATCCCAACTGTTGTTTCAGTTCTTGGAGCTCCCACGGTGGCCTCTGCCTCTGGAGTTTCAATTCTCGGTGGTCGCGCACCTCCGGCTGTTCCACGTCCACAAAACCAACCTCCACCCGCTGCCTTACCGGGACACCTTACACGTCAGGACTTGGTAGATTTCATCCGCCACCAAGACTTTACTCTGAACGATTACGCTCTCCGGATCTAGAGGCTGGAGGCACAGATTGAAGCATCTGCGGTACGTGAGGAAGAACGACCCTCACAACCACGACAAACTCCACCTCGAGTCGAAAATTCACCTTGGGTTGAGTGACCTCCATCTCCACAACCTTTAATACAATATTGATGGGATTTAGGCAAGCGTACCAAAATTCCAGCAGTATAATAGTAAGTAAAGAGTATCAACAAGGAACGGTTCACTTCGTATTTATTAGTGATCAGACTATCAACTAATAAACTATTTTTTATGATTATTGTGCAGAAAGTAAATTGCATAAAATAAATGAGATAGTAGAGATAGAGTAAGATAGCGTTACTTGGATCAGGATTGAATTTCGTATCATCGCACCCCTTACATATGTGAATTCCAATATTAATTAAGAATATATTTCTAAGATACCTTAGTCAAACTATATTGTTTTACCCCGAGTCACCAACAGTAAAACACTCGAAGATAATCCATGCGGGTTCTCCCAGGCGACAAATTACCCCGACTTGATTGCTCTACTTTTCCGTTCGTTAGCACTATCAATTCGCCCTATATTCCTATAGTGGCTACTATGAAGAGATTGTCATACTTCTTCTTCAATCATCAATTCTCACTATATTCCTATAGTAACTATTATGAGTACTCTTACCAATCAAAATTCAAATTTCCTATTCCTAGGCTCCCCCAAACCTGCTGTTGAATTTACAAAACCATTTACCAATGTCTTTTATAAAAATAACCTATAACTCCGGCACACAGGCAGAAGCTACGCATTAAGTAAAGTATAAAAGTACCGATATCATATAATAGGGATTCATAATTAATAAAGAGAATTTACATACATTTGGGGATTGAATCAACTACATTCAACCCTATTAGAGAGTTTAGCTAGGCATGGTAGCCATACAGACCAATGAAGAAACTGTCACACTTTTCTTCAATCCTAGTGTTGCTATCTTGGCAGCCCTTCGGGTCTCCTCTGGAGCTTTGAGCCCTAAACTCTCACTCTGCTAAGCTCTCCACTCCCTAGCCACTTTGATCTTTACAAAAGGTCTTATTTATAGGCCAAGGAATGCTATCTGAAATCTGTAAGGAATCTGTTTTGAAAACAGATCTGAAAACCAATCCGTGTAGCTGCGCTTCACTGCGCTCAGCGCAAGTGAAGCGTGGATTACAGAATGATGCGCTTCACCTTGCGCTCAACGCAGGTGGAGCGTGGAGCGCGTAACAGCTTCTTCTGTTTCCTCTTTTAACAGCTTGATTTCTTCCTGATCTTATCCTTATTTGCTTGGCTTCCCCTGTTTCTCTCTTTTTCAATTGATTCTGTCTTTATCTTGCCTTTGAATTTAAATTGGGGATGTTATCCACAGAATCCTTGTTTAAATGGTTGCTGATCTTATCTTTATTTGCTCTTATTTAAACTTCAAATCTGCAGATCCTATCCTCAAATAATGTTTTCTTCTTTTCTCATTTAAATCTCTCTCATAAATCTGCAAAATCAACAGATTTTCTATTAAAATAGCATTAAATTCAAATTCAAAATAAATAAACACAATTATTACAATTATTACTAAAAAGGGATTATTTTGGGGCATAAATTACTATTTTACCCTTGATAAGTGCAATAAAAATACAAGAATATATCATATAATTGGCACTTATCAAATATGCTCATTCACTATCATGACCACCAGCTCCACCTTCTCCAATACATCTTGGTTTTTAACCAGAATTGGATCCTCAGTCTCATGATGACGAGGTAATTCAAGTGGTTATGCCATTTTCGGAACGTATAATGCTCTTTCCTATTGATAAAAGGTTTGAGAAAGTACCTGTTTCGGAGTTGTATGACGGTATGGGAGATCCTCTGGAACATTTAGATGTTTATGAATCTACTATGTCCATGCGTAATGCATCTGACCCGATATTGTGTCATGTATTTCCTCTATCTCTGAAGAAAACCGCCTTATGTTGGTTCCAAACTTTACCTCCTAGATCTATCAACTCTTGGAATGATTTAAGATCTAAATTCATTACCAGCTTCACACCAAGCAAGGTAAAACCAAAGACGGATGCCTCACTCAAATAAATTCGACAGGGAGTTTCAGAATCTCTGCGGGATTATATTAGCCGTTTTATCAAGGTAGCACTGTTGGTCCAGGGAATTCAACCTAGAGTGTAATTGATGTTGGCCAAGGATGGCCTCATTCCACATTCTCCATTTTGGATTGACCTATCTAAAAAGAAGCCTGCATCAATGAAAGAATTTCTTTCCCGGGATGAGAAGTATATAAGTCTGGAAGATAAAGAATTGGCATTAGAACTGAAGGATAACAATCCCAGCCAGTCATCCAAGCCAAGAACGTCCAAGAATGAGAAGAATAAAGGAAATGAGAAGGGCGAGAAAGGATTGTTGGTAGGGGTGTTCGCGGTTCGGTTTGAATCGGTTTGAAGGTAAAAAACCATCTGATCCGATCATTGCGGTTTTATCATTTCATCATCCGATCGATTTTGATATTTTTTCAAATCTGATCCAATCCTATCCAATTTAAATTAGATTGGATTGGATCGGTTTTCGGTTTTTAAAGTGATAATAAATATTTGATAAAATTGATAAAAGAATGAAGTAATTGTAAACATTTTCTTATTGGAACTTATATTTATTAAAATTAATATAAAATTATATAAAAAGAATGACATGAGATATGAAAACTAATTTAAAACTAGTTTTATATTAATATATTTATAGAAATGTTAACATGATATTATGTAATAAAATCATAAAAATATGTTAGTATAAGTATTTTTATAAATATATATATGTATACAAGTATAAATATATGATTATTTTATAAGTAAATGTTTGCAGTTTTTTGGATTTCGGTTTGATTTGGTTTTAAGTTTTTCGGTTCGATTTTTGCGGTTTGCATTGGATTAGATATGAACACCCCTAATTGTTGGGGCATTAAAATTCCTATAACGAGCTCAACAAGTCCTATAACAGAATCTTGAACGAGATTTTGAATGTCAAGATGTTCGAATAAGGCATGCGCAAACCAAAACCAATCAAACCGAAGTCTGACACTGATCGTTTGAAATATTGTCGATTTCATAAGTGTCCTGTCCATGACACTGACAAATCATTCAACTGAAAGATGTTATTGAAGAACTCATCAGACGCAGAAAGCTTGATAGATTCAAGAAGAATAGTGGTGGTGATAATAGGAACAACCTTCGAGATGATAGCCACCGGGGTGATTATCGCAGGGATGACAACAATCCAGGTTCCAGTCATTCCCGAACTCCATCTCGGAGTCCAGATAGACACAAGTCTCACAAGTCTTAATCACATCAGCCTTATGAGAGAACATCTCCAACCAGATCACATAGGGAAAATCGTTATCATACCCCAGAAAGATCCCGACATCAAACTACAACAGTTGAGGAAGGGCGTCATCAGTCGAGACATCCCGTGATTTATGTCATCACGGGAGGATTTGCTAGCGGGGGAGAGAGTGGAAATTCTAGGAAGTCACATGTGAAAGAAATTCTCTCAGCTACATCGTCGAGAGGTCCGACTTCAAAGGCTAACCCTCCCAAACGTTGTTTCCTAATTAACCTTGAGTTTCTCTCATGATGATTATGGACCTATCGTCCCTAGACATGATGATTCGTTGTTAATCATCGTGTTTATAGCAAACCATGAGGTGCATTAAGTTTTTATTGATCAGGGAAGCTCAGTTGATCTAATGTTTTTAAAGACTTATAAGAAGTTACATATCCCTTCTTCTGACTTGCTCCCATATATGGGTGGGGATCTTATTGGCTTCACTGGAGATAAAGCTCGTCCCGAAGGATATGTAGAATTACTAGTAATGTTCGGGGAACCTCCGGTTTCGAAGACTTGCAAAGTCAGATTCCTCGTGGTAGATTGTCCAACAACCTACAACGCCATCCTCGGGAGACCGACTTTGAATCTGATTGGAGCCATAATATCTACAAGTCATATGATGATGAAATTCTGGAGCAATGATGGTAAGGCCATTGAGCTGAGAGGGGATCAGGTGATTGTGAGGTCATGTTACAAAGAATCTTTGAAAGTCAGCAAGCTAGAAGAAACTAAGTTGAAAGATGATAAACCATGATGCGCTGGTGACATCTTACTTGCTGATTTGGACATCCGAGAAGATCTAGGAGGAATTCATCCAACTGCGAAAGGTGATTGCCAGCCACTTCAGATTGGACCAAATCTCGACATAGTGGTTCAAGTCGGCAATGGGCTGCCAGCCGAGGTCGACGTAACACTATGCGCTTTGATAAAGAATGGAGATCTTTTTGCTTGGACTACGTAGAATATGCCTGGTTTGGATCCTCATTTTATCTGTTACTGCCTTTCCATTGATCCGCGTACGAAGCCGGTTGTGCAAAGACGCAAAAAGATGGTTGTTGAACGAGCTGAAGCTATACTCCAGCAGGTGGCTGAATTGATTGATGTCGGATCTATTAAGGAGGTTAAATATACTACCCTGCTTTTCAATGTAGTCCTTGTAAAAAATCTTCTGGAAAATGGCGTATGTGTGTTATTATACAGATTTGAATAAAGCATGTTCTAAAGATTCTTACCCTTTGCCTAACAACGACCATTTGGTCAATCAATCTTCTGGATTCTGCTTACTATCATTTATGGACGCCTATTTCGGTTATAATCAGATTCCAATGTACACCCCAAATCAAGAAAAAACCGCTTTCATGACTGAAAGGGCAAATTGTTGTTATAGAATGATGCCTTTTGGGTTAAAAAGGTCGGGGCAACATATCAAAGAATAATGAACATGGTGTTCCAAGATCAAATTGGAAAAATATTGGAAGTATATATTGACGATATGATTATCAAAAGCTGAGCTAATGAGGACCACGTCAGTAATCTTGCCGAGGTATTTGACCAACTTCGTCGTTTCAATATGCGTTTGAATCCGAAGAAATGTACTTTTGGCGTCCGGGCTGGAAAATTTATGGGATTCATGTTAACAGAATGGGGAGTTGAGGCTAACCCCGACAAGTGTCGTGCTGTTCTCGAGATGAAAAGTCCGTCTTCTGTGAAAGAAGTTCAACAATTGACTGGCTGATTAGTTGCGTTAACACGTTTTATCGCGAAGTCTGCTCATCGAGCTCTACCATTTTTTCGAATTTTAAAGAAGGGGAAAGATTTCCAATGGGACAAAGATTGTGAAGGAGCCATTTAGAAGATAAAACATATTTTAGCTTCACCTCCAGTACTGACTCAACTTGTTTAAGGAGAATCACTTTATCTTTATCTCTCAATTGCGGATGAGGCTATCAGTTTAGCATTCGTCCAAGAAGTTGACAAGGTACAATTTCCCATTTTCTTTGTAAGTAAAGATTTGCAAGGTTCTAAGCTTTGCTATCCGGGAGTTGAAAAGTTTGCTTTAGCCCTTTTAGCACGATGATTCTGACAATAATTCCAGGCTTATTAAATTATAGTCAGGACGGATCAACCTATTCGACAAATACTCCATCGTCCAGATCTAGCAGGTAGATTGGTGGCATGGGCAGTTGAACCCTCAAAATTTGGGATCTTGTATGAACCTCGACAAACAATCAAGACACAGGCTTTTGCCAGTTTCATTGCAGAATTAACCCCCAACAACGGAAGAATTTAAAGGTTCTTGGGAAATCTATGTTGATGGTTCCTCAAACACCAAAGGGAGTGGTGTTGAAATATTGATGGAAGGACCTCGAGGAGTAGTGTTGGAACATTCACTCTCTTTTCCGACTTCAAATAATCAAGTTGAATACGAAGCCGTGGTGTAAGTTTTCGAATGGATATAGAAGTGAGAGCCAGGTAAGTGCGGATTAATAGTCATTTGCAACTCGTTGTGTCACAAATTAAAGGTGAATACCAAGTTAAAGAACCACTGCTCCAAAAGCATTTAGAAAAGGTGAAAGAATTGCTACAAAGTTTCTCCGAGTTCGAAATAATTCACATCCCCCGAGAAAGAAATTCAAGGGCGGATAATCTATCCAAATTAGCAGGCACAAGGTCTTTCGGGAACAACAAGTCTATGATTCAAGAGGTAGTTCCACTCCTGACAGTCGTGTTGACAGTTGAAAATCCTGATTGTTTGTTTTCCGACATACAACAATATTTGTCAGCCGGAAACCTATCTTCCGACGTCACATTGGCAAACCGCGTCCGACATCAAGCTGCTCGTTTCTATATAATCAATGGGATATTATACCGAAGAGGTCTTGTTCAATTGTTATTAAAATGTATTGGTGAGGAAGGGACGACATACATTTTGGCCGAGGTTCATGAAAGTGTTTGTGGAAATCATCTCGGATGGAAATCATCTCGGTTGAACATCCACAAACCAGTGGTCAGGATGAAGCTGCGAATAAGGCTATTTAAAGGGTTTTGAAATGTCGTTTGGACGCTGCTAAAAGACTATGGGTTGAACAGTTGTATAATGTCCTTTGGGCTTATCATACGGCCCCTCATTCAACTACGAGTGAGACTCCATTCCGTCTTGCATATGGAGTGGAAGTTGTTATACTAGTGGAAATCAGAGAGCCAAGTTTGCGGACGCAAGCCTATGATGTTGGAATTAATAATTCGAGAATGAGAGAAGAACTTGATTTGGTCGAGGAACTCCGAGATCAAGCAGCAATACGGGAAGCTGCAATAAAACATCAATCATCCTGACATTACAATTCAAAAGTTCTTCCTAGATCCTTTGAAATTGGTGATCTTGTTCTACAAAGAGCAGACGTCGACAACAAGAATGCCTCAAGGGGGAAATTGGCCGAAAACTGGGAAGGTCCTTATAGAGTAAAGTCCACAACGGACTCTAGCACTTATTCTTTAGAAACACTTCCGGGAATTCCTATTCCAAGGACATGGAATTTGGACAAACACCGGAAGTACTTCAGTTGATTGACATGAATTTCTACTCAACGATTTACTCAATATGTCGAACGTAGTTCCTCGAGTGTATTTCAATTATTATTAATGAAATGCTTATTTCAGACTTGTTCCTAGAATTCATACCGAACTTGTTCCATGATTTATAACCACCGGCTACTCTTGTTTCAGCATGCCACCGAGAACAACGAGGAAATCCAATCGTGCCCCAAGTCATTCATCGGAAAATCAGGTTTGAGGAGATCCTACCTCAAAAAATGTTAGATCTCCGATGTCACTGAATGAGATAACTCAGATTGAAAAGTAAAGAACTCGAATATTGTATCAGAAATTGAAGTTGAGAACACTTGAAGTTAAAACAACTATAGATTAATGTTAAACAAAACAGAAAATTACATTTCAAAACCGGCATCCCAACCCTTCATTCCTTTATTGTTTCTTGGATGGCTTCTTCGTTCTTCTGAACGGCATTTGTTTCTTCAGTTGCCGCAATCTCATCCTCTACTGCCGGTAAAGGAGGACTAACCGGTTCTTCATCCCCGGGTAGGCACTCGACGTTGCCACCAGATTCAACTCTGAACCTTTTTCCGTCCTCCACTGTGCATAAGGTTGACATACCTTGGGTCCTTAGCTTGATACCGGGATTGAGAAACTTCATTTATTTAATCGCGGTGTGAAAGTACACATCCACGGATTCTTCCCAGAGCTTCCCCAAACTTTCGACTTCCTCCTCCAGTTTTCTCCCTCAGCTTGCGTTCCTCAAGTTCTGCTTTTAGAGAATTAAGGTTTTCAAGTTCTGTCTTCAAAGAACTGAGGTCTTCAGTCACCTTCCTCACCTCTTCAACAACCTTTAATTTCTCAAGCTTCTCCATAACCAGTTGTTGTAGAATGTTAGAGGTATTAAGATTATCCGGCTCCTCTGTTAATGTTAGAGCTATTAAGATTCTTAGCCTTCTCCTTTGGGGGTCACAAGTAAGCCTCCTCTTCTCTCTTAGTCTTCTAGGGCAAGGAATGGGGAAGAAATGTTTTTATATTGTGAGTCTAATGACTCATTAATTGCTTTTAAAAATGAATTATGTTTGCTCTCACTCAAGCGAAACTTTTATCGCTTGAGCGAGAATTTTTATTGGCTTCTACTGTCACATTCTCGCTTGAGCGAAAATACTTTAGAGAGCGCCCCTTCTTTGGATTTTTCTCACTTGAACGAGCCTATCCTCGCTTAAGCGAAAATCATCTAGAGAGCACCCCCTTCTCTGGACTATTTTCGCTTAAGCGAGAGGTTTCTCGCTTAAGCAAAAATATCAGTAACCAAATTTATCCTTTTCACTGATATTCTCGCTCAAGCGAGGACCTTATCGCTTGAGCGAAAATGTTCCAGAATCACCCCTCAAAATTCTATTTTAAACCCCTCTTTTACCTATTTTCTTTTATGAAAATGATTCAAATTTTGGGATGTTACACAAACTGACTTTTGCTGACGAGGCGATAACGAACAAAAAAGTGGTGTAACGGTAAAAAAAAAAAACTAGTAATGGCTAGTTTGTGCCCAAAACATTGCAGAATCATAAAAACTAGTTTACTAAGCCTATATAAAGGATTTAGACCGAAAAAAATCAAGGTTGAGAAGAGCGAGTCCCAAATATGACAGAAATAGTCGCTTCTAAGTGATCAAGGTTGTACTCAATCAAATAATATGAATTAAAGTGTAGTGAGAGTTACATAACCCAAAGTCATCTCTCAAGGAATTCAATTGCGGTTCAGAATATCAGATTTCAGAAAGAGTTTAAGACTGCAGAACTTCAGACAGTTTTAAGACAAAACTTCAGACAGTGGCACTTCAGACGATCTTAAGACAAGGCACTTCAGACAGGTCCTCGGATGGTTGCCTTCAGACACCAACTTCAGAAACTTGTCTTAAAGTGCAGAGTTTCAGACGTTGTCTTAAGAATGCAAAATTTCAGAATGTAATGGAAACAGGGGGTTTTATAAGTTGTTTAAAAACAGAAATTTGCAAATAAGAAAGTAAGAATTAAACTAATAGTAAAACAATGTAAGAAAACAGATTGATTCTCTTGTTCATTCAAAATTGGATCCTTCATCAGTTAAAATACATCGATCTAAAATTCCTAAACAGATTCGAATTAACTAAACAAGCGTCAATTAATTCATCAATTATCTCACTGAAGAACTAAGCGAACTTGCCTGAACTAAGCGAACTGGTGTGAGATTTTTAATCCTTTACCTCCTGAAATAAGCAAACAATCGGTTGTTCAGAATTAACCAAACTAAACTAGAATTCCAAGTGAAGAACAGAATTGAATTATCAACAAGCATTCAAATCCAATTCAAGATTCAAAACCAGAATTCTAAAGGAGAAGTTGAAATTGAATCTATTGCAGAAATTGAAATACGAATTTGAATTGAAATAAACCTTAAGATCCAATGAGAAATCACTTGAGAATCAATCCTTAGTTGTTTGCCTTCCATGAGGAAAAACATAAAACAAAAATCCAAAGAAAGAAAGAAGAACGAAAAATGCAAGAAGAACCAGAGAGAACAAGCGTCTCCCCAAAACTTCAAAATGTAAAAAGTAAGAAAAAGCCATCCAACAGAATTGTAACTGCCTCTATATATACTACTGTCCTAAACCACAAGATTAATCTGATCAAAGAGGTAATTGGGCCTTGACTAACAAGTATCAGGCCCAAAATACTAAAACTACTTCAGAAGCTTGTTGTTTCATGCTCAATTTCAGATATCATCAGAACGTCAACTTTAAATTGCAAACTGCACCTCGTCCCTCAGTGGAATATAGTCATATAGAATATCAAATTAAAGCCCTGGATCTTAGCTTTCTAACGCAACTAGAATCACCCAAATTGGACACCTATAGCTCAAGATATCATCAAAACAAGACAGGTAGGTCAATAGGCTTAAAAATCCGAATTTAAACAACATTTACAGTTAAAGCCCAATTAAGCCCAATTTGGTAAATTCCAATTAAAACAGTGGATTTAATCACAATTATAGTCCAAGAAAGCTAAGATTAAATATGCAAAGTGTGAATAAAATGTGTTCATCACTAAGCAATCACTACCTACCTATTCTATCTTAGCTAATATCTTGTAGTAGGTATTTCTCTTGCTTTGTAATGGTTTATATCCACTCTTTGAGTGATTGAGAGAGATACCTATCACCATACACTCATGTTAGAACGTCAAGAAAAACCTTTAATCTTCATCTCATTTTTTGTAACTCCTCCACCAAGTAAGAAAGTGTTTCTTGACTGTGGTGTTGAGTGGAGAAGATTGGAGAGGCTATTTTAAAACCACTTAGAAGCCTCGAGAGACTCGGTTAAGGGAATACTTAAACACCTGCAGAGGCTCTGTAAGAAGAATACTTAGAAGCCTGGAGAGGCTCTATAAGAAGAATACTTGGTGAGTTTCCTGAAGATGCATTTGATAACTAAGAATACTTGTAACTTTGATAAGTTCGTGGAAATCTCACCTAGTGTGGGAACTGGATGTAGCCCAAGGTTTGTTGGGTGAACCAGGATAAATATGTTGGTGTTCTCTTCTTCCTTGCACTCTATTTACTCATTTGCATTCTAAATTGTTTAGTGAAAAATATTTCTTAAGTGCATTTCATATATAGCACTAAGCTAACTGAAACTGCTTAACAATCAAATTTATTTATAAAGAACCAACTGATATTGTAAATTGTTTTTAATTGTTGTTGCTTTCATATTACAACACTTCTTTTAACTATTGATGCTTTCATAGTACAACACTGCCTCTAACTGTTGATAAATTCATATTTCAACACTGCTTCTAACTATTGTTACTTTCATACTAAAGCACTGCATCTCTCTTTCTCTCACTTTGTTATTTTCTTATTATATATGTTGCTTCTAACTGCATCATGGTTTTCATTCTTAACAACAAATTCTTCTAACTGTTTCTTAAAAGTACTTCTGATTGTGTTTTTCTGAATCAGCCTAAGAACAAAAGTTTTATACATTAAGAATTAGCTGACCTTTACTATTTACTTCTTAGAAGCATTTTACAAATATTTCATTTACAAGCATTTCAAATATACCGAACCGTTGCTTCTAACCGTATCTCTATTTAATTTTGATAATGGACCGGATGGAGGACCAGTCTGATAGTTCCATTAATAAATGGACCGGTCAAACGGCAGAAAGACTTCATCCGAAAAAGTTACGCTCAAGTGGCCACATTATGATCATCCGACCAAAATAACGCTCAAGCAACCATTCTATAATCATCCGACCAAATAACACTAAAGACGACCACGTTATAATTTGGCCAAGTTACTTTCAAAGCAACCATATTGATAATCCGACCAAGATACATTCAATGTGGCCATATGGTGATCATTCGACCAAGATACATTCAAGGCGACCATATGGTGATCATGCGGCCATGTTACATTCAAGGCGGTCATATTGTGCTCATCCGACCAAGGTACATTAGACGGCCAGTGAAGCTCCAGGCGACCAAACCTGCTACTAGTCGGCCCAATCCTAAATTCTAGCCTCCAAACAGTAAATACATCGTAGCCGGTCAAATATAAGCACCTCAAAAAGGAGTTTAAATTTATCCAGAAGACTAAGAGGTGTCTCAATTTAATTACTCTTCTTGAGACTTAGTCAACTACAATTGCATATGTTTTCCTTTAGTTTAACATAAACTATGTTAATACTAGGTTTACAACTATTGATTTATTAAATAAGACATTTGAGATTTTGAGTTGTACTTTTAATATTTATTTTATATTTTATAATTTATTAAATGTTTTATAAAATATTAAAAAAAATGAAAATCAATATAATATAAACCACTTTAAATTTGATTGGATTAGATCAGATTAAAATTTAAAATCAAACAGACTAGGTAATAAAGCAAGAAAATCAATGTGATTGGATTATTTTTGCCGTAAAATTTAATCCAATCCAATTTGCAATCCCTTATTTTATTGTGTGTGGGGATCCTACAAGTATCAATAACACTCTCATATGTTTGATTCCTAAAATAAAATAAAACCTGAGAGCCCAAAGGCCTCATATGTTTAAGGCCTATTAGCTTGTGTAATGTAGTAATGAAAATTGTTACTAAATGTATTTGTAATAGACTTAAACCTCACCTCAAATCTCTTATTAGTGACAACCAAAGTGCTTTTATCCCCGGTAGACAAATAACTGATAGTGCTTTGGTAGGATTGAAGTTTTCCATTATATGAAAAAAAGAAGAAGAAATGAAAGAAAGGGGTCATGGCTTTAAAATTAGATATGTCCAAAAGCGTACGATAGAGTGGGAGATTTTTTTACAAGGGTGTTAGAGGCTATGCATTTTCCACCATTTTTTACCGATTTAATTATGAGATGTGTCTCTACAGTCTCATATGCTATACTTATGAATGATAAAGAATGTCTTAGATTTGTTCCTAAAAGGAGTCTTAAACAAGGAGACCCATTATCTCCTTGCTTTTTCATTCTTTGTGCATAAATATTTTTCGAACTAATCACTCATGAGGTTAATGCAAATAGACTTCATGGAGTCAAAGTAGTAGGAAATGCCCTATCAATTTCACATATTTTCTTTGCAGATGATCATAGTCTCATTTTTACACGGACTAATGTGGAGGAAGCTGAATGTATCCTGAATATTATTAATCTGTATGAAGAAGCCTTAGAACAAAGAGTAAATCTAGATAAAACTGAGCTTTCTTTCAGTTATAATGTACCCGTTAATTGTCAAAATATGATTTAGGATAGGATGGGAGTGAAAAATGTTCAAACTCATGACAAATATCTTGGTCTTCCTACTATTGTGGATAAGTCTAAGAAACTAATTTTCTCTGGTGTCCAAGACCGTGCATGGAAGGAATCTAAGGGGTGGAAGGAGAGGGTATTATCTACAGTAGGAAATGAGATCTTATTAAAGTGAGTTGCTCAAGTTATTCGGTCCTATATCATGAGATGCTTCAAAATTCCTAGCTCAATTTGTGCATCTATGGAATCCATGATGGCAAATTTTTGGTGGGGCAAAAAATGTATAGAGAAGAAATTCACTGGATTAAATGGAAATTTTTATGCAAACCAAAAGGAAAAGGTGGTCTGGGCTTTAGAGACTTGGAGAAATTTAATAATGCCTTACTATCAAAACAATTCTGGAGATTGGCAAGGAAGCAAGACACTATGCTTTAATTAATTTTAAAATCCTAAAGGCTAAATATTTTCTAAAGAGCTAAATCTTTAATGCCAAGTTAGGATTTCAGCCAAGTTTTACATGGAGAAGTATAAGGATGTCCACTAAGGAATTTATTGCACATGGTTTAAAATGGACTATAGTAAGTGGAGACAAAATATCGAATTGGCATGATAATTGGCTTCCTGGTAACCATTTTGGTAAGGGTTTATCTTAGCCAAATACTCTTCCACAAGATGCCATGGTGGACCAGCTTCTGATTCGATCCAGGACAGAGACAATGGGATTTGAATCTCATTAACAATGTTTTCCATCCTCCTGAGGCACAAAGGATTCAACAAATTCCTGTCTCATGGACCAATTCAGAAGACCTTCTATTTTGGAGACACACAAAGGATGGTACATTCTCAGCTCGCTCAGACTATAGAGTTCATATGGAATCAACTGATGAGCCTGAATCAAGCACTGACAGAAGAAATCGTAGTTGGTCTTTTATTTGGAAAATTAAAATTCCTGGTAATGTGAAGCACTTTATATATAGATTGCTTTTAAATGATCTCCTATGTAAAAAGAATCTTACAAAAGAGGTGTCCAAATCCCAATCAATTATGAACTCTGTAATGCTGAGATGGATGAATCAGTCAACCATTTATTTCTTCATTGTACCCGAGCTCAATCTATCTGGTCAGCTTCAAATTTGTTTGTGCCTTTACACTACAAGAAAAACGCAAATTAGCGAGCGACGGTCATGGGTTGTCGCTACAAGCGAAAAGCCATTGCTATAGGCTACGTATCAATGGCTTAGAGACAACCATATGGACGTCGCTACAGAGATCGTCGTAAATGCAGTAGCGATGAGCAAAGCACGTTGTCGCTATAGCCGTTTCTAAAAACATAGTCGTCACTACGTTTTACTGTTTTTTTATCTAGCGACGACCTTAGTGACGACCAAGGCCGAAGATAATTTTTTTAAAAAAATTAAATTTATTATTATTTATTTTATTTTAATATTTAGGGTTTAGGGTTTATTATTTATTAATTTTAAAATTACAAAAACAATACTAAATACTATATGAACACATCGATAGAAGAAAACACACACACACATATATAATATACATAATTTGTTCAAACATAATACAATAAAACTATAGAAAAAAAACATAATGAAAAAAAAATCAATGGCGGCGGCGATACTAGTGTTGTGGTAGGGTCGGCTCCTCCTCCTCATCCAACGGTTGGTCATCCAAGGCGGCATCGTAGTGGGGGTGTGCCTGAGCCTCCAGCAACTGTTGCATCTGTGGTCGGAGTCATCCTAACTCATCCTCCAACTCTGCAGCGTTCGCTATAGCTTGGTAAGACTCCTGCCTTGCTTCATTTACTTCCTTGCGCAGTGCCTCCTCAGATGAATATCGTGACCCAGACCCGTCAGTACTCCCGCCGGTATGAGCCCGAGACTCTTGAGTGAGGGTGGTCACACCTGAACGATTTTTGGTTGCCAAGTCCATGGTGCCATAATAATGAACTCGGGTCTTGCCACCCGCAACATCCCTCTAGATCTCCAGCTTGGTGGAGGCATCAGTCATGGAGGTGTTCCCCATCTGTGACTCCACCTCCCTCAGGAAGTCCTTGTAATTGGTTTGTTGAGGTAAAAGTAAAATTAGTTAGTTATATATTCAATTGCATAAATATGAAATTATATAAAAAAAACACTTACATAGGTGGACCGTGCTCGATCATCTACCCAGCCATCACCCTTTTTTATGTGGGTGGCAATAAAGAACTCGTCGAGCTCGACCTCCCGCCCAAGTTGTTGAGCCTACACAGAAAAATTACATAAATTAATTATTTTAACAACAAATAGAAACATAATACAGAAGAGTGTTTTTTAATACATACCATATCCAATGTCACCTCATGGTGGGCCCTGCGGCCTGTGGTGTGGACTGCCCCTCCGCGTTGAGAAGCCTGATTGCTCTTGTTACGAGCGGACTTCCCCTTGAATTCCTCAGAGTCCCTGTAGGCCAAAAGACCCTCCCAGGCCTCTCACCACACCACGTAGGCCTCTTCCCAGCTTTCGGAATCTTGTTCATCATATCTCGAAGGTGATGAGCAACCCTCTGCACATACACATTCTTGATTTGGGCCTCATTAGAAGAGTCCCAAGTAACTCGGCTCTGCAAAATAAAAATATGGTAGGTTAGGACAAATTGGCATATCTTAAGAAAAAAACTTAAAGTGTTTAGGGTTTATAATTACCGTGAACTCTTCCCACCACCCGTCTGATGGGTTTCTGGCAAGCGAACCAAAAATCCAGTAGTATAATAGTAAGAAAAGTATCGTATCCACAGGGAACGGTCAATTCACGTATACTCGTGATCTAATTATCAAGGGAAAAAATGGGTTTTGAGAATATTGTTGTGCGAAAAACGTAGATAGCAAATTAATAATCAATTGAATTTAGAAAGGAAGAGTTAGAGACACTTTACTTGGATTAGGATTGAACTTCATCTCATCACACCCCTCATGTATGTCGAGACTACCTAATATTTATAGGCTTTGAACTATAACATTGTAGATAAACTATATTGCTAAGACCCCGAGTTACCAAGCGCCACTCACACTCAAGGGTAATCCATGCGGGTTCTCCCAAGCGACAGACTTACCCTCGGCTTATCATGCTTTCTTTATTCTGTTTGTAAAAGAATTAATTGATAAACGAGGCCTACTCCTCTGGACGCACCTTCGCTAGAGTACTGTCACTACCCATCACTCATTAGAATACATCCATGTTTCGCTTCCTGGATTGACAATCAACTAATCCTTTGCTATCGATCCATTAGACCATGCCTATCCTTTAGATGCCCTTCATTAGGATACTCACACTACCCATCAATCATTAGAAACACCCATGTTTCGGTCACTGGTTAACCGAGTATTCTCATTCACTCAGAGGTTGAGTTTCCTATGTCTAGGCTCCCCCAAACTCAATCCTAGTCGTAATGTTAATTACAAACTAGCCTATAACTCCGGCACAAGCGCGGAAGTTAGGAATTAAGCACAGAACAAGATTACCAATATTATAGCTAGGGAACTACATTAATAAATAGATAGAGTTCAACATACACTTGGGAATGGAATCGATTACATTCAATCCTAATGGAGAGTTAACTACACAAGGTAGCCATACAAACCACCGAAGATGTTGTCACCATCTTCAATCCTTGTGAAGCGTTCCTCCTTTCCTACTCTAAAATTAGAACTGGTGCATTATCACTGGAATATAACTGAATTACAATAATCGCGCACACCTGATCTGGTGCAAGAGGTTCCTATTCATAGACTAAGGAAAGACAAAGAAAATTGGGGAGAAATCTATCTAAAAACGGCAACAGGGAAAGAATCAGCGTGATCTACGCTTCACTCTGCTCTACAGCACAAGATGCAGCGCAGGTTCCAGAGAGCTTGCGCTTCATCCTGCGCTGTAGCACAGGTTGAAGCGCAGCATGCGTCCTGCAGCTCCAAACTTTCTCTTTTTAATTTGATTTCTCCCCGAGACTGGTTTTGGCTGATTTGTCTTTCCTTGTTTCCCTTTATTTGATGAAATCTTTGTATTTATTGAGCATCTTTGATTTATTTGGGAAGGTTGTCTGCAGAATCCTTGTTTGATTGGCAGAGATATCTTCATTAATGGCTCTTAGATATTCTTCAAATCTTCATTATTGCTCACAAATAATCTTCCAATCTTCACTAATTGTCTTCAATCAAATTTCAAATCTTGCAGATATCTCCCTTATTTATTGCTATCTTTCCCTCAAATCAAATCCTTGCAATATTCTGCAAAAATCAGCAATATTTCTATCAAAATAGCATCAAATTCAAATATAAGATTAATAAATACAATTTATCTAATATTTAATAAAAAGGGATTAAACTGGGGCAAAAATACCATTTTATCATTGATAAGTGAACTAAAAAGTGCTCTAATTTATCATATGATTTTCACTTATCAAAATACCCCCCAACTTAACTTCTTGCTTGTCCTCAAGCAAGAGACCTCTTTGCAATAAAAAAATCAATTTTATCCCCTGTGTAATTCAAACAATTCAAAAACAAATTCAAGGAACTCGTCATCATCTCCTTGTTAAGCAGCGGTCACTTTCTAAACATAAGAAAAAATCAGGATTAAGAGATGTTACCAATCCTCAATCAGAATAGAACACAAACATCAGTCAAACTTCTCAACAATAGCAATTAAAGCAGTAAGTAATAAACCAAGGAAATCTCTTATTCTCACGGGTAAGTGTTTCCCTCAATCTTTTTCACCACTGTTGAACAACTAAAATTGATAGTCGTTTCCAATATCTGAACCTGCAAGTAGTTAATATGGATCAAAAGGTCTTTTCTTTGGTTGTAATGAGGTTGGGCTATCAAGAAATCATGGTTTTTCTAGATATGCAATGAACACTTTGAATAGAGAGCATCTTGTGGTTGTGCTTTGGAACTTCTCTCAATTCACCAAATTATTCTTGAACTGTCACCCTTTTTCAGCTGGCCTCTTTGTTTGAAGAAGTATTCCCCCCAACTTATTCAATTTCCACACCTTTGTGCAGATATTTTTTTTTATCATAAACAATAACATAGAGAATTTATTTATGAGGGAGTACTCTTCTTTTTTATTTCTTGTGCCTGCTCTTTGAATCTCTTTGACCTTTCAATTCACCAACCTCTTGTCCCATTTTGTTGTGTTGCACCTTGCTCTCTATCCCAAGTGTGAAGGGACAAGATATAATCATTAAGTAGGGCTAGGGTGCATTCAAAAAGAAATATTAAAGGCTCAAATGGGCAATCAATAAATGGAAACATTTAATCAAGGTTGGCTATTTGGCACTGAGCAAAATATTATAATCACAAAACATGCCTTTGTCACTTCCATATCTTCCACTAGCAAGACAAAATTCAGAAACTCAAGCAATAATAGTTGACAAGCAGCGGTGAAAAGCTCTCAATTTCAGTGTTTGGGCTCATAGCTCACCGGTTATTGGCTAAAATTCCTTGATAAAGCACTTACTGGTTTTAATTAACAATCCTGATAGGTTCTCTTGAGAAGCATCCTGATCCTAACTGATTATGGAATTAATCACAAAACCCTATCATCTTTCCTAGTCGGGTTAGTTAAACTACCTAATTACAAAGATTTTTGAAAAAGTTGCCTTAAATCCTAATTTCCTAAGGTCCTAAAAAGTCCTAAAAATCTAAAGATTTAGCAGAAAAACAGAAAATAACAGAATAAGTACTGAATAATATAGATAATGTATCAGTGGCAATAATATACAATACATATCAAAAGGAAAATAAAAGAAAAATAAGAAAAATAATAAGAAAAAGAAGGAAAAGCACCAAATAGGAAAAATTCAATCATCCTGGTCCATGTGAGCAGCTCCATTCTCAGCTTCGGCATCAGCTGCTCCATCCCCCCCTGGGAAAATAAGCTTGTCCCCAGGCCACTGTAAATAATCATGGAACTACGCAGGGGTCATGGGGTCCACAGGAGCCTGATAATGTCTACTCTGAAAATGAACAGCTGCTCGGTGAATAGTGGAAATCTGAGCCATCAAATGAGTGTGTTGGGCCTCAAGACGCTGGGCCCAGACTTGAGCGTCCATATCTGCTGGTGGTGGTGGTGGTGCCTGCTGCTGCTGCTGCTCCTCAACCTGTAACTCCTCAGTCGGGATACAATTGGCTTCAATGTATGCTCTAGTCATGGGAAGTGCGATGCGAACCCTAGGCTGTACATCCATACCCCTAGATCTGCAGAGTGCTGTGATAAGAGAGGGGAAGCCAAGCCTGATCTTAGAGTTAGGGGTCCTACGCCCCACAGCAGATGCAAAGTCTGATATCTTCTGGGTGATGATGACATAGCACAGCAGCCTCCTATTGAAGCAGTCAAGGATATCACTGGACCAGTGACTAGAGGAAGAGCTAAGAAGATTAAAGAGGAAATGGGATAGTTGGTGACCTACATTTTTAAGGACACTACCCTACAGAAGGACATCACTACCCTACAAAAGGACACCCTTGATCCTGGAATAGGACCCATGGTCCTATGTACTACCCTTAATTAGGACTCTCTCTTGTATTTTTGTATGAGTAGGGCGCTATTTGTATAGGTTTATTGGTTAGTAGGTTGCCTTGCTAAAAGGCCTAGGAGTCTTGGGTTCAATTCCCACATAGGATAGAATTATACTCATCTTTCATTTTCCTCCTAGCTTTGGGCACTAATTGTGGGTTTAATGGCTTAAGTCTTAGCTTAGCCACATAGCCTTGGGGTCATGGGTTCAAGGCCCACTAGGATAGCTTTCCTACCATCTTTTATTTTTTCTTTCCATTTACTTCCCTTAAGTGCCCCCCTCCCACTCCTATATAAAGGAGTCTTCTCTTCTTGTATTAGACACAATTGAATTTTAAGTAAAGGCATTATGCCCAAATTTCTCCTCCATTGGTGAGTTGAGTGAGGCTTGGTGGTTGATTCTCAAACCATACTTTGAGACTTATCTAATTCTCCCGAATTAGTGGCGTCTGGCGATTGGACTTATCTGCTGTGGGTGGATTCATGCTTCAGTGACATCCCTACCATTTCTTCCTCTCCACTTTTTCCTTTACTTTCTCTCATTTTCTCTTATTTTCCTTCATTTTCTCGCTATTGCTCAGCTCTATAATTTCGATTTCTATTTGCTTGTTTTTTATTCTAATCGGTGTGTTTTGCTCAATTCTAGATCCTACAACTATCCGGCTATCAATTGGTCATCAGAGCTTGTTGAATTTGAGCAAATTTGGAGCCATTTGGGGGTTGTTTGGGCGCTGCATACTGCACCTATTTTGTGCAGAATTTTCATTCAATTTAGTGTAATTCCATCCCTCTTTTCAATTGTAACTTGGACTTGGACTGTTTCCCGGGCCCAAGGTGCCTTTCTGCTGCTATCAACATTGTTTGTCTTGATTGAATTGCTTGCTTTCTTGCTAGTTTGGGGGCTGTTTTGGGCTGCTAATTCCCACCCCATAGGTGTTTGATTAAATGCCTCTTAATTGCTCATACTTGTTCTTGAGTGATTCTTGCAATTAATTGCTATAAACTGCTTATTTGTTGGTGAAGTGTGGTAAGAGGAGGCATTGTTGTCTTCATTTTTCCAAAGATCGTTCACCTACATTTTCTCCCCTTCGCCGGAGCCGCTGAAGTAGATGGATGCTCCAGCATCTGATCAGAGTGAGAGAGACTGGCCCTCTCTTGCATTGCGCGAGCTGCCCGTGCACGTAACTCGCCCGGAGGGATGGACCTCCCTCTACTTGGGGGGATCTTCTCTCCACCTCTATCACACATCCTAGGCATTAATTTTTTCCTATAAACTATAGACATTATATAAATTAAATATTGATATAAGTTAAAATTACTAAATACTAAATACTAATTACTAATATACTAATAAATTAAATAATTACTAATATACTAATAAAACTAATAAACAAGATACATACTAAAGCAATGTTTAAAACTAATAACCTAATACCTATATCACATTAATAAACTAATAAAACAAATAAACTATTAATTACAAATAAATTAATTAAAACTATAAAATTTACTAGTTGCGACACTGCAAAAGGAAATGAAGAGAGAATGAGTTCTAAAGTCCCCTCTAGGCAACTATTTTGATTTCTGATTGGTTTAAAACGATCCTATGAGGAGGGGAACTTTTTAATCAGTGAGTTTTTTAGAATAAAAAGAGAGAGGGACAGAAACAAAGGGGTGGCCGTAGGGGAGAAAAATGGAGGAAGAGGGAAAGAGGAGGGTGAAAATGGAGGAAGAGGGAAGGAGGAAGGGTTTTTTACGCGTACAATTTTTAACAGGTCATCGCTACATTTAAAACTCATTAGCGCATGCCAAATTTAAACTTTATTTTTAATGTAGCGATGGCCTACCATCGTTAAGACCATTGCTACACTTAATTTTGATTTTTTTAGAAAAAAATTAAAAAAAATTAGTGTAGCGACGGCCGACCAGGCCGTCACTACCGTCGCTATCTAGTGACGGCGTGGCCGTCACTAAATATTAATTGCACTGAATAGTGCATAAATGTTGTAACAACATATACGAGTGACGCCTTATAACCGTCTCTACAAGGCTGTCGTTAAATTACGAATTTCTGGTAGTGTTAATTCTACCATCACTCTCTCTTGAACAGTGGTAGAGAATCATACTACTGCATAATGATGTTCCAATTTGCGAGCAAATTGTTATGGTTCTTTGGCAGAATCTATGGCAGTTCGTTGGGCATTTCAATAAGCTTTATCTTGGGAGATTGATCACTCACTTGATTGTTGAATCTGATTGTTTACAAGTGGTGCAATCGATGAATGGAGTTTCTTCATGTCCCATTATTCATCATATTATACTAGAATGCATAATTAATTTCATTTCCCAATTCAATTCTTGTTCAGTTAGTTTTATTCCATGCTTATCAAATGTAGTAGCACACCATACTTTGGTGGAATGATGTCCCACCTTGTATTATGATTGTTATAGCTTCTAAAATTCCTTAATTTGCTAATATGAATCTCTTTTAAAAAAAAGGTAGGTATATTAACGTGAGAGATGTACGTGATTGGTCTTAATTATAAGTACATCACCTCGCATTTAAAAATGAAAAAAAAAACATATTTTATGTAGAATTTAAATAATATTTATTATAATTCAAAATAAAATATGATTTTATTTTTCTGAACATAATGTCATAATTATAATATAATGAATTTAATTTAAAATAAAATAATATCAAAATTCAAAATCTACAATAATAAGATAGATTTGCAAAACTAATCATGATTTGATTTTGATTTGGATTTAAAATAATAACATAATTATATAAACAATAATTTAAATTTGATTCAAAAGAAAATTATTTCAAAATTCTATAAATTTTTCTACAATAAAATTTGTAAAATTGAATAGATTTGATTTGAATTCGAAAGTACCAGCATTTTGATAGAAATTAAAAACAAAATATAATTTAATTTTGCCAACTTACTTTTGAAACATTAAAGCCTCTGAGGTATGTTAATCTTATGTCAATACATCGTGAATGTAGAAGCCTAAACTTGATTTAACGTCCTTGAAATGAGAGTTCAGGGAATAATAAAAACACGACTCACATCCTTGATTTAAGAAAAAGAGAGTGAAATCACTGAAATGTTTCAAATCAGAACAAGCAAGATTTAAATAACAATAACAATACTTCACCCTCAACACAACACTATTCAAGAATCAATAAGAGACTACTTTAAATATATAGCTCTGGACAATAGGTTAGGGACGATCAGTCACGATGCAGGTGCTGGTCCGTGGGTCGCTTCACGCTCGAGCTCGAGGACAGGGGCGGACGAGCAGTGCTGCAGCTGCTGCTACGGTGGCGCTTGAGGACAGACAGGGAGGAGCGCCCCGCGGTGGGAGGCAGAGAATCGATCGATGACAGCGGACAACAGGGATGGGGATGAGTCGACGGCAGCCACAACGGACAGCAGGGAATACCGGCGTTGAAACGTAGCAAACTCACGTTTCCAATGCTAGAAATAGTTGGGGTGGGGAATCCAAACTTGAGTTTGAGCAGTTTCAACGCCAAAACCAAACACACACGAAGTCGAAGATCTGTCTGAGTCTAAGAGAGGGAGGCGCAGAGGAACGATCTGAGAAAGGGAGGCACAGAGAACAAATACAAAAGAAAAGTGCTGACGACACACTCTCTAACACATTTTTTCCAACACACTTTTTGTGATTGGTTAAAATTTATATGTGTCCCACCACATTGGTAGTGGGGCCCACATAATTTGGTGAGACTCATGTGAATTTTAATCAATCACATGGAGTGTGATGGAAAGAGTGTGTTGTTAACACTCCTCAATACAAAATACCCTAATACCGTAACACAATAACAATATGTTTGGTTTATATTAAGAAATAGAGAAGAGAGAAATAGGGAAGAGAGAGATAGTGAAGAGAGAAAAAATGGAGAAATATAGTAGAAATATAGGTTGTTTGATATTAGAGAAAAAGGAGAGAGATAGAAGAGAAATTAATTATGATAGTTATTTGGTTGTGGAGAAATAAGAGAGATGTGTAAAAAGTTAAAAAGACTAAACTACCCTTGAAATAAAAAACATTAAAGCAGCAACAAGTGAATAAAACCAGGGGTAAAATAGTATTTTCGCAAATGAACCCCCTTCTCTCCCCCATTTCTCGGCAGGAGTGAGGAGATTAATTTCTCTGTGGGCCCCACCACTTATATCTACTCAAACTCTCTCTCCCTTATTGTGCCAAACGCGATGGTTGCCGCATCTCTCTCCCATCTCATTCTCTTATATTTCTCTCTTCACAAAATCGTTACAAACAAACACAGTGTAAGTGAGTAAGAGTGTGAGAGAGAGTTTTTTTCAGCATTTTTTAATTTTTTTTATATGTAGTTGTTTGGTTCGGTTCGGGTAACGAGTCTAGATTTCCTAACTTGTTACCCGAACCAATAAACCTCAGTTCTCATTGGTTCGGTTCGGTTCGGACTCGAATGAGTAAAAAAATTCGAACCAATTAGATTGGTTTGGTTTGGTTTGTCAAGTCGATTCGAACTAATGAACACCCCTGCTTGTATGTTAAGTACTATCAATCTAGATCTGGTTCATAGTCCAAAAGACACCAGATTCGATGCATTTATCCCATTGCGTTAACCCAGAAAGATTTTCTTTTCAATTTTTAAAACTTTTGAAATATGTGGGGATTGTTGGATATTTTATATTCTAGTTTTATTTCAAAAGTTTTCTAAGAGAGTGGAATAAATTAATGTTTTATTTATTTTATTGAGAAATCATTTTTTACTTGGTCAAAACCTATTTGTTTTATCTTTCCTAACCCTGTTTATTTATTATATAAGCTCCTTTTCTCTTAACCTAAGTGTGTAAGTGTCCGTTTGATTTACAGTTGAATAGAATTGATTCTTGAAATTAAATCAACGGTTGAGATAGTGATGCACATTTTATGAAGCACGTTGGATGAAAGTGATTTAAAATCAATTCCGCGAAACCATGGTTTTGATTTTTATAACTCGATCCAAACCAAAGGGGCTATAAGCCTCTAGTACTCTCTTATCTTCTTCATAAATACTCCGATCTTTGGGTTTAACGGAATTCATTTTTGCTAGATCTAATACTTTGGAATTTTTGGGAAGGGTTTGTTGTATCCTGGGGGATTGTCGCATTCCGCGAATAAATCGTTGATGACAACATGTTTCCACGTGTCTCAGATCATTACTTTTACTTGCAGAGGTTCATTTTTGACAAACAGTATTTAAATTCAAATTCTTATTATATTTAAGTTTTTGAATTTTGAAATTCAAACCTGTATATTTATACTCATGATAATTAATTAATTGAAGCATTTTTATATCTCTTCCATTTCTCTATAAAATACACTCTCAATAATATCAATATTAAATTGGATCGTGGATAAAGAAAGTTGGAAAAGAGAATTTGATCGTATACTCCACTCAACTTACGTCCTTGATTAAATTTCGGCACAAAGGATTTTAGACCAAGTAATCTTGCTTTTGTTTTTGCAAAGGCAATGAAAGCTACATGTAACTAAATATGTATGATATTATATAACTTGGATTAATATTTAACTTGATCATTTGATTTCTCTTACAAAGATCAAATTGATCTTATATCATATTTTATGAATTAAATAAACGTTGAAAACTTATATAATTGACCAAATCAATTAAACTATCGGTTTTGGTTAGTTCAGACTCACAAGCGTTTTTTCAATGAATGCCTATATTTATTTATGTCAATTACAGTCTAACATTTTAGGATAAAATTTGTAGGTTAGAGATGCCAAGGAGCCAAATTTATGATTTTCATCTAGTCATAGAGTTTAATAACTATATACTAATAATAAATATATTTTACACAGATAATTAAATATATTTCATCATTTTATTACATTATTATATTAATTGTAAGAATAATTTATGATATGATGATAAAATATAATTGTGGATATTTGTATAAAAGGTATTTGAAAAGTTATATAAATAATAATCATATTTTCTAAATAGTAATTATAATTTATAAAAATATACCTAACCAATACATTTATATTGGTTAGTATATTTTTATAAACTATAAAATCTTTTCGAAAATGCAGGGAGAGTTAAATGTATATATGAATTAAATAAGGGTCATTTGTTAAGAACTTATATAATTTTCCAAATTAATTTAAGTATTAATTTTATTTAGGTTCACATTCAGATCATGTTTAATTGTGTTTTTCCAGCTGCTGCCTATATTTAGGCTATTTAGGTTAAAACTTATGATTGGCAAGTTTGTTTAGAAATTATAGGAAATTATTTATTGAAATTGAATTACTTAACAAGTGAGTTAATCTTTTATTGAATAATCTTTCATAAGTTCACAAAAAAATAGTTTGTTTGATTTACTGAAAACCACATTTCGAATGTAGATTCGGATAAACACTACTATCAGTAGTATTGGCATAAATCCACATTTAAATTGTGATTTTAAAGTAAACCAACCTCATATAAAATCTTTCATAACTAAACTCATGCTAAGTTTGAAGTTTGAGTTGAACAAGTATGAGATGCCCCGAATCGAACTATTAAAGTGTAAAATTTATAATTTATAATTCCACGTATTATATATGTCAAAGAAATTGTATAAATTATAATTACAAAAAGTTTTTTTTAATATATTATTATTAAGTGAAAAAATATATTTTGTGTAAATTTACATGTATACTATATAATAAAATAAATAGAGTTCTCTGTGAGACATGTGAAATTTGGGCACAAAGATTTGAGGATACTCCACTCAACTTTTACGTTCATGCTTGATTAAGACCCAGTTTGAAACTTAAAAATTCAAATCCTATTCACTTTCTCATTCACTCTGCGCCAGCAGTTGCAATCTCACGTTATTATTTGAAATTTATTAGTACCAATCAGTCGTCTCCGGCTTACCACTCAATTAATATGTACATGAAGCTTCTTTTGTTTGATATTATTATTTTTTAATATTTGTCCGTGTCAAGAAATAAAATACCAAAAAAATGTGTTTTTATAATACTATATGTTAAATTTGAATAATATATTCATATATTCCATTTAAAATTTTAAAATAATTTAAAATTTTTTAATAATTTTCCTAATTTTAAATGAAGAAAATCTTAAACTTTTTCTATATTCTCAATACAAAAATGCATTCTTCTTTAATATTGAAAACCATTACAAAACATCTTAAAAAAAAAATAATAATAATAATAATAATAAATATTTCTTCAAGTTTTAAATACTTTTTCTTTTTGGTGGACTCAAGTTTTAAATACTTGTCTAACGCAAGGTGTAAGACTTTTCTTTTGGGAGTATTGGGACTTTTCCTGCAATCTGTCTCTATCACTCACCTGTAACCCTTCAACACATCCCTGCAATATGCCTCGCCTCATTTACACGTGTCACGAAAACGAGAGAGACCCATGGTAATACGGTGAGGTCGCCCATACCATATCGTCTCGGTAATGGATAGTACCGTTTTATAAAAAAATTGTCCACTTTATCGTGTCACACCAAACAGAGCGCTGAGAAAAGTGGAATGTATATTGATTTCATGTCCGCCACTGAAGTCTGAACCCCAACCCATTCCAACCAAGAAGAAGAAGAAAGAAGATGTTGCAACTGCAAAAGATTCAGTGAGAGGGGCTTCTGTGAGAAAGCGCCCAGGGTAGTAACGGTGAAGCCTCTCTCAATCTCAACCGTCCGTTGTTCATCAATCTTTCCGTGGATGGGCCAGGCAGCTTCCACGGCCTCCGTCGCTAGCCGCCGCGAAAGCGCCCAAGGCCACCGCGCCGCCAACACCTCAAAGACCAGATCCACCGCCTTGGTTTCTCCGATGCTCTCTGGTGAAGAAGATGACGACAACCAACGTCGTGGTGAGGCGGTTATCCATGACTACATCTCCGATCTCCCCGACGAGTGTTTGGCTACGGTGTTCCAGTCGCTTAGCTCCGCCGATCGCAACCGCTGTTCGCTTGTTTGCCGGCGGTGGCTCCAGGTCGAGGGACAGAGCCGTCACCGTCTCTCACTCAACGCGCAAGCGGATCTCCTTCCGGTAATTCCTTCTCTCTTTTCTCGATTCGATTCGGTGACAAAACTAGCGCTCAAATGCGACCGTAGATCCGTGAGTATCAGGGACGATGCGCTCGTCCTCATCTCTCAGCGGTGCCCTAACCTCACGCGCCTAAAGCTCCGCGCGTGTCGCGAGCTCACCGACGCCGGAATGGAAGCCTTTGCCAAGAACTGCAAGGGTTTGAAGAAGCTCTCGTGCGGATCTTGCACATTCGGTTCCAAAGGGATGAACGCGGTGCTCGATAATTGTGCCGCACTTGAAGAGCTCTCTGTCAAGCGCCTCCGCGGAATCACTGATGCCGCGGCGGCGGAACCGATTGGGCCTGGCGTAGCGGCGGCGTCACTCAAAACCATTTGTTTGAAGGAACTTTACAATGGACAGTGTTTTGGTTCGTTGATTCTCGGCGCCAAGAATCTGAAGACGTTAAAGCTTTTCCGATGCTCCGGTGATTGGGATAAGCTCTTTCAACTAGTGGCAGATCGAGTAACAAGCATGGTTGAGGTTCACCTCGAGAGGCTCCAGATTAGCGACGTTGGCTTGCAGGCTATTGCCAATTATTCGAGCTTAGAAATTTTGCATCTGGTTAAGACTCCAGAGTGCACGGATTTGGGACTTGTTGCAATTGCAGAGCGATGCAAACTCTTGAGGAAGCTTCACGTTGATGGGTGGAAGGCAAATCGTATTGGTGATGAAGGGTTAATAGCGGTTGCTAAGTACTGCCCTAATCTACAGGAACTAGTTCTTATTGGAGTTAACCCTACTAAAGCCAGTTTGGAAATGTTAGCATCTAATTGCCAGAATCTAGAGCGGTTGGCTTTGTGTGGAAGTGATACGGTTGGTGATCCTGAGATATCTTGCATTGCAGCTAAGTGTGTAGCTTTAAAGAAACTCTGCATTAAGAGTTGCCCTGTTTCTGATCATGGGATGGAAGCACTGGCTAGTGGGTGCCCCAATTTGGTAAAAGTGAAAGTTAAGAAGTGTAAGGGTGTCACCTCTGAGGGTGGGGATTGGTTGAGGCTTACTAGGGGGTCAATTTCTGTTAACTTAGATACAGGCGAAGCAGAACATCCAGATGCAAGTGCCAGTGATGGTGGAGCACAAGACAATGGGATAGAATTTCCTCCGATGCCTGGCCAAACAGCCGCAACTGCATCAGCCAGTATTGCATCAAGTAGTACTGGTCGATCTAGTTCATTCAAGTCAAGGTTAGGACTTTGTCTGGGAGGAGTTTAGTGGCTAGCACTTGGAGAAAATGGTCAGGTGGTAGCACTAGTGCCCGCCATGGTTAGAGACAAAGCAAAAACAAACCCGAGTCTTTGACCATTTTTCATTATTGTGTTGTATCTCATTTGATTTGCCATATCTTGTACTTAAATTTGAAATTTGAAATTTATGCCGTGTGATGTTTATTGCCTTTTGAATTGAATCTTCACGGTTGAAGAGACAGTGACAACTTTTTTCTCTGCAATTGTCTTTGGTGCTCTACTTTGTTTGATAACCTCGCTTATGTGCCTTCTCACTTATACAGAGCATATCCCATATTGTTTGTTACTTTGTTTGTTTCTGCAATTATGATGTCTACTGGGTCTGGGTTTATTGATTTGATTGCAGTATGTATAGTTTCATGGAGATTAAGGATGATTAGCTTTTATATGATTTATGAATTATGATTGGTGTATGTTTAGAAGTATTATTAAACTTTGTGAACTGCAGTGGATGGCTTATCTTGGGTGACTGAGATGGTTGCTAACAACGTGTAGGAACTAGGAAAACACTACTCTTGAAAATTTGTGTCTTGAAATTGTAGGAAAACTACTCGTGAAAAATGTGTCTTGAAATTGTAGTTTTGATGTTACTTTTTTAAAAGAAAGAAAGACAATACTTTGTTTATGTTGCTTCAATTTTGATTATGATATTTGTTTGTCTGTTCCATGGTGCAATTGAGAGTATCCAGTCTAATCAATATATCTAATACTGCTGTATGAATTGGACACGATTTGATTTCTTTGGCAGCAAGCAGCTGACAATAAAACAATTTCATTTGAATAAATTGCTGAACTGTTTTTTTTTTTTTTTTGTTGATTCAAAAGAAATTACTGAATTGCTATTGTTGTTTGATTTAATTCAGAGTTTCTGCTGTCAATTGCATAGTCGTTTGAACATAATAAAATCAATGCTATTTGGGGTTGAAAAAATTTTGAGGGACTTGATCTAACAGCATATGAGTGTGTAAAGATTAACGTTTATAAATTTGAGTGTCTCAACGTGAGTTTGATGTGATTTTGAATAAAGTGAAAATGAATTCATGTGATTTTTGTTTGAATAATAGAAATCAGAATAGTGATTTTATCAGCCAATATATCTTTGTCCATAATTACTTCCGAAAGATTGATTAGGGAGATATTATAGGATAATAATAAACTAATCTTAAAAAGATAGTGTCTAAAATATCTTTCTGATTTTTTTATTTGGTTTTTCAATTTTTTTTTCTATGTGGTCCCTCATAAATTATAATACATTTTCATTTAATCTTTTTTCAGACACTGTTTATTATCTCTGTTAAATGCTTGCGTAGTAGTTTAGGTGGGCAAAATAAACCAACATGACATGCATGTGTCATCTTATGTGTCCTATATGATAAAATAAGTCTACAGGTGGTTAATCAACTCCTTTTTTATGTCACATTGATGACTCTAATTTTTTTTCATGAAGGGTGATAATATAAGTCATGTAAAACACATAAGATGACAAATATGTATACCATGTAGACTTATTTTGTCCACCTATGCTGTCACACAAGCATTTAACAAAGATAATAGATGGTGCATTAACGGAGGGACCAAATGACAATGCGTTTAATTTTTGGGCACCACTTGGGAAATTTTTTTTGAGGGACCAAATGGGAAAATCTCGATATTTTGGGAGACCTGAAACATAATTTAGCCAAAGATGTTTTAAAATACTATAAGATTGATTAAGATATTCTCATATAGGAAACTAATCTAAGAGATAATTTAAGATATTCTATAATAAATAAAGATAGTGTAGGATATTTTCATAATATTCTAACACTCTTATGCTAAATCGTACTAAGTTTTGAGTAGGGGTGTTCGCGGATTGGATTGGATTGGTTTTGAGGGAAAAATCATCCAATCCAATAATTTGGGTTTTCTTATTTAATCATCCAATCGGTTTTGATTTTTTTTCCAAATCCAATCCAATCCAATTTTAATCGGTTTGGATTGGATTGGATTTCGGTTTCTCAAATAAACTAAAAAATGAAGTTATGAAAGCAAAATTATGATAAAAACATGCAATTATCTTATCTTATTCTATAACATACAAATTACTTAATAGCTTCCAATCTCATTATTGAATGTTATTTGTTAAATATAGTTGCTTAATAATAATTTTTTACATCATCATAGAAAAATAATATCAATAATGATAACATATCAATATGTTCATAAAACTTTGGATCAGTTTGGATTGGATTGGTTCTCATAGGCAGATCCGAAATCCAATCCAATCCAATTAAAAATTTCGGTTTATTGCGGTTTGCAATTTTTTCGGTTTGCGGTTATTTCGGTTTGCGGTATTTTGGATCGATTGTTGCGGTTCCAATTGGATTGGATTGGATTTGAACACCACTAGTTTTGAGCTTGTTATAAATATACTTATATCAATTAATAAAATTTGAGATCATAGATCACAGGTCCATATTGATTACACTAAGAAAGTCGTGGTGCTAAATAAATTACCTTGGGAACCACTGTAGTAAAAGTTACAATTCCTACTTAACCACTTGGCAGAAGCTATAATCCAAAGACAATTATTAATACTTAACTATCGTAAGGCAGAAGCTACAAAACTTAACTATCCAGATTCCAGAAGGGTGTCCACGGTTCAGTTCAATTCAGAAAATTGATTAGAACTGGAAACCAATTCAAATTAATTAAACCGAACTGGAAGTCGATTTGAAAAACCCGAACTGAACTGGGTTTTGAGTTTGGTAAATTGGTTTTAAATTTTGTGAACCTAACTAATTGTAAATCGGGGGGAGAAAAATAATGATCAAAAGAAGAAGACTCGCTTAAGCTCACCTGTAACGTCCTAATTTCTCAACTCGAGGATAATGTCCGTTGAAAACACTATTCCCGAATTACTGAAATTATTTCGCGTCATTTTCGATATCGTCATACAAATCACACACTTGCTTAGGCAATCCAACGTTGCTTAGGCTTCCACAAAATCAAGCATCATTATTTTTATTGTAAAAATCTCAATCAAAGTCTGGGGAATGAACCTACACTTGGAGTGTTATGGTTCACATAGCTCATACCGGAATTCCGGCAGAGTTTCCCCTAAAAATTGGACGTTTACCAATTTCTATCTTAACCTGAAATCCAGCAAAACCACCAGTACAGTTTATAATAACACAACCTAATTTAAACTACAATCAAGCCTCCATGGCCAATCTAAAGTTTTTACAAAATTACATCATTAACTATCAATTACAATTATTACTATTTCAAAAGTCCCTATCTAACCACTGGGAGTGTGGTTCCACTCCAAAAGCTCCCTTCCTCTCCTGCACATGAAGCTGGAACACCCTGCACAACTAGAATATATCCCCGAAACGTGGGGTGAGACTGTACAGTCTCTGCGAGCAAAGCATGCAACAAGCAGTGTGGGGAGGCAATTATATGAGATGCAACACAGTATACAAGTCAACATGCAGTTCATAAATCATTTTGATTCTTTACATAGGGAAACTTCTCATAGCTGAATAAAACAATATATGTAAATACACTTAGGATACCTATGTAGCAACATACATCATACAGTACAATTCTAAATGCACAACAATCTCATGATGCAACTCACTGATGTGACCAGCAGGCATGATCTTCTTACTTTAACTGGAGTTAGAACTGAGCTCAGACTACGGGGAACGTCTTCCCTGGGGACGAATCCTACCCATTACTGGACCGAAGTCAAGTTTTCAAACAAGGCTTATTTTAACTCACGGCCGAAGCCGGCTTATATTAACTCACAGCCGAAGCCAACTTAGTTATTATGGGCCAAAGCCAAATTCATTTTCTAGTTGAATAATACTTTAGTTGAAAATACATTTGTATAATCTATGCTGAAACTTGTAAAATGCAGGAGCAACCAAAACAGGCAATGTTCTCCAACAATCATAACTCATGTATACTCAATAGTTTATAGAATCATCATTAAACTTCTGAATCATTAGTAAAACACCCAAAATAGAGCCCTAAGACAATTTCTCAACAAAACCCTAACATCATGCTCACACAATTACTGCACTTATCAAGGGTAAATTGGTAAATTTATTCCCCAAATTACCTATTTTTAGTAATAAATGCATATATTGTGATTATTTAATTTAAATTTAAATTTAAATTTGATGCTATTTTAATAGAAAATCTGTTGATTTTATAGATAAAAGGGAATGTTTTAAATGAAGAAACAAGATAGCATCTATTTGAAGAGAAAATCTGCAGATGAGATTCTAAATGGCAGCAGATCAAGATAAAATCCGCAGTCATTTAAACAAGGATTCTGAAGATAAAATTCTCAATATGAATATGAAGATCAAACCAGCACAAGATCAAGCTAAAAAGAGGGAAATAAGAAAAGCAAAGCAAACAAGGATAAAATCAGGAAGAGATCAAGTTGAAAAGGGAGGAAATCAGGAAAGTTTGAACGAGAACTACGCTCCACCTGCGCTGAGCGAAAGTGGAGCGCAACATTTAATTAGCTCTCTCTTTCCTGTGCTTCATCTGCGCTGAGCGAAAATTGAAGCGCAGGAATACGGAAACAGATTTCTGATAAGATTTCCAACAAGATTCCTTCCAGATTTCAGATAAGCTTTCCAACTTCTATTTAAAGGATCTTTTGCAAAGATCAAACCAAGTCCCAAAGACCCAACTCCCGGAGACCCAAGGGAGACGGCAGAGCAGAAGCTAGGGCTGGAGAAAAGTGTGGCAGTTTCTCCGTTGGTTTGTAATGGCTACCATGCGTAGCTAAACTCTCCGATAGTATTGAATGTAGTTGATTCAATCCCCGATTGTATGTGAATTCTCTTTACTATTTATGAATCCCTGTTTTTATGATATCGATATTTTTATTCTGTGCTTAATGCTTAGCTTCCGCATGTGTGCTGGAGTTATAGATTGGTTTTATGGGGCGCATTCGAAAGGTGGTTCTATAAAATCAATAGCGAGTTTGGGGGAGCCTAGACATAGGAAACTTGAACTCTGATTGGTAAAAATACTCATAGTAGTCACTGTGGACACCAGGGCGAATTGATAGTGTTAACAAACCAAAAACAGATCATTAAAGTCGGGGTAATTTGTCGCTTGGGAGAACCCGCATGAATTATTTCTGAGTATTTTATCACTGTGGTAACCAGGGTAAAATAACATAGTTTGGCTAAGGTATCATAACTACATATTCATAAATATTATTGGGGTTCACATACGAAAGGGGTGCGATGAAACGAAGTTCAATCCTAGTCCAAGTAACTGTCTTTACCTATCTCAATTTAATTTCTGTTTTTATTTTATTATCTCAATTCTCAACAATCAACAATCATACGCTCTTACTTGATAGCTGTGACCACTAATCTTTATAAATTGAACCGCTCCATGTGGATGCGATACTCCTACTTACTATTATACTGTTGGGATTTTGGTACGCTTTCCATATTCTCAACAACTCCTCCTAAGTTAACTCTACGGTCAAGTTTGGCTTAATACTTGGTTTATCCCCTCTCAAATCCCTTACAACTGACAACTCTTAACCGACTCCCTAACTCTTGTCTTATTTTCACCACAAATCCCTAAGTCCTCATCTTATTTCTGACTTCCTTCTTGCAAAGGGATTCACAGCCTAAGACTTCCGTTGTATTCTCTAGATCCTGATTTTCGGGATGTTACATCACCTATGAACCACCACACACGAATAAAACTCAGCTTGAAAGTATGATTTTGAAGTCCCAACTACACAAGCGAAATTTGAGTGCACAATATGCAAAAACCTTAGAGAGAGAAGAACTTTTGATTCTTTCGGGAAGAGAGAAAGAGATTAAGTTTTTATTTTCTATTTTTTTTAAAAAAAACTCAAGTATGCAGACTGCAGGGAGAGAGAATTTTTATCTTCTTCTCCCCGTAAGAATAGTTAAACAAAAAGTATGTAGTTCACACCGATTCACTAACTGGTTTGATAAAATAATTTGAGTTATTGATACGTGTTGTAAAACCAAAATTAGTTAATGAACTGTTTTGGTGGTTCAGATTTTTACAGTGCAATTCGGGACGGTTATACAATTCGGTTGCAGCTCAAGTAAATTTTGAACAGCCCTATCCAGAGCATAAGCTAACCATGATGCTTAACTACTCAAAACAGATCAAATTAAACTTTTTTATTAGAATATTGGTGGAAAAAAGAATCAAACTCTAGACAACTTCGTCATGGAGGCTTTGATATCATGTTGAAGCAAAAGCTATAATTCTTGCTTAATCACTTGGCAGAAGTTACAATCCAAAGATAATTATCAATGCTTAATCACCATAAGGTAGAAGTACATAACTTAACTATCAAGAGCAGAAGCCAAACATGATTCTTAACCACTCAAAACAACTAAAAGCTCAACCATTAAGAAAAAGCCACAACTCAAGGCTTAACCACCTAAAAAAAGTAGACATGCTTAGCCACTCAACAAAGGCAAAATCTAAACAAGATTTTAATGCTTAACCATCCATGAGAGATTCTCACAATCAACAACACTGAACCATCATAGATAGAAGCTTATAATTAAAAACAAAAAACAAATCAAAATTTTCTTCAAATAGAACTAAATTATTCACAAACATCTTGTGAGAACAATTTAATTCACCAAATAATATAGATTCATCATCCAGTGTACAACTGGTTGAACTTGATGCACCATCAGACTGAACTGCTTTAGCAAACTTCACAGTTGCAAGATCCTTATGAAAATTATCTTTCAAGTGATTAAAAGGAACAAAATCACTGCAACCCAACGCAAGACATAATATATCATTTTTTTACGTAGCTTGCTCCCTCGGGTAGGAAACACTGTAGAAAAGAACACTAGTAAAATGCATGGTGGAGAATATGAAAACACGCTGAAAAATTGCACGGTAAAGGAGATTGGAAACTAAAGAAGAACACAAATGCTATGACTCGTCGAAGAGAAACATACAACAAAGTTCCATACTTTAGGGAACTCGGCAGCGGAATAGTGATAAGACAGGTCACGGTGGATGGTAATAAGTATAAATATACAATAATATGTGAAATAAAGATACTGTAAGATATTTTCATAATATTCTAACAATTAGCATAACCATCAAATACGAAGTATCTTAATATAAATAAAAATAAGAAATATAATTTTTAATGCAATATACCTTTCATATATAACTACACTTTTGGTTATTTTTCATGTATTATATAATTTGATCTCAAATTGAGTCTCGAACTTGACCCATCTCTACTAAAGAAACCACATTTATAACTTGGGATTGGTCTAAGGTGTAAGGTCCAAGAATCCTCTTGAGATGTTTTCATAATTACAAACTTTCAAAATACACTTAATATAATTCTGAATAAATGCATATATACTAATGTTTCAATTGAGATTATCTTGAGAAAGAACAGAAAAGTCCTAGAATTTATTAAAGGGAATATGTCAAGAAGAAAGCAAATAAATAGGGCATCAGAAGAAACACTCCTGCAACCAATATATTTGTTCAGAAGAAACAACTTATACTTAAAGACTTAAAGGAATGATCTGCACAAGCTTAATCTTTAATGGCATTACAAAAATGGAGAAATACATTTCTAAAAAATCAAGATAGATGTATAAAATATTATAGAAAGCAAGAAAGTTGTTCAGAAGAATCTGTCATCAACAGTACATATTGCCTCAGAAGAAAGGAATTCTGACAAGCTCCGGAAGAAAGAAACTGACATAATACTCTTCAAATTCAATTTACTAGATATACAAACACCATATGCTAAAATTCCCAGCATTCTTACATGTCACAAGAACTACACCAGAAGAAGGAAGCTCAAACAGAAAAAAAAATCCCTGGCTCCAGAAGATATGGTCTCAAGAAGATATGACCAGTCAAACTTGAAGAAAGAGAAAAGTTGTCACATGAAAGTGACAGCTCTTACAAGGCCAAGTGGGAGATTAACCCCTTCTCTAAGGCATTCCAACGGCTAGTTGAGCCAACCTTGCCTATAAAAAGGAGTCCCCTCTTCATTCCAATACACACAACACCAGAAGAATCATCCGGCGCATCAAAATTACCATTTGTACCTTCTGGAGAAATTTCACTTTCTGCAAGTCTCTTTGTTTTGTTCTTAAACAGTTAGGAAAGTGAGAAAGAGTGTGTGTAGGCTCATTATAATTTTGTTGTGCAATTCATATTGTAATATGAGACTTTTATTTGTAATTTTCTATTCATATCATTGATTGTAACTCTCAAGACTAACAAAGAGTTGTTAGTTCTTCTTGAGAGAGCTGTGTAAATTCTGCAGAGACTAGGTGTGCCCTTCTGCTGCAAATTTATTGTTGAAAACAAATTGTAGAGAGGCTGCAGAAGAATGCTGATTGTAGAGCCTGCAGAAGAATACTAACTGGTGGAGCCTGCAGAGGAATACTGGGTAGAGCCTGTAGAGGCTGCAAAAGAATATTAGGTGTTGTGCTACACCAAGAAGCCCATTAAGGCTATTTGTATCAAGGTTGATATAGTAAAAATCCTACTGATGGTAGGGACTGGACGTAGCCCTAAGATTTAAAGGGTGAACCGGTGTAAAAATACTGTGAGCATACTTCTCCTCTCCTTACACTCTTTACATTTGGAAGTCTCTATTTAAATACTCATAAGATAGGCTAATTCTCATAGTTGCATAACAAACTATTTTCAAACCTATCTAATACCTAAGTAAGTGTGACTTTCAAGAAGGTCTTTCAAAAGAAGAAAGACTATATTTTCTTAATAATAGACTTATTCAAATAACTGGTATATATTTTACATTTTGTCTAACCTGTATACTTAAGCTTCTTATATCAGCCAAGAAGTTTCTCTTGAGCATAATATATTACAAGAAATTGCAGAAATTTAAAAAGGTCACAATTCAACCCCCTTCTTGTGACTACAATATTTACTTCATAAGGTAGCCTTACTATGATAATCATCATCATAGTCTATGTTAAGAATTATGTATTCATCTTCATAACAACTAAAATCAACATATTTTTCAGCATTCCTTCTAATCATATTGTGTAAAGTCATTATTGTACAAAACTATTTGAACTTGTATTTCAAATTTGTATTTACGGACAATATCCTATCTAACAAAATGGTTGAGATCAATAAATTCCCAATAACCTAAGTTGGTATTAAAATAACTGGTTGCTTACCTTTAATTAGAGTAGGAAATAAGGAACCATAGTAGACATGGCATAGAGTGTATTTAACGGGGTTTTGAAAATCAGACCGGACTGATCGGTCCATGCAACCCCAAAAAAATTGGTACTTTTCAGAACTGGTAATAACTGGTCAAAAATCGGTCAAACTGGTGTTAGAGAACCGGTTGAACCGGTCTTTTCTAAAAAATTCAAAAAAAAATTAAATATTTTAATTTTTAATTTAATCTAGAATACTTTTAAGATAAATATATAAATATATTTAAGGATTATACATAGATATTTATTATTGTACCAAAAGATTATTAATTTGTCTTATAAAACTTGTAATAAGGTTTATTTATACTAACATATAACTTTATATATTAATTTCTTATAATTTAGTATTATTTTATTAATTAAATATTATATAATATTATAAATATATATTTAATTTATACCGGTTCAACAATTGAACCGTGAACCAGTGCCTTCACCAATTCAACTACCAGTCCATTTTTTTTAAAACATTGGTTTTAATTCCAATTTCACCAAGACGACAAGATCACCATTGTAGGAAGCTACCTATGCTATGAATGTCAAGAGAAGGGAATATAGCACCATAAATCTAGTTAGTGTTTGGTGGCATGCATAATCTTGTTCATAAAATAACAAATGTTTTAAAAATTGGTCATAAATGACATAGCTTTTTTATGTGTAGATGAAAGCAAATAGATTCGTATATGTTTTTATAGATGAATGAACCATAAAGCAAAGAGATTAAAATGGAAAAAAAAAATGAATGACCAGAAATTGAAATCGCATATTAGTGTATCCATAAACTACCCCATATCGCGTCAAAATAGATGTGCATAAGTTGCTCAAAATTACATAAAGCTATGCATGCCAAACATGTTGGTCAAAGCTCTTTTCCTCGTTTGACCACATTAGATGTGTGTTTAGGCCCTACCAACTTGTTTCCAAACACACATCATTATTGTTTTAGGGAAATGTCTTTTGTACATAAAACAGTACCTACCACACTTGTACACCATTGCAGACTGGGATCTGTTTTGTCCGGATGCGCGGAGCTGGCTGTTACGCGCGTGTAAGGCACAAAAAAAATTTCTAAAGCAAAAATAGCTTGGTTAAAGGGAAACAATTCGCCCAAAACAGAACACAAGTGAAGTGAATAAAAGAAAACCAAGCCCTGGGTAGAACGACAAAAGCGAAGGGTCAAAACGAAAAACTAGCTCATGCGTGGTAAGAACCTACCCAAATCAATTGCTTCAAAAATCTAGTGGAGAGAAAGTTGGCGTTGTCGCAGAGAAAAGAGAAGAAGACGAAGAGAGGAGCTTGATCCAAGGAGAAAAGAGTAGAGCGGGGTAACAAGACGTTGTTCTTGATTTGTTGTCCTTGATCTGTTCTGTGATCTTGTCATTACCCTCATTACATTTTTATTTTCATTTCAGATGGTGGTTAATGGAGTTTGTAGAGGAGGTTAATGAGTTACTATAAATGGTTAATGTAGCAGAAACTTAACAATTGGGAAGACCTGGTGAATACAGAGTACATTACTTGTTCTTGATCTATTGTTTTTGATCTGTTTTGTGATCTTGTCATTATCCTCATTATATTTTTATTTTCATTTTAGATGGTGGTTAATGGAGTTTGTAGAGGAGGTTAATGAGTTACTATAAGTGGTTAATGTAGCAGAAACTTAACAATTGGGAAGTCCTGGTGAATATAGAGTACATTATGGATTAATATTCCATAATTATGGTTAATGACATGAAAATTTCATGAATCATGAGATGAAACTCATGTGATTAAATAAAGGATTTGTTCTAAAAGAGAATGACAAAATTGTGAGTAAAATAATGGTTAGTGACATGTAATATCATGAAAATGACCCTGTCAGGTAGTGGTTAATGGCTTTTATACTGGAGGTTAATGAGTTACTATAATGGGTTAAAAGTGTCAGAAACATAACAAGTGAGAACACGTGGTTAATATAGTGTACATTACGAGTTAATATTTTATATCTATGGTTAATGTGGATAATGACTTTTATATTGGAGGTCAATTAGTTACTATAATGGGTTAAAAGTAACATAAACATAACAAGTTGGAACACCTAGTTAATATAGTGTACATTATGAGTTAATATTCCATATCTATGGTTAATGTCATGGAAATGAACCTGTCATATGGTGGTTAATGACTTTTATATTGGAGGTTAATGAGTTACCATAATGGGTTACAAGTGTGATGTGTGATGCTGACTAGGCATTGTGGAAACGGTGTAAAAGTGTGCTACACATTGTACGTGGTACAAATATCGAGATTGTTGTTTTTATTTTGTCATTTGAGATTAGATTGCCCACACTCCAAAGCATGTTTTGTGAGAATGAAGAATTCCTATGTTGGATGGAATGTACGTTTAGCTCATTTTAAATAGTATACCAAACTGGTTATAAGGCATTAATAAAAGTGGATCTCGGTGTTGTGGAAATATATACGTTGCAGGGAACTTTTCTGTTTGAAGGTTTTTTTTTTCATGTGGATTAAACTATAAGTCACATGTGGAAAATATGTTGATATATTTCAATTATGTTTACCTTGTGCATTACGTTGCCATTCTTCTCTAACTAAATTTTGTCCCCTCTTATTGTTAGTTTCCAACTACCAAGTAATTACTCCCAAAATATATAAGTCCTTGTAATATATCATGTTGGTTTGTGGATATTATTTTGTGAAGTGGCTTAGTAGCTAGTAACATGAAGGTACTAATATAATAAACAATTCCTCTAAGATATTGATCATTTAGGGTACATTTAAAAACAAAACGAGAGAACGTGAGTTCGCATTTTCAAAAATTTTGAAGTGGGACGTTTACTTTTGAGAAAATATTTTCTGTTTTTAGTTTTAATTACAAAAAATGTCAGTGTTTTTTCATTTCATTTTCGGTTTTCAAAGTGTTGTACACAAAATTAAGAAACCAATACAAAGTTATTTTCATTATTTCTTGTACAAAACTTTGAAAACAGAAAACAGAATAATATTTTTATAATCAAAACATAAAATATTTTGGTAATTAAAACTAAAAAACGAGAAATGAAAACAAAAATCGTTGGCAAGCACTTCCTTTCTATTAGTGCCACCGAAAAGGATGAAAAGAGATAAGATGATGGTGGTTAGCCTGGTCCGCACTCATAATTGATGGTTTCTGATGAATGGAGATAGGAGTCCGATCAAGTCTGACTTCCCATTTTCCATAAGAGGAGAAGACATTGAAAGGAGTAGGAGAATGACTTCCTAGCTCACTCAAATGCATTCACTTGAACCAAGATGGTACCCCCTACCCACAACATCCATTATACAAACCCCCATACTGGGCTTTCGCACACAACCTAGCTGACCATAGGGATCGGTCATATCAATCGATGAAAGATAGAAATTATATTTTCATTTGTAAAAAATTAAAAAGGCATTCAATTTTTTTTTAAAGATTAAATTGATGATACAAAAGATTGAAAAAGACTAAATTAAATATTTTTTTGTCTTTTAAGGATGAAAATTTAATTTCAATCTTGTAGGGACTCAAATCTTTCATGGACTAAAAGGAAAATTTGTTCTAAAAATATACTAAAATGAGGATTTATTCTAGAAAATTTTTAATGACAAAAAAAATTCTAGAAAATGTTTTTTATCCTTTTTTAATCCTCACAAGTTCAGTGTGGTGCTTTAGCATGTACTTAAGGTGGAGCGCTAAATCACAATATTTACTCCTGGTCATGGACGATTGGCACACATTTACACACCCAAATGTGATTTTAGAAGTGTGTATCGTGATTTTGTCTAATAAAAAATTATGTTTAGTTATGTTTAACTAAAAATAAGTTCATCTCTAAATTTCTATTTGAGTACAAATGAAAAAAACGTATAACCTTTGCATTAAGTTGAAAATTTATTAAACTTTACTATAAATTTACCTTTAAAAGAGAAGTTTTTTAAAATTTAATTTTGTACAAAAATAATTTTATAACATTAAAAAAAATCAACAATCAAGTTTGGAAATGTTCATCTAAAGAAACTTCTTTTCTTTGTATGCATAGATATATTTGTTTTAGATTTTGATAGAAATAGGTTTAAAAGAATTAAAGTTAAAAATTTAATTTACTTAGATAATAAAGTAAACTCACTTTAAAAATATAAATAAAATTATATTATATGAGCTCAATATTTAAAATAAATTTTAGTTAGCCAAAAAGCAAAAAAAAAACAACCACCACAGATTAATTTTGAAAATTCAAAAAATTTAATAAACACACCAAAATACTGTGCAAACTTATTCTTCCTGCTTCATACGTGTTTTTAGAAACCAAACAAGCTAATCAAATGCTTCAAGATTTATAAATTCTACAAAATGAGTCATGCATAGGGGTGGTAAAAAAAAACCCGCACCTATGAGTAAAATCCGCTGCAAGTGTTCAAATGAGCAACAGGTACCTGTGGGTGAACATTAACAGGTTTTTGAAATAACAGCATGTTAAACGGGACGGGGGCGGGTGATAAACCATTATTTTATAGATTTATTTTGGCTATTTAAGTTGGTTATCTGACATTAATGATCATTATTTTTATTTGATATCTCACTTATTTTCTCTTATTTTATCATAGAAATAAAAGAAGAATCTTTTGTGAGATTTTGGTCAAGAAAAGAACATTTGATGAAATAAAAAAGAATCTTTAACAAGATTTTAGCCAAAAATTGATTTGATGATAATTTTTTTTTTTAGGAAATCAAGTGAGAATCAAAGTAGGACACCAACAACTCTTATAAAAGGACTACCTGGATAAAAAAATCATTAATCATCTCATCCATCTATCATCCTCCTACTCTCTCATCTCTCAAGGTTCTTCAAGAAGCGGTGGCTTTTTACAATAAGGATTTAGGAAACTCTTGCAGTGAAGCAATTCTGGCAAAGGAGTTTTTCTCTTCTAATATTTCCTAGTAGTTATGGAATTCTTAGAATTTTTAGTTTTGGTTGATTTATATTTTATCATGAATAACTAATTACCTAGCTAAAGAGCTATGGTGGATCTTAAGTTGTAAACTTGATTTGAACCTATTTTCCCTTTATAAATTATTGTTTTCTTTTTATAATTGTATTTTCCTTATTGTTTTATTTTATCAAGACTTGATCACCCTTCGTAAATCTTAGTTAGTTGGGTAATAGGCGATCGTACCATTCTCAATTAACGGATCTATAAGGTAAACTGGATCTGGGGTTTTGTAGGATCAATCTTAATCCTAGGTTTCCAATCAGTTATTAGATTAACAAACTTATTGGTTCTTTATGCTTTTCTTAATTCATTATCTTGCACGATCATTGAGGATAGTGTTCTAAGGGAAAGATTGTCAATATTGCATGGTCATTAGGTATAGATAGTATTAGAATAAGTGATTGGCAATTAGCTTGACGTAATTTATAAGGAAAATTGGGGGAAAATCTAGTAAGCACTTAAGTGAAACCAAATGCCCTTGGCACTTCCATAACTGAATCCTTATTGTTCTTACTTGTTGCCTTGTTTAACTTTCTTTCTCTCTTTATTCATTTAATTATTATTCTCAATCAACAAATCAAACCATAATATTTCTCTCTTATCTCATTATTAAGAATTTAATTTAATATTGTTTATTAATCTCTGTGGGACGATACTTGGGGTTTTAAATACTCCATTTACTCTAATCGACGGGTACACTTGCCTGTAGATAAAACTCACAACAAGTTTTTGGCGCTGTTGTCGGGGATTACTTTACCAATATTAGAAAATATTAAATCTTAATTGACTGAGACACCTTTTATTTTATTTTTTTTTACTATTCTATCCCTTTTCTTTCTTGGGATTCTATAAAGTGTTATATGCTAACTCGTTCCCTATTCCCTAAATTGCAGTTTGATCCTTAAATAGAAAGAACAACTAGACGATTGAGGAAAGAAGCTAAACAAAGAAACATGGATAATGAAAAGACATTGTTGGAGTATATAACTCCAAATCTTGATGTTTTCGCCAGTAGCATCTTCATTCCTCAAGTCAAGGAAAACAACCTTGATCTAAAGTCAGCTTTGTCAACTTGATCCAGAACTCATTGCAGTTTGGAGGGACACCTTTAGAGGATCCAAACAGTCATATTAGAAAATTCCTCAAACTGACAGACACCATTAGATTTAATGGTGCTTCTACCAATGCAATTATATTGAAGCTCTTCCCTTTCTCCGTGACAGAAAAGGTTAATGATTGGCTGAACTCTCTACGTAGAGGCTCTATCACTACTTGGGATCAATTGGCTCGCCAATTCCTTACACAATACTTTCCACCAGCACTTTCATCCAAGATGATGGAACATATTGCTACTTTCACTCAATATGAGAAAGAGTTCCTTTATGAGGCTTGGGAACGCTTTCAAGGTCTTCTTCCAAAGTGCCCACACCATGGCTATCAATTGAACAAACTGGTGCGACTTTTCTATAAAGGATTGTCTATTGCCAATCGCTCTATGATTGATGCTGCTTGTGGGGGAGGTATGCTTAGGAGGATGCCAGCTGAAATTTACAGAATTATGGGAGATTTGGCGTCCAACACCCATCAATGGGCTTCTAAAGATAGACAAGTGGTGAAAAAGAAGGAGACACTTGCTGGCATGTACCATGTTGATCAACAGACTATGTTGACTAGCCAGATTGAGGCCATCAATAAGAAATTGGAAGCACTTATGTTAGCTCAGTCTCAACCCGCAACTTCAACTACTACTCCAGGCATCCCATGTAATTTGTGTGGTTCAGTTAGTCATAACAGTGACAATTGTTTGGTGGGTGCCCATTATGCTCAACAAGTGGAAAAAGCTAATTCTTTGGGTAATAACTACAACCCAAGTTGGAGGAACCATCCCAAACTTTCTTGGGGTGGACGGCAGAATAATTAGCCTCCCAATCAGAATCCTTATAGACCCCCCCCCCCCATGTTCAAAACCAAGGAGGATTTAGACAAGAGAAGAATGAGTCATCAATCTAAGAGACAATAATGCAATATATTCAAAACTCTGAATCTCGATTTCAAAATATAAAAACCCAATTGGGACAAATTACTGATCTCTTGAGCCAAAGAGCACCTGGAACACTTCCTAGCCGACCTGAAGCCAATCCGAGAGGAGAAGCCAAACCAATCAAACTAAGAAGCGGCAAGGAAGTGGAGAACTCTAACGAAAAAGAGGTAGTAATTGGGATTAATCCCAAAGTTTCCACTGATGGGAACTCTAAAAAAAAAGGAATCCAGCAAAAATGTTAAGGTTGAGGTGCCCAAAAAGGTTCCCGTGGAGCCTTATAAGCCAAATATACCTTTCCCTCAAAGACTAAAGGGTAATAGGCAAGACCCTCAATTTTCCAAGTTCCTAGATATCTTGAAGCAACTCAAGATAAATGTCCCATTTGTGGAATCCATAGCCCAAATTCCCAAGTATGCTAAATTTCTTAAAGGAATTTTGGGCAATAAGAAGAGGTTGGAAGAATATGGGATAGTCGCATTGAATGAAGAGTGCCTGACCATTCTTTTAAAGAAGTTGCCACCAAAGCTTAAGGATCCAGGGAGTTTTACTATCCCTTGCACTATTGGTAACTCTTATTTTGATAAAGCTTTGTGTGATTTGGGTGTTAGTATTAATCTAATGTCTCTTTCTATTTTTAAAAGTTTGGGCATGCAAGAGCCCAGACCTACTACTATTTCTTTGCAGCTTCCTAATAGGTCAATCACCTATCCTGGAGGCATAGTGGAGGATGTCCTCATCAAGGTTGACAAGTTTATATTCCATGTTGATTTTATTGTGTTGGATATGGAAAAGGATGATGAGGTCCCTATTATTTTGGGGAGACCATTTTTAGCCACGGGCAAGACCATTATTGATGTCCAACAGGGAAAACTCGCTTTGAGATTAGATGATGACGAAGTTGTTTTTAGAGTTTTTGATTCTTTAAATTATCTTTCTATTTTTTATTCTTGTAGTGTTATTATTACTTGGGACAACACTCCTTCTTTGAATGGTTACTCTTTTTAGGAAAATCTTATGGAAGACACCTTAGGGAAGCTTTTGACCTTTGGTGAAAACTTATATATTGATCCAAAAGAATGGAGTGATGAGATGATGATGCTAGAAGCAGGAGTAGTACAAGAAAGTTGGAAAGGAATAAAACAATTTGAAATTATGAAGGGACAAAGCACCAATAGGACAAAATTTTCCATCGAAGAACCTCCGGAGCTTGAACTCAAACATCTCCCTTCTAATCTTAAATATGTTTTTTTATCTCCTCCATCTTCTCTTCCAGTAATTATTTCTTCTTGTTTGATAGGTACAATGGAGGAGAAGTTGTTAAGAGTGTTAAGAGAAAATAAGGAAGCATTTGGATGGACAATTCATGACATCATGGGAATAAGCCCCTCCATATACACTCACAAAATTAATTTGGAGGAAGAATACAAGCTCAAGGTGCAACCCCAAAGAAGGCTCAACTCAAGCCTAAAGAAAGTGGTTAAAAAAGAGGTAATTAAATTACTTGATGCAAATATTATTTACCCTTTCTCTGGCAGTCCTTGGGTGAGCCATGTGCAGGTTGTCCCAAAAAAGGGTGATTATGTCCAAAGTGATTGTTTATACTAAACATTCTGCCATTAAATATTTGATTTCTAAACAGGATGCCATGCCAAGGTTGATAAGATGGATACTTCTCCTTCAAGAGTTTGACTTGGAGATCAAAGATAAGAAAGGAGCAGAAAACTTAGTGGCAGATCATGTATCAAGATTAGACCCCTTAGTTCAACAACCAATTGGCTTGGAGATAAAGGAAACCTTCCCTAATGAGCACTCATTGTCAATCTCTGAAACTCCCTGGTATGCTGATTTAGTTAATTTCCTGGCAGGTAATATCCTTCCTCTTGATCTTTCATATGCACAGCAGAAGAAATTTCTTTCTGACGCTGAACACTATTTTTGGGAGGAACCTTATTTGTTTAGATGTATGGGGACAAGGTAATAAGGAGATGTGTCCATAAGGTAGAAACTTATGCTATTTTGGATTATTGTCACTCTCGAGAGGCTAGTGGCCATTTTGGTTCTAATAGAACCGCTCAAAAAGTTTAGCAAAGTGATTTTTATTAGCCTACTTTCCTTAAAAATGCTTTTACTTTTGTTAAATCTTGTGATAGATGTCAAAGGAGTGGCAATATATCAAGAAAGCATGACATGCCCCTTAATAATATTTTGGTATGTGAATTATTTGATGTATGGGGAATAGATTTCATGGGACCTTTGCCCCTTTAAAACTTTGAAGGCTAAATTGATTAATGCTCCTGTTGTCACTTCCCCTACTTGGTCTTTAACTTTTGAGCTAATGTGTGATGCCAGTGATACAATTGTAGGAGCAATTCTTAGACAACGTAAGCACAAAATTTTTCATACCATTTACTATGCCAGCAAGACTCTTGATGGAGCACAAAGAAATTATACTACCACTGAAAAAAAGTTGTTGGCCATAGTTTTTTCTTTTGATAAATTTTGTTCTTATTTGATTATGTCCAAAGTGATTGTTTATACTAACCATTCTGCCATTAAGTATTTTATTTCTAAACAGGATGCCATGCCAAGGTTGATAAGATGGATACTTCTCCTTCAAGAGTTTGACTTTGAGATCAAAGATAAGAAAGGAGCAGAACACTTAGTGGCAGATCATTTATCAAGATTAGACACCTTAGTTCAACAACCAATTGGCTTGGAGATAAAGGAAACCTTCCTTAATGAGCATTCATTGTCAATCTTTGAAACTCCCTGGTATGCTGGTTTAGTTAATTTCCTGGAAGGTAATATCCTTCCTCTTGATCTTTCATATGCACAGCAGAAGAAATTTCTTTCTGACGCTGAACACTATTTTTGGGAGGAACCTTATTTGTTTAGGATGTCTGGGGACAAGGTAATAAGGAGATGTGTCCATAAGGTAGAAACTTATGCTATTTTGGAACATTGTCACTCTCGAAAGGCTGGTGGCCATTTTGGTTCTAATAGAACCGCTCAAAAAGTTTAGCAAAGTGGTTTTTATTGGCCTACTTTATTTAAATATGCTTTTACTTTTGTTACATCTTGTGATAGATGTCAAAGGAGTGGCAATATATCAAGAAAGCATGACATGCCCCTTAATAATATTTTGGTATGTGAATTATTTGATGTATGGGGAATAGATTTCACGGGACCTTTGCCCCTTTCAAACTTTGAAGGCTAAATTGATTAATGCTCCTATTGTCACTGTCATCCGTCACTCCTATTAATGAAGCTTCTAACATTAGCTGAGATCTGCGGACGAGTATGACAAAGGAATTACACCTTTTTTAATCAAATGGACTAGAAGCTTGGAGTGACATTCCACCCAAAGCCGCTTGAATTAAATGAGAAGGAAAATTTTATCTCTACACTTCTTTTGCCCTTTGCAAATGATAATGAATAGCTAATAAAATAATCTTTTCATCATAGTGTTAAAATTTAAATTAAAATCTCAATTGTTCGAAGTTGATATCCATTCGGGATATATGAGAATTGGCATCAAAACTCCAATAAAAAATTATTATATATTCAAATGAAAAGCAGGAGGGGAGGAAAGGGCTTGATCACTTTACAGACTCTTTCATTGTAGTGGTGTTCAGGTTGGAAGGACAAAACGAGATGGACCAAGGGAGGATGTTAGTGAATTGTAGTGTGAGGATCGGAACTAAAGGATAACTTGATGCACCTATAACAGTGAGATGAGTGATTGAGCAGGCTAGGGTTTGCGACCAGAGAAGAATAGGGGAATAGGAAGATAGAAATTGAATTATCTGAAAGAAGGGACACGTGAGTTGTAATGAGATGTTTTAATCTCAACAGTCCATTTTAATCTAATGGTTAATATTTATTCCTCTCACTCTCATATAAAATTGATTTTCTCACTAGATATGTGCCCTAAATAAAGTAATGATGAGATATATGTAACCTTGAACAAATTACCTCGAATGATTGCGGCAAAGGAACGTCCTCCATGGAATCAAGCCCAAGTTCATCATTTTGATCAATTGGCAAGGATGTCATTGTGGATAGTAGAGTTGAGGTAGGGGAGAATATAGTCAATAAAAACCAGCAGCTATCATACAAAAGGTTATCGTTATTATTGTATATCATCAACGTACAAAGGCTATATATTAGTCTTAGTGTTTTTCCCCTTACCTTATGCGATGAGATTACTTTCCTGATTGTTTGGGAAGAAAATCACGCACAAAGACTTTCACTTGGAAAGAAAGTAATGGGTGTTGACCAAAAAAAGAAAGAAAGAAAGTAATGGGTGCAAGACTTTCACGCACAAAGACTTTCGTGATTGCTTGGGAAGAACGCATGAACAAGAACGCACGATCAAGAATATTGTGCAACGACAGTTTGCGAGAATTTTTATTTCAGTGGGAAAAAAGGGTTTAGCCATGAGCACGTGAGCTTTTATTTTCTAAATTTAATCGGGGTCGTCTATTGCAATCCAACGGTTGTTATTATTTATTCTCATTTCTCAGTCTATTGCAATCCAACGGTTGTTATTATTTATTCTCATTTCTCACATTAACAAAGTATTCTCACGTGAGACGTTCCTTTTTTATTTATATATATATATATCATTGTTAATATACTCCTACTTAATTTTTTAAAAAGGGGATATTAACATCCTACTCCTTTTCATTTGGACAAAAATACTCATTTCACTCTTTTCTAAAACTACTTACATTAGTGACTATTACAGTAATTTAGTTATTCGGTCTTCCCCTATATGTTCATGGTTGCTGATCTTTCAATTTCTGGATTTTATTTTTAATTCAACCTCCTTCATTTTCCTATCATCCTGACCGCTCTCCCACAAGCTTGACTTTGTCGTTGCCCTTGTCCCTCTATTTCCTCTTGTTGGCCACTTCCCAAAACCACCCCAAGTTGCTCTAACTTCTATGCCGCATCAGCCACCTTAACTTCTGCGCCGCATAGTCCATTCCTCTGGTAGCGACGACAACGACATCAGGTTCTTCCGCCTTGCCATCCACTTGCCCTGCTTGGCAATGACCCCCTTCATCATTCCCCCTTTTGAACCCAAAATATATTGAATGATTTTTTTTTAAAAAAGGAAGTAAAATGGGAATTGAGGAAGTGAATGAATTAACAAGTTAAATGGGTTGTGTGAGGACTCAGATTTGCGACAGTCAAATAAATCTCACAGTCACCACAGTCACATATTCTTTGTGCCATCCGATCAATCTAATGCCTTATATCTAGCCACGTACTCTTCCAAAACAAAAAAACAAAGAAACGCAATTACGCACGTCGTTTAGCCTTCAATTACATTACTTTGGCGCCAAGCTTGTCGAAGCATTTTAGAGGGCAACAATTTACGATCAAGACAGAAGCTTGCGAAATTCAGTCGAAATTGTGCAGCTTGGTTTTGCTCCATATTCGGAATTGATCTACTCCATATTCTATATCACAGCGGTGAAAAGGTAAGTTCTTTATGACTTTATTTATCAATCATTCCCTATTTGTTTTGAGTGATAACTTCCATTTTTGATATTTTACGATTGAAGTTGTTTGTGGTTTGTGGGTGAGTGTTTTGTTTCTATTAATAAATGCTTGATTTTCATGGGTTATATGACAATGTAAATTGTATGATTGAATTTGAAAACAGGGTGCTGTTTTTTTTTTGGGTAAATAATAAGCAAGTGATTATGTGTATTGAGAAGTGCTTATGTGTGCTATACTTATACATATTCAATCTTAACAGAGTTGGCCTATAAATGGAAACCATTACAATACCATGTGTTGGTATGGAATTTGATGATGCAGAAAAAGCATGGGAGTTTTGGGTTGAATATGGTAAAAGAGCTGGCTTTGGAGTTAGAAAACTTTACTTAAACAAAAGGAAGAAAGATGGATTCATTAGATCATGTAGATTTGTTTGTTGTAAAGAGGGTTATCGAAAAACGGACAAGAGATCCTTTTTGGTTAAAAATCCCAGGGCTGAGACAAAAACTGGATGCGAAGCAAGAATTGGACTTTGCGAAAAGAATGGGAAGCTTGTAATCCACGAGTTCGTGGAGGCCCATAACCACCCTTTACAGCTTGCAGAAACAACACATATGCTAGCATCACACCATAAAATAACTAAGGTTCAAGCATATGAAATTGAAATGGCAGAGGACTCTGGATTGGCGCAAAAGGCTTCATTTCAGCTTATGAGTGCACATGCAGGAAATAGAGCTAACCTTGGATATACACGATTAGATGCCAAAAACTATCTCAAAGCAAGAAGACAACGCAATATGGTATATGGGGAAGCCGGTAGTCTTATGCAGTATTTTCAACGCCAACAATTGGAGAATCCATCATTTTACCATGCATATCAAATGGACTGTGATGAACAAATCACAAATGTATTTTGGGCTGATGCAAAAATGATTTTAGATTATTGATATTTTGGTGATGTGATCTCTTTGGATACAACTTATTGTACTAATCGTGCTAATAGACCATTGGCATTGTTTTCAGGCTTCAACCATTATAGGGGAACAATCATTTTTGGGGCTGCACTGTTGTATGATGAAACGGCTGAATCGTTTAAATGGTTATTTGAAACATTTCTTGAAGCACATGGGAATAAAAAGCCTTAAACTTTGTTTACTGACCAAGACAAAGCAATGGCTAAAGCACTAGCTGAGGTGATGCCAGAGACTCGACATGGCTTATGCACATGGCACTTGATGCAAAATGGGATCAAACACCTTGGTAACTTAATGAAAAGAGGAAGTCATTTCTTGACTGACTTTAAAAAGTGCATGTATGATTATGACCAAGATGTGAAATTTGAGGTAGCTTGGAGCAAGTTGCTAGCTGAATATAATGTTAGCGAAAACAATTGGGTGAAATCAGTGTGTGCTATCAAAGAAAAATGGGCAGCATGTTACATGAAGGAAGCACTCACCTTGGGAATGAGAAGCACTCAACTTAGTGAGAGTTTGAACTCAAATTTTAAGGCTTGTATGAGACCTAATGTGAATGTCGTCCAATTCTTTAAGGACTTTGAGGGAGTTGTTGAGGAGAAACGATATAAAGAGTTAGTCTGTGAATATGAGTCTCGACATAAACTACCAAAGTTGAGATATAATCATTCACCAATTCTAGTGCAACTTGCACAAGTATACACATATGCAATCTTTGACATATTCCATGATGAGTTTGCCTTATTTTTAGCTGCTTGCATACAAGAGAGAAATGTATCTCAACTTCCATTTGAATATGTGATCACCTTGGTCAATGAGGAAGGAACATGGAGAATGTTATTTGATCCTATGCAGTGCTTCATATCTTGCAGCTGTAGAAAATTTGAGACTTTCGGAATACTTTGTTGCCATGCATTAAAGGTTTTTGAGGCAAATGATGTTAAACTTGTCCCCGATCAATACATCCTAAAAAGATGGACAAGAGATGCACGCAATGGTATTATACATGATGTAAGGAGAAATGAGGTTGTGGCGGATCCCAAACTATGTAGCACACAACGGTATAGGCAACTTTGCTGCACTATGATTAGGTTGGCAGCTGAGGTATCGGATTCTGAAAAATTAAACCAACTTGTGGAGAAAGGGGTGCATGATTTGTGGAAGCAGGTGATGGAGATTCGGTTACAAGACAAAGCAAATGAATATGGTGAAGATAATGTCCCAACACTAACACAAGAAAAGGGGTTCAAGCATAGAGCTGGGTTAAAAAGGCATAAACGGTTAAAGAGTTGGGTTGAGCTTCAAACTAAACAAAAAAGAACTCCAACTATAAGACCTGCACCAAGTCAACATTCCAGGGTACATAAATTTATGCTTATAGCAACTTTCGTTTAACCTTTTTTGTTTCAATTACTATGTGTTAATTTTTTGTGTTCATCAAAGGATGTTGAATCATTAAGTCAAATGGATTGCGGAACATCTAGTTTGGCACATCCAGCATCTATGTTTTCTCAAACAACAGGAAATCAATTCAGTTTCACTAGATTATTGATGGTAAGACCACTACTTATTAAGAAAAAATTATGTTCTTATATGTAGCTGGTGATAATGTTATGTCTTTTACTTTTATAATGTAGGAGCCACTTAATGATGAATGAAGATCAGACAAGGATGCAGATCTCTATGTGAAGATCATTAGATACAAGGTCTTTGTTTTTCTTTGTGAAGATCAGACAATTGTTACTACTAAAATGTAATTAGGCCAACTAATAGAAATAGGTGATTCTGACTTGTATATCAGGTAGTATTATGCCAATCAGTTGCTGGAATAGGATTGTTACTACAGCTCTACTGCATTGGTGATGCACTGGTTTCCTATTTAGTATGCCACTCAATTCTAAATTAATTTGGTGATGCCTAGTGATTAGAATTCTGAAGCTACTGCACATACCTTTATTTATGTTACTTATTCCTGCTTCAAATTCTAGCTTATGAGTTGGATTCTGGCAACTTTTAATTTGGTGGATTTTCTTCAAGTACTATAGTTGTTTATGACAGAGTGGAAATTTTTTATTTGGCTTGTGGAGCAGTCCAGTATGGTGTTTTGGCACTATATACACTTCTGCTTGGTTTGGGTTAGTATTAGTGTTGTGGACTTTGGTTTTTTGCATCATTATTTGGATTGGTTTTTAATAGCTTTGTTGGAGTTTGTCTGCAGCCTGGTTTACATAATTGTCTATTGTTGAGTACCTAGGCTATTAGGACTTGTAATGATTCCTAAGTTCCTATAATTGTTTTAATACAAAGTCAAACTTACTGTTACTTTTGTTTGTGGCTCTAGTTTTCCTGGTTATTTTGGTCTTCTTCTGTTGGAAGGGGTTTTGAACTCAATTTTGTCTGCAGAATTTAACATAATAAATCACTGGATATGCTGTTGTGTTTTTTATTACTGTTAGTAGTTAATTGATAGTAACAACATTGTGTTCAACATACAGTTTTTGGTTATGAACCATATTCAGTTTTTCCAATTGGCTATAGCTGTAAAGCCAGACTTTTATTGAAAAACTGATTTTGATCAATAACTAGAATCGTTCAGCCTACTATATTGTATTTCCCTCATGCTGACATGTCGATCACAGTTGAGTTGAGTTTGGTGTGTGATAAGTAAAATCTTGTAAAATAGATAAAATTGTGACTAATGCACAAATATCAGTATTCAATACACAAAGTATACAAACAACTTTCATCTTCTAGCTTCCTCTGAGTATGCTTTGTCTATTAAACAGATACTGTCCTAGAATCTTTGGTTATGGGTTGGATTGAATCTTTTTATACTGTTTGTAAATATAGGAAGAAGGGATCTATTTATAAAATTGGTCTTTCAAGAATGATCTTGCTCTGTTCATTATTATATATTTATTTTCCTAGAGGTTAACAGTATAAGTGAAATCTTTACTTTATAGATTGCTTTCCTTAAGACAAGAAGAGGTTTTGTCCGCATAACAATGGACTTGTAATGGTTTAATTTTGATTTGCTTTTGAAAAAAAGAAAGTTTGATTCCTTATTTTATAATGTTAAAGGCTTAATATACAGAAAGCTAGTTAAACAATTGTTAAACATTATGTGACTAAGAAAATTATTAAATATAATTTAGCAAATTAATTGGATTCGATACAGGAAAGGAAGGCACCCTGTTAAGTAAGAAACATTTATTTATTTTAATTTTTGGAAGAGATTATGTGGCTCAATGTGATGCATTAAATAAATCCAATGGTAGAGAGATGGGGTGACTGTGGGTTTTGATTGACTGTCGCAAATCCTAATCCGATGTGTGATGGTTGCCAAAATTAAAATTTCTTCTCAATTGGTGCACTGCGCACGATGAGTGGTGTTGCCATTCATGACGGCGTACTACATGCGACACTGGCCAACGGTCCAGGGAATTTTAGGTTTAAAAAAACAAAAAACAAAAAGTAAATTACTGAAATACCCACCAGCTTAGATTTTTTTTAGAAAAATAATGGTTATTTTGTCCAAATAAAAAAGGTGCAAAATGCTAATATACTCCTAAAAATCAAGTGGAAGTACATTAACAACCCCATATATATATATATATATATATATATATATATATATATATATATATATATATATTCGAAACATTAAATCAACCCATATTTTGATGATGTGAAAGGACATCTACTGGAATATCATAAAGCATGTTTGGTTTAGCGTTGAAATTGTTGTAGGGAATCCAAACTCGAGTTTAGCTAATTTCAACGTCAAACCAAACACAAATTAGGTTAGCCGTGTGTTCGCTGCCACTCTACTCCGCTTTAACTCATCAAAACACATCATTACTAATGCGATGCATCCACGAGAAATAACAAGCTTGAATGAGTAACAAATCACACGGCCCTGTAACGGGGAAAATCCAGCATAAAAATGATAAAATTTGTGTGCTACCCACACTCATGACAGAAGCCAGTAAATGTTGCCACTCTACTCTGCTTTTAACTCATCAAAACACAAATTACTAAAACGATGCATCCACGAGAAATAACAAGCTTGAATGAGTAACAAATCACATGACCCTGTAATGGGGAAAATCCAGCATAAAAATGATAAAATCTGTGTGCTACCCGCATTCATGACAAAAGCCAGTAAATGCAACCTTATCTCAAGGCGATTAAGCCCATGCACTTTGAGAGGCGACTGAGGTCCTCATCAGCCAAAGTGCATATGTACAATGTACATTTTAAGACCAGGGTGAGAAACCATCAAGTTTTTTTTTTTTTTTTTTTGAATGATTAAAAACAGTAGCAGAACTAAGCCTTAAATTCAGGATAAGGAAGAGATTCTTACAAAAGAACCTGCAGGCATCCGTTAAATTCTAGCTTGATAGACGATGACAAAATGATCCAGCTTAAGCGTCTTAGGCTCCAAAAATAAAATTAATAGTCATTAGTCACATGTTACTTATGCACTGTTGGCTACCTTAAGATGCTCCATCAGCACTTGAAATAAGTTAATGTTCAACGAGTCAATTCAGACTTAAAATTCTGCATGTGGCTCGCATGCCGCATCAACTGTTGAGAGTTGAACAGGATGAAGGGATATACACAACCAGATATAGTCCTTCTATTCCATTTTCTTCTCTTTTCCAGCCCGAGGCTTTTGGTACATCACTATCTGACTTAGGATGGTGAAATTTGTTGCGACACCAATTGCATAGCCCAATAGAACTTAAAAAGAATTAAGGAAATAGCCACAAACATATAAAATAGTTAAGAAATAAATGCACTACGGGCAAATCAGCTATACAAACACAACACGGTCAAGGACATAAAAGACATTATTTTAAAAAAAAAATCAGTAGCTAACCAAACATGCATTGCCTGAGCATACACAAATTCCAAAAATTTCTTACGACTGGCACAATAGAAACTGCATAGAATATGTTCCATTTCATTGACAAAATAATAGGAACAGTATAAAGGTGGCTTTCAATAGTAGCAAGTAGCAACGTACTTGAAATGGAAACTACTGAAAAGTGACCGTTTTCTTATCATACATTAGAACTTCACGCCACAGAACAACATTTACACAAGTATATACAAACACAAAGCACCAAAACATGAAATTTGGATCTTTTGCTCCTTAAGACTTGAGAAAAGTGAGCCTATAGAATGCTTGAGTTCTCACAAGCCCTACCCTCTCAATCATTAGATCATCCAAGAGATCTGTATATGTACTATATGACTTCACATAATATTTTATTGTGTATCTGTGTGACTTAATGTAAAATGGTACAGCTCTCCATATACTCATCCTTAAGAAAATGGGTGCTATTCGTGGAGAGAGAACAAATTCTCTTGCAGATGAACAGACAATATCTTGTGCAAGGGACCATAAATATTGCAATGTAATTATCAGTCTTTCTCTCTTTGAAAATAACAATGTTATGTTTCTAAGAAAAAGAAGAGGATCCAAATCCTAAAACTCAATACAATGTGTTTCACTCTAGCATTTAGCTACAAACAGAGGTCTGGTTGTTCTTGTCTTTTAATTTGCAAAACAAATTTCAGAACAGTTTCATAGAAGGAGGAAAATGTGCATGGGAAAATAGTTTTTAAAAACATTTTTCGAAACACAAAATGATAAAAAAAAAAAAAAAAAAGCTTATGACATAAACCACACTGAACAATATCTACTACCTTTCTCTATTGCCAATATCAAAGCATGAAAACTGCTCCCCTAAAAAATCAAAGCATGAAAATCAGACTAGTTTTTCCTCCTGTGCTAACTAAAGCACCTTTTGGCCATTAGAATACCTCCAACCTTTAAAATAAACAATAAACTTAGATCCAAAGTCACGAAACTACTGCTGGAAAGTTAAAAGAACATCTAAGAAGCATGAGAACCCAATATAAAAGGAAAAAAAAAAACCAGTATCATCAGGACTTTCCCAGCTATAAAAAAGGCGTGCGACTTCTTTGATTCAAGATGGAATACATGAATCAAACAATTGAGTTTTACAGGGATAGATCATCAACAGAGGAGGGGTGGGGGACCGTTTATTTTGCCTAGTAGAGTTGGGAGGAAACTTGAATGAAATGGAAGCAAATTTATCTGACAAACAGAAGACTATTCAGTTCATGAAAACAATGCCAGAAATTAAAAAATCAAAGATGAGACAAAAGGGAAAGATAGCTATTCAGTTCTATCTGTCGTGTGTGTGATTGACTGATATATAAAGAATAAAAATTAATAGCAAGGGATGCTTCCTAAATTTGCAGTGAAGCTATTGAAGAGGAATGTTTATAGTAAATAATGTGATTGCAGTAAATGAATTTGGGTGATTACAAGATTCCTACTTTGAAAAACATATTATTTCAAAATCACTTTTTTTAAGATATCTTCAAATTGTTCCCATTTTCTGTCGTCAAAATTGTGAGAGATAATGCAGTGTGTTTTTGTTTACAAAACAAATTGACATTTCTATAAGCAGTAACTGAATGGGTCCCAACCTTCTCAAAACAAAGAAGCACTATTATTAACACCAAAAACTGATTTATTAACAATGATGACAACAATAGAAGACATGATGATGAGAAAACAAATTAAGAATCAAGGATACCACTTTTTGGTGCATCTTCTTGGATGCTGGTGAATACTCTAACTGCAGAAAATATAAACAAATTCATTAGTATGCAAACAAACACAAACTGTAACCTAAATTTTAATAAAGTCATACTGGCTTACCCATTGAACCTCCAAAATTCATAAAAGAAGTTAAGAAGCTGAGCTCCCCTGTACTTCTGTTCTGCTCAGACCAAAGTAGTTACCAATGATGAATAAGAATGTTGAAACAAAGTATCAACATACTTCATTAATTGAAGCTTTTTAGACAAAAAGAATTATAATGAATATAGAGGCATAGTATGAAAAATTCAGCATATCCACATCAACAGAGTTGAAAGCATTATAGTCTTTCATTACACATAAGCAGCAAGAGCTCTAGTTTTCTTAAAAATGCAGGTAGGGCGGCAAAATAACATATTCAGAAACCAAGTTCCTTTTATGTAATTAGTTTCAAGTAAATCAACATGTAGCATACAATGAAAGAATTCATTTACCCATCACCAAAGAGGAAATAAGTAGCCATTATGACTGGAGAATCAAATATCATCATAATAAAATAAACATGTAAGTACTACAAAACAAATAAGTTTAAAAATTTCATAACATCTAGGTACTTATATCCAATATAGCAGGAATACAAAACAGGCCTTTATTTTCCACTTACAGAAAAGTTTTGCCATATTTGTGGGATCCTTGCAAAGAGAAAGATTGCATGCTGGGATGCCTGTAAAATATCATATTCACATCAAGAAATATTGGACATAGAGAACCTTATAACCAACATAGCTATAGAATAGAGGCTAAAATGCTCAACAGCCATGAATTGACAGAGGAGAATACAAAAGATTCAATTGCAATAAAAATTTTCAGCAGCATAAGCAAATGCATGTTGAACATCAAGTTGTTACTCACATACAGAGCCTCAAAGAGGAAAGGATCAATTTGGCCAGCTAAGATAGTGGGTGCTACGGCACAATACCTGAAAACCAATGTATCAAGGAATTTGTCGATACTTGAGAATATTCAATTATATTATATAATGCAAAATAAAAACTCAGTCTTTCAGTAAAAAGTAGGATACAGCAATGCCCGGATCCATGTAGTTGTACGCAAAGGTCGAGAATAGTAGTAGATTATGGCAACCAATACCAAAGCTGTATCAGAAATTGAGAGGAAGAAACAAGTTAGATTACTTCAACAAAATGGAGGCACAAGATAGCTATACCTAACAAAAGATAGAGTAGTACAAGTTGCATGATAGCCTATGACACTCATGCAAGTATGAATTTCAGAGCATCAAATATCAGTAAGTAAAATTAGTCAAAACAATTAACAAAATGATGTAGGACAAAAAAGGTCTACATAGGATTCTACCAAGCGATAGAGGAGGTTTGAGAGAAGAAAGATTCAAACACAGCCAATGGGCAGGTTCTTCTGGTATAACAAACCAGGAAAGAAGAAAGTTATTAACAATTTGGATTAAATATTCAATAAAAAAATTGTTAGGATCCAATTGCAAGGTATGGGACTTGAGTCACACATCGGAAGTATGGGATTCTGGTGTGGGGTTCAAAAGGCCTTGGGCTCTGCAACTACAACAACTAGCTTTTGTGGTGCGGTTCTCCCAAGGTTCTTATCAATTGGTATCAGAGCCTTTCACCATGTCTCTCAGCTGCAATCGAGCAGTGCAGGTGGTGACACCAACATTGCAATGTTTGCCCGGGACTAGTCAAAGAGGCTAGTGCACAACCAGCCCGTGTGGACGTCGGGGCTGCGGAGCGTGGTGGGATGTTAGGATCCAATTGCAAGGTATGGGACTTAAGTCCCACATCGGAAGTATGGGATTCCGGTGTGGGGTTTATAAGGCCTTGGGCTCTCCAACTACAATAGCTAGCTTTTGTGGTGTGGTTCTCCCAAGGTTCTTATCAATGATCTCCATACAAAGGCAGAGGTTTAGCTTTTATGGTGCAAGCTAAGACCTTCCATACTACATCTCTTTGGAATTCCAAATCACAATTAGTAAACTGTAACCTTCTAGAGATAACTTATAAGAAAGCAAGATGACAAGATAACTCTCAAAATGTTATCTTAGAGTTCTAATAATAGCCCAGCTACTAATTATTTTCTTTTCTACTGCTCCAGAATCACAAAATGTGGGTGAATAACATATTTTGGAAACCAACATAGTGGTTTTGTTGTTTATCCCAAGTCCAAATCCCGTTAGACTATTAGGTAGCCCCCTTAGTTAGTTGGGGAGTTATTTAGATAATAGTTAGTTGGGGAGTTAGTTATATAGTGAGAGATGATAGACTATAAATATTATAATAGGAAGGAAAGATTAGAGAATTTTATCTTTTGATTTTGGAAAGGAATTTAAGAGGGAGAGAACCAAGTCTCTTGAATACCTGGGGTGTAAAATAGATTTCTTTTCAATGAAAACAAGTTTTCTTTCTACCTTTTGATCCAGTTCTAACATAGTCTCAAATAGTGAAACTTGGGCAAGTACTAATTTATTAGTATCAAATGTAAACCTTATGCGGCAACAGATGTTAAGGAGTGTAGGGTCCAAAAGAAACAAGTTGACAAAAGCAAAATCAATGATGTACCCCATGGATATTGGCTATTTTACTTTAACTCGTTGAAATAATGAATTAATAAATTGTATTACTCAGGGTAGTTAATAGCGCGCTATAGTAGTTTAGCGGCGCGGAGCGGCCCCTTGCCGCTATATAGGGCTTCATAGCGTCGCACTTCACTGTAGCGGCAGCTATAGCGGTGCAAATAGCAGCCCCTAGCAGCGCTATTTGGCCACTATGCTGAAGGAATGAAAAATGCCAAAAATGCCCTCAAAAAGTGACCGTTCAAATGTCTTTTACAAGGGTATTTCAGATTTTTTGTGTGAAAAAACTTTTGCTTTAAGGACATCTTCTATTCTCGCCCCATTTCATGAGATTTTCCCTCTTCTTCTCTCAGCGCTCACTCCCGCGACCCACCCTCTGTTTTTGACCACCATCTGCGCGTTTCTCCGTCGACTCATTCCAGCGGCTTCCGGCAACTCCTCTGCTTCTGTTTTGAAGGTTCTGTGTTGCAGTTGCTTCTGACCAGCAGCTTACTCAGGTTTTTTCCCCCTGTTTCTTGTCCCTCCTTTCACGTTTCTGTACCCCACTCCTCTACCACTTCTTTTTTCCTCAAAGACCCAAACATTCATTCTTATTCGGGTTACATTTTTCACTAGGCAGTATAAATTCAGTATAAATTACCTAACCTGTAGCATATAAATTCAGTATAAATTACCGCATAAAATTCAGAATAGCGGTCATCCCGCTATGCGCTATACCGCTATAGCATTTTGGGGGTCGGCCGCTATCCGGGATTGATAACTATGGTATTACTGTTAAGCCCATACCTAAAACTTACAAAAGTATTTAAGCTTCATGAACAAATAAGATATTTTCCACCAAGGGATCTTCTCCTTAATATGGCAACCATACATGACTCAATCAGTGTAATAACAACATCAAAAATGGCAACCATGCATGACTCAATTAGTGTAATAACAGCATCAAAAGCCTTTTTTCCCACGGGGTGGAGACAATTATATATAAATCAACCGGCAATGTTGTGCTATATCAAAAACCAAATTTTCAGAAAGGCCATGTGAATTATGGTCTTTGTTTCCCTTAAAGTATACTTGGTTTTCCACTACCTTTGTTTATTGGACTATTGTCCATATAATCAATTTTTCTCACCAAGATCTCCATTGGTCTTTTTCTCACATGACCAAACCATCTTAGGTGAGAATCTGTCATTTATTTCATCACAAGGTGCTACTCATACTCTCATTTTCTCTCAAATATATTCATTCCTATCTTATCTTTTTTTTAGTCTACTGAACCACCGCGACACTTAGCCTATGCTTTTGTTGGAACTTTACGGTCCAACAACTTAGACAGTGTAACATCCCAATAAAACACCCCAACAAGGGTTTACAGATTTTATTTGTTTATTCATTTTTCAATTAATTGTACAATTTAACCTCAATTATAAAATGCCGATCCAACCATGACCTCAAGCTCGTTTAAAAATGTATGATTTAATATATTGGTTGAATGGAATAATGATGAAGTATAAATACTGACCAAAACATAAGGAATATAAACACATATATAGACACACAAACTGTTAGTGCACCTTGGATCAAAAGAAACAATAATTCTCCATAAGCTGAAAAAGGAAGGCCTTTGTGAAGACAGTAAGCCAGTGCTATGGTATATCCAACAACTTCAAGCTCGAAGGATAACATGCTAAGGCCTCTGACGCTTTGATGCTTCAGAATTTTTAAAATCTGCGTTTCAGAAGATTAACAGAAACACCATAACGTCATTGACATTTCACAATTAGGAATTCTCGTTCGAATTAGAAGTGCAACGAGATTAAGCTCGCTTAAATCAACATTTATCGAACAAATCTCTAACATGAAAACTCGCTATTTAGCAGCAAACGAATAAATAAATAAATAAATACGGCATGCAAAAACCAAAATCGTTAACGATTGCAGAAAAGAGAAGTTCCTGAGGGAGTTTGACGGTGGTGGAAGCGGCGACGATGGCGTAGCCGAGGAGTTTGGAAATGAGAGGGAGCAAGCAGTCCTTGTCAGGGAAGTGGCCATTGCGAAGAGATCCCACCGCACACTGCACATCAATCCCTAGATATTCCATCGCTTCTTCCTCTCTGATCTGAAATCCAATTCTTTAACCGCCAACTTCTCTTGCTATGAATTAGCTTCAAGCCTTCAATTGCCCTTTCTGAATTTTCAGCTATACGCAGGTACGGTAAGATGAAGTGTCTGCGAAGAAATTCATTTACTGTGTTTTCTTTTCTTTTTTCATTTTTTTTATTTTACATGTATTCTGAAATTTAGATATAAGTTTTTTTTAATAAAAATGATTTTATTAAATTGTATTTTTCTTTAATTTTTTAAGAAGTTATTATTTTCAATTCATTAAAAATACTAAAATGCTTTTAAGCTTTTTCTAGAAAATAATACAATTATTACAAAAATTTTAAAAATGCTTTCAAATTACATATTGTTTATTTAAAAAAAAAATTAAACAACAGACTCATACATCTAAAAATAACAAACACAAACCGGATTAAATATGAGGACGAAAAATCAGTAACAAGGGGATGAGTCATACTTTTCTCTTTTCCTAACAGCTAAAATCAAGGACAAGGATGATGTCAAGATGTATTCCTCCAAGTGGAAGAAGTTTGGATCTTTTAAACATATGCATGGTGCTAGACTTAATTCTTGAATTTGTGTATAGAAAAAACAATGTTGGAAGGGAATTCTCAAGTTCCTGTGCTCAACCCTATCCCTCCAATGAAAATTTGCCACGTTATTTAATGATGACACTATATTAATAAAAATAAATGCAACTATTCTGATGAAAAACTGATTTCATTTCATAGTTTTGTATGATATCATACTCCTTTATATAGGAGATGCTTCTAACTGAACCGGAAAGAAATACACCAAAATGAAAACTGAAAAAAAAAAAAGGAATAAAATCAGAATTAAATCAGAATCCCAATACAAAATCAATCCTAACTAACTCCACTAACACTCAGCTGGTGGTAGCAAAGCTTTTCACGATGTGGGACTTTCCTTAGGACTTAGAGTCTCCCTTCTTTGTATTCGATGTTGGACTTTCCTTCTCTGTATCTGTAGCTACAAGACTTGAATGATGTAGGACTTCCCATTCCAATACCCCCGCAAGTTGGAGGGTGGAAGATGTCCAACACTCCCAACTTGGACAAGAGGTGATGAAAGGACTTTGGAAGCAAAGCTTTAGTAAAAAAATTTGCTAGTTGATCAGGGGAAGAAATAGTTAAAAGTGTCAGTAATCCTGCCTGCACCTTCTCACGCACAAAATGACAATCAATTTCGAGATGTTTCGTGCGTTCATGAAAAACAGGGTTGTGAGCAATATGAAGCACACTCTGGTTATCACAGAAAAGAATAGGAGATTTGTGGGGTGTGACACGCAGATCATCAAGAAGAAATTGGATCCATTGGAGCTCGCAGGTGGCTGATGCTAAAGCTCGATATTTTGCCTCAGCAGAAGAATAAGCCACGGTTACTTGTTTCTTAGACTTCCAGCTGACAAGGGAATAGACAATGAAGAAACAGTGTCCAGAAACTGATCTTCTGGAATCTACACAACCACCCCAATCTGAATCAGAGAATCCTCTTATTTGAAGGAAAGAATTGCGGGGAAAGAACAAGCCTAACCCAGGAGCTCTCTTGAGATAACGAAGGATGCGGATAACAGCTTTGTGTGAGCTAAAATAGGAGAGCCCATGAATTGGCTCACTTGCTGAGTTGCAAAAGCAATGTTAGGCCTAGTGGTGGTGAGATAAAGAAGTCTTCCCACAAGTCTCCTATAAGAGGAAATATCTAAAAAGGGTTGTCCATTGTCTTGACAAAGTCTAACTGCGGGATCCAATGGAGTAGAGGTTGGTTTGCAGTCCAAAAGGCAAGAATCATTCAAAAGGTCCAAACAATATTTTCTCTGAGAAAGAGAAATACCAGCAGAGGAATGTGCCACTTCCAAGCCCAAGAAATATTTGAGAAGTCCCAAGTCTTTGATCCCAAAGGTTGAATGCAATTGCTCCTTTACTGAATCAAATGCAGCAGTAGTATTGCCAAAAAGAATTACATCATCCACATAGATTAGTAGACCAGTGAATGAAGAATTATGGAATTTGAGGAATAAGGTGTGGTCTGCAGCTGCTTGATGAAAACCAAGTTTAAGTAGGAAAGTGGATAGCTTCTCAAACCACTGCCTATTTGCCTGCTTTAAACCATAGATGGACTTAGTTAGCTTACAAACCAAATTAGGAGCTGAAACTGTCATACCTTGAGGGACATACATGTAAATGTCTTCTTGAAGATCCCCATGCAAGAATGCATTGTTCACATCCAACTAATGAAGATGCCAATTGTGGGAGGCAGCTAAAGCTAAGATGACCCGAATGGTAGTCAATTTAGCCACAGGGGATAATGTGTCTAAATAGTCAAGTCTTTCTACTTGATTGTAGCCTTTGGAAACTAATCTTGCCTTGTACCTCTCAATGCCGCCATCAAATTTCCTTTTTATTTTATATACCCATTTGCTACCTATAAGAGTAACACCTTGTGGAAGGGACACCAAAGACCAAGTGCCATTGAGTTCAAGAGCAGTAATTTCTGCATTCATAGCTTGTCTCCAACAATCAAACTTATTGGCTTCTTGGAAAGAATTAGGTTCATGATGATGATCAAGTGAAGAACTATAAATGGCATGTGAAGGAGACAATTTAGCAAGAGAAACAAAAAAAGTGATGGGATAAGGTGTACCTAATTGGTGCTGGACAGGGCTGATGGATGCATTACACTGATAGTCCTGCAAGTATTTAGGTTGGATTTTGGGTCTGGTGGACTTTCTGGTTGATGTTATAGTAGGTGCAACTGGTGTTACAACGGGTGAGGTAGTCACAGGAGAGGTCATGGTAGCTGGAGAAAGGTCATCACCTGATTGAGGTACTGGAGAGTTAGGACTTGAATGAATGTGGGACTGACTTGGTTGTGTGTGAGGAGGCAAAGGAGTATTCTGTCTGTGTGGAGTTAAGGCATTCTGTGGTGAATTGGATAATGGAAATATACAAACAGGAGGTGGATGGTGAGCATTAGTGACACTTAAAGAGCAAGGAAATACAAATTCTTCAAATTCAACATTTCTAGAAACACATAATTTCTTTATATGCATATTATATACAAGAAATCCTTTAGTGTTTGGTCTAAAACCAACAAAAATACATTTATGACTCTTAGGATCAAACTTGGATCTTTGTGCTGTAAAAGTGGAGGTATAATACAAGCATCCAAAAACCTTGAGGTGTGAAAGGTCTGGTTGTTCTTTGTAAAGAACTTCATGGGGTGATTTTCTTTCAAGTAACTTGGTAGGAATCCTATTAATTAGGTGAACAACATGACTGATGTAACACCCACAATTTCCCCTACCCGTATATAAATAAGATAGAGAAAATTTAAAAAAAACAGAGAGAGAGAGAGAGAAATTTAATTACGAGGTATTTAGGAACTATTGATAAACAATCAAAATTTTATTTTTGGAATTTTCCAACCATAATTATAAACGATTTGTTTTTAGAGAGGTGTTCGAGAAAATGACCTAAGATACCTTTAGTAATTATACAGTTACGGAAAATATAGATTTAATTATGAAAAAAATAGATAAAACTTAAAGGGATCTATATTTTTAGTCAAAATGGTCTTAATATAATTAATAACGAATTTTAGAAATTTATTTAGAATTTTCTGGCACTTTAGGGCAAAAAGACCAGAATGCCCCTGGTTAGCAGTGTAACCCTAACCAACATATGAAAATTTGTAGAATAATATGGAAAATATACTTTGGACCTTAAAAGTGGATTAAAAATGATATTTATAACTTTATAGAATTTTTGTGTGTAAAACCATAATTTTCTATCTGCTTACTCTTATAAAAAAAAATTGATTGTTGTATGCAAAAACTGGGAGAATGGGAAAATAAGTGGGAAGTGAGTTCTAATCACATTTTTAGGCTTAAAATAGGTTAGAGCAATTATAGGAATATTTCTAAAATTTTTGGGAAATTTGGTGTCAAATTACCTTTGTACCCCTACTCTTTCTAGAACCAGGCCCGAATACTCTTGATCCGGGCCAGAAAAATCTGCAGCATCTTTCCTTTTTCTTCTCCCAAGGCCGTGTAAGTGAGTGTGTGGATGCATGTAGAAAGCTTGTTCAACACCCTTCCTTAAGCCAAAAGTCAAAATGAAGTGACATAAAGCCTTACCTTTCATGAAACCAACTACACTTGTCCATTTCTTCCAAAAACCAACATGCAAAGTTAATTCCTTTCTCCATTTCTCTCAAGGAAAATCTGTGAACCCCCTCCCTCTCCATCCTCTCCATTCTCTCCAAAAGTTCTCCATTTTTCCTTCACATTTCAAGAGAAAGGTTCCATCTTTGAACCTTGATCTTCAAAAATCTAACCTCCAACCTTGTAGAAGTTTGTTTGGGTGATCGAGAGGAGTTCAAAGGAGTAGTCTTTGTGGATTTTGCTGCACATTTTCAAGAGATATTTCCTTAGGTAAAGGGGGGGAGAACCTTGAACTCTAGTAGGATTGGTGACTAGAGTTAAGGATTACCCTTGATCCTTGTCCCTATCCCTTTTTCTTTTGTAAAAATGAATTTTTGGAACCTATTTTCTTGAGGAAATGGTTCGGCTGTTTGCATGTGGTTTGTATGTGTGTTTTAGAAATTTTTATGATGCTTGAAATGTGCTTGTTTGGTGATTTTGGATGCATGCAAGTTATGAAATTGGTTGGAAAGAAATTTTTCCCATTTTTACATAGAGCTGCGACTGTAAAATAGCGACTGTAGATTCGTTCACCGTTCGATCGGGCTGAATTTTTGGCAGCTGGTTCGGGACATCAAGTTCTTTATTTTGAACGGTTGGATCGTTGATACGAAGTCTAAGTTGGGAGATATTTGGTTTGCGCAGTAGCTGTATATTTAGGGTTTTATTGATGAAATTGTTTGATTAATGTGCTTGTGGATGATCATGCTTGAACTTGGCAAATTTTGGAATTTATTGGATTTTTGGTGTTCTTGATGACATTCATAGTGTTCATCCTTGTTCTTCATGTTCTTGAGCATATTCATGAGAAACTCATGAAAAAATTGTTTGATCTTGTTTTGGGCATGAGAAAAATGTTAAAGTGTTTATGGGCTCTAGTGACCCAATAAGCTAAAAAGTATAACCATTTAAAGTGGTAACTAAATTAATTGAGAACAAATTTTTGGTAATTCCTACAAACTAAATTCGGGTACAAAAATAAACTTAATTAAAAGTCACCCTAAAATCCATAATATTGGATGGTAATGTGGAAAATTGGACTCCTATGAGTTACATAACCATTGGGCCTTTAGTTTAGGCCCAATGCCTTCAAAAAAGTCAAAAGATTCATCATATAAGTCAACCAAAAATATTTTATGGGCTTGATCTTAGATTAGAGTTGGGCTTCAACTCTAATCCAACCTATCAAGACTAAAACTTAGAAATTTAAATTAGTGGGCATGTAAACCCAATTTGCCTAAGTTAAGTAATCCAACCCACTTAAGTTAATTAAGTGAAGGAAATTAATTAAGATTAGTGTTAATTAACCCTAATGAAGATTAATCTTAATCTTAAATCATTAGTTGCTAACGAGGTATTAATTAAGTAATTAAGGCTTGATGGTGATTAAGAACTAATTAATTATGGTTAACATTAATCAAATATAATTAAAAGCTTAACCAAAGATTAAGAGAGAGATTAAGAGATAATTAGGGATTGATTAGGATCGTAAGTGAAGATTAAGACTTAATTAAGGAGAATTAAGATTAATTATGGTCTAATTAAGGAAGACTAATCATAATTAAGGGTTAAACCAAATCCTAATTAGACATACAAGATGAATTAAGGTAGGTAATACTATTCATAAGACACACCCATAAGTCTTAGTAAACTATAGGACTTAAGTGAAAGCGGTCATTGACTTTAAGAAAAACATTAGTACAAATTAACTTAAAAGTTTATAACAAACACATTAAGTAAGACTAATCATAATTAAGGGTTAAACCAAATCCTAATTAGACATACAAGATGAATTAAGGTAGGTAATACTATTCATAAGACACGCCCATAAGTCTTAGTAAACTATAGGACTTAAGTGAAAGTGGTCATTGACTTTAAGAAAAACATTAGTACAAATTAACTTAAAAGTTTATAACAAACACACTCTTTCTGCATAAGACTTGAGAAGCTTAGTGAGAGAGTGCGGTTTTAACCCGAGATGGGGTTTGGTTCTCCTTATGAAGGAAAGACATTGAATCGGGTCGTACCACGGGGAGTGGTGACGTAGAATGATTCAATGGGTTTTGCCTGTAAGGAATGTGTATGCTGAGAGAGCATTGTTTGGATTTCCTTGTGAAGGAAAGACATTGAATCGGGTCGTACCACAGGGAGTGGTGACGTAGAATGATTCAATGGGCTTTGTCTGTAAGGATGTATATGCTGAGAAGCATTGTTTGTGTGTCATGCATCATAAAGCATTCATAATGTTCAAGGTGAAAAACCTTACGACCTAATATGGCAGTGACACTTGGTACAGTGTGAAATCGGTTGGGAAGGGTGCACTGGGTTTTGCAAAGAACGCCAGCGGGTCCTCAAAAGGGACGCCAGCCCTGAGGATAGCCTAGCTCCTGGAAAATCTCAGAGGACGTAGGTTAGCTCCCTACTGTCGAGATCGTGGAACCCAGCTTAGCTATTCCTGTTGCTCTCATGATTTTCGGGGTCAGTAGAGATTGTCTGGAAGACAGATAAAATGATTGGCCAAAATATATGAGCAATGCTCTTTGTACCGGCGCTAGTACAGACTCTAACTCCTGATACGTTGTGCATATATGGTCGGGCAGTTGTTGTGTGCACTGTGGATGGTGATTTTTCCCCGGGCCCTCATGCATTGCATGGTACATGGTTGTTTGTATTGCACGAGCATATCATACCATTTTGTGATGTTGTGACCTTCTATGTGAATGATTGGATTTATTGTTGTGTGAATTCCCGTGTCTGTCTACTTTAGTTATCATATCTTGCGTTAAGTGAGTTCATGTAAAGTGTTCTCACCCCCTTATCTTTTTTTTTGTTGTCCGTCATTATTTGGCACCTAAAAGAGCATGGACTCTGGAAGGATGCACGTTGTTCTGGAGATAGGCATGGTGTTCAGGTTGAACCGGATCTTGTTTAAGTCAAATGGTAGTGTTTAAAGGTGTACTTGAGCAGCAATACCCTGTATAGATAGAATGTGGTCAAATAGAGGATTCACTTCTTCTGTAGTGTAGCATGCTAAAACTCCAATTTAATGTGTATTATTTCTGTTGTAATTTGGAATAGCAATGAAATGATATTTGTCGCATTGATATGTTCTCATGGTTCCATCCCAGTTATGAATTACTAATATGTTCATTAAAAAAATCACCGATTTTCTTCACTTCTTTAAGATAGAAATTAACCAATCACAACCGAGTTAGTCGAGTAATACCCGTCATGGGACGAGGGTGTTACAACTGACAGATAGGCTCCATAAAGTTTTGGGTAAATTTGCTTGGAAAAGGAGACCCCTAGCCACATTCAGGATGTGTTGGTGTCTCCTTTCAACTCTCCCATTCTGTTGGGGAGTTTCAACACAGCTAGTCTGATGAATAATACCCTTTTCTACATAAAAGGACTTATGGAAAAACTCAGTGCCATTGTCTGTTCTGATTATTTTGATTGTTGTATTAAATTGAGTTTCAATCATCTGAGCAAACCTTCTAAGATAACTTTCTGTTTCAGATTTATTTTTGAGAAGGATTATCCACAAATTTCTGCTGTAATCATCTAGGATGGTTAAAAAAATCTATGATGTTGTATTGATTTTACCTTAAAAGGGCCCCAAATATCTAAGTACAACAGATCAAAAGGATTGGATGCATTATGAAAGCTATTTGAATAAGGGAGTCTTTTCTGTCTTGCAAAGTGACAAATGTCACACACATGCCTTTGCTTATAATTCTGAAGGTATGGATACAAAGCAATCATTTGATTTAATTTTGAAAAAGAGATATGTCCTAGCATATAGTGCCACAATGCTGTGTCAGGAAAAGGAGTAGAAGTAGCTTTTGTGAGGTTGGCTTGACTTTGATTTTTAGGTCCTTGCAGGTAGTATAATCCATCCATTAGCTCAGTAGAACCAATCATCCTCATACTGGTCAAATCCTTAATAAAGGTAACATGTGGAAGTGAGATGATTGTACAATTTAATGTTGAGGTGAGTTTGGAAATGGAAATCAAATTAACAGAAAAATCTAGCAGATAAAGAACATGAGACAAAATCAATTTATGATTAAATTGTACTTGACCAATATGAGAAGGCACTACTATAATGCCATTGGGGAGTTTTACAGTGATAGAATGATTGTTTAAAGGCTCTAGGAAGGTGAAGAATGATTTCTTTGAGCATACATGGTCTGTTGCTCCAGAGTCTAAGATCCAAACATTATGTCTATTGGTATTGATTGAGAAAGCAAAGGAATTATCTGAATGAGATGTTCTTGAATAACTTGGTATAGAATGTGTAGAGCTTACAACTGCTACTTTGGGATTGGAAGTATTACCAACAAAATTTGACTGTTGAAGTAAGTTCATGATGTTGTGATACTACTCTTTAGTCAATGACATTTGTTCTGAGGCATCATCTTCCTTTTGCTGTTTTTCTTTTTCTGCATTTTCCAGACTTTCTCCAATGACATTGTTTGAGCTGTAGCTTTTCCCTTTTGATCCCTCTCGATATCCATGCTTTTATAGCAAACACCTACTGTGTGGCCTGTCTTTCCACAGTAACTACAGACCTTGAACTGACCTCTACCAGATCCAGTGTAGCCTCCTCTCCCTCGGCAAATGGCTTCCTACTTTCTGTTGCATTCACAAAAATCTATGTCTCTTCTACATTAGCACTTGGACCTGTAGTAGTAATCCTCCTTTCATGTTGAATTACCAGTGAATATGTCTTGTCTATGTCAGGAAAAGGCTCCATCATGAGAATCTGAGTCTTTACAACCTCAAATTCATCATTCATCCCACTAAGAAATTTTATGATACAATCTTCACTCCTATACAATTTTCCATTTCTACTTGCTTCACAGACACAAGAAACAACACAAGTACAATCTGGAAATGGCATATAGTTTTCGAGTTCCTCCCATAGGGTGGTGATGTCTATGAAGTATTGTGTTACAGAGTTACTTCCCTGTTTCATTGTTGTTAATTACTGATGCAATTAAAAAAATCTCACTCTGTCTCCTTAAGCAAAGCGATTCTTCAAAAGTTTATAAGCTACTGCTGCATTTTCAAGATACAAAATACATTGTGCAATCGATGGTTCCACAAAATTGAATATCCAAGATAAGACAAGGTTATTGCATCTTTCCAAGCATCAAAACTTGGATCAAAATTGTCAAGCATAGGCAATGTTCCATTTACAAATTTAAATTTATTTTTGGATATCAATGAACGTTTCATGGCCCTTGCCCAGCTATGATAGTTCTTCACAGAGAGCAAAGGAGAGGTTAATGACATAGAAGGATTCTCACAAGGTTGTATGTAGTACTCACTCAGGGGGTCAAGAGTAGGGTTCTGCGGAGGTTGATTCACAATGGAGGAGCCTGCACCTCCTCCTCCTCCTCCATGGGAATGTCCTCTGGCCATGGCAGTAAATCACCAGGACTCCTGAATCACCAAAGCTCGTGATACCATATTAGTAAAATTAAATGCAACTATTCTGATGAAAGACTGATTTCATTTCATAGTTTTGTATGATATCATACTCCTTTATATAGGAGATGCTTCTAATTGAACCGGAAAGAAATACACCAAAATGAAAATTGAAAAAAAAAGGAATCAAATCAGAATCAAATCAGAATCCCAATACAAAATCAATCCTAACTAACTCCACTAACACTCAGCTGGTGGTAGGAAAGCTTTTCACGATGTGGGACTTTCCTTAGAACTTAGAGCCTCCCTTCTTTGTATTCGATGAGGGACTTCTCTTCTCTGTATCTATAGCTACAAGACTTGAACGATGTGGCACTTCCCATTCCAATAGACACGTAAGTTTTTAACATCGTTAATCATAAACTCTAATGCTTTGTTTGGTCGGAGTAGGGAAATAGAGAGAAGAGAAATGGGTAGGAGAGAACTGGGAAGGATAGAAATAGAGGAGAGATAGAGATGAATTTAAGGTTGTTTGGTATGAGTGTAATAGGTGAGAAATAGAAGAGAAATGTGAAAGTGGGTTGTTTGGTTTGATAGAAGAAATAAAAGAGAAATAGAGTTTTTTTTATTATTTTTGACAATTGTTCTCGCTAATATAGATAAAAAAATTCAATTTTCAGGCCAAAGGAATCAATTTTCTGCACCAAAGTTCTTTAGATTTGTATTCCTGATTCACAGAAATTGATTTCCTTAGCCTAAAAATTGATTTCTCGTAGTCAAAATATAACTTCCTTGTAGGAAGCAAACCCAAAGCGGGAAGCAAATCCAAATCGACATGTTAGGTACTAACTACCAAAGTACTGGTACCAAACCTAAATCAATTTCTCGCAGGAAACAAAGCCAAACCCAAAAGCCAAACCATAGGAAGCAAACTCAATCCGTGGGTAGACGAAATGGTAGACGAAGATGAGACACAATCCGTGGGAGAGCTTCACCTGTCGCCGGGTACGCATTGTCCACTGTCATTCAGCCCCTGCGACGAAAACGACACCTTGCTTCGCGTTGACTTCGTTGCGACCTATGGACGGAATCGCACCTCCTTGTTGATGCTACAGAGCAGTTTCAGTTACTCTGGTGTGTGTCATTTTGAGAGCGAGGAGGAACAATCTATTTCTTCGTATTTCTCTTCAATTTTGTAAAGAAATGCTAATGGTGTGGGGTCCATGTTTCCATTTCACTTCTCAGCTATTTCTTAGTTGTACCAAACAGAGTAGCAAAGAAAGATATCTCCTATTTCTCGCCTCATACCGCATTTCTCCACTAACTCACACTGACCAAACAGAGGCTAAAATCCTTGGGATGTTAAACTAACTACATCCTTTTGTCACTGTTCGAGACTACAATTTCATAACAGAATAACACTTACAGCTAAATAACGTTGGGGTGGATGGGTTGTTCTTGAATGAATAGCAGAGTGATAACACTGACTGATGTGCTTTGAGGTTCTTATGGAATATCCTTCTTATTGTTCTTAATATAGTAATCTAGCAAATCGGTCCCTGACTTTTTAGGGTCATGCAATTTAGTCCCTAAGAAATGGAAAACCCCAATATAGTCCATAACTTCTTATTTTTTCTGTCACTATAGTCCAACCATGTGTTTCTCATTAATTTTTTATGACATGTCACATTTCGTGACACTGTGTCACATTGTTTGCCATCAAGACACAAAAAATAACGTCATTGAGGTTGAGACCTTCCAATGAAGAAGGGGGAGAAGAGAGAAAAAAGGGAAAATAGGGAAGCACACGACTGTTGGAGTTGAAACCTTTCAAGCTATAAATTTGACAAAACCACATCATTTTTGTGCCACAATGAACAATTTAGTGACAAATAGTGTGACAGAGTGTCAATAAATGTGACACGTCGTAAAAAAATTAACGGGAAACACACAGTTGGACTATAGTGACAGAAAAAACAAGAAGTCGGGGACTATATTGGGAATTTCTATTTCTTATGGACTAAACTACATGACCCTAAAAAAATCAGGGATCGATTTACTAATTTACTCGTTCTTAATATACACTAGGAGTGTTCTTCCACCTTGATGTAGTTTCTCATGAATCATACCATAATTCTGGCAGGTGTGGCAACAAAATATTGAGTAGTAAGCATACCCTAGTTTTACTTTGCTTCATAAAATCATAGATAAAAGGTTTGCTATTGCTAGCAATTGCAATTGTAGTGCAGCTGATTTTGACTCAAGCAAGTGTTCATCTTGCAATGACTTCAGTTTTTAGCAAGCCTATAGTTTTGGTTCATGAAATTTTATGGGCTAGTCATAATGCCTTGGAGATTGAGGATATTTTTTGTACAAGAGAACTGGCTCCATATTAACTTTATTTTCCAAACAAATTCTACATAAGAGGCGGACAATGGATACGTGGAAGATGAACCTATGCTTAGGCTTATACTATTTTCTCTAGAATATTAATTGATTTTAAACCAATTCTAAATTGGTTTCCTAATTTGTCATTTAAATGATTTTAAATGGTTTTTGAACTAGTTTTGTATTGTTAAATGGTTCTAAACCAGGGTTCGTTTGGCTTGGCTTTCTTTTGACTTATTATTTGCTTAAAAGTTAAAGTAAAAAATAAGAGCTTTAAAAAATAAAGTAAAAATTATTTAGTGGTTTTAATTTTTTTAATTAAAAGGTCATTTTTAAGTTAAATGTTGTATTATCAAATATATTTTTTTTAAAATTAACATAAAGATTAATTAACTACAAAATTATAAATATTTCTAACTAATACCAATTTAAAAGATAAAAAATATTTTTAAATAAAATTCAATAATGTCATATATTATATTAAAAGATTCAATACATAATTCATAAATAAAATATAAATAACCAATAGATAGTATTTTTAAATATAAAATATAAATAATCAATAAAGTTTCATAAACATGTTTATATATAGTAAATTTTCATTTTCAATAATATACACTTATTTTTAATATATTGTGTGATTTGTTCCGTACTAGGCACCTCTTATTTTTAATATATATTTATTAAGCCTTTTAAATACTAATGTTTAAGTTTAATCAATAAACTATTTTGAATCCTCAATGTCAAAAGTTTTCAAAGCTATAAACTTAAATTTTATAAATTAAAATTTTGACATACCATATTAAATTAATAAATATTAATAATGGTGTGTTTTAATTCATATATATAATTTATTATTTCTATCATTTATTTTTTAAAAAGTAAAAAGTTTCATTTTTATTATTTATATATATACATATTATTTTTAAATATATTACCTGCTAAATATTATTTTTTATTTTTTTAGTTTAAGAATATTATGCAATCTACATTATGCTTATACCGGTATAATAAGTAATTTTATATTCTAAAAAAATTGAAAGGTAACTTTCAAATAAAATTATAATAATTTTATAATATTATTTTAATTAATTTTAAGATATTCAATCTTAATATGTTTTATACCTACAGTTTTGGTGTATAGTTTTGTTATCTATTTTTTTAATACATGCATGTTAATATCTTTATTGATAGCCTGTGAGTAGTAAAAATTGGATTCGGTTGATATGGTGAAAAAAAAACCAACAGCCAGAGGATTTTGTTAGTAGCGATAAATGACTGATTTATAATCTTGAAAGAAAAGGTCAATATAAAATAATATAGGAAGTGAGGTTCGAAGCCTAGTCTCATCGCAAAAAGCTTCGTGTTTCTAAAATTAAGTTGTAAAATGTTACTTTATAAAAGCTCATTTCCTTATCATAAAATAAGCCACTTTTTTAATTTAAGAGCCTTTGAATTTATATGTTTGGTAGAGCTTTTTCTTATAAGGAGAAGAAAAGCTAAAAATAAGTCATCCCAAACACACACTAGGAACGGTGATGATTTTTGATAGGAATGATAATTAAATTATCTATGAGGAAAACTCTTGCTTATTATTCATGTTAACATGTTCGTCTTAAGTTTGAAGTGGTTCATAGAGTCAAAAAAGGGATTGAATTGTGACCATTGAAAACTTTTTGGCTCAACATGCAAAAACTGGATTTCTTATTGATTCTTTTTTTAAGTTAAGATACTTGTATATTAAGAAGAAGAAAATTCTGAAGCCACAGCTAAAGCAATACATGGTGGGACTTCAGTCCACCAAGTATGATCTAAATAAATTGATGCTTGACTTGCTAAAGTGTGTGCTACTACATTACCCTCTCTATGCGTAAAAGACAAAGAAAAAGAAGTAAATTGGGATTCCTTATTGATATTTTGCTCAAGAAGTTTCTTGGCTATCAGAAGGTGTCTTTAGAAGCTGGTGTAGATTTAAATCAATTATTAACCATCACGAATATACCTTCTATAGAAACTTAAGTCCACAGGAATTTATATTGCAATTGTTATGACATTGACATTGTTTGGAAGGTATCACACATTGATTTAAACAGCAAATATACGTTACTATTATGATTAGAAGCATGAATAGTGAAAACAGAAATTTAACAGCTTACTTCTAAAGGGTTAAAACTTATTGGAAATTTATGAAACTTTCCAGAATCCTTTTACAATCAATATATAATTATTGTATGATGAAAAATATTTGTAGAAGCACTTTTATGATAATTTGGTAAAATGCACTCAAGGTGAGTTTGGTTTAAGTGCAGAAAGTGTAATTTATGCTTTTAAAGGACTAAACTAGTTCAAAACTTGATGAAACTTTCCATAATGAATATTTAAATGATGGAAAGATTATTTCTCAAGTTATTTGTAAAAGATGCAATTTAGAAACTGATTATGCAGAAACTGACCTTATTGTGAAAGTGTGGAAATGATATGGATCAAGCATAAGCAAGCAGATCACTTAAAGTGCAGAATAGTAAAGGAGTAAGGATAGAGAGATATTGCACAGTGATTTTTATACTGGTTCACCCACAAACTCTTTGGGCTACGTCCAGTGCCTACCTTAATAGGATTTTTCACTACTGCAACAAGCTTGTTACACCATGTATTCTTTTATCCCAACCTTCTCCTCAGACTTAACACCACCAAGTATTCTTTTTCCCTACCTCTTCAGGAATAAACCAACTGCTCAACTAATACTAATCAACCTAGATTATCTTAGGAGACTCTCGACCAACACTAACTCTCACTAGTTAGTTTGAGAGGTACACCACCTATTATGAAAATGAGATAATAGATAGCTCTTAATATCACTCAAAGAATAGATTCTACTAATACAATACAGGGCGAAATAACTCACTTCTATAATTTAGAAACCGATATACAAATTCCTAGAGTAATTTTCTGAAAGAGAGTGGCTTTAGAAGGTAGGATTGGTAATTTTCAGCCCAGGGACTATAACATCCCAAAAATTTAGAAATCTAGAATTACAAAAAAAAAGAAAAAAAATACTTGTAACTGTATTTCGATAATGTTGGTTATAAAAATAGAATTTTTTATAATAATAACATTAACTATTAATAAAATAATATTATAATATTAATGATATAATAATATAGATACTAAGAGGGAGATATAAGATTGGATTTTAGAAGATATAATAATTGTTACTAATATAACAAGATAATAATAAATTATTAAGAAATAAATCATATTATTAAGATTTCAATTAACCTTAATTGTTATAAATATAGTAATTATATTAATATAATAATATCAGAATCGATAGGGATAACCTTAGGAAAGAGATATGCTTTAGTATTTTAATTTAAAATAGGAATGATGACATCACAAGAATTAAAGATAGGAAAGTAATATCAGTTTTAGGATAATGTTTAATTATAAGATTTAAATTTAAATTTGAATGTAGATGGATAAAGATTCTGTAAATAAGGGTGTTATGTATCAGGGTTTTCGCTCAAGCGAGAAAGGTCTCGCTTAAGCGAATTATGCAGCAAAACTTTAGAATTATGGTTCTGTAAGTCTCGCCCAAGCAAGAAGCATCTCGCCTAAGCGAGACACAGGGCAAAAATGTGTTGCTCTCTGGATGATTCTCGCCTAAGCGAGAATGGTCTCGCTTAAGCAAAAATCTTCCAAAGAGGGTGTATTTTCGTGATCATTCTCGCTCAAGCTAAAATGGTTTCGCCTAAGCGGCGAGAAGATCTCGCTTAAGCGAGGAAACGATTACAGAATTTAAAATACGAATTCAGGCGGTTTCCACTCAGTTCTATCTCCTTATTTTCGATATTCCAGAGAGAGAAAGAGAGGTTTTTAGTGAGAGAAAGTCCCATTGAAGATCGAGGAAGGTTTTTCACCCTCAACGTTCCCTATTTCCATTCTTCCTCTATTTTCTCAACTCTAAGGTACGTGTGGTTGTGTGCTTCTTGCGTGGCTGAATTCTCAAGTATGATCCCCCATCTTCCTATCCCTTTCCTTCACTGGATCATGATGAATGTGTTTAGATGAAACTAGGGAATGTTAATGTGTTGATTGATGAATGTGATGTTTTACAAACCATAGGGTAGATGATTTGATTGACTATGTGTTGTGAACTTTGAGCATATTATTATGAAATCATGGGTCTTTGGCCATCACAGTCATGAAATTATGAGTTAAAATATCACAGGGCTTATAGCCATCACAGAGCCTCCGGGCTATCACAGGGTCATTGACCACCACAGGCCTTCGGGCAAATTATTTAAGAAAGACGGGGTAACCACATCGAACTCATGGCCAAGAGGGAGATGGGGTCCCCAATCAAGAATGAATTATGAATGATAATAATTAAGACTTAATCATAGGTAGCCCTGGACGACGGTCCTTGGTTACATGGCCAAGCGCTCATCACGGTCACGTTACAGAGAAAAGACCCCGGGTGTCAGGTAACAACACCGTCACAAACATGCATCATTATCATTGTTAAGCATTGAATGTAAGTGAAGTTGATGATTGATTATGAATGGTTGTTTGAGATGCATGATATCTGCCTATATGTTCCCCTTGGTGTGTCTTTGTTCACTCTCACTGGGACGTTGGTCTCACCCCACTCCGTCGGAATTACATTTCAGATGTGCAGGATACCCCGCAGGAAAGCGAAGATTAGTAGGAGACGTATGGACATTGATAGCTTGTTGTTTTGTTATGCCTTGATGTATTTAGAACTGTTTAGATCAATTACTGTTAGTGACTAGGATTCCCATGAGGATTTACTATATTAGTTTATTTTATTGAATTGGAGCCTTTATGGCAAACATGTTATTGATGTTATTTGATTCATGTATGTAATGTCTTTGGAGCTTTAATAAGTGTTGGATTACTTAAGCGAATATTTGTTGTATGTCGATACGCGAAATGAACGAATTAATTTCACGAGTTTGGAAATAGTGCTCCCAACAGGAAATATTTCTGAATTTAGAAATTAGGACGTTACAGGGACTCTATAGTCTCTTCTCTTCTTCTTTTTTCATCTCGTGTTACAGCCATGGATGTCTTTTTAACACTACAAGAAAATTGTTTTTAGTGACGGCCAAAAGTCGTCGCTATAGGGGGAAAACTATCGCTATTTCATAATTAGCGACAATCAACCAGTCGTCGCTAAAAACCTCGTCGTTAATGCAATAGCAATGACTTTTTATGATCGTCGCTGCGTAGTGACGGCTTGACCGTCGCAAATAGCCGATGCTAATTTCATGGTTGTCGCTGAATATTTTTTTTTTAAAAAATCCTTCCTTCCCAGATTTATCAATTGTGAAAATCAAACCCACAACCTGCACGATACAAAAAAGAGCATTATCATTAAACTAATTTTGTTTCTTGGAATATATAGTGCAAAATATTATATATATATATATAGTGAAAAAATAACAAAAAATTAGTGTCGGCCAGGGCGACACTAACTTTACAAAGGATGATGCTAAACAAATTCTTTTAGCGATGGCCTAGCCGATGCTAAATAAAAAATATAAAAAAATTATTATACAGGGCCGACGCTTACGTTACTAAGTAACGACAACCATAAAAAAATTAAAAAAATATTTTTTTCAACGGTGATGTCTTTAGCGTCGGCCATTGTGTCGGCCTGGCCGACGCTAATAGCGACGGTGTCGTGGCCGTCACTAACATGTCGTGGCTAATTCGTTGTTTTCTTGTAGTGTAAATTGCTTTCGTCAAACTAGTTATTTCCTAGTCATTTGAAAGCGGTCAAGGTCTGGTCAAACATTGGTTGTTTGGTCACTTTCATGGCAACACACTTTCTCTTTATTCATTTAATGCGTTTTGACTAACTTTGAACTTTTGTGTAAAGCATCAGGCCAAAAGCACCTTCTAAAGCCACATCTGAACACCCTTCAACTTGAAATAATTCAAGGAATAGAGCTTGAGGAGTTTGGCGATGAGTTTCACCTTCTAGTAAATGTTTGTTGAATTCTGTTGCTTTTGAAGGAAGCCAATGATAGCAAATTTAGACTTTCTTGCTTCTAATCACTTTCTCAAACTTTAGTTTGTTTACATCAGCAGTAACTTGAGAATGTTCTTCTTGAGTGAGTATAGTAGTTGTTCTGATTCAGTTATTTATAATATTCCTTCTAGTTAATGTTTCTTGCTTCTAATGGTCTTGTGATGATCTTATATAGCTTCCAATAGCTTCTGAAACTTGATTTAACTCAATTGAATGTGCAACAGATCTTTGATAACTATTTTTTTTATCATTCTGAAGCCCGATTGTTCCTTCATGTACTGATTTTTTCATTCTTGAAGATTTTCTCTATGTTGAGCATGCTTAAGAACATATGGCTCGACTTAAGTGTGCTTTTGAACAAAGAGTTCTACTTCTATACTGCTTCTAATGATGTATACAATATTCTTGTACTTTCTCAACCATTTTCAAAACAAACATTAGTAACCTTTTTATTAAGAACACTTATAATTTGAGTATGAAAGCTTGTTGTTATTAAAACCTTATTTAGGAGGATCTTGGACTCTACAAAGTTTACCAACATAAATGTATCTCTTGTTTAGAAAGTTTTTCTTTACAATCTAATCTATATGTTGAACTGTTTATAGCTTTCATTTTTTATCACCTTACTCTCAACCAACATTAAGGATACCTAATTGACTGAGTTTTATTAACACAGAAAATCGCTGACTCTACAAAACAGGCATAACCATGGTAGTCAAAATCGCATTTTGCATCGTAAAAACGGACGATTTTATGATTCAAGACCCCCTGGACGATGCAGAACACAAACAGAAACGTTAATTGGTGAAATCAAACTGAAATCGTAAGCTGATGCGGTGGAAACGGACGATTCTGACGCGCGTGCGAATTGCTGCTCTCGCTGGGTTTTGCGCGACCCGTCACCCGACCCGGAAGCGCGAACGTTTAAATTGATTTTAAGCGAATAGAAACCTTTCTTCTTCCTCTGCATTATGCTCTGTTTTCGGAATCCTAATAGTTACTCTCACTCACTCCACCTTCTTCCTGCTCTGTTCTGCGTTTTTTTCAGTCTCTATTCTGCATTTGGTGTTAGTTACGTACTTTGTTTTAGTGTTATGCCTAGTAGTAGAGACTTAATTGTTATTGTTTTGAATAATTTACTGTTTTGGAGTTGTTACTTAATTTGTTTTAGTGACTTAAATGTTTTATTTTCTTATTTATGCTATTTTACATGCGCATATATATATATGAATTTATATGCATACTGTATAAATTTGGTAAAATCTTATGATTGGTATTACGATTGCACGGTTTACCATTTTAACCCCTTCCCGATTTAAAGTGAAATCTAGATTTTGACTACCTTGAGCATAACTACCATTACGATTACGAGGTAGCTAAGCTTACGCGATGCTCCTCAAGAAGACATATCGGCAACTACCCTCTTCCACACCTCATATATAATGCACTTTCCATAGTAGAATTTTAGAGGTTTCACCACTATCATAAGTCAATTACCGGTGAAAATGTCAAAGTAGGTGAGATTATGACATTAGAGGATATCCCTCTCCACTCCTTTATACTTTATTGTGCCACTCCATGCTTATAAATATCTTTGCATAGAGATGGCAAAGGTATGTTTTCTTTCAACCATGCCTACACTTTACCAAAATTGCTTGTAACTCGGGTATTTAATTAGTATTATTTTACCCCTACACGTTAAGTCAGACCACTAGTGATCATCTTGGACACAATAAAAAAAATTACTGTAAAACTGTAAAATAGAGATTAGTTTGTGATTGTTTTGTTGCATCTGTTAAAATTTAGACAAGGAAATAATAGAAAGAGGATGAAGTATATGGATTGGATGGGCACATCATATAATAGATGGGTAGACTACTAGACTCTTTGGGCCCCAATTCCTGTAGCTGTCAATCCACTTTCCTGCTAAGAGCCTATGGGATGCATCACCCCCTCCCTGTTTATCTAGCCTAGTCCATTCTCCATTGAGTTGAGCAAACATTAAAATCCCTCTACCACCGTCTCCTTTTTATGGTCATGTTAATTTTTCCCAGTACACAAATCTACTTTTGCTGATAAGTGATGAGTGGGAACCGAAATTTAAGTTGGGATTAGCTTGTCTTCTTTTTGTCCAAGTGCACCACATAAACTTGTACAATGTAAAGTTAATGAGTGTTGTGACGGGCACAAAGATTGCATGGTTGTAGTTTGAGTCCATAATGGAAATGAAAGTCCCATTTGTTATAAATCAATTGCTGTTGAATAAGACCACACTTGTACAGTTGCACTAGAGACAGGGGAAAAAAAACTACTAAGGATGCGGCAGCCAACAGTCCTAAAAAGCAACTAATAATTCTTAAATTCAATCCAAACCTTTTATTATTACTTTATGAATGGTATGTTATGTCAATTGACTCACAAATTTCGTAAACTCGTGCATTATCAAGCAAGTCAAGCTGAAACCCGGTCTCTTTTCCGTTTAGTCAGCATGAGAAGGAAGGGCTAATTTTTTCAATTAACCATTATCTATTGTACATATTCATATTTAATAAAAAAAAATATTGTACATATTCATATTATTTGACTAAATTGTAAAAATTTTAACATAAGTAGTTAAATACACATAGTAATAGTTATGTCAAATTGAGAAATCCTTTACCTTTACCTTGTTTTTAACAGAGTAATTTGAAATTACTAAATTTCATTTCATGTATTAAAAAAATAAAAGAAAGAATTGCAAATAATAAATAAGAGAAATTTTTATGACATATAGGAAAAATATCAAATTACATATATTAAAAAAAAAATTAATATTTTTTATTATGTTTAATTTTTTATATTATTATTTACAGTTTCTTTCCTCGGTATTGAAATAGGATCGAGTGAGAGAAAAGTGGGCAAAGAAGGAAAGCTCTTATGCTATCTAACCTTACTTTGCATGGAAATATCAAACTCTAACCATAACAATGCATTTTATGGAGATTTGGATTATAAATGTCCCTCACCAGTCACCAAGCAGAAAGGGAAAGTCCAGGTCCCACTCTAAAATTACAACTACAACAACAATAACTCTCCATATTGGAGCATAACTCTCTTAGTGCCTGCAAGCTGCAAGTGGGTACCATTTACAATATTGTTTGCATTTTGGCCTTTTTAATCTGTCTCCTCCTTACACACTCCCCACTCTCCTTCCTAACTCTTTGGACAATGGAAACTGGATTACCTTTGCTTCACTGTCTCTTGCAGCATTCTCTGAGAAGCCTATGCTCATCTCCAAATTCCTCAAGTTCTTCCAAATGGGTCTACGCGGTCTTCTGGAGAATAGTACCACGCAATTTTCCTCCACCAAGGTATGTAAACAAAATACAATGTCAAAGCCATATAGTGGTCATACATGTATATAAACCTAGCCAAAGTCTCTTCTCAATGGCAAACCCAACACCTTTCAACCAGCTATATTTCTTTAACTACGCTTCAGACCCCGACCCATAATGAGAGGTAGCTACAATGACTTCCTAATTCACCCAATAGTACCAATCTATAACCTTCAGCTTTTGAGTGTTGTAGACCTCTTCATCATTCAAGTTTCCCTCATCCATCTTGGCATCTGAGAAGGTGCACCCTATAAAGGCCATAAACTCATTAAGAAAGTTTGAACCCATGTCGAGATCCGAGGAGGAGCTTGTAGAAGATTCAACTAAATTCCTACTTCAAGCTACCTTCTCGACTAGAGAAAGCTCGTGAATCTATTTATAATACGGTGCCTTGTCTCGGCCTCTACGGTATATAACCTTTGAAGAAGATCCATTTTCAAGGGCAAGGTTGAGATTGCACACTTGGACATGAGGGCATAACCGACCCCCACCCAAGGGCATTCCAAGCATTAAGTTATAATCTAAGGGATGAAGGTGAAATGGGCAACTCGATTTTAACAGTTACTCACGTAATTAAGATGTAGAAACTAAGCATTATACGTGTTAATGATCCCATAAATCAAGGTTAGTGATAAGTGAAAATTAGTTGATAAATTAGAGCACTTTTTCGTTCACTTATCAAGGATAAAGTGATATTTTTTCCCCAGTTTAATCCCTTTTTATTAAATATTAAATAAATTGTATTTATTAATCTTGGATTTGAATTTGATGCTATTTTGATAGAAATATTGCTGATTTTTGCAGGATATTGCAAAGATATGATTTGAAGGAAAGATGGCATTAAATGAGGGAGATATCTGCAAGATTTGAGTTTGATTGAAGACATTTAATGAAGATTTGAAGAAGATTTGAGGCAATCAATGAGGAGATCACTGCCAATCAAACAAGGATTCTGCAGACAACCTTCCCAATTAAATCCAAGATGCTCAACAAATGCAAGATTTCATCAAGAAAAGGGAAACACGGAAAGACAAATCAACCAAAACCAGTCTCGGGGAGAGATCAAGATTAAAAAAAGAAAGATTGAAGCTGCAGGACGCATTCTGCGCTTCAACCTGCGCTGTAGCGCAACTCTCTGGATCTTGCGCTACAACCTGCGCTGTAACGCGGGGTGAAGCGCAGATCACGCTGATTCTTGCCCTGTTGCCATTTTTAGATAGATTTCTCCCCTATTTTCTTTGTCTTTCCTTAGCCTATAAATAGGAACCTCTTGCACCAGATCAAGTGTGCACGACTATTGTAATTCAGTTATATTTCAGTGATAATGCACCAGTTCTAATTTTAGAGTAGGAGAGGAGGAGCGCTTCACGAGGATTGAAGATGGTGACAGCATCTTCGGTGGTTGGTATGGCTACCTTGTGTAGTTAACTCTCCATTAGGATTGAATGTAATTGATTCCATTTCCAAGTGTATGTTGAACTCTATCTATTTATTTATGCAGTTCCCTAACTATAATATTGGTAATATTGTTCTGTGCTTAATTCCTAACTTCCGCGCTTGCGCCGGAGTTATAGGCTAGTTTGTAATTAACGTTACGACTAGGATTGAGTTTGGGGGAGCCTAGACATAGGAAACTCAACCTCTTAGTGAATGAGAATACTCGATTAACCAGTGACCGAAACATGGGTGTTGCTAATGATTGATGGGTAGTGTGAGTATCCTAATGAAGGGCATCTAAAGGATAGGCATGGTCTAATGGATCGATAGCAAAAGATTAGTTGATTGTCAATCCAGGATTCAAAACGTGGATGTATTCTAATGAGTGATGGGTAGTGACAGTACTCTAGCGAAGGTGCATCCAGAGGATTAGGCCTCGTTTATCAATTAATTCTTTTACAAACAGAATAAAGAAAGCATAATAAGTCGAGGGTAAGTCTGTCGCTTGGGAGAACCCGCATGGATTATCTTTGAGTGTGAGTGGCGCCTGGTAACTCGGGGTCTTAGAAATATAGTTTGTCTACAGTGTTATAGTTCAAAGCCTATAAATATTGGGTAGTCTCGACATACATGAGGGGTGTGATGAGATGAAGTTCAATCCTAATCCAAGTAAAGTGTCTCTAACTCTTCCTTTCTATTCCTATTGATTATTAATTTGCAATTTATACTTTCCGCACAAAATACTCTCATAAATCCGTTCTTTTTCCTTGATAAATAGATCACGACTATACGCGAGTTGACCGTTCCCTGTGGATACGATAACTCTTCTTACTATTATACTACTGGATTTTTGGTTCGCTTGTCAGAAACCCATCAAGTATTTTTGGCGCCGTTGCCGGGGAACAGTTTCCAATTCGTGTAGACCTTGGCGGTCTAGTTATCAAGTTTTTATTTTAGGATTTTGTTTATTTGTTTATTTTTCTTATTATTTTTAGGATCTATTATTATCTTAGGAAAATTCTTATTTTTTCTAATTCTCTTCAACACTTACCTTTTCAAAGTTTCTTGTTTATGCTTCTGAGAGGCCAGGCGTCTCCCAATCAATTACAGTTCGACCCGAAAATAGAAACGACGTCGCAAAAGAACAGAGGTAGGAACGGGAGAAGGAGAAGAAGGACAATTGTTGAGGAACCCAAAAATGTGGCAGAGGAACGTCCAAGAAGGACTCTAGGAGATTATATCTCCCATCAAGGACCACGTTACTTCTCAAGCATTGTGTTACCACCAAACGCAAGAGCTTTGGAGTTGAAGACTGCACACCTCAACCTCATCAATGCACATCAATTCGCTGGATTGGATCATAAAAATGCACATGCTCATCTCTTTAATTTTTATGAATTGATTGGTACTATGGGTTTTGAGGAAGGTAATTTAGAATCTGTTTACTTACGCTTGTTTCCTTTCTCTTTGATAGGTAAAGCTAAGGAATGGTTGCAATCACACCCAAACCAAAGCCTAACGAATTGGGGTGTGGTTGAGGAGAAATTCTTGACAAGATTTTTCCCAACTAGGAAGCAGATAGAAGCCAAAGCAAATATTTCTACATTCAGACAAGGGATTGATGAGCCACTATGTGAAGCTTGGGAAAGGTTCAAGTCTATGCTGCGCAAATGTCCCAATCATGGCTATGAGGATATAGCCCAACTCAACATATTCTGCACGGGACTTCGTTCAGATTCAAGGTCATTCATAGATGCGGCAGCAGGAGGAACTATCTTATCCGCAGAAGTTGATCGAGCGCTAGAAATCATCAACCATTTTGTACAAAACGATCAACAAGCTCAAAGTGGAAGACAGCCCGAGCAATTACCAAAGAAAAGGGTGATGGAACTCAATCAAAGTGATGCTCTGTTAGCTGAGAACAAGCTCATTAAACGTCAACTAGAAGCACTCACTGAGACGTTGAAGACACTGCCTCAACAACTCAAAGCTGTCCACTCACAACCCATCCAAGCTAAACCATTGATTTGTGATTTCTGTGGAGGAGACCATCTAAATGGTCAATGTGATAGCCAAGGAACACAACCAGAACAAGTCAACTTCATGGGTAACCAGGGAAGGCAAGGGAATTACTCCAACAATAACAACAATCAACATTCGCAAGGTTGGAGAAATAACCAAACCAACTCTGGTTGGAGTCAGAAAGGAGGACTAAGGCAACCTCCTTACCAACAGCAGCCTTCAACACGTGATAAACTGAACACTTTGGAGGGTAAGATTGATGACCTCGTGCAAAAATTTAGTGGATTCAAGACAACTACTGAGGCATCAATCAAGACTCTAGAGAGTCAATTGGGTCAGTTAGCAACTGAAATGGCAGAACACAGGCGACAACACTTCTCAGCTGTAACCCACACCAATCCAAAGGAACAATGCAGCTTGATTGCTACTGATGGCAACAAGTCATAGGAGGAGGAACTTGATGAGGAAGAAGAAATCATCTTTGAAGAACAATTGCTTCAAGAAGAAGTTGTTCAACAAGATGAAGAAGCAGCACAAAAGGAACATCATGAAGAGAAGGTCTTAGTCACAGGTAAGTCACTTGACCCAGGTAAGTTTACTATTCCTATCTCTATTAGTAATCGACCTCCTACTCAAGCTTTATTGGATCTTGGAGCGAGCGTCAATTTTATGCCATTATCGTATTTTAACAAGTTGAGTAATGTGAAGGTCAAGCCTGCAAATGTGAGGTTACTTCTTGCAAATAAATCTGCTCAACACCTTCATGGGATATTAGAGGACATTCAAATAAAAGTGGATAAATTTGCATATATTGTAGATTTCTACATTGCAGAGACAGCAGAGGAGGATACTGAAGTCCCCTTAATATTAGGAAGACCCTTCATGAAAGCTGCTAAGATGATAATTGATGTTGATCGAGGAAAATATGAATTGAGCTCAAAATATGAAAGTATTACATTTCATAGAGGTACGCTCAAGTTACAACAAACTGATGCTATTTTCAAAAGTCAAACAAAGCTTCCAGGCTCCGAATTTCTGAGGAAGCCTAGAATGAGGGAAAACATCCAGAGTCAATATGGGAGTTCAGATTTAAGAAGAAAAGGCGATCAACATCTGATACTGAGGAAGACAGTGATAGTGATGGAAGAGTCAAAAATTGGCATGGAGGATGAGAGCTCAAGGGAAGAACTGGTATGGAGTCAAACATCATCCTCCACTTGAGGCCACCATAAAAGGTTGAGTAACCAGGCGTCGAGCTAAAAGACGTTAAACAAGCGCTTCCTGGGAGGCAACCCAGTCCTTGTAAGTTTTTAATTTTCATTTAATTTTCATTTTAGTAATTTTTAGTTTTAGGATTTACCTATGTAATTAGGAAATTGGTAAAATGGAGATCTAAATTCAAAAGGATGGCATGGAATCAATTAGGAGTAGCAGAAGCAGAGAAAATACTGCAGATCTGCGCTTCAACCTGCGCTGTAGCGCAGGTAAAAAGCATAATTAAAATTAATACCTGACTCTGACTTTTGCGCTTCACCCTGCGCTGTAGCGCAGGGTGAAGCGCAGCGGGACGCTTCAAATTCTGAAGCAGTACGCGCTCCACTCTGCGCTGTAGCGCAGAGTGTAGCGCAGGAAGTGGGATTTTAAATCCCGAAATTTGAACGAAGGAGTTCATTTTGAACTTCCTTTCGTTCTATTCCTTGCTTTTTCTCTAATATTCCTAACCTTTGCTTTGCCTTTTCTCATTCATATAGCCTTCATTTTAAGTTTCTGAGCTTATACCAGGTATGTTTTTATAGTTTTCTTTCTTTGTAACCGATTGAAATTTTGATTTCTTATTTTATTTAAGCATAACCTTAGGATAGGAGATCTTAGGATTCTAGGAACCTTTAGGAAAGAAATAATTGTTCATAATGCTCTAAATTAGATTGCATGTGGTTAGGATTCTTTGTGAGATATTCATGTTTGCTTAGGTGGTAGTTTTTGAGTGCTCAATGATTTCTGCATATTATTTTGTTGGTGCATGTATGTTCAATTTATTGCTCTAATATTTCTGCATGCCCATACATAAATGATTGTGCAATATTGCATGTTACTAATGACATGATTTTTTAGCATGAGTTTGATTCTCACTTTGCCTGTTTAGAATTATTTAGGACTTACTTTAACTAATCACTTTAGAATGTCTTAATTCATTGGCATTTATTGGGTAATGTTTAAAATCAAAATTTTTATGCACATTTGTTTGGTTAGTTGATTGTTCTAAGAATTGAAATTTATTGACCATTTATTTCATAATTATGAGCAATTAAATACTATGATGCATAAATAATTTTGAGTTGCTTTTGCTTTGCAGATGGTTCGCACAAAGAATGTTAGTGGTGCTAGTTCCTCTAGGAGGAGCACAGGGGATGCCAAGAGGAAGGCCCCCCAGAGGGAACCTGAGTTTGACCCTCATCGCTTCAAGGACCTCAAGTCCTTTGAAGCATACACTGACATCGCTGATTGCAAGTTCATCTTGGAGCGACCAGTCATCCTCTAGGAGGGGGAATATAAGGAGTTTGCTGCTGAGATTCACATGAGGCGTTGGAACCGTCTCAGCCGCCCTGACAACTACTTTGATCCATACATTGTCGGGGAATTTTATGCTAACGCCATCGGCGATCATGGCGTTAATTACAGGATGGAGTCCTATGTTCGAGGACAGGTTATCAGATTTGATTGCGATGCAATCAATGCACTTTTAGGACATCCCATAGAGGAGGACAGAGACCTCGTGGTGTGCCAATACCACGAGAGGATGCAGGCTATGGGGCTTCATGGCAATGATCCCCTTGACATTGAGACTGCTCAGCTACTATGCTTACCAGGGCGTTCCTTTGAAAGGAATGCATATCAGGAGTCTGCCTGGATTCACAGGCACGATATGACGAGTATCACACGGATGTGGACAGTACTGACGCTGGCCAACATACATCATACAGGGCATGTTTCTAATATCATTATGCTTGTAGCCCACCTCATTTATTGTATCCTCACCGGCGCTACTACCGATATATCACGGGTTATCACCAGTAGGATATCAAACTTTGCATCTTCTGTGGGGCGTCGGACTCCTAACTCCAAGATCAGGCTTGGCTTCCCCTCTCTTATCACAACACTCTGCAGATCTAGGGGCGTAGAGGTGAACCCCAAGGTTCGCATCGCACTTCCCATGACCAAAGCATATATTAAAGCCAACTGCATCCCGACTGAGGAGTTACAGGATGAGGAGCAGCAGAAGCAGGCACCACCACCACCACCACCAGCAAACATGGACGCTCCAGTCTGGGCCCAACGACTTGAGTCACAAAACACTCATCTGATGGCTCAGATGTCCACCATTCACCGAGCAGCTGTTCATTTTCAGAGTAGACATTATCTGACTCGTGTGGACCCCATGACCCCTGTCCAGTTTCATGATTACTTTCAGTGGCCTGGGGACAGGCCTATTTTCCCAGGGGGGATGGAGCAGCTTACATGGATCAGCACCAGAATGAGGACTGGTTATTTTTTTCCTATTTGGTGCTTTTCCTTCTTTTTCTTTTTCTTTTTCATTTTATTTTCTTAATTTCTTATTTTCTTTTGATATGTACTGTATATTATTACCACTGATACTTTATGCAGTACTTATTCTGTTATTTCCTGTTTTTCTGTTGAATTTTTAAATTTTTAGGACTTTTTAGGACCTTAGGAAATTAGGATTTAAGGTAACTTTTTCAAAATTCTCTGTAATTAAGTAGTTTAACTAACCAGATTAGGAAAGATGATAGGGTTTTGTGATTAATTCCATAATCAATTAAGTTTAGGATACTTTTCAGAAGGACCTATCAGGATAGTTAATTAAAACCAGTAAGTGCTTTATCAAGGAATTTTAGCCAATAACCGGTGAGCTGATAGCCCAAACACTGAATTTGAGAGTTTTTCACCGCTGCTTGTCAACTTTTATTGCTTGAGTTTCTGAATTTTGTCTTGCTAGTGGAAGATATGGAAGTGACAAAGGCTTGTATTTTGATTAAAATATTTTGCTCAGTGCCAAATAACCAACCTTGATTAAGTTTTTCCAATTTTTGATTGCCCAGTTGAGCCTTACTTTTGATGCACCCCAGCCATGATTAATGATCATACCATGTCCCTTCACACTTGGGATAGAGAGCAAGGTGCAACACAACAAGATGGGACAAAAGGTTGGTGAAATGAAAGGTCAAAGAGATTCAAAGAGCAGGCACAAGAAATCACAAGGAAGAATACTCCCTCATAAATAAATTCTCTATGTTATTGTATATTTTATTCTTAAAAAAAAGTCTGCACAAAAGTGTGGAATTGAATAAGTTGGGGGGAGTATTTCTTCAAACAAAGAGGCCAGCTGAAAAAAGGTGACAATTCAAGAATGATATGGCAGATGGAGAGAAGTCCCAAGCACAACCACAAGATGCTCTCTATTCAAAGTGTTCTTTGCATATCCAGAAAAACCATGATTTCTTGATAGCTCACTTCATTACAACCAAAGAAAAAGACCTTTTGATCCATGTTAACTGCTTGCAGGTTCAGATATTGGAAACGACTATCAATTCTAGTTGTTCAACGGTGGTGAAAAAGATTGAGGGAAACACTTACCTGTGAGAATGAGAGATTTCCTAGGTTTATCACTTACTACTTTAATTGCTATTTTTGAGAAGTTTGACTGATGTTTGTGTTCTATTCTGATTGAGGATTGGTAACATCTCTTAATCCTGATTTTTTTCTCTTGTTTGGAAAGTGACTGTTGCTTAAGAAGGAGATGATGAAAAGTTCCTTGAATTTGTTTTTGAATTGTTTTTGGATTACACAATGAATAAAATTGATGTTTTGATTGCAACGAAGTCTCTTGCTTGAGGACAAGCAAGAAGTTAAGTTGGGGGGTATTATGATAAGTGAAAATTAGTTGATAAATTAGAGCACTTTTTAGTTCACTTATCAAGGATAAAATGGTATTTTTGCCCCAGTTTAATCCCTTTTTATTAAATATTAAATAAATTGTATTTATTAATCTTGGATTTGAATTTGATGCTATTTTGATAGAAATATTGCTGATTTTTGCAGGATATTGCAAAGATATGATTTAAAGGAAAGATGGCATTAAATGAGGGAGATATCTGTAAGATTTGAGTTTGATTGAAGACATTTAATGAAGATTTGAAGAAGATTTGAGGCAATCAATGAGGAGATCACTGCCAATCAAACAAGGATTCTGCAGACAACCTTCCCAATTAAATCCAAGATGCTCAACAAATGCAAGATTTCATCAAGAAAAGGGAAACACGGAAAGACAAATCAACCAAAACCAGTCTCGGGGAGAGATCAAGATTAAAAAGAGAAAGATTGAAGATGCAGGACGCATTCCGCGCTTCAACCTGCGCTGTAGCGCAGATCACGCTGATTCTTGCCCTGTTGCCATTTTTAGATAGATTTCTCCCCTATTTTCTTTGTCTTTCCTTAGCCAATAAATAGGAACCTCTTGCACCAGATCAAGTGTGCACGATTATTGTAATTCAGTTATATTCCAGTGATAATGCACCAGTTCTAATTTAGAGTAGGAGAAGAGGAGCGCTTCACGAGGATTGAAGATGGTGACAACATCATCGGTGGTTGGTATGGCTACCTTGTGTAGTTAACTCTCCATTAGGATTGAATGTAATTGATTCCATTCCCAAGTGTATGTTGAACTCTATCTATTTATTTATTCAGTTCCCTAACTATAATATTGGTAATCTTGTTCTGTGCTTAATTCCGAACTTTCGCGCTTGCGCTGGAGTTATAGGCTAGTTTGTAATTAATGTTACGGCTAGGATTGAGTTTGGGGGAGCCTAGACATAGGAAACTCAACCTTTGAGTAAATGAGAATACTCGATTAACCAGTGACCGAAACATGGGTGTTGCTAATGATTGATGGGTAGTGTGAGTATCCTAATGAAGGGCATCTAAAGGATATGCATGGTCTAATAGATCGATAGCAAAAGATTAGTTGATTGTCAATCCAGGATTCGAAACGTGGATGTATTCTAATGAGTGATGGGTAGTGACAGTACTCTAGCGAAGGTGCGTTCAGAGGATTAGGCCTCGTTTATCAATTAATTCTTTTACAAACGGAATAAAGAAAGCATAATAAGCCCATGGTAAGTCTGTCGCTTGGGAGAACCCGCATGGATTATCTTTGAGTGTGAGTGGCGCCTGGTAACTCGGGGTCTTAGCAATATAGTTTGTCTACAGTGTTATAGTTCAAAGCCTATAAATATTGGGTAGTCTCGGCATACATGAGGGGTGTGATGAGATGAAGTTCAATCCTAATCCAAGTAAAGTGTCTCTAACTCTTCCTTTCTATTCCTATTGATTATTAATTTGCAATTTATACTTTCCGCACAAAACACTCTCATAAATCCGTTGTTTTCCCTTGATAAATAGATCACGACTATACGCGAGTTGACCGTTCCCTGTGGATACGATAACTCTTCTTACTATTATACTACTGGATATTTGGTTCGCTTGCCAGAAACCCGTCAGTTAGCATGCCAATCACAGCCTGCCACAAACAGAATGACACTCACCGATAATGCAACACAAGACTATGAGATGACACTTCACCCTGCCACCTACCTATAGGTATGGGGGACCCACAACATTAAATTTTCCTCCCATCATGTGGGATAAACAGCTTAACCACTTATGCAAGTAATTAGGCTAGGTTGGGTTGGATTATAAGGTGGCTGAAGCATATTACAACATGGTAATGTGGATTATTGACCAAGCGGATATAGTTGATGTCATTCAAAGCTCCCCCACTTCAATCTACCGTACCCATATCACCTATAAATACTCCTCACCACAAATAGTCAAGGTATACTTTCTTAAGTAAATCAAAGAGTCATAAGAAGGGGGGTTGAATTGTGATCCTTGAAAACTTCTAGTCCAACCTACAAGTACTTTGAAAAATTTACTGATCTTTGCTCAAGGAATACCTTGGCTATCAGAAGTTACTTCAAGAAGATAGTGGTTAGTGTATAATGCCAACTAAGTTAATTGAAACTATCTTCATAAAGGTAAGCAATATCATAGGGACTAATATCATCAAATTTTATTCTTCCATGTAGTGTATTTAATGTAGATACAACTGAAATAAGGTTCAGAAGAATAATATAAAGTTTCCGCAGTTATGCAGAAACAAAACAATGAATCTATCACTTTAAACCATTCTTCTGAAGGGTCAAATGATTTTATATTTTAATAAAACTTTCCACAACACCATGGTCTAATGTTGTTCCACATCTCCCTGTGAATACACCCTAACAAAAGATAAATAGAACACAACAAAAATAATTGCCTGTGTGACCACGTGCACCATACAACAGCCTCCTCACATTTCGACCTGCTCGTGTTTTAACATGCAGTTTCCTGTGTGACCACGCGCATATGAAAAAATGCAATGATAAACTTTGACTATCTAATGTACTCACAAATTTGTTCTCTCGTCCCCACAAGCTCATCCAAAGGCATTCTTTCTTCATCCTTTTGCTTTACTTAATCAAATACCCATTGTTCTTACAAAGCCTAAATTCTACTCGGATGGTACAACTAGGCTGAGTGAAGAAGCTAGTGTGTGTTTGATGCTGCCTACGCCTCTCCTTTTATAGGTGCTGGGGGTATCTTCTATATACAGCATGATTTGTTGATTGGGGGGCAACATGCGTTAATTCTGCTGTTAGGCTGCTTAATATCAGCTCTTTCCTTTTCTGTATGATTTCCTCCCTTAGTCAAGCTGGGGGTCCTGCTAGGTGTGTCAGATCTACCTCTCCGAGCTTCCTCTAGTCGAGCTTACCCTGGCCGAGCTTATCATGACCGAGCTTACCCTGGCCAATCTTAGCAGGTATGTAACATAAGCCTCCCAAGCTACGAAGTGTTATACAGTGAAGTAGCTTATTTGTTTCTGTTGTGATACTTCTGATTGGTATTGATCCGAGCTCATCCTAGCCGACTTGTTCAGAGAAAGTACGAGCTTAGCAGGTACGTAACATCTCGTACATATCATAAGCCTCCCAAGCTACGAAGTGATACTCAGTGAAGTAGTTCTTTCATTTCGGTTCTCCTCTACCCGAATGGTGCCTTTATTTGGATCTTTTTGGTCCTACTTCTCGTATGTTGTCAGCCGTTACAGTTGAATAATGACCGTTGGATTGGGTTGATCTCCACCGTTTATTGTTACGATGATCACGCCCTTTGGCTCACCCGACTCTTCATTTTCGTGACTTTTGAGATCCTTACCGTTTCGCGCCCTATATAGGGTTTCGATGAAATCCTTTCCTTGCTACGAAAGCTTTCATCTCTGTTCTTCCTTGTTTCATTATCCTCGTTCTTCTGCGTCTCATTTTCTCTGTACTTCAGCGCTGTTCGTGCCTTCCGTTTTTGTGTTTTCTGCTTCTCTTTCTGCTCTCAGGTACACGCCCTTCTCCTCTGTTGTCTTTTCTTCATTTTTGGCTATGTCTTCTAGAGCAACTTCTAAGTTTTCTAGTGATGGTTCTGATGGTGAGAGTTACCATGGTAGGGCACCATCCATTTCTGTTTTGAGTTTTACTGATAGCACAGGTATTGATTCCTCTAGTGAGGATTTGGGTGAGGGTAATGTTGGGTCTTCTTACTGTGCCCCTGTCTTGGTTGATGTTTCCCGTGAGCAGGGGGAGGGTTCTGGTGGTCCTGGAAAAAAGAAAAAGAAGAAGGTACTAAAGTACTCCGGTGAGGGTGAGTTTGAAGATTATGTGTTTAAGGTTGACGAGGAAGACAAAGACGAGTCTGAGTATGACTTTGTGGGTTATTCCTGGGTGGCGGAGATGATCCGGGATTCTTCCTCGGTATACACCGATGAATCCTCTCTTAGGAAGTTTGTTGGTCAAGTAAATTTTACCCGACCGAGTACTAAGAGTTCCATAAATTGTAGTTGGTGTAATCCAGGAGATAGGATCTGTCATCGGCGTACCCCTAACTCGGTTCACGATGTCGTCTATGTGTTTGATAAATTGTTCAGTGAGTTTAACGTCCGAATTCCGTTTACTGACTTTGAATGTTCTCTCCTCCGTCTTCTTAACGTTGCTCCTACTCAACTCCATCCTAATTCTTGGGGCTTTATAAAAAGGTTCCAGATCCTTTGTGACTTTTTCGGTATAACTCCGACGTGTCCTAAATTTTTCTACTTTTTTCAAGTTAAAGTAACTCGTCCCATGGGTTTAATCCCGATTAATAGCCGGTCCAATATGAGAATAATGGTTCCCTATACCTCTTTCCTCAAACAATTTAAAGATCATTTTTTCTGCCTTTTTAGTGAAAAGGGGGACGAATTCTTTCTTGATGATAATAATAAACTTGACTTTCCCCATATACTGGTCTCCTCGTCCACGGGTTGTTCTTTCTTTTGAGGCCGAATTCTTTTCTCCCGAGGAGTTGATTGAGGTGAATTTTTTGAAAGAAGCCACTGGGTTGAAGTGTGGCAAATTGATTAAGTTAGAGAACAAGTCTGCTGATCTTAAGAGATATATTGGTATGCTTTGATCTTGTGTATTCATTTTGTTTAGGCTTTTCTCGGTATGATAATTTCATTCATATTTCTTTGATTGTAGAGAGTATGGCCACTGCTTTAGACAAGAAGGTGTTGGCTCGTCGTCTCGCGGCTCAACGGGCCGAGAAGGCTAAGATTGGAACTAGCCAGGCCGAGAAGGTCCTTGGTGAAGCTGCTTCTGGAACCCCAGTGTCAAATCCTCAAGGGACATCCTCGGATAAGTCCCCATCTAAAGAGACTTCCAGAAAGCGTCCTCGTAGTTCTTCTCTTCGCTTGGATGTTGTAAAAGATGCTGGTCCTGAGTTACATGCCGAGGGTACGGGTGTGCAGGTGTTTCAGGATTTTACCGGGTCGGGTCCCAATATATGTTCTCTATGGGATAACCGTTTTGATGTTCATCAGGTCATAGACAACAATCTCCTCCTGAAGAGTGATGTGAAGTATTTAGATAAATGGGGTCCTCGATCTGCTCAACTCATGCTTCAGCACATAGGTGTTAGAGCTGCAGCCCTTTCCCGTTACCTGGAAAGGCATGATGCTTTTAGTTCTTCTCGAGAGTCCGAGCTGACTAAATCTGTTGATGATTTACAAAAGCAGCTGGTTGGATATGAGGAGATGAAAACTAAGGTGGCGGGGTTAGAGGGGCGAGTTGTTCTTTTGACCAAAGAAAATGAAGGCTTGAAAGAAGACAAGGACTCCCTAGCTAGGCAGATTGCTACTGAAGAGATTGCTAGGATCAAGGCCGAGGAGTCACTTGTTGGAGTTCTTGAGGAAAAGAAGGAGGTTGAGGAAGCAAAAGACAAGATTGAGGCTGGCGCTGCTCAAACTTATGATCAAGGATTTTCTCAAGCTTTGGAACAGGTCAGGGCCTTGTACCCATCTTTGGATGTTTCCATTTGCGATGTTCTGAAGGAGGTTGTGGACGGGGTCTTAATGGAGATGGTTTTGGAAGATGGAGGAATTGGATCCAAGTGCAACGAAGAAGAAAAAGCTTATGGAGATGATCCTTCCTCGGTCCGATCTGTTAAAGATGCTGAGAAGACTCCTGTTGATCAACCTTAAATTTATTTCTGTTTTTGATGTATGTAATCCAAAATTTGGAATGTTTATGAAATGCGCGCGTTTTCTTTACACCGTCTATGACTTTCTCTTCTTCAAAAACGTAAGAATTAGTGTTTACAATCGATTTCTGTGCCGTATTTGTTGCATTCCGTTAACTCTTAGGGCTTTCCATTGCATATAAAAGGGGGAAATTGCCTTCCCTTTTTTGTCACTTCGAACTTCATTTCTTTCTTTCCATGTCCGAGTTGTACAAGAAGGCAGAGGATTTTCTTATATCAGTTAATCTGTTTGATCCGATGCTGATCAGGGAACGGATCAACAGATTAATTGATGTTGGAATTTTCCTTTGGTAAATCCTTTTGGATCAAGCAGATTAACTGAGGATGGGAGTGAAGGTTTCAGGTTCCGTTCGAAGGAATCTGAAGTTTTTTCTTCTTATGCCAAAGATGGGGGGCCAAGTTTGTGAGGAAATCCATAACTGGGCTTGGTTCTTCAGCTTTTAGGTGCACCGAGAAGGTTTCTGCTCACGACCGAGTGGTTTTTGAGGGGGTGGAGGTAGGGGGAGTTTCAAGAAATTGGTCCCTGCCGTAGTCTTGTGACATCTTCCCCTTTTGAATAGGTTATGTAGGGTAGTCTTCTGGTGTAACCTAATGGTCTTCTTTTGTTGTATCAGCTCCAACCTTTTTCCTTCTGGAGGAAAAATGGGTTTTGTAATATTTTTTGCGTCCTACGTCTTGTGTGTGGTAGGTAGTCTTCCGGTGTAAAACTTTTGAATTCTGAATGAAAGTTTTCCTTTCTATTTTCATTTGGATCTCGTATTATTGATTTACTGGAATGTTGAATTCTATACGAGGGTATAAAAAAGAAAATTTCGTAAAATTATTGAAATGTTGAACCTGGTTTTTGTAGTAAAGTTGACGTGGTGTGCCAAACAGCTTCTTAGTACGAGGAGTTGGTCCTTGTGACAATATTAAGCGTTGAACTTGAACTAGGGGAGGATCCATTAGTTATGATGAGTATAATCTTGAAAATTAAACTCTTAGGTACGAGTACTGCTAGGTATGAGCAGTTTGATCCTTGTGGCAATATCCAAGTATTGAACTTGAACTAGGGGAGGGTCCATCGGTTACGATGAGTATAATCTTGAAAATTAAACTCTTAGGTACGAGTACTACTAGGTATCCTTGTGACAATATCTTGAGATGAAACTCGGTTTTTAGAGTGTAAACTTGTTACCCTGAGATGAAACTCAGTTTTTAGAGCATAGATTTGGCGAATCACGTCTTCCCTTTGGAGAATTTTAACTCGTTACCCTGAGGTGAGACTCAGTTTTTAGAGTGTAAGCTCGTTACCCTGAGATGAAACTCAGTTTTTAGAGCATAGATTTGGCGAATCACGTCTTCCCTTTGGAGAATTTTAACTCGTTACCCTGAGGTGAGACTCAGTTTTAAGAGTGTAAGCTCGTTACCCTGAGATGAAACTCGGATTTTAGAGCATAGATTTGGCGAATCACGTCTTCCCTTTGGAGAATTTTAACTCGTTACCCTGAGGTGAGACTCAGTTTTTAGAGTGTAAGCTCGTTACCCTGAAATGAAAACTCAGTTTTTAGAGCATAGATTTGGCGAATCACGTCTTCCTTTTGGAGAATTTTAACTCGTTACCCTGAGGTGAGACTCAGTTTTTAGACTGTAAGCTCATTACCCTGAGATGAAACTCAGTTTTTAGAGCACAGATTTGGCGAATAACGTCTTCCCTTTGGAGAATTTTAACTCGTTACCCTGAGGTGAGACTCAGTTTTTAGAGTGTAAGCTCGTTACCCTGAGATGAAACTCAATTTTTAGAGCATAGATTTGGTGAATCACGTCTTCCCTTTGGAGAATTTTAACTCGTTACCCTGAGGTGAGACTCAGTTTTTAGAGTGTAAGCTCGTTACCCTGAGATGAAAACTCAGTTTTTAGAGCATAGATTTGGCGAATCACGTCTTCCCTTTGGAGAATTTTAACTCGTTACCCTGAGGTGAGACTCAATTTTTAGAGTGTAAGCTCGTTACCCTGAGATGAAACTCAGTTTTTAGAGCATAGATTTGGCGAATCACGTCTTCCCTTTGGAGAATTTTAACTCGTTACCCTGAGGTGAGACTCAGTTTTTAGAGTGTAAGCTCGTTGCCCTGAGATGAAAACTCAGTTTTTAGAGCATAGATTTGGCGAATCACGTCTTCCCTTTGGAGAATTTTAACTCGTTACCCTGAGGTGAGACTCAGTTTTTAGAGTGTAAGCTCGTTACCCTGAGATGAAACTCAGTTTTTAGAGCATAGATTTGGCGAATAACGTCTTCCCTTTGGAGAATTTTAACTCGTTACCCTGAGGTGAGACTCAGTTTTTAGAGTGTAAGCTCGTTACCCTGAGATGAAACTCAGTTTTTAGAGCATAAATTTGGCGAATCACGTCTTTCCTTTGGAGAATTTTAATGGATATGAAAAATATAAGACAAATATAACTATTTATTGGTTTATAGTCAAAATTAAGCCTCGTTAAAACCTTTCTCGGTAAAAACCCTCCTTAGGGATAAAAAAAACCAAGATAGGAAAAAGAGTACCTAACCTGACTGTCATTATACAATTTGTAGCTAACTGAAATAAAATCTTAGATGTTTGGCGTTCCATGTCCTAGGTATGGGTCTTCCTGTTAGCTTTTCCAACTCGTATGCCCCGAGGCCGACTTCTTTCTTCATTCTGAATGGGCCTTCCCAGTTCGGGGCGAGCTTCCCATGCCTTGGGTTTTTTCTTGCTTGCTCGATTTTTCGTAAAACCAAGTCTCCCTTTATAAATTTCCTGGGTTGAATTTTTGAGTTGTACCTTCTGGCTGATCTATCTTTACAAACTTGTTCTCTGAGGTGTGCCACTTATCGTTCTTCTGTTAATAAGTCCAGTTCGGTTCTCAAATTATTTTCATTCTCTCCAGCGTTGAACTCTTGAACCCGAGGGCTCATGTAGGATATCTCTACAGGGATCATCGCATCGCTTCCATAGGTCAATCGGTACGGTGTTTCTCCTGTTGCCGATTGAGGTGTGGTGTGATATGACCACAAAACCATTGGTAGTTCTTCGGTCCATCTTCCCTTCGCTTCTCCAAGTCTTTTCTTTAATCCATTGAGTATTATTTTGTTGGCCGCTTCAGCTTGTCCATTTTTCTGTGGGTGTTCAATTGAAGCCTTGATATGTTTCTTGTTATATTCTCTGCATAGGTCGGTAAATACCCTGCAATCGAATTGCTTTCCATTGTCTGATATTATTGTGTTTGGGATACCATGCCGGCATATTATCTGTCTCCAGACGAATTTACTTATTTTTCCTAAAGTTATTGATGATAAAGGCTCTGCTTCGATCCATTTGGTGAAGTAGTCGATGGCGACAACTAGGTATTTGACCTGTCCAGGAGCTAATGGGAACGGGCCGAGGAGATCTATCCCCCACATTGCGAAGGGCCATAGGGACGTGATACTGTGTAGTTCCTCCGGACTCATGTACCTGAACTTTGCGAATTTTTTACAAGCATCACATTTTTTCACGAACTTAGCGTCAGCCCTTAATGTTGGCCAGTAAAATCCAGCTCTCAGAATTTTGGCTGCTAATGATCTTGCTCCCCCATGGCTTGCACATACTCCTTCATGTACTTCCTTCAAGATGTAGCTTTGTTGATCATTTGTGATGCATCTTAAAAGGGGGGATGAATATCCTCTTCGGTAAAGTTGTCCGTTTATGATTACATAGAAGCTGGAGTGGTACATGATTTTCCGAGCTTCGATCGGGTCAGAAGGTAACCTGTTGTTCTGAAGATATTGAAAAAAAAGGAGTTATCCAAGAATCTGAAGTGGTGATGTTTATTACCTCTGAATCTTTGTCGATACTTGGTTTTTGTAAGGTTTCTTGTATAACCGTTTTGTTGCATCCTGATTTTTTCGTACTCGCGAGCTTGGATAATAGATCGGCTCTCAGGTTTTGCTCTCTAGTTATGTGCTGAATTTTAAAGCCTGCAAAGTTAGTTACTAAGCTTTTTACCTTATTCAAATACCTGGAAAGTTGATGATCGCTTGTTTGATATTCTCCTCCGACCTGGCCTGTGAGTCACTGAAGACGGTTATATAGCTCGCTCCAACTTCCTTGGCTAGGAGCAGTCCTGCTATGAGTGCTTCGTATTCTGCCTGATTATTGCTTGCTTTAAATTCAAAACAAATGGATTGTTCGAGAACCAAATTATTTGGTCCTTCTAGGATGACTCCGGCTCCACTACCTTTTATATTTGATGCTCCATCGACATAAAGTGTCCAAAGTTGCTCCTTTTGCTCATCAGCTGGGGTGAGCTCTACCAGGAAATCTGCTAGGATCTGTGACTTAATTGGTCCTCTTGGTTGGTAGATTATCCCGAATTCTGACAACTCTACCGACCATTTGATCATCCTTCCTGCTAGCTCGGGCTTATGTAAGATTTGCTTTATTGGTTGATCAGTTTTTACAACTACCTGATGAGTTTGGAAATATGGTCTAAGTCTTCGTGCGGCTGTTATTACTGCAAGAATTACCTTTTCAATTTTTTTGGTATCTTATTTCAGGGCCCTGCAGAGCTCTACTCACAAAATAGATTGGTTGTTGTCCATCAGGATTTTCCTGAACCAAAACAGCACTGATGGCTTGTTCGCTTACTGCTAGGTATACTAAGATTTCTTTCTCCGGATCTAGTTTCTTTAGAATGGGAGGTTGTGATAGGTAGGTCTTGATTTGTTGGAAAGTTTGCTCGCACTCCTCTGTCCATTGGAATTTACTCCCTTGTCTAATAGATTGAAAAAGAGGTCTCAAACGTTTTCCAGATTTAGACAAAAATCTGGATAAGGCTATAAATCTTCCAGCCAGCCTTTGTACCTCCTTCATGTTGGATGGGCTTTTCATTGCTAGGATAGCTTGACATTTCTCTGGGTTCGCCTCGATTCCTCGGTCAGTTAACATGAAACCAAGGAATTTTCCGGAATGAACAGCAAAAGAGCACTTCTCTGGGTTGAGCCTCATATTGTATTTCCTGAGTTGGTTAAAAATTTCTTGGAGATCATCAATATGCTTTCTGTCCGTTGGAGTCTTGACCACCATGTCGACGATGTAGACTTCTATATTGCGCCCAGTCTGCTCCGCGAATACCTTGTCCATCAGTCTTTGATATGTTGCCCCGACATTTTTTAATCCAAAGGGCATAACTTTGTAGCAGTAGTTGGACATATCTATGATAAAAGTTGTTTTGTCTTCATCCACCGGGCTCATTCTGATCTGATTGTAACCCGAATAAGCATCCATAATGCTAAGATATTTGTAACCAGAGGCTCCATCGACTAGGTGGTCCACGCTGGGGAGCGGATAGGCGTCCTTAGGGCATGATTTGTTCAGGTCGGTGAAGTCAGTGTACATCCTCCACTTCCCATTGGATTTTTTGACCATGACAACATTCGCAAACCATGTGGTATATTCAATCTCCCTGATGAAACCAGCTTCTAACAGTTTCTTTGATTCTGTTAGTGTTGCATTTCTGCGCTCCTCGCCTAGTCTTCGTTTCCTTTGGGAGATGGGTTTGATCTTTGGATCGATCATTAGCTTGTGACATACAAAATCTGGGTCGACCCCTGGCATGTCTGCAGGAGTCCAGGCAAATAAGTCAGAATTTTCTTTTAGGATTTGTATTACCCGGTGTTCCTCTTTGGGTGAAAGGCTTGTTCCAATCCGAGTTGTTTTATCTGGTTTGTCGCCGATTTGGACAATCTTTAGCTCCTCAGAAGGTTGAGGTCTTCTATCCGAGAAGTCTATTCTTGGGTCTAGCTCGGTAGAGTGTATCCTGAGTTCAGCTCTAGAATCTTTGTTGAAAGATCTCCTTGTTTCCAAGCTTTTTACATAACAACGCCGAGTTTCGTCCTGTTCGGCTCTCATAACTCCTATCTTTTGGTCATCAACAGGAAATTTCATAGTTAAATGGGGAGTTGAAACGATTGCTCCCAAAGCATTTAAGGTGGGTCTCCCAATAATAATATTATAAGAAGTAAGAGCATTGACAAGTAGATATTTTACGTTTACGGTTTTGTAAATCCCATTAGACCCAAAGGTCGTTCTAAGGTTTACATAACCTCTGACCTCTACCTGTTCTCCCGCGAATCCTACCAGGATTCCATCAAAAGGATGAATAGTATCTGTTGGGAGGGAAAGATCCTCGTAAGTCTTCCAAAACAGGACGTCAGCAGAGCTTCCTTGGTCTATCAAGACTCTTCTGACCGAGCAACCTTCAATGTTTATCCGGACTACCATTGGATCGTCCTGATTCATGTCCTTTAAACCTGCAAAGTCCCTGTCAGAGAAAGAAATGACAGGATGGGATTTACCTGATTGCTTCTGCTCCAATTTGTTTACTGAACAAATTGTTCTAAGGTGTCTTTTTCTGGAAGAGGAGGTAGGTCCGCCTCCCGCGAATCCTCCTGAAATGGTGTGAATGGATCCAACTCTTCTCCTAGGTGTATTTGGACCGGGATTCCTTCTGGAGATTCGTCCCTATTTCTTCTACGATCATGATCTACCCGAGCTGCTTCTTTTTTATTTGTCTATCTACCATCGTACACGTATCTCCCGAGGTGACCAAGTCTGATGAGTTGTTCGATTTGATTTTTCAAAGTCCAGCAATCATCAGTATTATGCCCAAATGCGCGATGAAAATCACACCTTTTTGTCCGATCAACCCCCTCAGGGGTGTCTTTAGGGGGTGGGGGAAGTTCGATGATTCTTGAATTATATACCTTGCGCAAGATTTGGCTCCTTCTGGCATTTAGAGGAGTGAAGTGACCAAAAATTGGTGTTGGTCGGGGCGGTCTAGCCGACTTTCCATTTTTCTTTCCTAGGTGGTTTTTGAAGTTGTAGTTTCCTTTGTTATTCTGTTGATTATTGTGTCGAGGGGAAACGTCCTTTTCAAATGGTTTTGTTAGCATGGCTCTGAGTCGTCTTTTGGCTACGGCTACTTCCTCCGCATCTATCTGACCTGAGGCTTTGCATTTGAAGTCGGCTATGTCGATTGGTTTTGACTTGGCTAATTCGTCTGCGAACTGGCCTTCTTTTACTCCGTTGATGATCGCCCTGAGATGTATCTTAGAATCGAGCTCTTTTACTTGCATAGCTTCTTTGTTAAAGCGATTGATGTAATCTTTAAGTGGCTCATCGTCACCTTGAAGTATGCTAAACAGACTGTCTTCTGTTTTCTTGAAAGGACAGCTTGATGAGAATTGATTCTTAAAGGCGGTGCTGAACTCCTCAAAATCTTTAATTGATCCATGAGTCAGAGTTGAGTACCATTGTAGTGCGGGCCCTGTCAAAGTCCCTGGAAAAATCTTACACAAAACAGGATCAGTAGCACCTGTTGTGAGCATTATTGTATGAAATCTAGTAAGATGTGAATTCGGATCAGTTGTTCCATCGTAGACAGGCAGGTCAGGGAATTTAAAATATCTTGGTAAAGGAACAGACATTATATAGTCAGTAAAAGGATGAAAACGTGAATCAGTATGATTATTCTCATGAACCTGGGGTCTTGGACGTTCTGAGGGAGTTCGAGTCCCTGAAGAGTACGCGTCTTCTTCTTCTTCCCGAGAATCTCGCGTATTATTCAGTTGTTCTCGCATCACTCTGTTTTCTTCCAAAACCCTTTGGTTCTCCTGTCTGAATTGTTCGAGCTGTTGAGCAAGCTCCTGTAATGTCGGTCCATCTTCGTTGGCGTTAGATCTTGTTTTTACCATCTTTTGGAGATTCTTGTGGTACTCTGGGAGAGTTTTACCAGAGTCCCACGGTGGGCGCCAAATGTTCTTACAAAGCCTAAATTCTACTCGGAAGGTACAACTAGGCTGAGTGAAGAAGCTAGTGTGTGTTTGATGCTGCCTACGCCTCTCCTTTTATAGGTGCTGGGGGTATCTTCTATATACGGCATGATTTTCTGATTGCGGGGAAACATACGTTAATTCTGCTGTTAGGCTGCTTAATATTAGCTCTTTCCTTTTCTGTATGATTTCCTCCCTTAGTCAAGCCGGGGGTCCTGCTAGGTGTGTCAAATCTACCTCTCCGAGCTTCCTCTGGTCGAGCTTACCCTGGCCGAGCTTACCCTGGCCGATCTTAGCAGGTACGTAACACCCACAAAAACACAAAATTAATAACCAATTAAAGCAAATTTACTCGAATTTAACTATTACCACCTAATAACACAAATATGCATTCCTAAACTTTTTTAATTAATTTTTCACCTACTTCTATAATCTAAATAACTAAAATTTCCTAAAACTAACATATAAATCCACTAATATTATGGATTTATTAATTGGCTCTAGGAAAACCTAAATAATTGCATTTGGGGACAATAAACCCCATATTAATTTCATTTTACTTTTTAATCTATCGTATTACATAAAAAATATTTTCACATCTATTGCAATTTAAAACAAAAAGAAACAAATCCTCAATTTTATCCTCCGATCATGTCATTTCTCTTCTCATTAGTCCCTAAACTAAATTATATAAGTCTCTAACTTTCATATCATCCGCCAAATTAATCCTTGTCAAGAACTTATGTGACAATATATTATGAAAGTTAAAGAGTAAACCCTCAATTAGGTCCTTGAATGATACACGCGTCTCCAGTTGGGTCCCTCAAAGATGTTTGTCACCAGTTAGGTCCCTCAAAGATTAAAATGGTCACCATGTTAGTCCCTTAGTTAGTCACATTTAGAAACGATGTTAACAGAAGCTAACGTGGAATTTTTTGTGTTACTTGGCCTGTTAAGTGCCAAGTAAGTATCCAATTCAACAATCCTACATGGAAAATGACTTAATATTAGGGTTTCTATTAGGTCCCTAACATTAGGTGGGTCTTCCACAATTTAAACCCCAAAAATATCAAACCCTAGAGTTGCAGCGGTCTAAAAATATGCAGCAATTTAACATGGTGAAGAGAAATTGCAAGTCACGATTCACTAAACAAAGGGAACCATATGTAACAATGGGGAACCACAGCTAAAAGATTTCTAAGCCATAATCAATGTATGATTTCACTTACCTGATGACAATGGTGATGTGAAGGCGAAATCATTTGAAATCTCCTCTCCCCTCAATTGCGTTGACGATTGTCCCTTAATTTCCCCTCACCGTAGCATTCTTTTCTCTCATGAGTGGTAGATCAGACTTCTCTTATGTATTTTCCCCATTTTACAGAGTCTATGTAAACATTCTAATCTTCTTTGTTCACATTTTAACCCCAAGATTAGGAACCTTATAGAAACTCTAATTTTAAGCCCTTTGCTATTTCAGGTTCTTATTTGACACTTAATTGAGCAAATAACACAAAAACATTCAACCTCATCTTCTATTAACATAATTTCTAACTATAATTAACTAAGAAACTAACATAGTAACCATTTTAATTTTTGAGAAACCTAACTCACAAAGCGTATATTTTTCAGGGACCTAATTAACATAACACATATTTATGAATTGAGAGATAATTGGAACACAAAGCATGAAGGCGAGAAGATGCAGCCTAGTCAATATTTAATGGACACAAAGTAATATGTGAACATCGGATAAATCCAAGCTTTGTTGCGTGATCACATAATCTACAGAAGTAGGAAAGTACAATAATCAAATATGTTCATCGTTCGGAATTTGAATAGAAATACACGACATAAATATAACGCTATGTACACAGTCAATGTGTGACTGAACTTTTGACATCGAATTTATCTGTTCATATCATAATGGAGAAGATGTATATGTTACGTGCAGTGTCCAGAAAGTTAAAGGGTATCATCATCTATCAGGTAGTGTTTTAGTTCATCTTCCCTTGACTCCCTCATCTGCTACTTCAGCACGTATGCATTCGCTTTAACATTTAAGCACTGCTGCCCTTTCTCTTCTTAACTCCAAACGCCCAGTTGGCTTTAGCTGGAGTTCGCTTCAATGCCTTCACACTAAATGGATTGTTCTTGCTCTGTATAATACGCAGAAAATTCAGATAAACAAGAGTGAGAATTTCGAATGCAAAACAATTTAGTGCCCGTTTGATCTACAATTGAATAGAATTGAGAATCAATGGTTGAAAATGAATGATTCACGTTTTACAAGGCATGTTAGACTGAAATGGTTTAAAATCAATTATGTGAAATTGATTATGTACTGTTACTAATTGGTAATCAAACGGGCTATTAATGTATGTTTATAGTGTGTTTGGTTTATACGGATCCATGTTTCAAACGTGGTTCCGGGCATAAGCTACTCTCTGTAGCGTTTGCTGGAATTCACATTTAAAACGTGATTTTGAGGTAAATCAAACACACACTTAGTTTTCATCAAAATCACTTTTGAAACTTGGATCTACCGTTGGTTCGAATCCACATTTTAAATGTGACTCCAGTATAAACCAAACATGCTTTCAAAATAAAAGCCAAGGGTGAAAATGAAGTTTGAAATGCAAGAAATTAAAGGTTAGATGGACTTGGTCTTACCTTGAGACAAAGCCCTGCATAAATGTCACAGATGGGGTAGTCATGGGGACAGCAACTGTAGTGGTCTTCACAGCAAGTAGCAGCCTCAAGAGGACAGCATCCCCATTCCCAGCATGAGTTTCCATACTCATAGACGCAGCAGCAAGTAGAGCCTTCAGCACAGCTGTAGTAATTGTCACATACAGATGGTGGTTTCACAGGTGAAGGGGGTGATGGTCCAGGATTAGGGGGGTTTGGACCATTCTTGATGGGATAGGATGGCTCAATTGCTATTCCACACTTTCCTGATCTGCTTTGAGCCAAATTACGTTCAAGTTTGATGTAGCCACCCTCTCCCCAGCTTTCACCCCATGAATTCCTCACAATCCAATAATCAACACCATTTTCTTTACCATATCCAACAGCCACAACACCATGGTCTAATGCTGTTCCACATCTCCCTGTGAATACACCCTAACAAAAGATAAACAGAACACAATAAGAAAATTGAAGCATAAGGCCATGGAAGATGACTTAGGAGGACAGTATATGCTCTCCATATATTGGCAATTTTGAGACTTTTCAATTAAAATTAATTTAGAAACTTACAGAAACATATAACTGGAATTCTCTGCCGCCTCCTTCAATAGCAACACTTATGGGCTGATTTGCAACAGCCTTTTTCAAGGCCAATTCATCATAGCCAGTAACATCTTCATAATCGTCAATTGAAACAACCTTAGCATTTTTCTGCAAACAAAGAAAAAAATAGCCAAAGGAATAAAAAACCAATACAGAGTGGTAACTCTTATACAAGCTTCTATTATCACCAAATAATCATAACAGAGTCACTAACCCTGTATTGGTCACATCTACCATCAACAGCACGGTAGGGGTAATCCTCTTCACTGTCAATGCCACCATTGTTGATGATGAACTCAAAGGCATAATCCATAAGTCCACCATTGCATCCTTGGTTATATGATGTGTCACAGTCCACCAGCTCTTGTTCTGATAGTGAAATAAGTTCACCTGTCACGATTTTATTTATTCCCTCCACTGCACCTATTGTTGAGAATGCCCAACAGCTCCCTTCATAGATGAAATTTAGACAAGATGTTTAGTAACCATAACAAAGAATAATTAAAGTTAGTAAAAACATTAAGAGATTCTTCAGAATCATCAGGCCCAGAAACTCATCCTATTTTAGGAATACAGATACAAGAAGTCAAGAAATTTGACCAAAAAAAAGAAGTCAAGAAATATCCTGCTCCTTGCTCAGGTGTAACTGAAGACGCAGATCATTACAGGAAAAAAGAAAAACTTGTATTATTACTTATTTACTTGCGTAGAAAATAAAGGATGATATTTATTATATATACTTTGACAACAAAAAAAGGGAGATTAAAAAAAAAAAAGGACTGGCTAATATATTCAGTACCCTGGGTCCTGAAGAATCTGCTTGAAGTGTATGCAGGTAAGCAAAAACCATTTAAATATCCAGATACTTTAATGACTATAGTGAGTACTTTCAAAAGCACACACAAGCTATCATGTTCATGGGCCATCATGATGGACCCGTCTAGTTAAATCTATTTCCACTTTCCAACCATAGCTTTTATGACCAAAACTCAAACTTAGATTAAGAACTTAAATTCAAAGATTTTTTTTTCTTATTGCGACATATATTTTGATTAAGCTCCACCCAGGCGGTAACTATATTCGCTTCACCTTGCACAGAAAAAACTAGATAATTTCATCTCAAAAAACAACTAAGAATCATGACAGAATTATGCAATCCTAGGAACAAATCTAAAAAATTAGTGCGGAATTTTATCAGGAATCTCAAAATGTAACTTGCATTTAAATTTTGAATCTAATAAGGAAAATTACATATTTTTAGCCACAGAACAAAAATAAAAATAAGAAATTTATTCTGCAGATATTTATTTTTTCCAGATATTGTTAGATCATGTGGATGGTAAATCAACAGCAAACCAATAAATCAAATATAAGATCAATAGACATATAAACCCCCCAAAATCGAAATAGCACCCAAAATTAAGGACACGGGATTAATACAAAAAATAAATAAATAATCCAACGATGATGATTAAAAAGGAAGTAAAGAATTTAACTTTTCTTTTCTTTTCTTTTTTTATATTTTTGTAAAAAGGTAAAGTAAGAGAGCAGAGAGTTAAGACATAGGCACATAGCGACAGTACTTACCGCAACTTCCTTGGTCTTTGATTCCGACAACGGCACCTTCCTTTCTCCAATCAACAGACTCCGGCAGTTTATCACCAACACGTGGAGTGTAACGGTCACTCTTGGTCCTCAACTTGCCCATCCTCCGGTTTGGATCCATCCTAGTTCCAAGATACTTGGCCCTGTACTCCTCGTTGGTCAGATCAGCGAACCGGTTCAGCCCCAACTTGTAGGTCAGGTTCTGAGCGTTTTGCTGGTCGATGAACCTCAGATTGTCCTTGAAGATCTCGAACCTCTTGTCCTTCTCCCCAATCGCGTTGTAGACCTTTCCATGCTTCACGAGCCACTTCTCGTACATGGTCATGACCTCCTCGTCGGTCCTCCCGGTGGACTTGTCGGCGTGGGTTTGGTCGTACGAGATGATCGACATGTCCAAGGCCAGTGAAACCACGAAGGTCATGAACACGAGGACGATCATCATGTGCATGGCTGGGTATAAACTACTCGAACCCATTTTCCCTGAGATGTTGTTTAGAATAGGAGGAAGAGAAGGTGGGGAATGGAGAATAGTGCAGTGAACGAGGACCTTATAAAGACTGAAGGGTCGGAGATAAGATTAAATTAAAATAATGTTAATCATAATAATCGATGTTGATTAGGTAGGAAATAATATACCAGTGAAGGAAGGATAGGAATTATCAATTATTAATAATTTAAAAATATATGTGTAGATTAAATAATTTAACGTGGAGAATATATTTGTTTAAAAAATAATAATAATAAAGAAACGGGGCGGAAGAGGAAGAAGGTATAAGGAGAGGGGTAGATGAGGAGAGTATGAAGTGTGAGAGTGGGAGGAGAAGGCCAAGTAAGAGGGAAAGCATGTGAATTGAATATGATAGGGTGGGGATGAGAGAGAAGACGGAAGAGTACCCACAGAATTGGGAATCTCGTTCTTGATTGGGTACTGTCCCACGCGCACAACTCCAGTCGCGGCCGCGGGCACTCACTAATGTGATAAATCATCTTAAATTTCACTCTACAATGTAGTAATAATATTAAAATTGAATATTTTTTAAAAAAATACGTGAAATTTTAATAGGTTTTATAAATATTTATAAAAAATATAAGTACCAATTTTAATATGATAAAATCTAAAGAAATTTGAATACGAGAGATCATCTGTTTTTTATTATAATTATAGTTATTTTCAAATTATGATTTTAGTTTGGTGACAAAATATTTTTATTTTGATTTATTTCTGCAATTTTTCACTTTTATTAATAATAAAATAATATTGAAATTAGGGATGATAAAAATACTTATATGTATATTCGCATATTTATATGAGTAAATTACTCAAACATCCCCTCAATTTTGCATTTCCAACACAAAACTTCCTCTATTTTAAAAACCTACACAAAATCCCTCCAATTTTAAAAGTTCATTATGAGTGTGTTTGATAAGCCATTTCAGCTAGCTAAAAGCTGAAATCAGTAGCTGAAACAATTTCAATTGTGTTTGGTAAGGTAGCTTTTTTTAGTAGCTACTAGCTTTTCTTGAAAAAGTACTTGAGGTGGCTTTTAAAAAAACTCCAATTTTCAGCTACTAGCTGAAAATTAATTACAAGTTTATCTCTCAACCATCCCCACTTATCATTATTTAATAGTTAATTATGTCCTTATAAGTCATTTTACCATTTTCAGCGAGTTTTACCAAACATATTCAATCAAATTAGCTAATTTTTCAGCTTTCAGCCAGTTTTTCAGCTAGTTTTACCAAACACACTCTACACTTAAACCCATTTTTTATGATACATCTAATAGAAATTTTAGTCAACAGTCAACAATTATCTTTTATATTAAATTAACCAAAATACCCTTACTAACTATGGATTTTTATTTACTATATAAAAATCCCTCAATTTTTAAATTTTACACAAACTCCTTATATTTTATAAATATGTTATTCTTTTTCTTTTACGTCAGTGAATAAAAGAAAACGCAAAAAAAAATATAACTTCATACAATTTTTTTCAAATACATTATTTTGAATAACAAAAATCATAGTTTTATACTAGCAAAATAAATAAATTTATTTTAAAATTTTTCATATTGAAAATTTAATTAAAAACTCAGAAACTAATAAAATGAACCAAAATAATTTATTTAGATTATTTTATGAAGTATTAATAGATTAAAAAAATACGAAGATGGATAATAAAAAAAGCTTCATGAATTATCAAAAAACTTAATATGTAAAATAATAAACGTTAGAGTAGTGAGAAAAAAGGAGAACAAGAAGAATGAATTTTGCGCGAGAAATACAGAGATTTTCACGTTGGGGTTTTATTGCATTTATCAATTCTGATAATTCAATTAAAAAGGAAGGTGTGTCTTGAGGGTAATGTTGGATTTTTTAAAAAATATTTTTTTAATAAATAATAAAAAATTATATTAACTAGGGTTTTGTGAAAGTTTTCAAAATAGAGGGGGTTTTGTGTAGATTTTTAAAATATATGAGGTTTTGTGTTAGAAATATAAAATAGAAGAAATGTTAAAGTAATTTACTCTATTTATATTATAGGTGGGAACATATATTATATTATCCGTCCAACAAGTACTTACATGCTCATTAAAGTATATATTTTTATTAAACATACGGTTTTGATAAAATCATTTAACCCTTGGTACGGAGGATAAGACTTTAAAAAAAAAAAAAATTATTGAAATAAGTATTAATTATAACAAAAGCATAAATTAGTAATAAATACTTTTTATTTTAATAAAAAATCTATTCTTGAAATATTAAGTTTTTTTATTATTTTATAATAAGTCAAAATTTATTTTATTTTATTTTGGCTTAATTCATTTTTGGTAGAGGTGACAAAATGAGTTAATGTGACACCCTTCTACCTCATACTCTTATATGTTTAATAAATTGAAAAGTAGAAAAGATAATGTCCCACGATGGGTAAAAGGTTCACAAACTCTCTTATAAAAATCTCTTTAGTTCAAAAGATAGTTAAATTAAAACGAAATAAACTTCAAATGTAATCCAATACTCATGCAGCGGAATCTCCAAAGAAATAAAAATACTAATTATCCTACTTTCCGTGCAAGGCATCCAAAATAGTTCACAAGAATCTGCCTAACTAGTAACATAATAAGGATCCCCAAGTCATACCCTGATGTCACATCTATCAGAGCACATTCCCTTTAATCAAACTCGACACCAATCGTGTCATCATCAACACCTGTAAAGATAATATCCACAGTATACGGTGAGGAAAAGAATGCTACTCATACATACACATAGGAGGCTACCCTATCCTCACCCACAACATCATCAATCATCATACCTCATACCAAAACATCACATAATCCATCAGATAATATTCATCTAAAACTCAGCATATAGCTATTCATCTATATCAACATATAAAGCTCATACCATTATTCACCAAAGGACTCACATACTCACATAATATTCATTCATCATTAATACTCATAACATCATTTATAATTCAATATCACATCAGGTATCACACATATACATCCAACATGTATACACCAAAACTCATTATTATATGACTCAATTCCATCGTTGAGTATTCCAACTATCACATGCACCAATACTCGTCTCATCACCTACCCAAAGATCATGACTTGGAACTCCACACAATGGGTGCACCTCGTCAATCACTCTAGGTATTACCAAGATAGTCTACCGGCATCACCACACAAACCGATAGGTTGTACCCCCTCGTTGGGCCCGCACAATGAAAATCGACCCTAGGTTGCACCCCCTCTCTGGGCCAGTACAATCGCTCCTAGGTTGCACCCCCTCCATGGGCCCGTGCATCGAACGCCCCATCTTGATCCCCTGAGTTGTACCCCCTCTATGGGCACGCACAACCCAGTTCACCTCTCGGATTGTACCCCCTCTATGGGCCCACACAATTCAGGTCTCATCACACATGCTCAAGGCATCTCTCTTAAGTTGTACCCCCTCTATGGGCCCGCACAACTCAAGTAACATCATCATTTATTATATCGCATGTTCACCAACCACATGCATTCCAAATAACATCAATTACATAGCATGTTAACCAACCATATGCATTCCAAATAACCTCATTTACATAGCATATTAACCAACCATATGCATTCCAAATAACCTCAATTACATAGCATATTAACCAACCACATGCATTCCAAATAACATCAATTACATAGCATGGTCACCAACCACATGCATTCCAAATAACATCAATTACATAGCATGTTAACCAACCATAGGCATTCCAAATAACCTCATTTACATAGCATATTAACCAACCATATGCATTCCAAATAACCTCAATTACATAGCATATTAATCAACCATATGCATTTCAAATAACATCAATCACATCAAGCATCATTAAGCACTTAGGCTTTCAAATTCCACTCTTGTAATCGATTACCAATCTCCAGTAATCGATTACCTGCAAACAAGGTCTCTGGTAATCGATTACAACCACCTTGTAATCGATTACCTGCGACCAAACACTCTGGTAATCGATTACAGCACCCCTGTAATCGATTACCTGCAAACAAACTCTCTGGTAATCGATTACCAGTAACAAACAACACTCCCGGGTTGCCTAGAACACCCTAGTAATCGATTACCACACCTGGTAATCGATTACCCGCGACACAGATCGCAGATTTCACGATTTCTAACATCTCTAAACCCTTCCAATCAATCTCTAATCAATTACAGCACCTTGTAATCGATTACCTGCAAACAAGGTCTCTGGTAATCGATTACAACCACCTTGTAATCGATTACTTGCGACCAAACACTCTGGTAATCGATTACAGCACCCTGTAAACAAACTCTGGTAATCGATTACAACCCCTGTAATCGATTACCTGTAAACAAACTCTCTGGTAATCGATTACCAGTAACAAACAGCACTCCTGGGTTGCCCAGAACACCGTGGTAATGGATTACCACACCTGGTAATCAATTACCCGCGACACAGATCGTAGATTTCACAATTTCTAACATCTCTAAACACTTCCAATCAATCTCTAATCAATCCCTTTCAATTAAACATTATTCATAATCATTAATATCATCCGAAACTCAACAAAACAACAATCTTTTACATATTATACAACCAATTCATCAAACCCCCAATCCTCAAATCCCTAATCATCCCCTTTTCATCATTCTCAATATCATCTTTAATCTCACCCAATAAATCATTAATATACATCCAATCAATCATAAATCAACAGTTTATATCATTCATTCACAGTTATACATACATCAATACAATTATACTCTTAGGCTACTACCCAAACACCCCTACATGCATATACAAGCAGTACCCTCTCCCCCACCGTACCTTAAACGAAGCTTGATTACAACAAGGAAGTCTTTCTTCGATTCTTGAAGCTTACTCCGCAGTCACTCTCTCTTGAGACGCAGTTTTTCCCCTCCTTAGCGTTTCGCTCTCTGAAGATCATACGAATAAGGATTAGGGTGATCTGTTAACCCCTACTAGAATGTCTAATTGGGCTTGGGCCCACTCTCTACCCTTATCCTCTTTTAAATTAAAATTATCTTTACGAAATAAAACTAATAATAATAGTAGTCCTATTATTTATTTCCTATTTAATTAATTATTTCTTTTCCTTATTTATTTGATATAATTAATATTTACCCTAGTAAAATTCAGGATGTTACAGTTACTCGTCCTTATGCGGATTGTGAGCTATAACAGGCCGAGTCAAAAAAGCCTAAATTTAATTCGAGCTCAAAAAAAATGCTCAAACCGAGCAAAATACTCCAAACACTAAGTTTTATCCGCTAAACCACCACATAACAAAAAAAATACCCAGCAAAATACTGGCGGTATTTGAGCAGGCTAAGCTCACTATTTTAATAAAACGGGTTGGGCAACAAAACTTGAATTTAATTTGATCTCAAATTTTAAAAACCAAGCCCAATAAGCAACAATTTAACGGATGGGTTCAAACTGGCATGTTGGACTTGACCCATTTTGCCACCTCTAAATTTTGGTCCCTTTAACTTGGGCTTTGTGCAATTTTGGTCCCTCAAGTTTTTTTTTCCGAGTAAAAAAGTACTCATTATTTCAAAAATAAGCAAACTTTATCCCTCGCTCAATTGTCTTCTACTTAAAACTCTCACATTCTCACTTTCTATTCAATATCTTCATAAATTGAATTGATTAAATTGTTTTAAATCTTCTTAATTAGAAAGCTCACCGATCAAAATATCAAATTTAACTTATAATATAAAAAAATCCCAAATTTTTGCCATCTTTGAACCCTAATTTCAGATCCTACATAATCTTTCAATTTTTTTCAAATTTCTATTATTTTTTCTATTTTTGACATTTGAAATTTTTCATATCTCAAATCTATCATAAACTCCCAAATATCTAGTTTGAAAATGAGAATTTGAGGGATTTAGAAAAAAAAATTGATGAAGAGACTAAAAATGTTTGGTAAAACTAGCTGAAAAGCTAGCTTAAAGCTTAAAGCTATCTGAAAGCTGAAAAATTCACTGAAAGCTTAAAGCTAGCTGAAAGCTGAAAAACTATTGAATGTGTTTGGTAAAACTAGCTGAAAATGGTAAAATGACATTTAAGGACAATATTAATTATTAAATAATGATAAGTGAGAGTGGTTGAGGGCTAAACTTGTAATTAATTTTCAGCTAGGAGCTTTTTTAAAAAAGTTACCCCAAGTAGCTTTTTGAGAAAAACTTGTAGCTACCCAAAAAAGCTACATTCTCAAACACTGTTGAAATGGTTTTAGCTGAAATGGTAAGCCAAACACACTCTAAATTTACTTTATTTTGAAAATAAGAAGACTTAATTTACTAAAAAAAACACGTGAGGAATCAAAATTACACAAAATCCAAAATAGAGGGATTAAAAATACAATTAAACCAATTATTTTATAATAATATTTTTAATATATTAATCTATAGTGACATAATGATAATTTATATTATATAATATAATATTATAATATATTATAAAATATTTTCTTATTATTTTTATAATTTTTAAATTTTTAAACATTAATTAATATCGATAAATAATTACTACTTGCATAAATATTTATTAGTTTAATAGGTATAATTATAGCTAATTTGTACTATATGTCACGGTTTAAAAAAATGTACTATATGGCTTTATCCCATTCACATCCCTAATTGATTGTATTTACACATTTTATTAATATTTACACGTTTTATTCATGATTGTATTAAAAATATTATTTGTAAAAGAAATCTTAATTTACACACAGTGTATCTTGATTTGAATCGTAAGAATTCTATATTCTGGTATTTAAAATTTTACATGTTGCCTCCTACCTTGTCCTCGCGATTCACGCGAGTGCTTGGAAGCAGGAAAGGATTTAAAATATCTGTTTTTTTTTTTCTTGTATGGAAATATCTGTCCTTACCTTTCCACTTAGAAATAACCTTGGTGCACCTACATTTCATTTCATATTCATTCAGTTGCAATTGAATACGCTTCCTTGGTGATGATAAAATATCTTTGTCAAATATAATTTTCAGTCAAAACCTTTTTAATAAATTAATAATAAATACTACCTAAATATGCAAAGTACGAACTTAAATAATTACTATGATTTCCATTTATTGAATATCGGTTAAATTAATAATAGTATTACAAGTAACAAAATTGATTTTACCGATAACAGTTCAAATTTTAAGAGCGTAAAGTCAATGTAGAAAGTGGTATGCGAATGAGGACGAGCCACGTTTTCTTCCTCCGGTGGGTGCCTTAATCGGGTGGGAGACTGTAACAAAATTGATTTTACCGATAACAGTTCAAATTTTAAGAGCGTAAAGTCAATGTAGAAAGCGGTATGCGAATGAGGACGAGCCACGTTTTCTTCCTCCGGTGGGTGCCTTAATCGGGTGGGAGACTGTGACTTTTTAATTTTCTCACAATTTGTTTTTTGGAATAAAACATGGCTAACAGTGCAAGCAAAAAACATTGAATACTAGATAGAAGTGGTAGATAACCAGCCGGATAATCTCCAAGAATCAATTTTCTTGTTTGTTTCTTGTGTGTGCCATTAAAAATGGGACCCACACATGTGGGCCGTTGGTCGACTTTTGTGTTTTGAATCAATTATTTTGGGCTTGGTAAGAAATTTGCCTATTACTTTATGAGAAACTTTGGGCATTTTTTTTTTACGTTTTCATTTCTTGTTTTCATTTATTGTTTTCATTTTGTTTTCTGTTTTCTGAAATTTTACAAAGGAAAAACTGGAAATGCTGAAAATAACAAATTTTTGTTTCTAGCATTTCCAGTTTTTTCTTTGTAAAATTTCAGGAAACAGGAAACAAGAAATGGAAACAGGAAATGAAAATGTCAACCAAACCGGCCTTATCATTGCGTTTGCGTCCCTAACAGGTTAACACTGTATTTAACACTTTTGTTTTTAAAAAAAATGTCTTTTCATTTTTCAATATGTTTAATAAAATGAGTAAACTAGCACTTAGGTCCCTGACTTTGTGAGCGTCATGCAATTAGGTCCCTGACTTTAGGAAATTGGTCTTGTGGTCCCTGACTTTAACCTTGGTCATGCAGTTTAGTCCAAACGTTAAACTTCTGTTAATTCCTACTATTAAACTGCATTATTTTTTGTAAAATTAAGGACCTAAATGCATGATTTTATATAAAGTTAAGGACCTTTATGCATGATTTAACAACAGGAATTAACAGAAGTTTAACGTTTGGACTAAACTGCATGATGGAGGTTAAAGTCAGGGACCACGGGACCAATTTCCTAAAGTCAGGGACCTAATTGCACGACGCTCACAAAGTTAGGGACCTAAGTGCTAGTTTAGTCTTAATAAAATACTTTCATACAAATTTTTCTGGTTGTCCCCTTTTGCTTTCCCAATCGCTACATTCTCATCAGCTTAATGTAAATTAAATATATTTTCTTCTTTTTTTTCCCTCTGTTTACTTGCTTTTCTATTAATGCTTTTCGTTTCTTAATTTACTTTTTGCATGTTAATGTAATTGCAAGGCTAGATAAAGTATCCATTCATTTATTTCACACTTTATATTATTAGTAAATATTCTGCTCCATATATAAAATTATAGCAACTTTATAAATTTATTTAACATATTATTAATGTGTTACTTAGAAATTTTTTTAGCTTTTACAAAACTTTCTTTTGTGGGAACTTGTATCATATATTCATATGTTGTCACGTATTTCGTGTATATTTGGTTTAGCGTTGAGAAATGATCAAACTCAAATTTGACTCCTCAACGCAATTATTTATAGCGTTGGAAATGTCAGTTTATCACATTCTAACATTAAATCAAGCACGCACGAATTCTCTCTATTGGTGTTGCATTTCTAACAGCACTAATTTAGAAATAATTAGTAGAAAATAGTTACCAGTTTCAATTATAGTGATTTTGTAGCTATTTGGCAATCAAACTCTTTTGTTTTACATTGTAAGGGGCTAAATGTTGAGGTCAAATATCTACACTCATTGACGTGTTCAAAACAAAAAAAGGCTAAACATTATATCTATTACTAACATTAAACATGACAACCCTTCATGCTTGCGCGCATCTCAATATGAATTCTGTACATAATATATTTTTGGCTGGTAGTATATGTTGATTATCTTTTCTGTTAGGTTCATGAGTTTGGAAAAGTTATGATCATATGAAAATGATTGGGAAGACTAGCAGATTCCTTAAAGGTGTGTATGTGAGTTTAGAGAGGAAGGAAAGGAAAGGAAAGGATTGGAAGGAGAAGGGAGGAGAAGAAGAGGAGGGAAATACTTTATAAAATACTTAAACTCACAGACACAAAGGGGAAGGGCTTCCAATAAACCCTTCCATTCCCTCCCTTCTCCTCAAAAATTCAACTCACAAACATACCCTAAGGATAAAAAAAATGTCACTTTCCATGCCCTCTACGACGTTTTAAATTTACAGTGTCAATTGGGTGAAGTGATTTTGAAAAATATAAGGATTCAAAGGCGTGTGATTGAGCTGGCTCTCCCTAATATACAGTGAAAAAAAGTTTCTTAATTTATAATTAACATTTGTAAAGACAAAATCTAATATTTAAATACAGTTAATATTTTATTTCAAAAAAGAGCATTTAATTTCTTAAACTTTTATTCGAAAAATTCTTAATAGGTAATATATTTAGTTTAGTCTCTAAATTACACTAAATCACATGAAATAATTGAGAAAATTAACAAACGAAAATATTTTTTTATTTATGTTTAAATTTATACGCTTTTACATATTTATTTGTATGTTTAATGTGATATTTTTAATATCATTAAACGAGTTAACAAAGTAATAATAAAAAAAGACGAATTAACGGATATTAAATTAGATGAAAGGACTAATTGAAAGAATTAGTTTAATTAGGGTTTGAATTAAAAGATTTATAGTGTGATTGGATTAAAGTTTGTATAATGTAAGTTTAAAGCTAACTCATGTTTGTAAACATAAGTTTACAAAAGCAATATGGAGTTATGTTGATTTGAAAATTAACTTAAATGCAAATTCCAATGGAAAATTAAAATACTAAAAAAAAAAACATTTTGCGTTTCTAAATGTATGTTTGGGATTTTAAATTGCAATCCAAATATACACTTATAGGGCCAGTTTTGATGTATTTCTCCAGGAGAATTTCTAAGTGAAAAAAAAATAGAATGAATTAAATAGGTCAAATGCATTTAACTTCTCCATTAGTTGAAATTAGTCTTTGTAGTCCACTTTCTCAAAAGTTCTCCCATTTAACTTCTCCATAAGTAACTAATTTCAACTTATGGAGAAGTTAAATGCAATTGACCTCTTTGATTCATTCTATTTTTTTTACCTAGAAGTTTGCATAAGTGTATCCAAACTGGGCCTTAGTATTTTTGTTTTACCTTGAAACTTTGTTTCAAACGTGGATCTGGGCCAACGTTACTAGTGTTGACTCATATTCACGTTTAAAACGTGATTTTATAATAAACCAAATACACACATCCACGTTTAAAATGTGATTTTGAGGTAAAGCAAACACACCCTTAGTAGTTTGTGGAGTTAAATTCCTTTTTATTTTATTTATAAATGTTTTCAAAAATATTAGTTTAAAATTTAAATTCATTAATAACTCGTTTTTATATATTTAAAAACGATTATATTTGAAAAGCTTTAAATGTATTTCAATTTCAGGTCCTTACAAATATATAGAAGTGTTACTTACACCACGATGAAAAAACTCATGATGGATAATTTTCCCTCCAGTCATTGGTTAGGGGTTAGGTTAATCGCTAAAATATTTTAAATAAACATTTACCAGTGCGTGAACCCGTGCGATGCACGAAAATATAACGGTACAAAAATAATGAATTTTAATTTTTTAATAATTTAATATATTTGTTTCAATAAAAGAAATATTATATAATATAATAAATTTATCAATATTTATCTATTAGCAATAGACTTAATTTGAGGAAAAAATATATCCCACATTATAAATAATTTAACTGTATTAGAACTGTGTAATTGTCTATACTATATGCAATATTATAAAATAAACTCATATAATAAGCAAATGAATAAATAAGAAATAAAGTTGTAAATACAATATGTTCTTGAAACTCCTGAAAAAAATAAAAAAATAATATAAGTTGAAGAAATAAAATAAAAGTCAATTGAATATTTTTTCATTGAAAATAGAAAGTAATGAAACATATATGGAATGTATAAGAAAATAAAATGATATATATAAATGTATTGTTAACTGAATCACTAATTATTATTAAAGACATCACATTTATATTGTACGCAGTTGTATTTTCAACATAAAATTATTACTCACAACACTATAACAAGAGATAAATAATTTACGTAGTATAACAATATAGATTTTATCATAGTAGGTTCAAGTGTGATACCATTAGTGTTTTATTTAGCATAACTTCATGTTATTGTTTAGTATTAATTGAAGTGTGTAGTTATAAATCTAAGACACCTTATTGTATTAGATGCAAGTAATTTTATTGTGTTTGTGCTTTAATATCAAAAGTTTGACTATTGCGTTCACAACATATAAGATGTTAAGAAGTGATGTTAAAGTAGTTGAAACATGTATAAAAAGCTATCAGTTAGAGATAATAAATTCCTAAAAATATATATCACAACTACACATATTTACTATGCTAATTAATTATACTTTGAATAACCCACTACAATGTGACTTTAATTTTTTTTATTTTTTACTAAAAAAGTAAAAAGATTTGTCATTCTCAACATTAACTAAGTTATTTTTTCTAAAGAATTGTACATTATAATTGTGTCTAAATAATTTACCATTTTTTAATTTCTTTGTCATAATGCCTAATAATAATCATCATAATCTAATAATGTTATAAAAAAAAATTTCACATACATAATATACAATTATTTGTTTGAGTTTATTTATGTAAACTATTGAAATTGAGTTCTTTGACTTCTTTTTTATTTAAAATATTTGAGTAGAATGATGAATATATGTAATCATAATTTACAAATAATAATAAGGAAATAATATGGTGTGTAGAATATTTTATATAATTATTAGTATTTTTGCATAGAAAAAAATAAAAGTAATTATTTTTTCATCTACAATTCATTTACTTCCCAATTCTATAAATAAAAAGGCATATTTGTTAAAGTCACATTGTTGTTTAAACACACAAAAATATCAAAAGTACTCTCAACTTAAAATGAATAGTGAAATGGAGATGAATTGAATTCAACCGATGAATTTTTAAATATTTTATTATATTTAAAAAAAAATTCTATTTTAAAAAATATTATTATATGAAGGTATATCTTCATGGAATTGATAGATCAGATTTGCATAAGAAAGTTGTAAAAAATATAAACATATTAATCCTTTATTTCGATGAAAAATAGAAGATAAATATCAATTGACTTATAATATAGATAAATTAAAACATTAAAATATAATAAATTATAACGGTAAGATATACATAAAAAATTAAAATAAAATAAAAGATACAAAGCATATTTTAAATATATCATTTTTATCTCATATATCAAAAATACGAATTTTGTTTATAAACTACAGTTAAAAAAGTATTGAAATATATATTTTTTTATCTTATATATATCAAAATTTTATATAATATTCTCATTATTCATGTGTCTGAATAAAGAAATATTTAAAAATATTTTTTTAATTTTTATAATTTTTTTATTTTCAATTAATATTATATATCATCTAAGATTTAAGATAAAAAATTTAAAAATTTTAATAAAAATTTTATTTGATGATGTATTTCTCTAATATAATTGTTTCTTTTGTATAAATCTTAATGAATAAAAGTTTTATTTATTAAGTAAAAGATAAAATAAAAATATCTTTAATTAAAGCATATGGATCAAAATAAATTAAATAAAAATTTTCAAAAGAAATCAACTATATATATTAGAAATAAATTTACTTCTAAAATATAATTTTTTTAACATTATTTTATGTAAATAAGTTATATAGTATTACATTTTTCTTGAAAACTTAATAAAAAAAGTTATGAAACTAATTTTTATTATCAATGAAATAATTTTTTTATTAATTTATTTTATTATATTTATTTGTATTTTTACTCCAACAATATAGATATAAATAAATTTTTACCTAAATGTTTTAATTGTATTAGAGTAAATATATTAATATATTTAAATATTTTAAGTAAAATATATATTGTCTTTCTAAACTTTTAAAAATATATTCATTTATTTAATATTTTAAATTATTAATTTCATAAAAGAAGAAGTGCAAAAGAAGAATCATTAGTGTGAAGGTATAAATTATTTGCAAATGAAAAAAAAATGTGTAAAAGCACTCAAATGAATAATAAAAGATGAAATTCCACTCAAATTAGAATAGTTACTATAATGATGAATATGAAAAGCCCCGACATTAAGGGATGCAAAATTCTATGGAAGTGATATAATCATCTCAACAAAGGAAGTCGAGAAGGTGTCTTTGAAAAAAAAAATTAAAGGCTTAATTACACTTTTGACCCCCCAAGTTTAGTGTTGAGACGATTTTGGTCCCTCAATTTTTAATTGCTCGAGTTTAGTTCTTCTATATTTTAATTGTGACAAATGTAGTCTCATAGTTAAGTGATCATCCAATTTCTAACATAAACTGATGACATGGCTAACGTGTCTAACCTGAATTAATGAAATTATTATATGTGGTCTAGATTTTAAAATTATTTAAAAGAGAACTTGAACAAATATTGATATTTACCCTTGCTCCTTTTATTTCGAGTATCCCTCTTTCCCTTTTGAAGGTAAGGATTGTGATCCCAATTGCTCACCAAAAATATCTCAAAATACTCACATTTAAAAATGAAAGTGTAGATGTTACCGGCTCCAACAGAATTGCCTCCCGTGGAGGATATCTGTGGTTAAACAAAAAAAAATGGCAGCATAATGGAAAAAATGATTGAAAAGCAATATAACGAAACAAACATAGGATTATCTAAATGTCTCAATTGTATTAAAGTAAATATATTAATATATTTAAATATTTCAAATAAAATATATCTTATGTTTCTAATTTTTTTAAAATATATTAATTCATTTAATATTTTTATTTATTAATTAATAAAAGAAAAAATGTAAAAGAAGAAACAATAATGTGAAGATATAAATTGTTAGCAAATGAAAAAAAGGTGTAAAAGCACTCAAAGGAATAATAAAAGATGAAACGACACTCAAATTGGAATAGTTCTATAATGAAACTCTACTCAAATTTCAAAATTCTATGGAAGTAATATAATCATTTGAATAATGGAAGTTGAAAATGTGTCTTTAGAAAACAATCGCCATTATTAAAAAGTACATTAATATGATTTATATCAATATGTATTTAATAAAGGTTAAAAAATTATAAAATAAAATATTTTAAACAAAATGACAATTTTACCCTTAATTTAGGACGGAAAAATTATTGCTAGGGCAACCTCAAGACTACCTTACTTTTATATATATAAAGATAAAGATTTTTAAGATAATTTATTTTTAGATTTGGATATCTTTTACAAAGTAATAAAAGTTTTAGGATTAATTAGTATAAAATAAAAGTTAATGGTGCCACTTTGCAAAAGGGTAAAGGTGAAAGTGTGGTTTTATACCATATCACAATTAAATTTAATTTTCTTTTAAAATTATGGTTAAATATGTTTTTAGTCCCTGAAGTTTGACTCGAATTTGGTTTTAGTCCCTAAAATTTAAAATCGTTGATTTGGATCCCTCATGTTCTGAAATCACGTAACTTTAGTCTCTCCCCTTAACACCGTTAACTTTGACGCTGACTGTAACATCCTAAAATTTGTAGGACAAATAAAATTATTAAGAGATAAATCATAAGATTGCAATTAACATTAATTGTCATAAATATAGTAATTGTTATATTAATATAATAATACCAGGATTAATAAAGACAATCTTAGGAGAGAAATATGGTTTAGTATTTTAAATTAAGATCAGATTTTAAAATAGGAATAATGAGATCACAAGGATTAAAAATAAGAATCAATACAAATTTAAGATGAGATTTAATTATAAGATTTGAATTTAAATTTGAATGTAGATGGATAAGGACTCTATAATATCCTAATAATTCCTAAAGAATAAATAAAATAAAATAAAATTTATGAAGAAAATAACAATAATATCATTATATTATTATGTTTCAGAAAAAGATATTATTAAATTAAAAAGGGTAATGGGTGGGTAGGAGTAGACCCAATTCAGTTAGATATTTAAATAGGGGGAGGGTTATCTATTTCACCCTCTTAGCTTTCAAACGTCAGATGACCAAACCCTAGAGGAGAGAAGCAACTTCACAAAGGAAAGGTGTAGCAGAGTAGATCATCAAGGGAGTGGAGTGATGCTATTTGTTTTCTAATCGTGAACTCTAAGGTACGGTGGGGGAAATGGTGCTGCTTGTATGTGTATGTGGGGGTGCTTGGGTAGTGAGGGCAACCATAAGACCCTCTAAGGCTTTAAATTCGAATTTGATATGTGCATTACGTGTTGTATGATGAAAATCTGTTGTTTTGGTGATTGAATGTGTTGATCTTTATAAATCTTGATGAATTGAATGAGGGTAGCGAGAAAAGCCAAAAGGGGTAAATAAGAGTTTGGCGATTGGGGATTATAATGGAATAACTGTGAAAATCTGTTGTAAAAAATGGTGTTTTCGTTGATTTTGTTCGGTAAAAACGTGTAGAATTGAAGTATTAATAATGATGATTGATTAGAGGTTGAAGAAAAGGGTTTAAAAGGGGTAAAAATCGCAAGAACTGTCGTCTCGTGTCGCGGGTAATCGATTACAGAAGTCTGTAATCGATTACAGAGTTTTCTAGGCAACGTTGAGTAAGTTTGGGTTGCTGGTTGTCGAAACCGGGGTCACGACGGGTCGGCGAAACGTATTGGAAAAAATTGAGTTTCAATGGAGTCGCCACCAAAGTTTATTTTAAGGCAAAACATTTGGAAAAACCCTTTTAAAAAGAAAAATGGTCTTCAAAACCAGATTTGGGTTCGGGAGTCATTTATGCGTAGGGAAGGTATTAGCACCCTACAACATCCGTTTTAAAAACGGTTACCTCTAATTAATTGTGCAAAACTTGTTAACTTTGAAAATATTCATTTAACCCCTTTTTTTGAAAATGAAAATTATTTTTGTTGCCCTTTTTATTTTTATTTTTTTGTATTTTTTAAAATAAATAACCTAAGTTAAAAAAGAAATGAATTTGGGTTAAAAAAGGAAAAAAAATATTTTTTGTTTATTTTGGCTTGACGGGATCGGTCCCCGCTCCTACGTATCCCCAGGTGCAATGGAGAAATCAAAGCTACGTAGTTCTGAAAACGTGTTGGAAAAAAGATTGACTTTGTTTTTGAAAGAAATTGATTTTTTTTATTTTTAAAATAAAGGAAAATGAGGAAATTGTTTTTGGAAGTTTTTTTTAATTCAAAGAAAGAAGAAAATTTATTTTTTTAGCAGAGTTGATGCTAGCAAATGGCTATACAACGAACCCTTGAAATTGTTTAGACGACATTATTGATAGAAATGCTATTCGATAAACGTCCTTTATTTTGAGAAGAAAACATTTTTTTGAGAAAAGATTTAAAATTCTGCATTATCGAGTTAGCAAGTGGCTATACTCAATATTTTCCTTTTTACGTTATTGATAGAAATGCTATTCAATTAACGTAATTTTTTTGAAAAGAATCATTTTTTGAAAAATGAATTTGAAATTTCACGCGTTATTGAGCTAGTAAATGACTATACTCAATATTTTCCTTTTTACGTTATTGATAGAAATGCTATTCAATTAACGTAACTTTTGAGAAAATTATTTTTGGGAGAGATTTGAGATTAAGCGCATTATTGAGCTAGTAAATGACTATACTCAATATTTTCCTTTTTACGTTATTGATAGAAATGTTATTCAATTAACGTAATTTTTTTTGAAAAGAAATTATTTTCGGATTGAGATTAAGCGCGTTATTGAGCTAGTAAATGACTATACTCAATATTTTCCTTTTTCTTAAAAAATACGTTAAAGGATAGAAATGTTATTCCATTAACGTAATCGATTATGTTTCAGAAAATATTTTTTGTTATTTTTATTTTTTTGAAAAAAGAGTAAATTAAACTAACCGTATTTACGCGTGTCATAATTATTTAAAACAGATCAAATAAAAGAAACAAATATTTACAAATAATACAAGATGGTGGGTCAAAAGGAAATTATAAAAATGCGAGAAAAACAATAAAACATAAGATGAAAATTAAAAGAAATTGCACACACTGAAATAAAGTTGGGCCTCAGATTGCATCAATGGCCACACACACAATAGAGATAACATAAAAAATCCTAATTACTATTTATTTACTAATTAAATTCTACCATTATTTATTATTATTATCTTTTCTTTTTTATTTTATTTTTTTTTATTATTTTTTTGATGGGCTGGGCTGGGCGAGAAGCCCAGCCTTGGTACCAGATTTTTTTTTAAAAAACATAACACAAAATAAAAATAAAGAAAAGAAAAAAAGGAAAAAAAAGAAAAAAAGGTCGCAATTTGGTACCCTCCCGTTAGAGGGGGTTTTGGTACCTTCTTGTCATTTTTTTATTGAATAGGCCAAAATTACGTAGGAACAAGTCGTGTACTCCATCCTAAATTATTTTAAAGACATAAAATAGATTTTAAATGAGACACATGTGTATTGCAAAATGAGAATGTGAAAAAATGGGGGAGTACAATAAAAAATACATGATAATAGTTATTGTGGGTCAAAAAGTCTTTTCAAAAATTAAAAATACAAATTCTAATAGTTATATATTGTCCTATGAGTATAAAAATACTAAGATCATTTAAGAAAGTTGAGAGAAATTGATTAAATGATCAAAGAAGGTACCAAAACCCTCTCTTACGAGAGGGTACCCTAGAATTTCCCAAAAAAAAGGGGGGGAGTGGGACGGTTCATTTTAGAGAAGCTAGATGCTTCTCATTCTCACTTTCACTCCCTCATTCTCTCACTCTCTCATTTACTCTCTCATCATACTCCTTTAGGGTTAGGTTAAAAAAAGGAGAAGGAAGGGGCAAGGAGAAGGGGGCGGCCTCCCCCTTGCATGCCCAGGGAGACGGCTGCAAACACCGCCGTCGATGCAACGACGACGCATGAGGGGCTCGGGAAAGCCGCAGACAGCGGCAGAGAGGCAGGGAAGGCCGCGCAGCGGTGGCGCGGAGGGAGTGGGGCGAGCGGTGGCCCGCGGCCGTTAACGACGCATGAGGGGCTCGGGAAAGCCGCAGACAGCGGCGGAGAGGCAGGGAAGGCCGCGCAGCGGTGGCGCGGAGGGAGTGGGGCGAGCGGTGGCCCGCGGCCGTTTCAAACGGCGGTGGTGGCGCGAGGAAGAGGCTGCGCGAGGGAGAGGGAAGAAGGGGCGGCCGCCCCTTTTGCATGGCCACGGAGAGCGCGGCTACGGCCGCCGATGGGCTCGGCTACGGCTGCTGGAGGACGTGCGGCGGCGGTGGAGGGCGGACGCGCACGCAGTGTTGGCAGCGCGGAGGCGGAGCGGTGGAGAAGGACAGCAGCCGCTCGGAGCGGCGGACGGAGGAGCTTCTGCAGGGGAGGCCGCACACGACGGCGACTGCAGCGGCGGAGGATACGGCTGCGCACGGCGGCCTGAAGTTCTCTCGACAGCGAGCTGCGGCGGTGATGGTTACTGGCGGATGGTGAACGGCGTAGGGAGAGGAAACGGAGGTTACAACCACGGTGGTGGCTTGGTGGTCGGCGGCCATGCGCGGCGGCGCGGCCAGCAAAGAAAACTGCATGTACGGTGGTCCCTCCCCTTTTCTGTTGTTTTTTTTTTTCTGCTTGGTTTTATTTTCTGTTTCTAACTTCTCCCCTCTCTTGTGCATATATGGAGGCTGTGGGTATGTGAAAGTGGAGGGAGGCTTCACGGGGAGGTCATGGTGACTGAGAAGAGGAGAAGGAGGGGGCGACCAACCTAAAGGGGGAGATGGTTTATTTTATTTTTCATTCTCTGTTTATTTTATCTCATCATTTTTTATAGCAAGACTATACTTTGGGACTATGATTTTGGATTGTGATAGTTTGGACTATGATATCCTTGTTGTTTGATTTTCTTATTAATCACACACCATAAAATCTCAGGTTATGCACAATGATTGTATAGGCACAAAGCATGGATAGATAAGTCAATAGTATAGTTCAGAGTAAGCAAAGGAAAGAAAAAAAACATTTGATACCAAATAGATGTCTCCTTTTGCTTTTGCAGTTTTGACCCAAGTTTGCTAACTTTGTGACCCGAGTTTGCAACGACCCTCTCCTGCTTTCACTCGAATTTCATCTTGCTTTCACTTGAATTTTATCGATCCTTTCCCTGTTTTGCACTAAAAAATCTTTCTGTTTACGCTCAAATCCAAATGAGAATAAGAATGATTCTCACGGGAAAATCTTTTGTGTGTGGGGTCCTATGATTGATTTTTCTGCCTGTGTACCTATTGTGAGAAGAAGAAGAAACAGAAAATAGTTTACCATAGCTATTTATAGATGCAAAAAGGTTAATCCCACCGCCCAAGTGATGATTAATTGAGCTGCTCGAGGTTGCAACTTGCAACCTGCAGCAGCTGTTGTTCAGAAATTTGCCCCTGATCCTTCCTTCCTCTACACGCTTCCTATTTTTACAACTTTTATTCACAATTAAGGAAGATGAAACAAAGGTCTGATGGATGGAGGAAAAAGGAAAAAAGAAAGAAAGAAAGAAAATTTTAGAAAGGGCCCAAAAGTATTGGGCCAGCAAAAAGATTTTTTCAGTTTTTCTTCCCATTCCCTTCTTTTAAAAAAATCTAGATATTTCCAAATTAGTGCATCAAGGTCATTAAGCTTAAAACTTGAAGACTCCAAAATTGAGTAATGGTCTCTGGTAATCGATTACAGTTGTGTGGTAATCGATTACCAGGTCAAATTGTGTATGAGAGTGTTGTTGATGTGATGATTGTGACCCTTTTATCTGTTGATGTTGTTTATACAAACTGGTTGTGGAATTGAGAGATTAAATTGGATGTTTAGAGTGTATTGATTGTGGCATGAGTATTGTGATGTGAGTATCCTATGTGATGTTAAATGTTTATAATATTGTGATATGATGTATGATGATGATGCATTGAGCATATGAGGTGTGATTATGATGATGATGCATTGAGCATATGAGGTGTGATATTATGATGATGATGCATTGAGCATATGAGGTGTGATATGTATGATGATGATGCATTGAGCATATGACGTGTGATATGATGATGATGATGATGCATTGAGCATATGAGGTGTGATATGTACGATGATGATGCATTGAGCATATGAGGTGTGGTACCTGAGATGCACGGGGTCATCGAGGGGGTGCAACTTAGGAGGTGAACTGCACGGGCCCATAGAGGGCGTGCAGAGACCATGATAGAGACATTCGATGCACGGGCCCATTGAGGGGGTGCATGCACGGGCCCATTGAGGGGGTGCAACCTAGGGGCGGATGTCTCTGCACGAGCCCAAGAGAGGGGTGTTATGCAACCTATCGGCCAAGAGAGGGCGTTAACGGTAGGGCCATTATTGGTAACAACTAAGAGAATTGATGAGGTGCGCCAATTGTGCGGAGTTCCGAATCATGATTCTTGGGATGAGTTTTGGTGTGCATGATCATAGAGTGAACCTACATTGTATTTTATGATGGAATTGAAATGTGATATGATGATATGAGTATTATATGTTGAGTGTAGAGAATGTGTTTTTCTTGATGATTGGTGAAGTGTGACTTATAAACTTGTGATGAGATATTATAGTGATAATAAGAGTGTAAGATGTTATGATTGATGATGATTATGACTATGTGTGGGTGAGGATAGGGTGGCCTTCCGTGTGCATGTATGAGTTGGTATTCTTTTCCTCACCGTGTTTTCTGTGGTTAATTTTACAGGTGATGATGATGGCACGTCAGGTGCCGAGTATTGATTGAAGGGGTGTCGCTCTGATATTTGTGACATCAGGGCTTAGTATTAGGGGTTTTATTTTATGATTTTTAAGAGGAGATTTAGAAAACTGTTTTAAGTGCCTTATATGGCCAAGATGGATATTTTGATGTTAACTTTTGAGATATTGATGTTTTAATTACTTTGGAAACCTTTGACTTTAATTTCTATTTTAATTGAGTTGACTTTGAAATAAATGATGTTTTAATGAGAGAATGTGAACCTTTTTACCCAATGCGGTCCGTTACTTTTCCTAAATATTCCTAATTGCTGAATGTATAAGAGAGTGGGGTAGAAGGGTGTCACATTGACGTGACAAACGATTTTTTGTGTCAGTTTGTCCAGTCACTTTCAATGCCCATGATGTGGCAATTGAATTACAACTCAGCTCATCTAGTCAGTTTTGTGACCTTATCTATTCATGAAAAATGTGAAGTTAAATTTAGTAAAACCCTAAATAAAATCTAATTGGATGAGGTGAGGTGTAATTCAATTGCCACAACATGGTCATTGCAATTGACTAGACAAACTGACACAAAAATTCGTTTGTCAAGCCAACGTCAAAGTTAACGGTGTTAAGGGGGAGGATTAAAGTTACGTGATTTCAGAACATGAGGGATCCAAACCAACGGTTTTAAAGTTTAGGGACTAAAACCAAATTCGAGTCAAACTTTAAGGACTGAAAACATATTTAACCCTTAAAATTATTATTTTGGTTCATACAATCATATTCATTAATTTAAATAATTCAGTAATATATATACCAAAAAATTAAATAAGTATAACACGAATTCCAACAAAATAATATTAGAATATTTTTAAGAACGTTGGGCAAAATTAACGGATAAATTATTTGAAAGCTTAAATACTAACTAAAATCTAAAATAATAGTTTAAAGATGAAAAGTTAGCTATCTGAATTGAAAATATGTGGTTTATACAATGATAGACTATCATTAACTACTAAACAAGAACTTTAAATTTGATAACTACATAAATTCTTAAGGATAAATTTATAAAAAGTAATTAAATCTTGAACACTTTGCTTGGTGGGAGGAAGGGAATAGGAAAGAAAAACAGTGATGATTTATAAATTGTTTTGTGGGAGAGAAATGAATAAGATAAATAAAATTTAGTTGTTTGGTTTGATAGGAGTAAAAGGAGAGAAATTATATTTTTTATTAATTTGTCAACAGTTTGAATGGAGTTTAAGAATGAAAGAAAACAATTTTAAGAGAAGTAAATTAAAATTTTGAGACAAGTTGCTCAAATTTTGAGACAAATTTAGGAGAATGAAATTAAAATTTTGTGACATACAATTTGCTCAAGTTGCAATTATATAGTCTAAAATGATTTTTATTGTTAACCCACTAGGGTTGGCCTAGTGGTGGGGATTTGGATAGTTTAGCATGAGGTCTTAGGTTCAAACCTCATTGCATTCTATGTAAACAAAAAAAAGTGATTTTTATCATTGTGACTCAATGGTCCTATTCTAACGGTATAAATTTTAACAGCTCACAAACACGTTAATTTTTGCTTTGTTTTTCAAACGGTAAAATTCTATTTATTTGTTTATATTTTTGGTCAAAATTATCAATTTAATTTTGTCAGAAATGCCCAATATTTCAAGGCACTTCCACAGCCCAACATCTATCTCTTCTCCTACTCCCCCTCTTCCTCATCTCCCACGATCCAACCTCTCCCACTCCCCTCACTTCCTCATCTCCCACACCCAACCTTTCTCTCTTCACCCACTCCCTCCACTTCCTCATCTCCCACGCCCAACCTCTCTTTCTCTCTCTCTCTCTCTCTCTCTCCCCCATTCTCACAACTTTCTCTTCTCTTGCGCCCCCAAACCCCTACCTTTCCCTCATCTCCGACGACCCCAAGTTGTCTCTCTTCTCCCACAACCCCAAGTCTCAAGCTTTCTCTTTTCTCCCACTCCCACTCCCCCAAGCCTTAAGCTTTCTCTCTTATCCCATTATGATACACTATTTTTTATGTTTAGGTTTTTTTATTATGTTTGCAGTTTTACAGGGGTAGAAGACCATCTCTTGCGGTTTTATGGGTGGCGGCGCTAGGCCATGCGATGGGGCCGCGTGATCTGGCCATAGTTGGTCGCGGTTGGATGCTCTAGTGATTTTTCACTCTTTCCTTTCTTCTTTATAGTGATTTCTGTCATCTCTCTGATAAATATAAATCTTACACATTAATCATCTCTTAGATTTAACCTTTTAATACTTCATTTATGTTTAATTAACAAGTCATAAGCTTATTTTGCCAATTCAAGTTCATATTGTGCTTAAGTGCATTTTTCAACATAATTGGAAAATTACATTGCTTTGGTATTTCAAGCATAAATCGAGTTATAGAAAACTAATAATTATGAAATTTGTATTGTGCGAAATCTAAATGAAAGCCCTACAACTTTGTTGAATAACCCAAAAGTTAAATCAGATGTCTATGAAGTTGGCTGAATGTCTCTAGAAGGGGGGTTGAATAGAGACTTTAAAATTTTGTTCCTGAAATTTGCACACTTAAATTTCCAAGTTGAGACGTGATCTCAAGTCTGATGACTTGGAGTCTCAATTAAGTTAGATGAGATGCAGTTTCAATTTAACTAATTGTATTATCTAAAATCAAGTATAAGATATTTTAGTTACTCAAATTTGGTTTTGCTTTGAAGTAATTTAATTAATCAAGTAATCACAAATTTGAGATGAGTGAAGAGAAATGTAAAGTAAAGAGATAGAGAAGAGAGATGCACAAGGATCTTATCCTGGTTCACCCACACCTTGGGCTACGTCCGGTCCTCACAACACATGAGATTTCCACTATTGACAATGACAACCAATTACAAGTAGTCTTACAGCCTCTTTAGGACGTCTCTCACACCAAGCCTAGGCACTCATATCTTGGCCGAGCCACAAGTATTCTTACAGCCTCTTCAGGACGCTCACACTCACTCTGAGACTAGGCTTCCTCCTACCTCAGATGAGACTGGTTACAAATGATTGTTAGGATAAGATGGGTCTAGCTTAAAATCATGCAAAGTATGGATGGACAGTGAGCTTAGCTAGGGTTACTCTCTTCTATACAAGTAGAAAGATTAAGAGCTGAGAAGAGAAAATAAACTGAGACTACAATTGTTCTCAAGTTGAGATCAGATCTTAAGTGTGATAGACTTGAGATGTGGACTTGAGATGTAGATGAGATGTAAGGATGTTCAATATTCAGCGTAGTTTCTCCCTTTTCTTCACTGTAGACTTCAACATTTATTTCAAATGCAACTAGCCGTTTATGGTCATTATTCTAGCCGTTGAGAGCCGTTGTAATTGAGAGGAATTTTCTGTTGAGAGGAGAGCTTGCTTTTCAGGATCTGATGACATTGTGTCAGTGCACAGTGTACTTGTCTTGACCCTATGTTGACTTGGTGCCATGTCTTTTCAAGATGAACTTGAGTATCAACTTTGTGCAGGGTTTGGCTTTCATCATTTGCCTCTGCGCTTGGGTCTCAACTCTTGCATCTGATCTTGAGCTTACGTCTCAAGCTGATCTGGAGTCTCTTCTAAGATAAATACCACTGGATCTGATGTGCTCAATCATTGTGTCTGAGTCTCATCTTTCAACTGACTTGTTTTCAAAGTGAATGATGTTCAAACCATTTCTGAATCTGCTTCTTATACATGAGATGACCTCTTCCTTGAGTCTGCATTTGATCTTGAGCCAGCGTCTCAAGCTGACTTTGGATCTCATCTTTGCTTTAATGAATTTTGACTCAAGTATTTTGTCTTGGAAATTTTTGATTCTGACTTCTTATGCTTTATGTCCTCAAGGATGATCTTTGAGCTTCATTTACTAATCAATATCTGCAAAAATAAAGTCCAGAAATTCTGCCATACACTAGAACACACAGTTAGCAAATAACAAGGTGCATCTCAGACTTGCCTTTGTGAACATCTTAACTTAATGGTTTGACTTCATTAAAAACCTTAAGAGTGAGTTTGTCTCAACAGTCTAGTGGGTCAAAATGGACTTGGAAAACGAAATAGTCAGCATTACATAAAAACCTTAACAACACTCAAAGGTTTCACATGGGATATAAAACTCATTTTGAGCTCAAACCAATGACATTTGAAAGCTAACATCCTGGGCTTGATTTCATCTGAAGACAACTTCTTTGGATTCAACCAGCTCGGTGATGCAATTCTCGGTGCAAGTGCAAGACAAGATCCTGATTGATAGCTAGGAAAGGAAATAATGGACGAAAAATTCAAAGTAGTGGACAAGAGTGCTACATAATCGGTGAATAATTTCATATGTGGACAAAACATGATGAGTCATGGTTGAATGATCAACTTTAGAATGATATCTTTTCACCTCCTATAAATAAGAGGGCTTGCTGGGTAGAAAATCACCCAAATTGTAATAGAAATTACTAAGTCTTTCATTTACTTTTATTCATCTTTTTGTAAAGTCTTCATGGAAGTATAAGTTTGTATTCAATTCAAGGAGTCAAGCTTATTTTCATCTTGTATTCAATTACATGCATATTGAAATATATTTACCTTGTTTTTCTACCCCACTTGCTTCAACTTCATATTTCTTTAATCAAAACTTGATTGGTTAACATGTTTTGTTTGTGAAATTTGTTATTGATGTATGTTGTACTCTTGATTGGTTAATCATCATGCAATAAATAAAAAACATAGAGTAAGTAATTGAATTGAAGGTTTTCATTTAATTATTTACTTCAACCAGTTTCGTATATAAAATTGATTTGGATCTAACAAAAGATTTAGTGGTTATTTGATCTCGTTAATCTTAATCAATTGTATTCTAAGAGTTATTTCAATAATGAATCTAGGGATCATTGTAGGGGTTCCTATGATCCTTAGTTAATAGATTTAATCTCTTGTATGCATGCTTTTAATAACCAATGATTAACCATAAAAATAGCCTTTGAATTCCTTGGATTGATCACATCTTAAATTGATTCAACCTTTGCTTTTAACTCGATCTTTGTTTTCTTTAGTTTATTGCAATAAATCAAACCCCCAAGAAGGATTAATTTGAGCGGATTTTCAGGGTTCGACTCGACTTGTACCATTATACTACAAGTAGTTTGCAGATCAGATAATTACAATTATAAATTTTTGCAGGTTCGACAACTGTCAAAATTTTGGCTCCGTTGTTGGGGATCCATTTGATAGTATCCTTTAATATATTTTTTTATTGTGATTATTATTTTTAGTTCTTTTGTTTTCTTCTTGTGTTGTTCTAATATATGACTAGATCTTCTACTTCAAAATTATTTGAATTTGATCCAAAAATTGAAAGAACTTTACACAGATCTAAAAGAAAATTATTTTCTCAAGATAAACAACCTATTAATATTAATCAATTTGAACAAATTAAATGACCAACAATGTGCACGATAGAACTTTGAGGGAGTTGGCTACTCCTAATGTTACATACCAACCTTTGTGTATTCAATATCCAAACTTGGATGTTGATTTTGAACTTAAATCTAGTTTAATTTACTTGCTTCCTAAATTTCATGGTCTTGCAGGAGAAGATCCACACAAACATCTAAAGGAGTTTGAAGTGGTTTTCTCCTCAATGAAACGTCAAGGCGTTGCTGAGGAGCATATCAAATTGAGAGCTTTTCCTTTCGCATTCATGGATGTTGCTAAAGATTGGTTGTCTTATCTTCCTACAGGTGGTGTAACGTGTTGGAATGACATGAAGAAATTTTTTCTGAACAAATATTTCCCTGCTTTAAGAGTCGATGCTATCAGAAAGGAAATTTGTACGAGTATTGGAAACAATTTTTAAAGTTGTGTGCCAGCTGTCCAGATTTAATATTTTTTATGCCATGAAGCATCCCATGGAGGAGTATTCTATTTTTCACATTGAGTTACTAGATGATATAGTTGATGATACCTATTTTGAATTGTTTATTGCAGATTGAGTATTCTATTTTTCTGTTTTTGTTAAGATTGATTCTTACTTACAGAAGGATTTTCATGATGCAGGTAGTATACATCATGATGGTGGTGTACCTGTGGATACAATAGAGTTATAAGGTAATGATTTGATTGAATTGAATGTTGTTGATTTACAGGTTGCAGATACAATTTCATCCACCGACGACGGAGAAGGAAGCGGAAGAAGGAGTGGGATATTGGAGTTGTTGGTGGGTGGTGATGAGATTTTGAATAAGTAGCAACTACACATGTTATATGTTAAGGACCAATCTACAAATTCAGATTACTGATTCATCACAATTGTTACTTACTTTAATAATAAATCCAATGGTAAAAGTACTTAATGTACTGTAGATGGCTTTCCAACTCTATTCCCTTTAAACATTCCCAAAGATTAAGATCACCTGTAGTTTACATTTAAACTACATTGTATCCTCACCCTTGAATACTTTTTTATTTTATAATAAATTTATTTTTTAAATTTCATTTTATTGAATTGAATAGTTAGATTATGACACTAGAAGAATTTTTTTACTACCTATGGATTTTCCTACAAATTTTCATTAAAAATCTGTATGAAACGCATTTCCTACAAATTTTCTTACAAATTTATATCTAAAGGAAATATGCTCGTGGGTAATTCAATTCATAGGTAAATTTGTAGGAAAGATTCATAGATAAATTTGCAACAAATTTTCACAAATAGACTCATAGGAAATATTTGAAGGTAAATTTGTAAGAAAAATTGTAGGTAAGTTCACGAGAAACATCCACAATCCATAAGTAAATCTACATAAAATTATCATGGGTAAATCTATAGGAAAAATTAGTAGGTAAATCTACAGGTCAATTCCATAGATATTCATAAAAAATAATTGCAAGAAAATTTATAGAAAATTGTTGCAAGCAAATCCATAAGAAAAATTTATAGATAAATTTGTAAGAAAAATCGGCAAATAATTCCATAAAATAAAAAAAGATGAAAGCCTACTAAATTTATTTCACGAGGGTTTTTTTAAATCCATAAGACTTGTGATTTTTTTCACAAAAAAATTAATAATATGACCCTATAAAATCATAGTGGACAAACTCTGTTGGACAAACTCCTGATAAAAAAAATTACAAGTTGAGAGTCTATTTACAATTCCTGTTGTTGGCAACAGTCTACCTTGATAAACTCCTGATAAAAACAACTTCTGCTAAACAAGACAAATTGATAATTAGGGACAAAACAAATAGAACAAATTAATAATCTATATATGGGTCTGTAGGTGATCTTAAAAAAAAAACAAATTGATCTATTTAGAACTGTTTTGACATAATTGAACTAGTAAATCCATGCAATTCATGTAAATGTACTTTCTCAGTGCAAATCGTAAAATGAACAATGCTAACTCATGTTTATACCAAAGGGGAATGAAGATTCATAATGCAAGTAACTCTAAAAGTGGAAAACACTTGACACAAATAAATCATCAGCAGAGAAAGCACAAAACAACAACAAAGAGGATTATATTATAGAGGGAATTAAAACTGCATACTCACCTTCATCCGCTAAAACAATAGACACGGTAAAAAACAGCAGGATAAAATGCATAACCATGGTTTAAATCTCCCTAACAAGTCTGGTTAAAACTCAAGAACGAAAGTTTAAGAGAGAGGGACATAGTAAAAAAATGGAAAGAGCAAAGTGGGGTAAAACTGGAGGAAGAATATACGAAGGTGAAAGGAAACAATGAAGAGAAGAGGATTGGCGGCAAGATCAAGATGGTATCAACTTGTGAGACAAATCTAAGGGCTAAAGAATCATCTTTGTTTTGGATTTTCACTGTAACCTAAGGGCACATGCAGGAGTAGCAAAAAACTAGGACAATTTACTGGGAGTGAAGTAAGGCAAGCTAGTGAAGCTACTATAGTTTATGTATGTGCTTTTTCTTTTCATTTTTATAATAATTAATAGAAAAAAAAGAAAATGATAGATATAAAGTTCTTCTATGAGAACAGAACTCAAAAATTATATTGTAGTCATCTAAATATATTGTTGGTGGTAATCAAATATACGAAGAAATCCCTTCAGAATTATGAAATCTCATTCACTTAATTGTCTTGGGCATGAAGTGTAACAACGTAGGTGGGATCATTCCAGCTACTTGTTTATATGTAAATATGTTTATCTTATGTTAAAGATTAATCAATATTAATTCTATGTAGGGGAGTGACAATAGCTATAAAGACCATAGTGGTCCTAATGTCTATGAGATGTTGACTTCTTGGCTATATTTTTTGTAGACAGAATTTTAGTCTTTTATTTCTATTTCGCTACATAAAAACTTAAATGTATAATGTTCTCTACTCAGTTCTATTTTGATGCTATGGTGCATATTCAATATTGTCATGAGGGGAAATCGTGTTTTAAGTGGGATGATCTCACCATTGATTAATTTTGCTTAGGTAAGACTGTAGGTATATGATGACATATTATTGGTGAAACTAGTTTTATTTATTTTATGTTTTTATGCCAGATATTGTACTATATGGTGATTGAAATTCTGGTTTTAAAAAAAATATATGAAATGTTATGAAGTTTGAACTTTGATAACAATAGGTCAAGTTTAGGATGAATATTGAAGAGCTTGGTAATAGGTATTAGTACATGTAATGTTTATTGTGTGTTCATTATCTCTAGAATATAAATATTTGACAGATATCCATTTAATGGTTTAGCTGAAATAGAGAAGCTACAACTCTAACCCAAAATAAAGCTCTATCCTCCAAGTTTTTCATATCAACCCATGTTCCACACTCTTCATCCAACTTATAAACCTTGTATATGATTATGGTATATTACTATTCAAAAGAGGAGAAACTTATGGTATATGATTACTATGAACAGGGCAGCCTCTCAGCAATGTTGCATGGTATGTTATTGTTAACATTTGTTAGAACAACAGAAAACACTAGAAGAGGGGTTGAATAATGTTTTATAATTCTTTACATATTTTTGAAAACCTTTTGAAACAAGCAAAGTGTTTGAAACGAGTTTTGAACAACCTTCTGAAACTGGAGCTTTCAGCAACTTGCTGATATAACTCAGCAAGTTGAGTAAAAATTGAAATATTTTGTGTGAAAAGCAAGATTGTTATACTGCATGGATTTATAAAATCACTTTTCAGAACCCTCCTTTGTTAGTTAAAATAGAATGTAAAGAGATAAGGGTTGAGAGAACTTAGCCAAGCAAATTATCCTGGTTCATCCACTAACACAGTGAGCTACGTCCAGTCCCAGGGCAAACACACCACTGAATTTTCCACTATCTGAACAGATACAAGTATTGTTTGACCCAGCCTCTTCAGGCTAAACACTAAGTATTCTTTGGACACAGCCTCTCCAGGCTAAACAACAAGTACTCTCTGTTCCTCCAAGCCTCTTCAGGCTCTCAAACACTTTATAGTGTTTACAATGAGTGTTTGTTTAAGCTTCTGAGAAACTTCAACTCAAATAAACTTGTACAAAGGATAACTGAGTAGAAATCAGGATACAAGATGAAATTCTAAGTACAAAGAAAATCAGAGTAATTTTAGCAGAGTGTTGACTTGATAGATTTCTTATTGGGCATGGCCGACCTCTTCAAAGTCTTTCATGAAGCTGTTTATAGAATCCAGAAATGTAACTGTTGAAGATGGCAAATAGTCGTTGAGAGACAATATTTTGGTAGCTTTTGACTTGAAGTTAGTAGGTGTGCAGAGACAGTACGGTTCTGACACACAACAGGTACAGAGTTTCCTTTTTCATGTACTATGTTTCAGGAGACGAAGAAAGAACTCTGTAAACTTCCTTTTTGTAGACGTAGGCAGAAGACGTTTAGAGACCTTTAAGTCTTTGCGTAGAAAGCCTTCTGACTTTAACAGATGTTATGTTGCACATTTTCAGTAAGACTTCTCAGCATATCAAATGGTACAACCCTTCAGAAGGTTGGAAAAGACTTCAACAGATCCACAATCTTCAGAGAGTTCTTCATTTCAGAAGGTTGGTTAACTTCAGAGAGTTGCTTCTTTCAGAGTTGCTGAAATACAAAGAAAAACTACCTTTCTTAGTAGAATCTGTTTTTATGCAATCGAATTTGTTAAACATTAAAAGCAAGGGTAATGAGTCTTGAATCCAATTTGAATACTTAAATTGATTTTGAGACTCAACATTCTCCCCCTTTTTAATGATAACAAATTTGATATGACTAACAAATATTTGAAATAATTAAAATTTAGTTTAATTTTAAAATGTTCTCCCCCTTTTTCAGATACATGAGTAGAATGTGATATACTCCCCATGAACAAAAGAGTTCTCCTCTGAAAAACATTTAGCTTCAGATTTTGTTAGTTATTACTCCCCATTTTGTCATCAATCAAAAGGGTTAAGGTAAATAGAACAAGTGATTCAAGAGTAATAAACTTGAGAAGGTTCAGGTGTAATTAATTACTTGAGAGGTTATGTGTCAGAACAATAGATGTGCACAAACAATGATTCAGAAGTTCAATCAAATATTAAGAAGGTATAGACTTAAATCACACACGCTGAAAGAAGTAATCATTAAGAGAAAATTTGAAATGATCAAGAATAATGAGTTTATTAATATCATTAAACAAAACTTTTAAACACTCCAAAAAGTATTTAAAAAAGAACTTTGACAAGGCCCTTTAAAAAATAATGGCTTTCAACTGGTCTCAGCAGCAACGACAACTTCCTTTTCTGCTTTCAGCTTCAGTAACTCCTTCCGAGTTTCCTTAAGCTTTCTTGCTAACCGACCAAAGCGAGCATGCAACCTTTTCAAATTGTAAGCACCAAACACCTTCCTAATTCTTCCATGAGCACCAAGAGGATCAGAGGCTCTGATCCTTCTCCTTCTGATCGGGGATGATGCAGGAGAGCTTTCGGCCAAAATCTTTTCTTGGGCTTTAGCTTCTTCTATCAAAGCACGATCCATCTGCTCATAAATTGCAGGAGTGATGAAGGAAGGAGCTTCCTGATCACAGAGTCCTTCAGTGAGAAAGCCTTTGAGTTTCAGAATCTTCATGATTAATGTGTTGTGAGGAAATTCTTCAGCAGAGTCCATTGACCTTCTGATCATGTGATAGAGAATGATCCTAGGAAGGTTCAACTTCTTCTTCAGCAGGAGGTGAATCAACACAAACCTTTCAAGCTCCGTGATGTGGACTTTATCACTTCCCTTGGGAAATGATGCAGCATTGAAGGATAGCAAGCAAGATCCTGAGGGTTTCCAAGAGTTGTGAATTCTTTGGAGGATCATAAAGTCTGACACCAAAAAGCATTTGATCATACCTCCAAATGCCTCCATTGTTGATCTCCCAGTCAGGGACGAACTGAGCTCCTTCAGCATGAACTCCAGTAACTTCTTCCAGAACCTTGTAGTCCACATATAGTGGCCTACCCATCACAGAAGTTTTTATGCCACAGGAGTAGGTTTCAGCAATTACTTCAGAGTTATTCCAGAACTCTAGGACACTCTCTTCATGCCATGAATAAGAGACGTTGTCGAAGAAGGGAGTCCAACCGGCAACATTGAAGTATTCTGAAACATTGTGTCCAGCCTCATCAAATTCACTCAGCCTTACACATTTTGTGGGGACAATCCTTTCATCATATAGAGTTGTGGTAGGAGCACATGAAGAGACGGATTCTGCAGCCATTTGATGAATAGAAGATTTGTACTTAGAGAAACTTAGAGTTCTTTGAGAAAGATGAAGTTCTCTTAGATACGCAAGAGGTTTTCTGGGAGCAGAGAGAATGTAGTCCTTGTTCTGAACACATAAGCTCTATAAATAGACTCAGCAGTAGCATTGATGACAGCAGTTACAAAACTGCACAGACATGGAGAGTCGCGCATCATGCAACAGAGAGTGGACAGTTGATGAGCCATCAGTTACAGAGAGCCAGGTCATAAAATTTAAAAAATGTTTGGATTTTAGACCTTTCACATTACTTAGATAAAATAATTATTTTAATAAAATAATTTTTCAACAAGCACAAGGTCCATAAGGTTCATCACAGACCCGTTCACAAGAGAGATTTAAGAAAGTACACATAATTCAAACAATGCATAGATTTTCAGAGAGTCTTGAGATAGGATTAATGTTACCATAAAATGGAATCTTTATAAGATTGAGACTTGACATTGCTTTCTGAAAGAGGGATGATTAACTTCAGCAAGTTGTGCTTAGAGCTCTCAGCATGTACACCTTGTTTCCATCCAGTTCTCCTCACATCCAATCTTCTCCAGTTATTCTTAGAGTTTTCTTTGCTTTGTTAAGAACATCTGCAAGAAGAACAGTTGACAATTTTGGTACCCATATCTTCTTGGGTCCACCAGGGTCAGTTACAGGAACATGTTCCTCATCTTGTTTGCATTCAGATTTAAATAATATGTGTTTATCACAAGAGGACACCCATCAACCTTTTTCTTATCCTTTTTAGGCTTATCAGAACTTGATGTCTTAGATGATAGTTTTCCAGAGAACCCTAAGCCTATTTTATCATTTAACCTTTTCTGAGTTTCTAATAATCTGTTAAGATTATTAGTTCCTTCAGTAAAGTTGGCCAGGTCTTTAGTAAGTTCTAAAATCTGTCCTTGAAGTTCCTGCTTTTCTTCAAGTAGATTTTTGAGCTCACTATTCTCTTGTTTCAGAAGCTCTTCTTTAAGTATAAGATTTTCTTTTTCAAAATCCTTGTTTTTAGTGCATGCAGTTGCATAGACACTTGAAAGCTTCTTATACTTTCTGTAGAGTTCCTTTGTACTATCAACTAAGTCATCATATTCATCAAGAAGAGTTAGAGATGTTACCTTAGAATCAGAATCTTCTGATTGATTTGCCATTAAGCATTAATTCTCTTCATCTGATGAATCTTCTTCACTTTCAAAGGAATGCTCTTCTGTGCATTTGTAAACTTCATCTTCTATAAGAGCATATGAGGCTAGCCAATCCCATATTTCCTTAGCAGAGTAGAATCCCTTTACCATCTCATACTCAATCTTGTTCAGAGAACATATCAAGTAGAGCATGGCTTGAGCATTGAGTTGAACATTAAGTTTTTGCTCATGGGACCACTCAGCTTTGGAAATGGGCATTTCATTTCTCATAGGAACATAATTACCATCAATAACTATATCCCAGAGATCTAGATTATAGCTTTCCATGAATAGCTTCATATGTTCTTTCCAGAAGGAATAATCCTTTCTATTGAAGATTGGTGGTCTGGTTACAAATGCTCCTTCAAAGATATAGACACCATAGCTTGTTGAGGTTTCCATTTGGATCTTCTTCCTCAACACTTGTTAGATGCTCAATCCGAGGTTGAGCTCTGATACCAACTGTTAGAACCACAGGAAACACTAGAAGGGGGGTTGAATAGTGTTTTATAATTCTTTACAAATTTTTGAAAACCTTTTGAAACAAGCAAAGTGTTTGAAACGAGTTTTGAACAACCTTCCGAAACTGGAGCTTTCAGCAACTTACTAATATAACTCAGCAAGTTGAGTAAAATTGATTTTGAAATATTTTGTGTGAAAAGCAAGATTGTTATACTGCGTGGATTTATAAAATCACCTTTTAGAACCCTCCTTTGTTAGTTAAAACAGAATGTAAAGAAATAAGGGTTGAGAGAACTTAGCCAAGCAAATTATCCTGGTTCACCCACTAACACAGTGAGCTACGTCTAGTCCCAGGGCAAACACGCCACTGGATTTTCCACTATCTGAACAGATACAAGTATTGTTTGACCCCAGCCTCTTCAGGATAAACACCAAGTATTCTTTGGACACAGCCTCTCCAAGCTAAACAACAAGTATTCTTTGGACACAGCCTCTCTAGGCTAAACAACAAGTATTCTTTGTTCCTCCAAGCCTCTTCAGGCTCTCAAACACTTTACAATGTTTACAATGAGTGTTTGTTTAAGCTTCTGAGAAACTTAAACTCAAATAAACTTGTACAAAGGATAACTGAGTAGAACTCAGGATACAAGATGAAATTCTAAGTACAAGTTAGCAGAGTGTTGACTTGATAGATTTCTTATTGGGTTTCGTCGACCTCTTTAAAGTCTTTCATGAAGCTATTTATAGAATCCAGAAATGTAACAGTTGAAGATGGCAAATAGTCGTTGAGAGACAATCTTTTGGTAGCTTTTGACTTGAAGTTAGTAGGTGTGCAGAGACAGTACAGTTCTGACACACAACAGGTACAAAGTTTCCTTTTTCAGGTACTATGTTTCAGGAAACGCAGAAAGAACTCTGTAAACTTCCTTTTTGTAGACGTAGGCAGAAGACATTTAGAGACCTTTAAGTCTTTGCGCAGAAAGCCTTCTGACTTTGACAGATGCTACGGTTAACATTTTCAGTAAGACTTCTCAGCATATCAGATGGTACAACCCTTCAGAAGGTTGGAAAAGACTTTAGCAGATCCACAATCTTCAAAGAGTTCTTCATTTCAATAGGCTGGTCAACTTCAGAGAGTTACTTCTTTCAGAGTTTCTGAAATACAAAGAAAAACTACCTTTCTCAGTAGAATCTGTTTTTATGCAATCAAATTTGTTAAACATTAAAACCAAGGGTAATGAGTCTTGAATCCAATTTGAACACTTAAATTGATTTTGAGACTCAATAACATTTTTTCCTATCTGACAAGTAGAAGTTAAATTATTTTCCATTTATTATCTAATATCCATCGTCATAGACCAATGTAGTTAAAAATTTGTTTTCTATAATCATCTAAAAGGAATTTTCTTTTAAATTGGTTTTCTAGATTTTAGCACACATCCTGTCACATTCAGTTCTCTAGGTGTTACCAAATACCAATGGAACCTCCTAAACTTATTGTTCTGTAAGATTTGCATTCATTTTAGTTATTGATTTTGGCTTGCATCCATACTTGATTCCTTTCTTCAATCTGGCAAATACTGGATTTTGGCTTACATTCTGTTTCTCCTAGTGTTCTGTCACGAGTCAAATTGTGGACTGGAAGAACTATTGTCTATTTTTTAAGCATAAAAAAATTTGCCATGGGGCTATATCCAAGAACTAGAAAGCATAGAAGGTGTAATGCCCTAATTCCGTAAACCTAGAAATAGTGTTCGTTGGAAGCATATTCTTAAATTTTCCGAATTATTTTTCGTGACATTACTGATATCATCAAACAATACACTCAAAGCTTCATGTAATTTCAACATTTACGTAAGTGGAAATCTTACATACATAATCCAAGAATTGTAGTCAAAATGCCACCCAGTAGTTTAAAATACAATACTACTAATCCACATTAAAATTCAACCTACAACTATACATATATACTCAAAAATTCATTGTTTCTTGCCATTTTTATTACAAATTTTTAAAGTTGTGAAAAAATTTTAAAATTTATAGAAAAATTTACAAGAAATACATATAAAAAAAATTGTGAGAAGAATCTTCTATAAGCATTTTTTAGTAGTGTGAACTGCATATATCCACATCCCTTAGTAAGATTTAGCAATGCTGAATATTTTATTTTCATCCATCATCTTTTGAAATAATGTGGAAGCTAGTCACCGATTATTCAGAAGAAAAAACAACAAAAGAAACTAGTAAGGGATTCAATTTGGCAAATTGTCACGCAGGATGCAAATTGATCAAATTATTAAAGACTATAAATTTCCAACAAGTAGGTCCGATACCGGTATCAGAGAGGGCCAGCCAGACAATGAGAGAGACCATAAAAGCAGAAAAGCAAGAAAAAATTAAGGAGGAAAAACGGAATCCAATAATGGAGTGTGGATTCCGAATGTAATGGTATTTCACTATTTCGTATAGAACTTGTCATTGGGCCCACAGCCCCAATGCCAATAATTTAAAAGTGAATTCTTCTGGGTCTATCATTATTATAATACGCAAGCCTCCAAAAGGTGTTCCCATTTCTTTGCGTTTGGTTTTGAGTCTCTTTTCTGAGCCCTTAGAAATTACAAAGATCATGTGATATATTTGACCAAAAAAAAGTGATATATGGATAAAACATGATAGGATTGTAATACAACTAGTATTTACACCCGAGCATATAGTTTAATTTTTTATTAATTTTTTAAAAAATTATATTAAATTATATACAAATTTAATATGTTATTATTATTAATTAGTTTAATGTTTTTTAAATATTTATTAAGAATATGATATATTAATTTAACTTAATGATGTTTAATTATAACTGTATTTATATTACACAAAATATAAAAATAAAAGAAAATCTTATAGAAGAAAATAAAGTTTTACATTGTTAGTGTAATGTTACATTATTTAATAAATATAACATCTTATTTGTAATTAAATTTAATAATTGATGTCACAACACATTATTAGATAATAGTGTAAAATATTTTCACACTCCAAATGTATATCCATTAAATTCTATTTAACGGAATTGATGGCTAAATTATGTGTTAAATCAGAAAATTGATTGACATATTACTTAAAATTAATTCATTTATTAAAAAAACCATTTTGTTAATTATAAAAAGACGTTAAAATAGAAACCCATTTTTTAAAAGCAAACAAATGAACAAAATGATAACATGTGAATCCAAAAAATAGGATGTAAATAATAATAATAATAATAATAATAATAATAATAATAATAATAATAATAATAATAAGGCAATATCATTCATAATATATAGGATATAATTTTTTTAAAACAATGATGAAAAAGAAGTAAATCATACCGAAGTTTTACAAAGATTAGCAAGAGAAAAAAAAAACTCCATTTCTACATTGGAAAGTTTTTACAAAGAATAACCTCAAGAAAACAACGCCGATATTGATAGTTGAACTATTTCCCCTAAAAAACATGTTGCTCCTAACATAACACTTCAAATAACAGTCAAAACTCAAAAAATAGATAACACGTAAAAAAAAAAGAATAATAAACCAACCCTTTAGTATCAATCTCAACAAATATATTTGTATTCACGTGTATCAATATCTACAAATTAAACAATTTTACTTTGAGTAAAAGAGATGACATGACTTTTGATAATAAAAAGTAGTAATAATAATAATAAAATAACTAATAAAATATTATAATAAATTAAGTGAATAGTAAAAATATTAATAAAATACTAAGAGGATTGTATAATTATAGATAGACTATAGATTACCACATAGAAACTTTAGTATAATTCTGAACAAATATATTTGTACTCATGTGTATCAATATCTACAAATTAAACAATTTTACTTTGAGTAAAAGAGATGACACGACTTTTGATAATAAAAAGTAGTAGTAATAATAATAATAATAAAATAACTAATAAAATAGAAGAAGAAGAAGAAGGCAATATCATTCATAATATGGCAAACTTTATGGTACATGGAAAAAAAAACTTGTACCGGTACAGGGGAAATATTATTCATTGATATATTATTATAATAAAAGAGCGGTTGTGATTTAATACCGGGAACCAGTTGTTGTGAAGTTTGAGCATATTTGCTATAGTGGTTCTCAATGAATGTATTTGCTAATTAGGTTATATAAATGTCGCAGGACCCACCTCAATCACCAATAGTCAGGCGCAAGCAACTGTTATAGTGCAATGTTGTTCAACAGATTTTGGTTTTTACACAACAAAGCTCCTAAAAAGTGGATGCAACGGATCCGACGGTGTGCCATAGTAATGGTTTAAGGCATCAATAGTTTAAATCCATATTCAAAATGAAGTTCACAGTGCTGCTACGCTTTAATAATCTTGTTGAAGGTGTTGTGACTTTCCCGTTCACCAACTTCTTTAACCCCTGTCCCTTTTGTCTGAGCTCATTCTCTGTTACATCCACTTACAATCCTTCTCGATTCCTCTTTCATTTCACAATTCTTCATTTCTTATGATATTTAAAGTGCACAAATCTCTCACAATGTTGCAAATGATTTTTTGGAATGACACAAATTCAAGAATAAAGCACGCATCAAAAACAGCCATAAAAGCTTCAAACAAAAGCTAATGACTACACAATTCACAGAAATTAAACAAATTCTCAAACATCTGATCCCAAACCTTTCTTACGTTCATGCGGTGGCACCGCCACGGTCTCTTCCTCTTTCTCCTTTTTAGACGTCATGGTGGCGGCATTGGCAGTGGCGATTTCGCCGTCCTTATCATTTGGATAGCGGACGACAATGATGGGATAGGCGCAATATATAGTTAAACCAATAGTCCCTGACACTATCAAGCATAATCACTTCCGCATCAAGCGGCACCGAAGCCGCAGTTTCCCATGATGAGGGCGCTGAGGCTGAGGCTGAGGCTGAGCCTTTCGACCTCGAGGCAGAGACGCTGCTTCTTGTCATGGTCCTTCACAATGTGGATCTTGTACAGAGTCTGTGTGTCGCGTAATAGCTTCGCGAGATCTCCGACCTTTGACGCCGTGAAAGCGTTGAAATCGTCATTTTCTGGTCTTCTGGCCATTGTCAGCGTTGATGGAGAGGTCGATGGAGCTCTTCTGGTCATCCTGGAGCTCTGTTGGTCATCACTTAGATATGAAACATAGGAAGCACACAAAGAAGCACATCCTCGGAGTGAGTGTACTGGTGCGGGTTTTCGCTGTTAACAAACTGAGCCACCGTTGTCACCAATTTTTTGTGCATTAACATCACCCCTCTAGGGAGCCCAGACGTGCTGAAAGAAATCAAGAGCTTCGTTTTCGTTAGCGTTTATTAGCAGAGAGAAATGCATAATACCCTTGTTTTCTGAAGGATCATAGTTTTCCCCGAAATCCTTGCTCAGCAAAGGATATGCCGTTAGGAGTTAAGTCTGAGTTTTGAGCGGCGCACCAATGTTTACAAATTCACGCCTCACAACACGAACCCTTATTGGGTCAACAAGGGCTTCTAAGTAAATAACTCTGGTCAAACACCAACTATTGCAATATAGGATATGACTGTCTTCCATGTGCACGTGGAGGTGTTTTTCCTATGTACCGGTGCATTAATTTATAATCCATGTACCGTAAAAAGCACCTCATAATATATAGGATATAATTTTTTTAAAACAATGATGAAAAAGAAGTGAATCATACCGAAGTTTTACAAAGATTAGCAAGAGACAAAAAGCTCCATTTCTACATTGGGAAGTTTTTACAAAGAATAACCTCAAGAAAACAACATTGATATTGATAGTTGAACTATTTCCCCTAAAAGACATGTTGCTCTTAACATAACAATTCAAATAACAGTCAAAACTCAAAAAATAGATAACACGTAAAAAAAGAATAATAAACCAACCCTTTAGTATCAATCTTAACAACTATATCCGTATTCATGTGTATAAATATCTATAAATTAAACAATTTTACTTTGAGTAAAAGAGATGACACGACTTTTGATAATAAAAAGTAGTAATAATAATAATAAAATAACTAATAAAATATTATAATAAATTAAGTGAATAGTAAAAATATTAATAAAATACTAAGAGGATTGTATAATTATAGATGTATACAATTAATATTACTTAATATTACTGTAAGGTTGTGTTTCTATTCAGGATTTTAAAGGGAAAAAAGTGAGTAAATTTTTTAATTTTAAATTAAGAAAATTGTATAATATTTATAAAAACAAATAAAAGATTAGAATATTAACTTTATGCTTATTTATCATTTTTTAAATTTTTTTAAAATTATTAAAATAGAGAATATTGATTAAAAAAATTGTTTTCCGCTTCATCTTCCTCCAAAATCCTCTGATGTAAACACATTTAAGTGTATGTTTAGTTTCACGTTAAAACTGACCAAACTTAAGTTTGGATTTCCCAACACAACTATTTCTAGTGTTGAAATCGCAAGTTTATCACGTTTTAACGTTAAACCAAACATGCTCTAAATAATGGTGGTGTAGAGTGTAGAGCGATAATGGTGGTTGTAAAAGGTGTTAGGTGGTAGTGACAGGGGCGACAGAGATGTTGGTAGCGGTGATGGTGATGGCAATTGTAGTGGTGGTGGTGGTAGTGGTGGTGAAATGTGTTAGGTGGTGACAGCGACAAAGGTGGTGGCGGCGGCAGTTGCAGTGGTGGTGGTGGTGATAGCGGTGGCGGTGTAGGATGCCATGCGATAATAGTGGTGGTAAAATGTGTTTGGTGACAATGAGAGAATTGTAAAGAAGGTTAAGAGAATTGGTGGTAGTTTTGTCAATAAAAAATTAATAATAAAATATTCTGTTATGTTCTATTTGGTTCTACCAAAAAAAAACTAAGAGCTTGCTCAAGTGGGACAAGACCCAAAGTCTTTCATTTGAAAGTCCGAAGTACTTTGTGACCATGTGAGCGCTCTTTAGACCTATCGAATTTCCTCAACTAGACATTCAAATAACGAATATAACTATATAAAATTAATATAATAATAAAACTATTAATCAAAATATTTTTAAATTGATATAAATTATTATAAATAAAATAAAATAAAATATAATCAATTATTTAAATATCATAATATTATCATTGATAATATAAAATTTTTAAAGAAAAGAAATAAAAAGGTTATAAAATATAATTTAAAGTATCCGAAATATCCATACAGATAGATGTGCAATATGAGCACAACAAAAATACGATTGTAAACTCTTTGAATCTGCTGATAAGTGGATCACAACACAGCTTCACAGTTACACGCAAGATGCATGTTTGAAGCTCACTTCGCCATAACATGCTATCGAGATGATGATCTGTATTCGGATTCATCGTTTCCCTTATGACTAACTTTATCAGGATTCTAAGGATTCCCTTTTGTTGTCTTCTCCAGCAAACAAGTATGGGATAATGGGAATGAAGCTTCCTCCTCTCTTCCACCTTGTCAATTGACACTTCCTTGCTACCATTCCACTGTATTATATCACAACCACTTGCATTGTGGGGTCCACTTTTATGATATAGATAAGAAATTTTGATATTGATATGGACGAGTTTTTAACTCTTATGATATGCAATAATAAATATTGATATGAGACAAGCATTTTTAACTTTTACTTCGCTATTAAAAAAAATTAGTTCAGGGTATTTAAATATTTGTGTAACGATTATCGTGTAATTAGACACACAAAATGCTTAACTATTTATGTGCATGACTATTAATTAATTAGATTATAGCTAAGAGCTCATTGCTACATGGGAGACAAACAACAACATTAGAAAGCAAAGTTGGGTTACGCTATTTGATGTATTAGAGGAGTACTCAGTTCTAAGAAATAGCAATAGATGTCAATATTTAGCAGGATATCATCATGGTCAGAATAAGGACACTCCAAACAATGCTCATCATGTCACCCACATGAAAGGAGTGAGAATAATTAATTAACCAATCCGTCACATGATTTCTTTCTATATAAACAAGTAACCTTTTTTTTGGTCAAAATATAAATTTGTTACTTGAATATTCCAACTTCTATTTAGAAGCTCCAATCCATTATCAAACTAATTATGGGATCATATGGGTGATATGGTCCATATGCGCTTGTTACAACAGAAACTAAGCCTGCTTACAACAGATAATATGGGCCTCATTGAGATTGGACTTAATTAATGGATCACACTGACACCGGTATTTGTCCATTTCATGTCTCATGTGGACCCTTGGGGGACTAGACGTTACTCTCCATTATCCAACACAATTTCAAGAAAGAGACGAGAATGAATCTTTCATGAAAGATTTCTTGTAATAAATTTTATATGATATGATTATATGAAAATATCTATCTATATTTTTATTTATATGTATATATAAATTTTGATATAATATTGTTTATTTAAAATTAATTATTTTTCATATAATTTTATCACGGAGAAGATTAAGGAAGTAACTTTTTAGTAAATTACAATAGTCCCCACCCCTTATTTTATTATTTTATTATATGTTAACAGTTAGGATTAAATTTTAGTTATTTTTTCACATGAATTTGTTCCCAATTTCCTTTCCAAATGTTTGTATTACTCCACTTAGGGATTGAAATTGGACGGATCAAGTCGAGTCTTGCAAGGTTCAAGTCTGACATGTTTTATGGGTGCTTCTAGGGTGTGTCACCCACATGGGTGACATACCTGTATGACACCTCTTTTTAGTAGTAATAATAGGTCACTCAATTATTTAGAATAAAATAATCAACCAATCAGGGTCGTTTATTCAAAAATGAAAGTGATCCAACGGCTTTTAATAGGTATCATACCAGTATGTCACCTATGCGGTGACATACCCTAGACGCGGCCGTGTTTTATAATTTCATGACTCAAGTCCTGTCTGTTACTTGTCATAGACTTTTCTCAAGCATGACCTGACTTGTTTGAAAGTCTAACCTGGCCTATTAACATGTTTAAAAGTCAATTTCATATTATAACCTTTAAATAGAGCAATAGATGTATCTCAAAATAGGATAATATACTTATGAGCTAATTTACTTGCCTTTTAATATTATACATACACACTGACAATCTGACAAAGGTTGTTAAATAGGTCAAAACATGCCTTGTTTTGACCAGAATATTGAGCCCCTATTCCATAGGGCCCAACCCAATCAAAAGGGGCCAAACCAGAGGTGGATTCGGGGGCCCCAACCCGAGCGCTAAGAAGGTGCTTCCATACAACCCGGATGACCCACCTGGATCACTTATCTAGGTTAACCCGTATAGGTCGTACGGACAACTGGGGACTCTTCTACAGGCCCACACGCCACCTCAAGCCTATATAACTGACTATTGCAAACGATACAGGTACGTCATTGAGACCTCCGTAATTACTTCTTACCTGCTAACATCCTGGACTGACTTGAGTGTCAGAGTGTTCTTTGTAGGTACCACCAACCTTATCCCGGTCCACAACACTATTCGAGACGAGCAGACGTTGGAGATGGATTCACATTCGAGACGAGTTCATCCCTGAACATTTGGTGCTAGAAGGATGGCCTCCCCTCATGACGGTCACCACCAGACAACGTCTCCGTAACGCCCGTCCCTAGCCGACCCCTGAAGGCTAGGTCAAAGACGCCTCTTACCACGAGGAAGGCTTTGGAGACAGCGGGTAGGCCCCGCCAGCAGATCCACCACTTTTCACGGCATCCCATCACATTGGATTCCCGGACCCAAAGGATGCCATTATCACACAACTACAACATAGGCTACAAAAACTTGGGGGCCGAAACAACATCCCGGCTCCATCGCATCCACCTATCCCACCTCTCAGACCGGATCCCGTCGTCCACCAGCTCGAGGACCGAATTCGGCATCTAGAACGCTCGTTTGTTCAACCGCCTCCCCATCAGCAATCTCACTTCAAAACTCGCTTGGCCAGGTTTGTTAGGAGAGAGATCCACCTCGACCGCACTCCTCACAACCCCATCCCTCTTCGGACCTACCACGATCAACAACGCCGGGGGAACGAACGCCCATCGCAATAGCGGGATCAACCCAAGATCAAGGGGAAATACAACCGGTACACGCCTTTCAACTTGGACCCTGCACACATCCTCAAAGAAGTTATGAACATAAAGGTATGTAGGGCATCCAAACCCCCTATCTGACCGAGCCCAAAAGGACAAAACAAAATACTGCGTATACCACGAAGGATAAGACCACACCACCAACGAATGCATCCAGCTCCAGGACACAATAGAGCAGTTAATACAAGACGGTCGTCTGGTCAAATTCATAAAACATGGTCGTAACCAGGGCGGTTTCTGAAAGGGCGACGACAGAAAGAGATCACCCAACCCAAGCGGAGGAGATCCCGACTCTAGTCATGGGAAGCGCCGATCCCACCCCCCAGCTCGAGAGTAAACCAGGCCAGACGGAGCCTCGAAACCCGAGACCCACGAAGGCCCTGCAGGAACATCGACTCCTAGGATCAAGATCAACATGATCTTCGGGGGCTTCGCCGGCGTAGGATTCTCCAACAATTCCCGCAAGCGGCACCTACATGAAATTTACACCTTGGAGTCCGATATCCCCAAACAGTCCAAGATAACCACAGACGATGGCCTCGTCATCTTTTTCTTAGAGGCTGACTTTGCGGCGAAAAGAAGAGAACATGATGACCCCATGGTAATTAGAGCACCAATTGGCCATGCTGATGTCGGACGAGTCTTCATCGACCAAGGTAGTTCAATCGACGTCTTGTTCCTCAGCATATTGAAGAAGATGGAGTTGTTTGAGGCCCATCTCTCCCCTTACCAAGGAGAACTGGTCAGCTTCATTGGCAAAAAGATTTGTCCGAGAGGATACCTTGAAGTCCAGCTCCGCCTGGGAGATGAAGTGACCAATAGAGGGATAAATGCTAAGGTTTTGGTAGTGGATTGCCCTAGCATCTACAATGCCATTTTGGGGCGACCCTCGTTGAACGCTTCGGCGCAAGCATCTCTACCTGACATGTGGCCATGAAGTTCGGTTCCCGAGATGGAATAATCATCACTGTCCATGGTGACCAAGAAGCCATGAAGTGCTACAATCTCACCCTCTAATCCAAAAGCTCAGATCACACCCCGGTACGCACTAACCCAGACAAGGGGAAAAGTAAGGCCGTCATGATGATCGACCTTGACCCACGAGCAGAAGCAGCCCCCGGTTCTTCACCCCCGTCCCACCTAGAGCCGGTTGGGAAGTGCAAGTCGATCCCCATATGCAGTTCCGACTAGTCCTGAGTTCTTTAAATTGGTGCGGAACTCAGAGCGTCGATCGAGGCGAGGTTAATAAAGCTCCTCAAGGACAACAAAGACTTGTTCGCCTGGACGATAGCCAACATGCCTATGATCGACCCACACTATTGAAGCCACATCTCTCGGTGGACCCAAAGGCTAAACCCGTTGCTCAAAAGAAGAGAAAGATCGAACCGGAAAGATAGAAGGCGGCTGAAGAGAAGGTGATAAGTGAAAATTAGTTGATAAATTAGAGCACTTTTTAGTTCACTTATGAAGGATAAAATGGTATTTTTGCCCCAGTTTAATCCCTTTTTATTAAATATTAGATAAGTTATATTTATTAATCTTAGATTTGAATTTGATGCTATTTTGATAGAAATAGTGCTGATTTTTGCAGAATATTGCAAGGATTTGATTTGAGGGAAAGATAGCATTAAATAAGGGAGATATCTGCAAGATTTGAAGTTTAATTGAAGGCAATAATGAAGATTTGAAGATTATTTGAGAGCAATTAATGAAGATATCTGCAGACAACCTTCCCAATTAAATCCATGATGCTCAACAAATGCAAGATTTGATCAAGAAAAGGGAAACAAGGAAAGACAAATCAACCAAAACCAGTCTCGGGGAGAGATCAAGTTAAAAAGAGAAAGATTGAAGCTGCAGGACGCGTTGCGCGCTTCAATCTACGTTGTAGTAAAGGGTGAGGCACATCCCTCTAGTTCCTGCGCTGTAGCGTAGGGTGAAGCACAGATCACACTGATTCTTGCCCTGTTTCCGTTTTTAGATAGATTTCTCCCCAATTTTCTTTGTCTTTCCTTAGCCTATAAATAGGAACCTCTTGCACCAGATCAGGTGTGCACGATTATTGTAATTCAGTCATATTTCAGTGATAATGCACCAGAACTAATTTTAGAATAGGAGAGGAGGAGCGCTTCACAAGGATTGAAGATGGTGACAGCATCTTCGGTGGTTTGTATGGCTACCTTGTGTAGTTAACTCTCCATTAGGATTGAATGTAATTGATTTTATCCCCAAGTGTATGTAAACTCTATATTATTATTTCCTGAGCTCTCTATCTATAATATTGGTAATCTTATTCTATGCTTAATTCCTAACTTCCGCGCTTACGCCAGAGTTATAGGCTAGTTTCGACTAGGATTGAGGATGGGGGAGCGGATTCTGAAGAAACCCATTCTCTGAGTGAATAAGAGGACTCGGTAGCCAGTGAACCGAAACATGGGCGTTGCTAGTGATTGATGGGTAGTGTGAGTACTCTAATGAAGGGCGTCTACAGGATAGGCATGGTTATTAAATTACCGATAACAAAGGATTAGTTGATTGTCAATCCAGGAAGCGAAACGTGGATGTATTCTAATGAGTGATGGGTAGTGACAGTACTCCAGCGAAGGTACATCAAGAATAGTATGCCTCGTTTATCAATTAGCTCTTTTACAAACGGAATAAAAGAAAGCAAAATAAGCCGAGGGTAAGTCTGTCGCCTGGGAGAGCCCGCATGGATTACCTTTGAGTGTGTGAGGCCGCTGGTAACCCGGGGTCTTAGCAATATATTTTGTCTACATTATTATAGAGTAAACCTAAAATAATTGATAGTTTTTACATGCACGAAGGGTGTGATGAGATAAAGTTCAATCCTAATCCAAGTAAAGTGTCCTTAACTCTTCCTTTCTATTTTTATTACTTATTAATTTGCAATTTATAATTTCCACGCATAATATCCTCACAAATCTGTTATTTGTCTCTTGATAAATAGACCACGAATATACGCGAGTTGACTGTTCCCTGTGGATACGATACTTTCCTTACTATTATACTACTGGATTTTTGGTTCGCTTGCCAGAAACCCATCAAGTATTTGTGGCGCCGTTGCCGGGGAACGGTTTCCAATTCGTGTAGACCTTGGCGGTCTAGTTATCAAGTTTTTATTTTAGGATTTTTTTATCTGTTTTCTTAGGAATTCTTCTATTTATTACTCTTATTATTTTTAGGATCTATTATTATCTTAGGAAATTTATTGTTTGTCTATTATTATTTTCTTCCACACTTACCTTTTTCAAAGTTTCTTGTTTATGCTTCTGAGAGGTTAGGTGCCCCCCTATCAATTACAGTTCGACCCGGAAATAGAAAGGACGTCGCGAAAGAACAGAGGTAGGAACGGGAGAAGAAGAAGAAGAAGGACAATTGTTGAGGAACCCAAAAACATGGTAGAGGAACGTCCAAGAAGGACGCTAGGAGATTATATCTCCCATCAAGGACCATGTCACTTCTCAAGCATTGTGTTACCACCAAACGCAAGAGCTTTGGAGTTGAAGACTGCACATCTCAACCTCATTAGTGCACATCAATTCGTTGGATTGGATCATGAAAATCCAAATGCTCATCTCTCTAATTTTTATGAATTGATTGGTACTATGGATTTCGAGGAAGGTAATTTAGAATCTGTTTACTTACGCTTGTTTCCTTTCTCTTTGATAGGTAAAGCTAAGGAATGGCTGCAATCACACCCAAATCAAAGCCTAACCAATTGGGGTGTGGTTGAGGAGAAATTCTTGACAGGATTCTTCCCACCAGGGAAGCAGATAGAAGCCAAAGTAGATATTTCTACCTTCAGACAAGGGATTGATGAGCTACTGTGTGAAGCTTGGGAAAGATACAAGTCTATGTTGCGCAACTGTCCCAACCATGGCTGTGAGGATATAGCCCAACTCAACATATACTGCAAGGGACTCCGTTCAGATTCAAGGTCATTCATAGATGCGGCAGCAGGTGGAACTATCTTATCTGCAGAAGTTAATCGAGCGCTAGAAATCATCAACCACTTTGCACAGAACGATCAACAAGCTCAAAGTGGAAGACAGCCCGCGCAATTACCAAAGAAAGGGATGCTGGAACTCAATCAAAGTGATGCTCTGTTAGCTGAGAACAAGCTCATTAAACGTCAACTAGAAGCACTTACTGAAACGTTGAAGACACTCCCTCAATAACTCAAAGCTGTCCACTCACAACCCATCCAAGCCCAACCATTGATTTGTGATTTCTGTGGAGGTGACCATCTAAATGGTCAATGTGGTAGCCAAGGAACACAACCAGAACAAGTCAACTTCATGGGTAACCAGGGAAGGCAAGGGAATTACTCCAACAATAACAACAATCAATATTCATAAGGTCGGAGAAATAACCAAACCAACTCAGGTTGGAGTCAGAATGGAGGAACAAGACAACCACCTTACCAACAGCAGCCCTCAACATATAATAAACTGAACACTTTAGTGGATTCAAGAAAACTACTGAGGCATTAATCAAGAAAACTACTGAGTCAGAATGGAGGAACAAGACAACCACCTTACCAACAACAGCCCTCAGCATATGATAAACTGAACACTTTGGAAGGTAAAATTGATGACCTTGTGCAAAGATTTAGTGGATTCAAGAAAACTACTGAGACATTAATCAAGACTCTAGAGAGTCAAGTGGGTCAGTTAGCGACTGAGATGGCAAAGCACAGGCAACAACACTTCTCAGCTGTGACCCAAACCAATCCAAAGGAACAATGCAACTTGATTGCTACTGATGGCAACAAGTCAGAGGAGGAGGAACTTGATGAGGAACAAGAAATCATCTTTAAAGAACAATTGCTTCAAGAGGAAGTTGTTCAACAAGATGAAGAAGCAGCACAAAAGGAACATCATGAAGAGAAGGTCTTAGTCACAAGTAAGTCACTTGACCCAGGTAGGTTTACTATACCCATCTCTATTGGTAATCCACCTCCTACTCATGCTTTATTAGATCTTGGAGCGAGCATCAATTTGATGCTGCTATCGTATTTTAACAAGTTGAGTAATGTGAAGGTCAAGCCTGCAAATGTGAGGTTACTACTTGCAAATAAATCCGCTCAATGCCTTCATGGGATATTAGAGGATATTCAAATCAAAGTGGATAAATTTGCATATGTTGTAGATTTCTACATTGCAGAGACAGAAGAGGAGGATACTGAAGTCCCCCTAATTTTAGGAAGACCCTTCATGAAAGCTGCTAAGATGATCATTGATGTTGATCGAGGAAAATATGAATTGAGCTCAAAAGATGAAAGTATTGTTTTTCATATTGAGAGAGGTATTCCCAAATTACAACAAACTGATGCTATTTTCAAAAATCAAACAAAGCTGCCAGGTTCCGAATTTCTGAGGAAGCCTAGAATGAGAGCAAAGCATCCAGAGTCAATATGGGAGTTCAAATTTAAGAGGAGAAGGAGATCAACATCTGATACTGAGGAAGACAGTGACAGTGATGGAAGAGTCAAAAATTGGCATGGAGGATGGGGGCTCAAAGGAAGAACTGGTATGGAGTCAAACATCATCCTCCACTTGAGGCCACCATAAAAGGGTTGAGTAACCAGGCGTCCAGCTAAAAGACGTTAAACAAGCGCTTCCTGGGAGGCAGCCCAGTCTTTGTAAGTTTTAAATTTTCATTTTGGTAATTTTTAGTTTTAGGATTTACCTTTTTAAATAGGAGATTGTTAAAATGAAATATCTAAATTTTAAGGGAATGCATGGAACCAGTTAGGAATAGCAGAAGCAGAAGCATAAAAATACTGCAGACCTAAGCTTCAACCTGCGCTGTAATGCAGGTGAAGCGCAGAATTAAAATAAAATAAAGTGACTCTCTGACTTTTGCACCTCACTCTGCGCTGTAGCGCAGGGTGAAGCGCAGTGGAACGCTTCAACTTCTGAGATGGTACGCGCTCCACTCTGCGTTGTAGCGCAGGGTTGTAGCTGATAAGTGAAAAGTATATGATAAATTAGAGCACTTTTTAGTTCACTTATCAAGGATAAAATGGTATTTTTACCCCAGTTGAATCCCTTTTCATTTAATATAAGATAAATCGTATTTATTAATCTTGGATTTGAATTTGATGCTATTTTGATAGAAATATTGTTGATATTTGCAGGATAATGCAAAGATTTGATTTGAAGGAAAGATAGCATTAAATGCGGGAGATATCTACAAGATTTGAGTTTGGTTGAAGACATTTAAGAAAGATTTGAAGAAGATTTGAGGCAATCAATGAGGAGATCATTGCCAATCAAACAAGGATTCTGCTGACAACCTTCCCAAATAAATCCAAGATGCTCAATAAATGGAAGATTTCATCAAGAGAAGGGAAACGAGGAAAGACAAATCAACCAAAACCAGTCTCGGGGAGAGATCAAGATAAAAAGAGAAAGTTTGAAGCTGCAGGACGCATTCTGCGCTTCAACGGGTGAAGTGCAGCTCTCTGACTTCTGCGCTGCAAGCTGCGCTGTAGCGCAGGGCGAAGCGCAGATAACTCTGATTCTTTCCCCTGTTGCTATTTTTAGATAGATTTCTCCCCAATTTTCTTTGTGTTTCCTTAGCCTATAAATAGGACCTCATTGCACCAGATCAAGGGGTGCACAATTATTGTAATTCATTCACATTTCAGTGATAATGCACCAGAGCTAATTTTAGAGTAGGAGAGGAGGAGTGCTTCACGAGGATTGAAGATGGTGACAGCATCTTCAGTGGTTTGTATGACTACCTTGTGTAGTTAACTCTCCATTAGGATTGGATGTAATTGATTCTATCCCCAAGTGTATGTAAACTCTATTTTATTATTTCATGAGCTCTCTGTCTATAATATTGGTAATCTTATTCTGTGCTTAATTCCTAACTTATGTGCTTGCGCCAGAGTTATAGGCTAGTTTCGACTAGGATTGAGGATGGGGGAGCGGATTCTGATGAAACCCATTCTCTGAGTGAATAAGAGGACTCGGTAGCCAGTGAACCGAAACATGGGCGTTGCTAGTGATTGATGGGTAGTATGAGTACTCTAATGAAGGGCGTCTATAGGATAGGCATGGTTATTAAATTACCGATAGCAAAGGTTAGTTGATTGTCAATCCAGGAAGCGAAACATGGATGTATTCTAATGAGTGATGGGTAGTGACAGTACTATAGCGAAGGTGCGTCCAGAGTAGTAGGCCTCGTTTATCAACTAATTCTTTTACAAACGGAATAAAAGAAATCAAAATAAGCCGAGGGTAAGTCTGTCGCCTGGGAGAGCCCGCATGGATTACCTTTGAGTGTGTGAGGCCGCTGGTAACTCGGGGTCTTAGCAATTTAGTTTGTCTACAGTATTATAGAGTAAACCTAAAATAATAGATAGTTTTTACATGCACGAAGGGTGTGATGATATGAAGTCCAATTCTAATCCAAGTAAAGTGTCTCTAACTCTTCCTATCTAATTTAATTGATTATTTATTTGCTATTTACGCAACAATATTCTCATAAATCCGTTTTTTTCCCTTGATAGATAGATCACAACTATACGCGAATTGACTGTTCCCTGTGGATACGATAACTCTTCTTACTATTATACTACTGGATTTTTGGTTCGCTTGCCAGAAACCCATCAGTAGCGCAGGAAGCGGGATATTTATATCCCCATTTTGAACGTAGGAGTTCATTTCGAACTTCCTTTCGTTCTCTCCCTTGCCTTTTCTCTGATATTCCTAACCTTTGCTTTGCCTTTTCTCACTCATATAGCCTTCATTTTTAGTTTCTGAGCTTATACCAGGTATGTTTTTATAGTTTTCTTTCTTTTTAACCGATTAAAATTTTGATTTTTTATTTGAGCATAACCTTAGGATAGGAATCTTAGTATTCTAGGAATCTTTAGGAAAGAAATAATTGTTCATAGTGCTTTAAATTAGATTGCATGTGGTTAGGATTCTTTGTGAGTTATTCTTGTTTGCTTAGGTGGTAGTTCTTGAGTGCTCAATGATTTCTGCAAATTATTTTGTTGATGCATGTATGCTTAATTAATTGCTCTAATATTTTTGCATGCCCATACATAAATGATTGTGCAATATTGCATGTTACTGATGACATGATTTTTGAGCATGAGTTTGGTTCTCACTTTGCCTGTTTAGAATTGTTTTTGACTTGCTTTAACTGATCACTTTAGCATGTCTTAATTAATTAATTGGAATTTATTTGGTAATATTTAAAATCAAAATTTTTATGCACATTTGTTTGGTTAATTGATTGCTCTAATTATTGAAATTAATTGGCCATTTATTTCATAATTATGAGCAATTAAATATTATGATGCATAAATAATTTTGAGTTGCTTTTGCTTTGCAGATGGTTCGCACGAAGAATTTCAGTGGTGCTAGTTCCTCTAGGAGGGGCACATGGGGTGCCAAGAGGAAGGCCCCCTAGAGGGAACCTGAGTTCGACCCTCATCGCTTCAAGGACCTCAAGTCCTTTGAAGCATACACTGACATTGCTGATTGCAAGTTCATCCTGGAGCGACCAGTCATCCTCCAGGATGGGGAATATGAGGAGTTCTCTGTTGAGATTCACAGGAGGCGATGGGACCTCCTCAGTCGCCCTGACAACTATTTTGATCCAGACGTCGTCAGAGAATTCTATGCCAAGGCCATCTGGGAACACGACGTTAACTGCAGAAGGGAGTCCTATGTTCGAGGACAGATTATCAAATTTGATTGCGATGCAATCAATGCACTTCTAGGATATCTCATAGAGGAGGACAAAGACCTCGTGGATTGCCAATACCACGAGAGGATGCAGGCTGTGGGGCTTCATGGCAATGATCCCCTTGATCTCGAGACTACTCAGCTGCTTTGTTTACCAGGACGTTCCTTTGAAAGGAATGCATATCAGGAGGATGCTAGGATCTACAGGAAAGATATGAGGATCATAGCTCAGATGTGGACAGTGCTGATACTAGCCAACATTCATCCTACCGGGCATGTTTCTGATGTAGTTATGCGCATGGCCCACCTCATCTACACTATCCTCACCGACGCTGTTATCGATGTCTCATGAGTCATCACCCAGATGATATCAAACTTCACATCTGCTGTGGGGCGTAGGACCCCTAACTCTAAGATCAGGCTTGGCTTCCCCTCTCTTATCACAACACTCAGCAAATCTAGGGGTGTGGATGTACACCCTAGGGTTCGCATCGCACTTCCCATGACCAGAGCATACATTGAAGCCAGCTGTATCCCGGCTGAGGAGTTACAGGTTGAGGAGCAGCAGCAGCAGGCACCACCACCACCACCAGCAGACATCGACGCTCCTGTCTGGGCCCAACGTCTTGAGGCCCAACACACTCATTTGATGGCTCAGATGTCCACTATTCACCGAGCAGCTGTTCATTTTTAGAGTAGACATTATCAGACTCGTGTGGACCCCATGACCCCTGCGTAATTCCATGATTATTTACAGTGACTTGGGGACAGGCTTATTTTCCCAGGGGGGATGGAGCAGCTGATGCCGGAGCTGCTCACATGGACCAGGATGATTGATTTTTTCTTCCCTATATGGTGCTTTTCCTTCCTTTTCTTATTATTTTTCTTATTTTTCTTTTATTTTCCTTTTGATATGTATTGTATATTATTGCCACTGATACATTATCTATATTATGCAGTACTTATTCTGTTATTTTCTGTTTTTCTTTTTGCTAAATCTTTAATTTTTTAGGACTTTTTAGGACCTTAGGAAATTAGGATTTAAGGCAACTTTTTCAAAATTCTCTGTAATTAAGTAGTTTAACTAACCCGACTAGGAAAGATGATAGGGTTTTGTGATTAATTCCATAATCAGTTAAGTTTATGATACTTCTCAGGAGAACCTATCAGGATAATTAATTAAAACCAGTAAGTGCTTTATCAAGGAATTTTAGCCAATAACCGGTGAGCTGTGAGCCCAAACACTGAAATTGAGAGCTTTTCACCGCTGCTTGTCAACTGTTATTGCTTGAGTTTCTGAATTTTGTCTTGCTAGTGGAAGATATGGAAGTGACAAAGGCATATTCTGTGATTATAATATTTTGCTCAGTGCCAAATAGCCAACCTTGATTTTATTTTTCCAATTTTCTTGAGAGCCCAGTTGAGCCTTTAATGTTTCTTTTGATGCACTCCAGCCATGATTAACGATCATACCATGTCCCTTCACACTTGGGATAGAGAGCAAGGTGCAACACAACAAAATGGGACAAGAGGTTGGTGAATTAAAAGGTCAAAGAGATTCAAAGAGCAGGCACAAGAAATCACAAAGAAGGATACTCCCCCACAAATAAATTCTATATGTTATTGTCAAAAAAAAATCTGCACAAAAGTGTGGAACTGAATAAGTTGGGGGAGTATTTCTTCAAACAAAGAGGCCAGCTGAAAAAAGGTGACAATTCAAGAATGACATGGTAGATGGAGAGAAGTCCCAAGCACAATCACAAGATGCTCTCTATTCAAAGTGTTCTTTGCATATCTAGAAAAACCATGATTTCTTGATAGCCCAGCCTCATTACAACCAAAGAAAAGACCTTTTGATCCATAATTAACTGCTTACAGGTTTAGATATTGGAAACGACTATCAATTCTAGTTGTTCAACAGCGGTGAAAAAGATTGAGGGAAACACTTACCTGTGAGAATGAGAGATTTCCTTGGTTTATCACTTACTGCTTTAATTGCTATTTTTTAGAAGTTTGACTGATGTTTGTGTTCTATTCTGATTGAGGATTGGTAACATCTCTTAATCCTGATTTTTTCTTATGTTTGGAAAGTGACTGCTGCTTAACAAGGAGATGATGAAGAGTTCCTTGAATTTGTTTTTGAATTGTTTTTTATTACACAGGGAATAGAATTGATGTTTTGATTGCAAAGAGGTCTCTTGCTTGAGGACAAGCAAGAAGTTAAGTTGGGGGTATTTTGATAAGTGAAAATTAGTTGATAAATTAGAGCATTTTTTAGTTCACTTATCAAGGATAAAATGGTAATTTTGCCCCAGTTTAATCCATTTTTATTAAATATTAGATAAATTGTATTTATTAATCTGAGATTTGAATTTGATGCTATTTTGATATAAATATTGCTGATTTTTGCAGGATATTGCAAAGATTTGATTTGAATGAGAGATAGCATTAAATAAGGGAGATATCTGCAAAATTTGAAGTTTGATTGAAGGCAATTAATGAAGATTGGAAGATTATTTATGAGCAATTAATGAAGATATCTCTGCCAATCAAACAAGGATTCTGCAGACAACATTCCCAAATAAATCAAAGATGCTCAATAAATACAAAGATTTCATCAAATAAAGGGAAACAAGGAAAGACAAATCAGCCAAAACCAGTCTCCGGGAGAGATCAAATTAAAAAAGGAAGTTTGGAGCTGCAGGACGCATGCTGCGCTTCAACCTGTGCTCTAGCGCAAGGTGAAGCGCAAGCTCTCTGGAACATGCGCTCCATCGTGCGCTGTAGCGCAGGGTGAAGCGCAGATCATGCTGATTCTTGCCCTGTTGCCGTTTTTAGATAGATTTCTCCCCAATTTTCTTTGTCTTTCCTTAGCCTATAAATAGGAACCTCTTGCACCAGATCAGGTGTGCACGATTATTGTAATTCAGTCATATTTCAGTGATAATGCACCAGAGCTAATTTTAGAGTAGGAGAGGAGGAGCGCTTCACAAAGATTGAAGATGGTGACACCATCTTCAGTGGTTTGTATGGCTACCTTGTGTAGTTAACTCTCCATTAGGATTGGATATAATTGATTCTATCCACAAGTGTATGTAAACTCTATATTATTATTTCCTAAGCTCTCTGTATATACTATTGATAATCTTATTTTGTGCTTAATTCCTAACTTCCGCGCTTACGCTGGAGTTATAGGCTAGTTTCGACTAGGATTGAGGATGGGGAGAGGATTCTGAAGAAACCCATTTCCTGAGTGAATAAGAGGACTCGGTAGCCAGTGAACCGAAACATGGGCGTTGCTAGTGATTGATGGGTAGTGTGAGTACTCTAATGAAGGGCGTCTACAGGATAGGCATGGTTATTAAATTACCGATAGCAAAGGATTAGTTGATTGTCAATCCAGGAAGCGAAACGTGGATGTATTCTAATGAGTGATGGGTAGTGACAGTACTCTAGCGAAGGTGCGTCCAGAGTAGTAGGCCTCGTTTATCAACTAGTTCTTTTACAAACGGAATAAAAGAAAGCAAAATAAGTCGAGGGTAAGTCTGTCGCCTGGGAGAGCCCGCATGGATTACCTTTGAGTGTGTGAGGCCGCTGGTAACTCAGGGTCTTAGCAATATAGTTTGTCTACAGTATTATAGAGTAAACCTAAAATAATAGATAGTTTTTACATGCACAAAGGGTGTGATGAGATGAAGTTCAATCCTAATCCAAGTAAAGTGTCTCTAACTCTTCCTTTCTATTTTTATTACTTATTAATTTGCAATTTACAATTTCCACGCATAATATCCTCACAAATCTGTTATTTTTCTCTTGATAAATTGATCACGAGTATACGTGAATTGATCGTTCCCTGTGGATACAATATCTTCCTTACTATTATACTACTGGATTTTTGGTTCGCTTGCCAGAAACCCATCACCAGGGCAGCTAAAGTTCCTTGTTGTGACCGTGGATTATTTCACAAAGTGGATTGAAGTCGAACCCCTCGCAACAATAACATCGACTCGTATCCAAAAGTTCTTCTTCAAGAACATAGTCTTCAAATTCGGGATACCTCAATCCGTGATCACGGACAACGACACCCAATTCGCAGACAAAGGATTCAGGGAGCTCCTAGTCGGCCTGAAGATCAAACAACATTTCTCCTCGATCGAACACCCCCATACCAATGGGCAAGCCGAAGCGACTAATCGATTTATCCTACGAGCACTTAAATGAACACTTGAGGTAGCCAAGGAGAAGTGGACAGAATAGCTCGACCACGTCCTTTGGGCATACCAGACCACACCCCTTGACGAGACCAGAGAGGTTGCCCACGTCAGGGACCGGGTCCTCAAGGAACGGCTCGCACTCAGACACGCTACCGGAGCTTTGGTAAAAAATTCCAAGTCTCAGACCTAGTCCTGCCCAAAGCCGACATAGGAAACCAGAATACATCCAGGGGAAAGTTAACAGAAAACTGGGAAGGCCCCTACCAGATAACCGAAACAACTGGGACCGGGGCCTACAAACTTGAGACCCTCCAAGGAGATTCGATTCCAAGATACTGGAATGCGACCAATCTTAGAATGTACTATAGTTAACTCCCATTAATAAAAATGGCCCTTGAGCCGATATTTTGAGAATACATTACTACATTTTTTCTCCCTCAAATACTTCACCAATATTTGTAAATTAAAGCACCACGGCCCGAAGAGGGATCGGGGGAAGAATTACACCATCGGCATGAAGAATGCCAAATAAAAACCCTCACGTCCCAAAAAGGATCGGGGGAAGAAATAGAACTGGGTTGGCATGAAAAATGCCAGCACGAAGCATGCCGGAACTCGTCACGAGTTATAATTGAATTATTAAATCCCGACCCCGATACACCTAAATGCGCAAGATGACTAACGACCGCACCAAAAACCGGTATCATAAATGTATCAAAGGAATACAAAAGTGGAAATAAACTTGAACAAATATTGTCATTCAAAATATTGTCTATTACAAAACGCGCCCCGACCATCCATATGTATTTGTTGGTTAATGTGGGTTAGATTAAGATATACAAAATGGATTTCTACACCTTTGGTTTATAGTTGAGTAAAATTGATTCTAAAATGAATAGTTAAAAATGAGTGATATATGCTTTACGAAACATGTTAGACGAAAGTGATTTAAATTCAATTCTGTGAAATTGATTATACACCGTGTACCGTGTAGAATTTAAAACAAATAGGCACATAATGTGTCAACTAAGTTTTAAAATTACGTACGATTATGAAGTTTCACGTTACTTCTAATATTTTCAGTATAACATCCATTTAATAGATTGAACATTTTTAATAATATAATAATATTTTATTAGATAGTAATATATAAAAAAATATATGTTCGTAGTAAATCAATGTTTTTTTTATGTGAGTGAAATCAATTTTCTTTTTCACGTAAAAAAATGTTAATTTTTCTTTTCAAAAGTGATATTGCTTACATTAAGAATTACCTGTTCTTTTGTCAGTTTTTTTTTTTATTTTCAAATTTTAATTTTATATAAAAAAGATATTATACTGCATTAGGCTGTTTTTAAAATTTTAAATTTTTTACTTATTTTTTTTTCATTTTCTGACATATACATGCTGGTATTTACCATTTATATCCACTAATATTTTCACCAAAAATATCCATGAATATGCATAAATTGATTTGAAAATCCGTTTAACATGTATGGGGCGGGTATGAGCGGATTTTATCCACATCTACCTTGTTGACATCCAGAAATATCAATTTCTTTTTGTTTTTAAATTTTTTTTATGATAATTTGTCAAAACTTTATTATTTTACAGTTTCCCATAATATTTTTATAAAGTAAAAAATAAAATAAAATTAAGATGACACTTTTTTATTACAACTGAAAAATAAAATAGGAGAAAACGCCTAGATTGCTTTAAACAAGCGTTCTTTCTTTTCTTTTGTCTGAAAACAAGTATTTCAAAATCTTTGAAATAAAGGTTCCCATGGAGTTTTGGGCCTTTGGCATAGAATTTTCACATTTAACACCTTCATTTTTCTTTTTTTCCCTCGTATCATATCACTTCTCTCTATTTTTTGCCCATATTTCTATAGGCGTAAACATCCCTTGAATGTCTACCAACCATTACCTCTTCCATGGAGCTAGGAGGTCCTTGCTTCTAGAAGCAACTAGCTAGTAAATAGATTATGATTTGTTTAAATGTGTTTAATCCCTCAAAATATCATGATTTTTTTTTTATTTATTTTTACTTTTTCAATTTTTATCTAAACTATTCATCCATAAATGATTTTTTTACCAAATAGTCACTATTATTTTATACTAAAAGATCCCTTAAAATATATAATAATTTTCAAATCAATCCCCATAAAATATCAAATTTTAAACTAGTCCCCCATAAAATGTTTTTTTATCAAATGATCCATTTATTTTCTATGTCACATTAGTAATTAACCCTAAAAAATAGGGGACAATTTGGTAAAAAATCATTTATAAAGGACTAATTTGAAAAAAAAAATGAGAGACTAAATGAAAAAATCATGATATGTTATGGGATCGAAAATATAATTATTTGGTCAACATAATTAAACCACACCGATACTTTTTTGTCGTGAACCATTCTGATACCTTTTTTTTTGGGTCAAAATAGCACTGCATCAATAGAAGCTGGATCAGGGATCCAGAAAAGGGCCTAGCCCAAAACAAGACATTGACCCATGCGAATCTAACAAAGATCAGTGTAACACATAGATTCGCTCTCTTTGACAAAAAAAACATAGATTCGCTCTATGAAAGTACAAGCAATTATAACAGAAGCAACAAAGTACAATCAAACCCTAAAGTGAAAAACACGGGCCAAGAAAGGAAAAACCTAAAAGCTGCGCACAGAGTGTACTTTCTGGATCATCTGAGCCCATTTAGTCTCACAAGTTGCATTATATTATTTAAAAACCCTTCTTGGGCCTTTCGTTTTTGGGCCGAAAAAAAGCCGCCATATCAGGCAGATCCATTTTCTTCCAAATGAGACTCTAAAAAGTATTTCGACAAAAAACTCTAAAAAGTATTAAATACGTTAAATTTAAATATACAAAATTATATTTAATTGAATTGTTTTTTTTATTTTATTAGTAATTATTGATTCGCTTATTAAAGATAATTATAAGTAAAAACAAAAAATAATAAAATAATATTTTGAATTTTTTAAATGATCAATAATTTGAATTAAATAAATTCATAAAATGATAATTGTTTTGGAAAAAATAGTAATATAACAATGTAAATGTTATCATTTTAAATTTAAGTCTTTATTCTTAAATATCATTAACTCACACATACAAATATTTTCCTAGAATCACGTGTTTTTCTCATATCGTGAAATTATAATTTTTCATATTAAATAAAAACTAATCCATTTTTTGTTATATTTTTATATAATTATTCGATCAAAGAATATTATTGTTTTTCTTAGTTCCTTTAATAAACACTTAAATTTATCCCACCAATCAACTTTAATCATAATGAAATATTTTCAAATCATCATTAAATAAATTCTCTATCAATTATATTGATTTTTTTAATTTTTTTAAAATTAAAATGTTTCAAATATTTTATATTCTTTATATTTTAAATTTAATTTGTTAGATCAGAATATCTTAACTATTACCATTGAGCATGTAGATCAATTAATTGTTTTAATTTAACTAGTAATCTCATGTTCATACTTAATACTATGATCGACAGCTTATGATCTGTTTGGTTTACAGTTGAGTAGAATGATTCTAGAAATAAATGATTGAAATAAGTGATGCATGTTTTATGAAACACATTAAATAAAAATAATTTAAAATTAATTTACAAAACCATGATTTTGAACTGTAGCAACGATAAAATAAACATAGGCTAAGTAGCTTTTTCAAAAGTAATAACGCCACACCTGTGTAAATTGTAATAAGGCCATTCATGAATCTACGTTTTGTTCGGAAAAAGAAAAAGAAAGAATCTATGAGTCGAAATATTCAAGTTGCAATTTCCTCCGCTTTTGCATAAAAAAGGAATTAAGAGTCAACACGCTAAACTTATAACGAATCTACATCTTCTGTCATAATTTATATAATTGTTTGAAATATACTTTGTTTTATGATATTAAATATTTTAATTTATAATAAAAATAACATTTCACTGTATTAATGAGAGTAAGTAATGTATAATATAATACAATACATATGGATATATTGTAATCAAAGCAGCAAATGGTATAGTACGTGTTTGAAAACCTTTCCTTCTACTTCAAGTAACTCGCCTTGCTGAGCTGAAAATGAATCTTTGATTTTTCCCCCTCTCAAACTTGTCAAAATATATATTCAATCGATCCGCTTTTGGCCATTTCAATGTTAACTTTAAGCCTTTAACAAGTGTCCCGTCTCATATGCTTAATTGGATCAATTATAGATTCGTTTCATATATATATATATATATTGGACTAGCTAATTTGATCAGTTTTTTCTTTTAAAATTAAAACAATGTCTAAACTTTAAAGATGAAGTTATTATTTTAACTAATTGAATTTTTAATTAACTTATATTTATAAATTTTACGTTTATATAAAATAATCTTTTTGTGTGTTAATTTGAGATTGTTGCAGTTGAATTTTAACTACACACAATGTTCCAAGCTCTAAACTATAATGATCAATTTATCATTATCAAGCAGCTAGGATTAAAATCATTAAATATTAAACTAGATCCTATTCACTGAATCACATTTCAGTAAAAGTCAAGTAGTCAACAACCCAAAGGTGATTTCCATTCCAGCATCTATAAAAAAAATTTTAAACTAATATTTTATAATTTTCATATTTTTTCATATTATTATATTATTTTTATTACTTTAAATAACTTAATCATTTTTTATCTTCATCCCAACACTTCTAAATAAATTTTTAAATGGGTTCCACAATCCTCTATCAACTAATCACACACCTCACAATAATTTTTTTTTCTACTTTTAAATATTAAACACAGGTTCTTCTGCAAGCAGCTGTACTAAAATAAGAGCGCAACATTTCAGTACTCCATCGCTAAAATTTCTAAGCACTTCTCACAAAAGCTAAGACACCAAACTTTAGTGCTCTAATACTACCAAGCAATCGCAAAGCCCAAAAAAAGATCTTATTTCCTTTTATTTTTTGATATATTACTTATTACATTTTTTACATTCCTTTTTTCTTATTTCTGTCTTTCATTCGTCTTTACTATCCAATTTTAAAATGTACATACAATCATATTTTTCCATCTTAATCTAAAAGTCAAAATAAAAAAATAGAAAGAAAAACTTCTTGATCAAATCTTTTTGTGTTCACAAGATTCAAAACTTTCATCCATATGCAGGCGTGACATGTGAAAGCTTGATACCTTATATTAATTTCAGAAATGAAAGATTCCATAATAAGAGTCCATCATTGACTCTTCCATGACTAATCCTGCCGTGTGTCACACGTTCACGTCTCTCCCGTCTATTGTTATTGAGAAAGTTTTTCATACATCATTTTATATATATAAAAAGTGAGATATAATAAATGATATAATAAGTAATATGATAAAAAAAATAAAAAAAAAAGTTGTATGAGTTGTTATATGAATTAATTGTATGAATATCATTTCTCATTATTTTCTTACAGAGCTGCCGTTTATATTTATTCAATTTAAAATGAGTCCCTCTTTAATTATTTTCATCTTTAAACTTTAAAAATATGAAAATTATATTTTTTAGTCCTTTATCTTAGTAAAATATTAAGAATTTTCTATTTTACTAAATACAAGAATTAAAAATAAAAAATATCATATTTTTAGAGATAAAAAATATATTTAAACCAAATTATTCTGTTCTGCTTTAGGTTTATGGTTTCTAATGTTAACTTTTAACTTTTGAGTTTTATTGGAGGGTCATTGTTTTGTTGGAATCTGCGTAAATTTCAAGTTAAAGCAAATTTGCATAATGCTTAGAAAAAATCCATATGTTTTAGAGTATGTTTAGTTTATAGTTAAATAAAATTGATTATGCAAATGAATTTGATTTATTTTATGAAATATATTGGACATAAATAATTTAAAATTAAATCCATGAAAACATAATTATAGCGTGTTGAAACGCCAAATCAAAGCCTTAGAATTTAGACCCATGAGCATCTTATTGGATCAGACCCCACGGCATACAAAGAGCAAACCTGAATAGTTCTGTAGATTTCTTTCTTTTTATATATATCTCCTTAAAAAATTAAACGAATATATATCTGTATAGGTTTTGGATATTATTTTGTCTGTATGACTTTTATTTTAGTTGAAGCAACAATTTTGCTTCGTATAGAGCACGTTGAAATAGTCACACTACTGCATATGTATTGTCACATAAACAAGTTATTATTATTATTATACAAAATTTAAACGACAAATGCCCATTTAATATGTGTGATTTGATTTACTGCCTTATATACTGTAAATAAAAACGGAGACAATAATTTATAATCCTTCAAACTTCTCTTTTTTTGAAATATCTTTTGAGTTACCAAGATTTCTATATTAGGGAAATTGGTCAGGAGAATTTAGGTTAGGAAAAAAAAAAGCAAAGCCTGAAAAATTGAAGAATCCCATGTGACTTGAGAAGCAGGGTATCTGACGCAGCTTGAGGGGCCCCCATTCCTACATTGCATTAAAAGAAGTTAAAGGGTCAACTCTCTCTGTGTGCCTCACTGTCGCCAACTGACCTTTACCCTATTTCATCCAACGGCTAATCTCAACCTTTTGACCTTCCCACCATCTCTCTCTATCCCGTTAAAAGGGACCCACCTAAAAGATGGGTCTATAATCTCCTATAAAATTTCCACGTGGCCACAATCCATTCGTTATTAGGTTTGACCCTTTGCATCGATGAGGCATCCCTTTGACTAGAACGGCCTTCTTTCTTTCTTTCTTTCTCAACAATTCCTTTTTTATGTCCTCTTTTTCTCTCCATTCCCTTCTCAATCTCACATCCAAAGAAATAAAAAGATTCAACCCCATCATTATTCTTCCCCAACCAATCTCCAAGAAGCTAAGAAAGCCTCATTTGGAAAGAAAAAAGAGGATTATAACTTGAATTTTTGTTTTTTTTTCTTCTTCTCCCTTTTCCCCCTTTCCCCTCCTTTGTTGATGTTATTGGAACCATGGCTGTGGAGCTTATAACGGGTTATCGTGGTGATAGCTTTGCAACAAGAAGTAGTGTGAGGGATGACAATGCCATTGCCGTACAAGAAGCAGCTTCTGCTGGTATTCATAGCGTGGAGAAGCTCATGAACATGATTTCAGAACAGAATAAGCAGAAGAATAATAATGAAGATGGTTCTTCTTCTGAATTTGAAGCTGTTGCTGATGTGGCTGTGAATAGATTCAAAGAGGTTATTTCTCTTCTCGATAGACCAAGAACCGGTCACGCTCGTTTCAGAAGGGCTCCTCCAACTGTGCCACCTGTTCCTCTTCTTCAATTGCAGCAAACAGTGGATTCAAAACCCAAAGTTCTTCAGACACAACAGAACAAAACAGAACAAGTCTCTGCTTTTAAGGTTTATTGCCCTACACCGGTTCTACGTCCCCCTCCTTTTCCGCTACCTCAGCAGCCAGAGAAGAATGAAGCAAATGGTTCTATCAAATTTTCAGCTTCACCATCAGTTTCTGCTGCTAACTCCTATATCTCTACGCTAACAGGGGACAGTGAAAGTTTGCAACAACGACCCTGTCGTTCTTCAGGGTTCCAAATCACTCACGTTTCTTCTTTTATGCGTAAACCACCACTATCTTCAACTTCTATGAAGAGGAAGTGCAATTCCATGGACTTTCCTGCTATCAAGTGTGGATCATCCTCTGCCCAGTGCCATTGCTCTAAGAAAAGGTATACTGTATATATCATGCGAATGCTACTTGTCAGAATTTTATTTTTGGGTCAAGTATTGTTGTACTTGTCATTATTTTGTTACATTACATAAGCCATATTGTATAACATAAGGTTTAAATTATGCAGGAAATTGAAGTTGAAGAGAGTGATTAGAGTGCCAGCTATTAGTTCTAAAACTGCTGATATCCCACCTGATGAGTATTCATGGAGAAAATATGGACAGAAACCCATTAAGGGCTCTCCTCATCCAAGGTATGTTAATTTTGCTATAATATAACTATATATGTCTTGTGTTAGTTTGGTTTAGCTTAAAAAAAATATAGCATGTTTGGTTTAGTACAGAAAGGTGATACTCACGTTTCTAACACTAAAAATAATAATTGGGTTAAGGAATCCAAACTTTAGTTTGACCAGTTTTAACCTCAAACCAAACACACATACTATATTCTTATTTTGAATGCTAGAAATAGTTGGGAAATACAACCTTCAGTTTTTCTAGTTTTAATGTTAAACCAAACACACCCTTATCAACTCCTTGCATTTATGTTATGCATAAATACTAATACTAGTAATTAGAAATCTATCAATATGTTTCTCTGAAATGTGAATCTGTTATGGACATTGTCAGGGGTTATTACAAGTGCACTAGCGTGAGAGGCTGTCCAGCACGCAAACACGTGGAGCGCGCTGTGGATGATTCTAACATGCTTATTGTCACCTACGAAGGAGATCATAATCACACAAACACTGCTTCTGAGGTGGCTAATGCTGTTGTCGTTGAATCATCTTGATCCAATTGCTGATAATCTTTTGCGAGTTTTTTTTGTTCTCACCCACCCCAACTTCCCCATGCATTGTGCTAATTAATTCGTTTAGGAATTATTTAATTAGCTATGTGATTAGTCAACGCCCAGACTCAGTGGCAATGCTTAGGATTTCTTGTGGTCACTGTGTCTTTTTTCCCTCCTCTTTAATCATTAAGTAGTTATTTTAAATTTTAAAAATCATTGAAATACTTATATACAAGAGTATCGGTTGGTCTTTGTAAGACTTATTCTATAAAAATGATATATAAAGAAATTGAATAGTATAGAGAGGTTGAATGCACTATTATTTTCTTTGCATAGATATGTCTTATCTTCCCTTTGCGTGAATTTGAATTTGAAATGGGATATATATGAAGACAATGGCTGGAGGAAAATGTTGCATAATTGCTTCGATTTGATGAGTAGGTTTGGTTTCGTGTGTTTTAAGTTTGAAAGTTGATGAGGAAACCTCGTTGTCGTTGGTGAAGCGCGTGTTATTCTATTTTTGCTTATTTAGGTTTGAACGAGCATGAAGCAACAATGGATGGGTTTGAGAATTTTGGACAACCTAACAAGAGGTTTATTGACTTTTGAGGGTCTTGAATTGATTCGACCTACATTGGCAACAAATGACGATTGTAGGAGTTGAAAACTCACTCTCGTTGCGTCGTTTTATAACGTTCCTTTTTTTTTTTTGACGCTGTTTTATAGCGTTCCTTAATGAGTATAGTAACCACACTTTTTTTATTATGGACCCCTTTATATATATTTTTTTAAGACAAAAGTATAATGTACTAAATTTCTTTATAAAATAAGAATATGTTGGTTGTTGATTTAACTTAAAGTATATTAATTCATATTTTTTTTTCATTTGTATTTTTGCCCTTCGCTAGATGCCGGTGACTTTCGGTCACCAAAATACGTACCGGTTCAGTTACTTGTAATTTGTATAGTTTCTAATACAATTTGTATAGTTTCTAATACAATTAGTTATGAATGATAACTGAATGGAAGAGTAAACTCTTTACTCTTCCATTCAGTTATAACATTCATAACTTTTTTTTTTTATTTAAGTTCATTCATTCAATTTTGTCTTCGCACATATCTTTTTTATGAGTATAATTTGTAATATGGGAATGCTCAATTAATTTTACGAATTTTATTTCCTTAAATAGTTATATGCATAAAGTTTGCTAAAATTAATTTTTCCTTTTCTTTTAAATATTCAGTCAACTGATAAAAATGGGTGTTTTGAGCGTATTACATGACAAGTAAGCCCTTCGTATAATATCTTTAGAAGATTTCATTTCATACTGACCTATTTCCAAGTAACCAATCCAATGTTTCCTTGGTATCCAATGGCTAAAACCAAACGACGTATCAATCCTCCCTATATATAACACGATAAGCATTTTGAACGGTGTAAATTGGATAGTATGGAGTGATGTTACCTGGTGGAATTACATTTCACCCTTGACCTAGCTAGGCAGATGATAATAGATTTCCATGAAACATGATGATGGTTGAATTTTAAGAATTTTGTTGGGACTTCAGGACTACACCGCAGCTGAGGTTTGTTTTTGGTTTCAACACACTTTTGAATCATTGCGTCTTCAGTCTCAGTATTATATATATTTGTTGCGTGTGGTTAGGGCTGGCTCAAGGGAAGGCTACAGCAATTCGCTTTAGGCATTTTCCTATTACAATGCTTTAAATTTTCTTTAATAAATATATATATATATCTTATATATTAAAATTAATAAAATTATTATATCACATATTAAAAATATTACTAATTCTTAATTGCTGGATAATAGTTAAAAATATTTTTTTAATAAAATTATTTTTCTCACTTTAACATAACTTTCTGTTGTTAAAAAATAAACCCTCATTTTTTTAAAAAAAATATAGATATGTCATCTAAGGTCTTCTATCTTCTAAAAGTTAGCCCATGTCTTATAGTTTGTTTTAGGCCTACAAATATATTGAACCAGTCATGTGGGTGGTACTAACATAGAAACTGGTTCTGGTTGGAAAATCAAAATTAGATTTTAGTGCATGATGAGTATAAAATGCTTCCTGTTTAATATATGCTCTCTGAATTCAGTAATAGAGACGGCCAGCCGACCATATCATCCTTTTTTACTTGTCATTCTAAATTAAAGAGAAAGCACCATTTTCGGTTGTAGTTGTAGCTGTTTTATTGCAGGAGTCTTTACATTAGCTGTATAAATCTGCTCTTAGAGGAAGAAGAGAATGTGGAAAAAAAATCAAAAAAAAAATTGCTTGCAATTTCTTTAGGGATAGAGGCCCAGAGTGCATACGGAAAACATCAAAGTAGAAATATCCTCCAAAATCCAATGAATATTGGATTTGTGTTCGGCTTACACCCTTCGTGAGATATTGGGTTAGTTGGTGGAACCTGATGAACAAAGCCCAATTTAATTTTGTTTAGGCATATTCATGAGGCAGGCCCACAAGCTTTGTAAAACACAAGAACTTAGAAAGTTAGAATCAAGCTTTCGTCCAAAAAAAAGCTTTAGTCCAAAAAAAAAAAATAAAAAACAAGAAGAAGAAGTAGCAAGCTTAAGGGTCGTTTGGGGTGGTTGTGAGTTTTCAGTTTTTGGTTTTCAAAAAATTTTAATCAAGTTTTTACAACTCAAAACTGAAAACTAAAAATCATTTTTTGTTTGGTGAAAGAAATAAACAATATTAGTATAAAAAAAAGAAATAAACAATATTATATCCATGATAGAGATTTTTTGTTAAAGCATCTTTTCGGTTTAATTTTGGATGCCATTATGCTTGTCATATGCATCTATTGAAAAGATTGATTTTCGAGATGGTGTGAGATAGACCAGGACGATCAGGAAAAGGCCTAAGGACATAGCTTGGTTCATCGACCACAATGGTCGAAGGTGGCATCTCCTAGCCATGGTGAGTGGTTATGGCTTAATGCGTCTGACTAGACTTTGAGAATCATTTAGATGGTTGAGTACTTGTCATATACCATTTTTTTGTTTGGTCTGTGTTGAAATTTATTTATTTTCTACCAGAATTAGTTTCTAATATAGCTTTCTGTTAGTCAGTTAGAACCTAGCTGTTAGTTAGTTTTCTGTTTTTCCTTTTTTCCCTCCAGAATGTGAGTTGTATATAAAAACTGATTCCTTCATTCTTTTAGTTCATGAATGAGAATCGACACATTCAGCATTTCTCTGAGTTTAGTTTTTCTCTTTTCTCTCATTCTGTATGAGTTTTAATATGGTATCAGAGCTCCTTCAATAGGAGCTCTGCCACTGCTTCTGCGATTGTTGCTCTGTGTTTTTCTTCTTGATCAGATCGATTTTTTCTCTGTTCGATTTCATCTTCTTCTTCCTTCTTGTTTCCTGCTGAAATGGCGAATAATCTTGATCCATTGGATCCGTATTACCTTCGTCCTAATGAAAATCCAGCTTCTGCGTTGGTGTCGAGTGTGCTGACAGGGGAGAACTATCATTCTTGGGCGCGAGCTATGAAAATGTCACTGGATTCGAAGAACGAGCTCCAATTTGTTGATGGAAGCATTACAAAACTTGAAACTGGAAATCCTCTAAGTATTGCATGGAAGAGGTGCAACACAATGATTATGGCTTGGCTTATTCACTCGGTTAGCACAGAAATTGCTCAAAGCATTTTGTGGATGGACACAGCTGCAGAAATATGGAATGATCTGCATGCTAGATATTATCAAGGTGATGTATTCAGAATTTCTGAACTTCAAGAGGAGATTTATTCATTTAAACAGAAAGATTTAACCATTACTTCCTACTACACTCAATTGAAAATCATGTGGCAAGAACTAGAAAATTTCAGACCTATTCCTAAATGTGCTTGTGAGGTTGCATGTCATTGTAATTTGATTCCAGCAATTAAGACACAACGAGATAATGACTATGTGATAAGGTTCTTGAGAGGATTGAATGATGATTATTCAGCAGTTAGGTCGCAACTGATGTTGATGCAACCACTGCCTGATATAGCTAAGGCTTTCTCTTTGTTAATCCAACAAGAGAGACAGATTATGACACAATTTAGTTCAGAGGAAGGAAAGGCTCTTGTTAATGTTGCTGAAGGAAATTTTTCTATTAGAGGAAGAGGAAGAGGTGGAAGAGGTGGTTATAAATCTTCTAATTCAAGTTCCGGTAGAGGAGGTATAACACAAAGCTTTTGCTCTTATTGTAATAGAAGTGGACATACAGTTGATCAGTGTTACAGGAAGCACGGTTTTCCACCTCATTTCAAGAAAGGAGTGCAGATTAATATGTGTGCAAATGAAGAAAATGAAGCATATGATGATGATCAGATGAGTGAAAATTCCCATAGTCAAAAGGAAAGAAGTGATACTGCAGACAACAATATGTTTTTCACACCTGAGCAGCATAAAGCTCTTCTTGCAATGATTCAGCCAAGTCAACACTCAGTTAATCAAATCTCAACCAGACAACTTGCTCCAAATAAGATCCAAGGTATGAACAAAGCTGTTTCTAAGGATTCCTCTTGGATTATAGATACTGGTGCCACTGACCATGTATGTACTTCTTCAGATCTATTTAGTTCTTTCAGAAGAATTAAACCAATCATCATTAATCTTCCAGATGGGAATAAAGTAGTCACTTCTCTCTGTGGTTAAATATTTTTCTCGAATGATTTATTTCTGATTGATGTGCTCTACATTCCATCATTTCATTTCAACTTGATTTCAGTCTCAAGGTTGACAAAGGAATTGGATTGTAAGTTTGAATTTACTAACACTAAATGTGTAATTCAGGACCTCAAGAGCTTGAGGATGATTGGTGTAGCTGATCTTCAAGATGGTCTATATGTTTTGGATGAGAAGAAGGGAGCAAGTTCTTTTTAGTTCCTCATTCAAATTTCAATTCTTGTTTGAATAATTGTTACAGATATGATAACAATTTGTGGCATATGAGGCTGGGACATTTATCCCATGCTAAACTTGTAGCTTTAAAATCTCAATTTCCTTTCATAAGATGTAATAAAACACTGGATCCCTGTGATACATGTCATATGGCAAAGCATAGGAAGCTTCCTTTCTGTTTGAGTACTACAAAGTCATCTCACTGTTTTGATTTAATACATGCTGACATTTGGGGACCTATTTCATAACCATCTTTATCTGGTCATAGGTTCTTTTTAACTATTGTGGATGACAAATCCAGATTTACTTGGATTTATTTCATGAAGCATAAGTCACAAGTTTCTTCTTTGATCTAGTCTTTTGTAGAGCTGATACATACTCAGTTTGGTGTGCAAATTAAATGCATTAGGTCTGATAATGGACTTGAGTTCCTCCTGACCAGTTTCTATGCATCTAAGGGAATTGTTCATCAAAGGACATGTGTGGAGACACCACAGCAAAATGGTGTAGTGGAAAGAAAGCACCAACACATTTTGGCTGTCACTCGAGCACTTATGTTTCAGTCCAAGATGCCAAAACATTTTTGGAATTATGCTGTGAGTCATGCTATATATCTGATTAACAGACAACCTACTAAATTTTTGTTTGAATTGTCTCCTTATCAGGTTCTTTATGGAGTTCAAGCTGATATTTCAGATTTGAAGGTATTTGGCTGCCTTTGCTATGCTTCAACCTTGGTGGCAGGAAGGAAGAAATTGGATGCAAGGTCTAGAAGCTGTGTATATCTTGGATATAAGACATATACTAAAGGTTCTATTCTCTGTGATCTTAAAAACAGAGAAATTTTTTTATCCAGAAATACTTCCTTCTATGAACACATTTTTCCATTCTCACAAACACCATATCCTTTAGAGTCTGTTATTTCTTATGACAGATTGTCCCCTACCCACAGACACTATACCTTAGCCATTTCATTCAACATTGAAACATCTACCTATCAACAAGCTGTTACAGAAGCTCATTGGAGAGAAGCAATACAATCAGAATTGAGTGCCTTAGCTAAGACTCACACATGGGAGTTAACTGTTTTACCCCCAGGCAAAAAGTTGATTGGTTGTAAGTGGGTTTTCAAGATAAAACATCATGCTGATGGATTTGTAGAGAGATACAAGGCTAGATTGGTAGCCAAGGGATATACACAGATTGCTGGAATTGACTATCTGGAGACTTTTAGTCCAGTTGTGAAGTCCACCACTATCAGAACCTTATTGAGTCTTGCAGCTGCCAATAATTGGTACATTCACCAATTAGACGTTAATACAACATTTCTACATGGGGAATTGGAAGAAGAGGTCTACATGACTCCACCTGCAGAACTTACTTTACCTAGTTCTAATCTTGTTTGTAAACTAACAAAGTCACTTTATGGACTAAAGCAGGCAAGTAGACAATGGAATGCCAAGCTTACTGCCACATTGCTGGAATCTGGTTACACACAATCAAAGGCTGACTACTCTCTTTTCACCAAGACTCATTCTTTTTCTTCTTTCATTGCAATTCTGGTGTATGTGGATGATTTGGTACTTGCAGGGAATGATATGAATGAGATTTCTGCTGTCAAGCAAACACTGGACAACAAATTTAGCATTAAAGACTTGGGAAACTTGAAATTTTTCCTTGGTTTTGAGATTGCCAGATCTAAAGAAGGAATTGTTCTTCATCAAAGAAAATATGCCTTAGATTTGCTTTCTGATTCGGGATTACTTGCTTCCAAACCTTGTACTACTCCAATGGACTATTCCCTCAAATTACAGAAAAGTGTTGGCAATCCCTTAACAGACATTACTTCCTATAGAACACTTATTGGCAGGCTCTTATACCTCACTCATTCTAGACCTGATATTTCCTATGCAGTCAGTCAATTAAGTCAATTCTTAGATTGCGCCACTGATATTCATCATCAGGCTGCTCACAGAGTTCTCAAGTATATTAAGTCCTCACCAGCCAAGGGACTATTTTTTTCCTGCTAAGTCCAATTTAAAGCTCACAGGTTTCAGTGACTCAGATTGGGGTTCATGTCCTGATTCCAGGAGATCCATCAGTGGCTACTGTTTTTTCTTAGGAGATGCACTAATCTCATGGAAAAGTAAGAAACAACAAGTTGTATCAAGATCATCATCCGAGGCTGAATACAGGGCATTAGCTCATGCCACATGTGAAGCTCAATGGCTTATGTACTTGCTACAAGATTTTAATCTTATTCCCACTGATCCTATTGTTCTTTATTGTGATAACAGATCAACAATTCACATAGCTTCCAACCCGGTTTTTCATGAGAGAACCAAGCACATCGAACTTGATTGTCATGTTGTTCGAGACAAAATACAATCGGGATTGATTCATCTGCTTCCAGTGTCCTCTTCCACACAAATAGCTGATATACTAACCAAGGCTTTGGCTCCTGGTCCATTTTCTCATTTGACTTCCAAGCTTGGATTGTGTGACATACACACTCCAGCTTGAGGGGGGGGTGTTGAAATTTATTTATTTTCTACCAGAATTAGTTTCTGATATAGCTTGTTGTTAGTCAGTTAGAACCTATAATAATTAAATAAAATTTTAATAATTAAAATTATAATAAGTGGTGCATATAAATATAAAAAGGTTCAAATTTATACTCTTAATTTAAGTCATCAAAAAATAAAAATCTTCACTAATATTACAGCCAAAATTTAAAATATAATTTTAGGAGTTTTCCTTAATTTGTTGCCATGATGATATTAAACACACCTATGCTCAACATAATTTAGGCTTTAACTACCAGTAGAATCAGGACTGTGCAGCTCCTCTCCAGTGACTAGAAAATTCCAGTAGGAGAGAGTGACACACAAGTGTGTGGGACCCACAGTGTGTCATTCTCTCTCCTACTAGAATTTTTCAGTCTGGGAAAGAGATCACACTCCACCCTAATATAGTGGTATCTTCTGTAAATAACCATTAACCCAGCATATCACAAGGTCAAATCAATCATGCATATAACCTGTAGGAACCAGTAAACTATACTTTGGTGTACGTGGACCACGTTAAACTCCTACAATATATGAGATTTTTGTTAATTAAAATTTTAAAATTAAAAAATATATGTAAAAACTTTTTTGACATAAATTATCACTAAAATATATACTTTTATCAATGAAATGAATTTTCAAAATAAAAATATTAAATATCTATATCTTTTATATTTTAATTCATATTTTAGTACACATAGAATATTTTTTAAAAATTAAATTAGTTTTTTATACACATTATTAGTTATTTTTCATATTTCATAAAATTACATTTTTTCATGTTAAAATTTATCCATGATCTTCCTATTTAATACATTTTAATTGTTAAAAAATGAATTTTTTAAAAGAAAAGTCAAATTCAATTTCATCATGTGATAAAATGAAAATTTTTGACTAATAATATGAATTTGTTGCCAAATGATGTATATGAAATCTTTAATAAAAATTAGTTTTTATAAATACAACATTATTTGGTTAAACAAAAAATAACAAAACAAAAAGATATCATCATATCAAACATAAAAATGAATCAATTTCTTGTCTTTGCAAATGCAATGTGCTCTATAATTTGAACAATATAAAATATTTTACCTATAAATTCAGCAAAATAATACAACGATAATTGCACATACTAAGCAGGGTATGCATACAATTTTTAACAATTCAATAAAGAACTGTGTAATAAATTTGTACAACATTGTACAACAAATTTTTATCTCTATCTCTTTCAATCAAATTACTTCATATTTCACACTTTCGTCTCTTCTACTCTCATCTCTTTTTTTTTGTAAAATATATTTTACAAATGTGCTCTGCAATTTGAATAATATAAAATGCTTTGCCTGTAAATTCAGGAAAATGATATTATGGTAGTTGCAGATACATCGCAAGGTGTGTACACAATTGAAAGTTATCGAACCTGCATAAAATTATAATTATAATTAACCGATTTGCAAACTACTTATAGTTGTAGAAGGGTATAAACTGGGCCGAACTTTGAAGATCCACTCAAAATTAATCCTTCTGGGGGGTTGATTGAGTGCAATAAATTGAAGAAAACAAAGATTATATTAACAACAAAGGTTTAATCAATTTAAGATAAAATCAATTCAATGAATTTAGAGGCTATTTTTTTGGTTAATCATTGATTATTAAAAGCATGCATTTGAGAGATTAAATCTATCAACTTAGGATCATACGGAATCCCTACAACGATCCCTGGATTCACTACTGAAATAACTCTCAGAATTCAATTGATTAAGATTAACAAGATTAAATAACAACAAAGTTTTTTGTTAGATCCAAATCAATTTTATAGTCGGAACCTGGTTGAGGTAAACAGTTAAATGAAAGCCTTCAATGCAATTACTTACTATAAGCTTTTTAATTGTTGTTGATGATTAACCAATACAAAATATAACATCCATCATCAATAACAAATTTCACAACCAAAACATGTTAACCAATCAAATTTTAATAAAAGAAATATGAAATTGAAGCAAGTGGAGTAGAAAAATAATTTATATATAATTCAATATGAATGTAAATTAAGATCAAACCTCATAACTAAGATCAAAGTGAGGTTGACTCCTTGAATTAAATACAAACTTAGCATTCCATGAAGACTTAATAATAAAAAGATGAATAAAAGTAAATGAAAGACTTAGTAATTTCTACTACAACTTGCATGATTTTCTACCTAGCAAGCCATCCTAATTATAAAAGGTTAAAAGATACCATTCATATGTTGATTATTCAGCCATGACTCAATATGTTTTGTCCGTAAATGGAACTTTTGATCAATTATCTAACACATTTGTTTATTACTTTGAATTATTCATCCATTATTTCATTTTCTATATATCATCCAACATCATGTCTTCTACTTGCACTGAGAATTACATCATTGAGCTAACTGAATACAAGGAAGTTGTCTTTAGCCTTGGATGTGAGCTTTTGAATTTCGTTGGTTTGAGCCCAAAGGAGTTTTGTAGCCCAAGTTATGACTCAATCTTTTAGTGTTGTTTAGGTTTCTCAAGAAATGATAATTATTCAAATTTCTAAGCCAATTTTGACCCACTAGACATCAGATTCATCTATTGGGATGAACAACAAAGTTATATGTAATTCTTTCATCTTTCCTACAATATAAATTTCATAATTTTTTGATATATAGAACTTGAGTTATGCTTGAAATACCAGAGAAATGTGTCTTTTCAATTATGCTGAAAAATGCAACTAAGTCCAATATGAACCTAATTTGGCAAAATATACTTATGACTTGGTAATTAAGCATAAAAGAAGTATTAAAAGGTTAAATTTGAGGGATGATTAATGTGTAAGAATTGTATTTATCAACAATATATATGGACCATTTAGAAACTTTGATTTAAGATCAATTAAAAAGGTTTTCTTGAAAAGAAAACTTCTTTTAGCAAATTTTTTATCAGGTGGTTTTGAAAGAAACTTTAGGTCAAAAAGGAATTTAGAGAGAGTAATTGCATTTTAAATCACAAATCTTCAATTTCGATAAATTTAGAAAGTATAAATAATGAATAATGATGAAAAAAGAATAATGAATTTATTTTGGATACAGAATTGGATGTTAAGCTTCCATTTTGTGATACAAATAGGCAGTATTATATCCATGATAGAGATTTTTTGTTAAAGCATCTTTTCGGTTTAAGTATGGATACCATCATGCTTGTCATATGCATATATTGAAAATATTGATTTTTGAGATGGTGTGAGATAGACAAAGACGGTCAGGAAAAGGCCTATGGACAAAGCTTGGTTCATCGACCATAATGGTCGAAGGTGGCCTCTCCTAGCCATGGTGAGTGGTTAAGGCTTGATGCGTCTGACTAGACCCTGAGAATCATTTAGATGGTTGAGTACGTCATAGTGCCCTACTGAGAGAAAATGCACTTAATATATTATGATTGCATGAGCACATGATATTTTGGGGTCGTATTCCATGACGGGAGCTCTCAACCCTTGCTCCTCTGATAGATGAGATTCCATCGCTACAGGCTATGTAGAGACGACTTAGCAATGATCACATGGACGTCACTACAGAGCTCATCGTAAATGCAGTAGCAACAAGCAAAGTAAGTCATCGCTAAGTAGAGACGGCCAAGCCGTCGCTAAAGCCATCTCGATCTAAAATCATGGCCGTCGTTATGTATTACTATTTTTTTAAAATTTTTTTATTTAGCGACGGCTTTAGTGACGGCCAAGGCCGTCTCTAAAGATAATTTTTTTAAAATTAAATTTATTATTATTTATTTTATTTTAATAGTTAGGGTTTAGGGTTTATTATTTATTAATTTTAAAATTATTTAAACAATACTAAATACTATATCAACACATCAACAGAAGAAAAAATATATATACATAGTTTGTTCAAACATAATACAATAAAAGTATAAAAAAACATAATAAAAAAAAATCAATGGTGGCGGCGACGACGCTGGTGTTGTGATGGGGTATGATCCTCATCCTCATCTAACGGTTGCTCATCCAAGGCGGCATCGTAGTGGGGTGCGGCTGAGCTGCAGCCTGAGCCTCCAACAACTGCTGCATCTGTTGTCGGAGTCGTCCTAACTCATCCTCCAATTGTGCAGCCTTCGCTATAGCCTGGCGAGACTCCAACCTTGCTTCAATTACTTCTTGGCGTAGCGCCTCCTCAGTTGAATACCATGACCCGGACCCGTCACTCCTGTTGGTATGAGCCCGAGACTCCTGAGTGAGGCTGGTCACACCTGGACGAATGTTGGTTGCCAAGTCCCCGGTGCCATAACAGCGGCCTCGGGTTTTGCCACCCGCAACATCCCTCTAGATCTCCAACTTGGTGGAGGCATCAGTTATGGAGGTGTCCCCCATCTGTGACTTCAGCTCCCTCAGGCGGTCCTTGTAATTTGTCTGTTGAGGTAAAAGTATAATTAGTTAGTTATATATTCAATTGCAATTATATAAAAAAAACATTTATAAAAAAACACTTACATAGGTGGACTGCGCTCGGTCATCTACCCAGCCACAACCCTTTTTTATGTGGGTGGCAACGAAGAACTCGTCGGGCTCGACCTCCCGCCCAAGCTGTCGATTCTACACAGAAAAATTACACAAATTAATTATTTTAACAACAAATAGAAAAATAATACAGAAGAGTGTTTGTTTATATATACCATATCCAACGCCACCTTATGGTAGGCCCTACGGCCCGTGGTGTGGACTGCTCCCCCGCGTTGAGAAGCCTGATTACTCTTATTACGAGTTGACTTCCCCTTGAATTTGTCATAGTCCCAGTAGGCCAAAAGACCCTCTCAGGCCTCCTCACCACACCACGTTGGCCTCTTCCCAGCCTTCCGGGCCTTGTTCATCATATCTCGAAGGCGACGAGCAACCCTCTACTCGTACACTTTCTTGATTTGACCCTCATGAGAAGGGTCCCAAGTAACTCGGCTCTGCAAAATAAAAATAGGGCATAACTTAAGGAAAAAAATTAAAGTGTTTAGGATTTATAATTACCGTGAACTCTTCCTACCACCTGTCCCTTACATTCTTCGGGGTGACCTCCCACAGGTAGTGAGGACCCCGGAATTGAGAACGTATCGCATGACCAATGGTTGCGATAGGTGGGTTGTTAGGCACCAAAATACAAAATAAAATATTCAATATTAACAGTTAAAACAATTAAAGATTCAATATTAATATTAATTCTAAAGAAGAAAAAAAAACAAACTCATCCCTTACCAAATGATCGGATAATAACCCGACCTTGAGCGTCTACCTCATGAGGTCGGCTTGAACTGGCACCCTAGAACCGAACTGGCTCCGCATCAGACTCATGGTCACTGTCCCCATCCATCTGATCCTGAGCGTTCTCAGCGTCCAGCTCGGGCACAACGTCCTCAACCACTGTAGGCATCTGACCTAATCCCGGTGTCGGGATGAACCTCATTTCATCGAATTCTGGAGCAGAAGGTGGAAGGGAGGAAGAAGAAGACTGGATGGCTGCCGCCGGAGCCGCTGAAATAGATGGATGCTCCGGCAGCTAATCAGAGTGAGAGAGGTTGACCCTCTTCCACATCGTGTAAGCTACCTTTGCACGTAGCTCGCCCAGAGGGATGGACCTCCCTCTACTCGATGGGATCTTCTCTTCACCTCTACCACGCATACGAGGCATTTTTTCCTATAAACTATAGACATTATATAAATTAAATAATTATATAAATTAAAGGGTAAAATATGTTTTTGGTCCTGTAAAATTAGCGAGTTTTGCTTTTAGTCCCTATAAAATCTTTTTTATTAAAGTGTCCTCCCAATTTTTTTTTTGCAATTAGTCCCTCCCCTTAATTGGCATGTGCCAGGTGCTAATGTGGCACATTCTTTCTCTCCTAGGCGCCAGAAAATACCGGTTTGAACGCCACAAGTCCAACCCCCCACCGTCCCACTCCATCTTCTCCTGTTACCCGAAAATCACCCCCACCATTTCCCCACCCAAAAACCAGGGCCTTGGCCACAACTCTGCTCTTAGGCACAACAACAGTCATCGCTTTCTTGCTCTAAACACTCTAAATTGTTCTACATTATCAGAAACCTTCTTTTAATTTGATTCCTTTGAGTGGTCAAAGCCTTGGCCATCGTAGGTGATTGCTTCACCTTAGCATTTGGTGTTGCAGCAACCTTAGAAAGTTTAGCGTTCATGTTGTTGTATGTCATCTTGTGTGACAACGACGAAATGAAGGCCATATTGACACCCTTGGCGCAGGAGGGTGTGAAGGATAAGGATGAAAATGACTCGGTCATTCGATAAATCCTTTCTGTTTACAATATTTATATAAGTAGAGGAAACAGTAGGGGTGGGATTTGTGGCGTTCAAGTAAGTATGTTCTGGCGGTTTAAGACCGCCAGAAACATAATAATTGACAATTAGGAGAGAAAGTGTGCCACATCAGCACCTGACGGACGCCAATTAAGAGGAGAGAATAATTGCAAAAAATAAAATAAAATTGGGAGGACGCTTTAATAATTTTTTTTTATAGGGACTAAAATCAAAACTCGCTAATTTTACAGCGACCAAAAACATATTTTACCCTAAATTAAAATTACTAACTACTAATTATATAAATTAAATAGTTACGATTTATAAATTAGTAATTATATAAATACTATTTATAAATTACTAAATTAAATTAATTAATTACTCTTTATAAATACTATTTTATTTACTAATTATTTCTAATTACTATTTACTAATTATTAATTATTATAAAACTAATAATTACTAATAAACTAATAAAACTAATAAACAACATACCTACTAAAGCAATGTTTCAAACTAATAACCTAATACCTATATTACATTAATAAACTAATAAAACAAATAAACTATTAATTACTATACATATAAATTAATTAAAATTATAAAACTTATTAGTTGCGATGCCGGAGAAGGAATGAAGAGAGAAGGAGCTGTAAAGTCACCTATGGACAACTATTTTGAATTCTGATCGGTTCAAGACGAACATATGAAGGAGGGGAAGTTTTTAATCGGTGAGTTTTTGAGAATGAAGAAGAGAGAGGGACAGAAACAAAGGGGTGGCCGGAGGGGAGGAAAAGAGAGTAAGGAGGAGGAGGAAGATGAAAATGGAGGAAGAGAGGAGGGGGAAGTGTTTTACGCGTATCGGCATTTAACGTAGCGACGGTCGTCACTACGTTTAAAATTCCTCAGCACGCGCCAAATTTAAATTTTATTTTTAATGTAGTGACGACTATACCGTCGCTACGCTTAATTTTAATATTTAAAAAAAATAAATTTTTTTAAGTGTAACGACAGCGCTACCGTCGATACGCAACGACGACATAGCCGTCACTAAATAGCGAATTTCTTATAGTGGATGGAGAAGGTCTAAAGAGAAATATTAATGAATCTAAATCCGGGCCCACATACATATGCATTTTTATGTCATTGCATTGGTCATTCGATAAGTATTTCTTACTTGAGCTCTTAGTTATTGAATATTACTGTTGGAATTTTTTGTTGTTAATAACTCTGTTGTTATTTCTAATATTTGGATTGTCGTTTACTATTTATCCACATGTTCTTTCTATGGTACACAAAACTGAACTTTGTGTACCAATACATTAATGTTTTGACTGACACGTGGAGGTAGTTACAACTATTTCTATATTTTGAATCTTTATTCCCTTGCCCAAGTTGTATTTTCAAGGAAGCCCCTCTCCTTTTGAGTAACCTTGTCTGAGCTCGGCAATGACATTATGTCATTTCTCATGTGTTTCTGTCACGTTAAGGAGAGGCGCAGCACAATAAGGCAAACACTACACAGAAGTCCTAGAGATGGAACTCGTTGTACTCCCTTGTGTCGCCGGAGTTGAAGAAGATGTGCTTTCAATCAAGGCGTCGGAGGAGGTAGGTTGTAATTACAGTGGATTGGTTCGATCTTCAAAGACAAAAGGGAAGCCGCGGTGACATGTGAGATTCCTTTTTTTCCGATCTATCTTGCTGAGAAATAGTATGAACATTTGCCCCCAATATTGATAAACGTTTGATCCAGATAATCAAGAACAAGCATTTGAATATTCATTCTAATAATTAATTCATACAACCAATTAGATAAAAATTAAAATAATTAATTTGATAATATAAATATTAAGCTTTATGAGAAAAAACTAATCTAAAAATATAATATTTAGAGATGAGTTTTGAGAAAAAAATCAACTGAAAAAATGCTTAATCTAAAATTAGATATCTAAAAATATACTGTATGAGAATTTTTCTGAAATATAAAGTATTAAATGAAAAAGATATATAACACTCATTTAATTGATAAAAACTCTAATTGAAATAAATCAAAATATAAAAATATGAAAATAAATTTTAAAATATAAAAAATACAGATATGTAAAATTTTATATTTCTATTTAATTTAATTACTATAAATTTATGTTAACGATTAAATTTTTCGTATATTATTTTATGATGAAAATTTAATATACTGTTTAAATTATAAGTATTGGCTGGGGGTAATGTTTTACATCTGCAAAGAACTAAATAGAACAATACCATGTGAACCAACATGACAGGGAGCATCAGTAATGTTTGTACAATTAATTATAAATTTAACTTTTTATATGATAAAATAATAACACCCAATGTTATATCTGCACTTTGAGCATTTAGTCCTTGTCCACCCTAAAATGGATTAATGTGCAATAACTTAATAAAGTTCACGGGGACTAAAGAAAAAAAGCTGAAACTCCAAAGAGCGAACAATCCATCCAGTTCCAGGTATTAGATCCCAGCCTTCCAATTTTAAAATACATAAATCAATGGCAGTTAACTCTTGTGTACCAGTACAAGTTTCGTTCGTTTGTGTACCGTAAATTTTGCCTTTATCCACATGTCTGTTATTAGTAGTCACTGTTGCTGATTGGGAGTCTAGCTCCTTAGTGTCACTTTTCTTTTTGATAGTTGTTAGATACAGTTGTGATAGTGTAAAAATTATTAGTATTTAAACTTAAATTATTGGGATAAATATTTAGACCATATAGGAATCAATTCTATACAAAGGCTTATTAATATTTAACTCATGGGTGTAAATAGATATATGAAACATGATAACCATATATTAGTTAAAATATAGAGTTTAATTAGTATGCACTGACAGTGTAAAAGAGTTTTACACTGACGTTTAATCATGATTCTTCATTTATATGACTTTTAAAATATTAATTAATAAAGTCAACAAACTCACCATAAATCAAGGGCTGTGATTAACTGTCAGTGTAAAATTTTTTACACTGTCAGTGCACAATCCTTTTTCTCTAAAATGTATATATCATACATCGATGAATATAATTACATGACGAAAGCATATTAATACCTATGTGAAAACTTATTAATGTTAATTAAAATTGTAAAGTAAAAATATTACATACAAGAATGAGTATTTTACATGAAATCACATTAATATCTATAAAGTAATTTATTAATATTAAGTTACAGGGTTTTCTTTTTTCTTTGTAGTTTTTTATATTACAAAACTTAGTTAATAAAAAATAATGACTTCTTTCAATGAATTTAATGATACATGGAGTGTTATATTCATAAAATGACGTGATAATACATTATTGGATATCGATGTAAATTTTTTTTTGTTTAATTACACTTTTAGTCCCCTACTTTTTTTTATCGCGGTTTTGGTCCCCCTATTATTTCAAATTTGCGATGTAGTTCAAAATTTTGGTCCCTCTATACCTCCCAATGATGTGTTAGATGGACCAAAATTACGAATTTAGAATAATATGGGGACCAAAATCGCGAAAAAAAAAGTAAGGGAACCAAAATCGCGGATTGATTATAGTAGGGGGACCAAAAATGTAATTAAACCTTTTTTTTGTATTGATAATGCATAATAATTAAACTTATATACTTTTACTCTTACGTTGTTTCACTTTCATATATTTACTTTTCTGATTAAATATCAATGTGTTTTTTAATTTTTCATTCTTGTATAATGTAAGTATTTACTACTATATTTCAAATTCAAAATTTAATTTACACCAAAAAGAAATTCAAAATTTAATTATGTATAAAATTTGCATCCAGTATAATATATACTTACCACTTGTGATGTAGTTGCTAATAAAATTTCATGTATAGTTAATATCTGGTTGAGATATAAATGACTCACTCATATAATTATCTATATATTAATACACTTTCATATAAATTTTTCATTTCTACTTAATAAGGGAAAAATATTTATTTCATCTTATAATGTCTTATAGTTGATATTAATGAGGTCAAAGATATATTTTTTTAATTTTTTTTGACAAGATATATTTTTTAATTTTGGTGTACAATAAAAGTGCTGTTATTTGAATATAACACTTCATGCCCTCACCAATAAATTGACTCTAGTGGACTGAGGTCAAAACTATATGTTAATAATGCTAAGAATTACAATAAAAGAAAAATAGTTCATAAGCGAAGCAATTTTTTTTTTGTGAATAAAAATTTATAGGGTGAGAGAGAGAATCACGCCCAAGTTAAAGGTAGAGAAGGCATCCGGGCTCAAATAGCGCTTAGAAGGTACTTACATTTACCTCATCCCAAGGGGACAAATGGGAGTTCAAATTTCTGCGACTTGTTAGATGTGAGACCCTGTCTTATTCCACTTGATCAACCCCTTGGGATTATAAGAAAAGCATATTTACATTAATTAACATGGATTAATATATATATATATATATATATTACGTATGAAGAGTGTATGTTTTAAAATACAAGGAAATACTTTACCAAAAAAATACAAGGAAATGAGAATCTATATCTATCTATATATAAATATATTGTAAAATTCTCTTCAACATTGTTATTAATGTGCTATTGATGAAATATAACATATAGAATACTAAACATCACTTAAAATTCATTGGTATTATATAATTAGTATTACTAAATATTAAATCTATTACATTTTAATTGTGAAATACTCTTAATTAGTTATATTAATCAATTTTAAGTTAAATATATCCTTTAATTTTATTATTTACTATAAATTTAATTTAATATTTATAGGTCACAATACTTATGATTATAACTTGAAGATTACTATTAATATTGTATTCATGAAATATAATATATGAAATACAAAACATCTCTAATAATTAATTCATATTATATAATTAGTATTATTAAATATTATAACTATTATATATAATATATTAAATATTAAATTCTAAATGACAAATATTCATAATAATTTATATTAATTTTAAGTTAAATGAATTATTTAATCTCATAGTTTACTAAAAAAATAATTTAATATTCATAGATCACAAATACTTATAAATATATTTTTAATTTTAAAAATATTAAATAGTTCTTATGATTTTTAATATAAATTCATCAATATAATGTTTTGTAAGTATACTAAAACAATAAGTTCAATCAATTTTAAACATTACTCAGGCTCAATTCTTTAAACTTGAGACATTCTTTATACTTATTAATAGGGGCGAAGCTAGAAACTAAGGGTAAGGGGGCCAATATTATAATTTTTCTCAGTCAATTAATTTACTTCCAAATATAATTTTGTTATTATATATAAATTAAATATAAAATAGTGAATTAAGATAAACATTTATAATTCATATATATAATGTGAGTTATTTAAATTTCTTATGAACTATTTTAATTAATTCTTTTTTATTATTTATTTTATATTATTTAATTTAATTATTTACTTATTTATTTTAATTTTTAATAAAATATTTTATCACTATAAATTAATAAGAATTTGAAATTTATAATTTATAAAAAATATAAACTTATCTGGAAAACAAAAATAGAAATTATAAGATATAACTTTGATGTAAATATGTCTTATAATATATAAATATAGTCTATATCTCCTTCTATATATGGGCTTCGACTATATAAATTTACCCAATAGATCAATATTACCTCGTTCCTATTTATCCGTCTCATTACATGAAAACACACAGATTAAAAAATGTAATAACTATGTTGATTTACACTAAATTTATTATATTTTTTTCTAATATATCATTTTATCTCTCTATTTTAATCATTAATTTTATCCCCGTAGTATCTCTTATTAAGACTAAATGTGAAAAAGAGATAATTAATACACTCTTAAATTTTTAAATAGAATATATAAATATTATTTTTCAAATAGAACAAATAAATATAAAATTAGTAATATATATATGGTATAAAAATTAAAAAAAAAATTGGGGGGGGGGGGGGGGGGTGTGGCATGGCCTCCCTTTGCCCCAAGTAAGCCCCGCCCCTGCTTATTAAATTTCTTACGAAATTGGAATGTTTTCAAGATGTATGAGAATAAGAAAATAATATGTTCATACTCATATACTCTTACATTTAGATGAATATGAGAGAGATAAAAAAAGAGTTAAAGTGAGATATGTGATGGTAATATCCTGAGAAATGAAGAGAAAAAGTAATATGCTTTTGTATACAAAATCATTATTTATATAAAATTTATATATATTATTTTTAATTATGAAATTAAAAAAAGTCAACCAATTATGGTATTTATATACATTTTTCAATAATTTATCTTCCATAGAAAAAAATAACTTTTTTTGTCCGGAATACCTTTTACTATTTCATAATGTTTAGTGAGTAGTATAATTTTATTTCTTAATTTATTTTTAATATATTTAATCTATAACAATTTTAATATATTTATTTAAAAATTAAACTATTAAAATATAAATAAACCATTGCACGTGTATTATGTAAAATTCACTTGAACAAGAGTATTAATAATAAGATTAATTAAAAATTACATTTCAGTTATGAAAGTTTAAATTCAATGGATATATAAATGATTAAATGCATATATAAATTATATTTCAGTTATAAAAGTTTAAATGGAAGGAATAGTATGTTATATGATTAAATACATATTGATTGTTAAGCATAAAATTATTTTTATTATTTTGAATATTAAATACTAAAATTAATTTTATACAAATAGTATCTTATATGAATAAATACATATTGATTGTTAGGAATAAAATTATTTTTATTATTTTAAATATTAAATATGAAAATTATTTTAAGATAATATCAATAATAATTTCATAAATATAACGTATAGGGGATAAGAGCCTTAACTGTGACTAAGTCCCGAACAGGATTGCCCCTGGTAATAGGAGATACTTGTGGTTAACACCAAAAATAAATATAACGTATAGAATACTAAATATCACTTAAAATTTATTGGTATTATATAATTAGTATTATTAAATATTAAATATTAAATATTAAATATTAAATCTATTATATTTTAATTGTGAAATACTCTTAATTAGTTATATTAATCAATTTTAAGTAAAAGTATCATTTAATTTTATTATTTACTATAAATTTAATTTAATATTTATAGGTCACAATACTTATGATTATAACTTGAAGCTTACTATTAATGTTGTATTCATGAAATTAATATAACATATGGAATACAAAACATCTCTTATTATTAATTCATATTGTATAATTAGTATTATTAAATATTATAACTATTATATATAATATATTAAATATTAAATTCTAAATGTAAAATACTCATAATGATTTATATTAATTTTAAGTTAAATGAATTATTTAATCTAATAGTTTACTAAAAAAATTATTTAATATTCATAGGTCACAAATACTCATAATTATATTTTTAATTTTAAAAATATTAAATAGTTCTTATGATTTTTAATATAAATTAATCAATATAATGTTTTGTAAGTATACTGTAACGTCCTAATTTCTTTATTCAAGAATAATGCCCGTTGGAGAGACACTATTCTCAAATTTCTGAAATTGTTTCGCGCCATTATCGATACTTTACAAACACATACATCAAATACTTACGTAACTCCAACGATTACATAAGTCCAAACAACAACTAACAACAAAACACCACGCCACTTCGTGTCTTAGTAGTTCAATCAATCCTACTTACACAATTTCTAATTTAATGCATCATTACATAAATCAATTATATCTAAATCCTCCATAGAACTATTTGGCAGCCGGCGCCGTGGGATGGAGGGATCCACCTTAGGGACTTCAATCTTCGTCCAATGTCAAACTATCCAACCTGCATAACTAAAATGTATCACGCAACGTGGAGTGAGACTAGTGTCTCAGTGAGCATAACTATGCAAGCAAACAGTGTGTGGGAAGCAAACATATGAAATACAACATACAACACAAACGTCACGTCATACACACACACACATCACTATTCTAGTCACAATACATCTTACTATCACATCTCAACTCATTTGAAATATCAGATAAATGCAACTAAAGCTGTACATGATATGCATGATCTGCATTACCAGGCAGACAGAGTCTTTTCACTGATTCTAGGGCTAGACCTAAGCTCAGACTATAAGGAACGTCTTCCTTGGGGACATATCCCACCAATTACTCTGGGGATCATAGTCCAAGTTTTAAACAATTAATCTGTTGGTCCTAAAAGGCGTCACTGTGGTTAATACTCAAATCCCGACTACGACCGCTACCTCTTGGTCCATGCCCGGATTGGAGTATTACCCACTTGAGCTTTTCCACCCCCTAAGGTGAATTATTCTCCGAAAAGAACCTTCCGTGACATGACCCAAAGACCTATTGGGACTCAACCTTGGATCCACATGAACTTAATATTGATTACTTGAGTGGTTTTCTTGACGAGGAGCATGAGTATAAATCATAATCTATAAAAACAACAGTAACAGGAAATATGAGAACCCTAACATACATTACCCAAATTCATATTTTTCAATATTAACATCAAATCAACATCCAAGCACGAAATATCGACAATCATTCAAGGACATACATAACTAAAGAAGGGGAAAGGAAGGATTAGGGTTCATTCAGAAGATTCAAGCAAGAATAGAGTGGGTGTGTGAGCTACACTCACCTCAAGGGAGCTTGAAGGGATGAGAAGAGAGGTTGGGGAATGCTAGGGTTGGAGATCCTTGGCGTCTCCTCCTTCTTCTTGGCTCCAAGAGTTCTTTTTCTCTTTAGAAATCTCTCTCTCTCTAAGAATGTAAAAAGGAACGAGGAAGAATGAAGAATCTCGTGCCCTAATCCACGTTTATGTATGTCTAATACAAACTTTGCTTTAATATAAAATGTTTGAAATGTATTAAAGTAAATATATTAATATATTTAAATATTTCAAATGACATATATTTTGTCATTCTAAATTTTAAAAAATATATTAATTCATTTAATATTTTAATTTATTAACTACATAAACGAAAAAATTGCAAAAAAGAATCGATAATATAAAGGTATAAATTATTAGCAAATGAAAAAATGTGTAAAAATACTCAAAGGAATAATAAAAAGAGATAAAACCCCACTCAAATTGATATAGTTACTATAATGATAAATATGAAAAGCCCTTAACATTAAGGGATGCAAAATTCTATGGAAGTGATATAATTATCTCAACAATAAAAGTTGAAAAGGTGTCTTTGGAAAAACAATTAGCATTATTGAAAAATTAAGGACATCAATGTGATTCATGTCAATATTTATTTAATAAAAGATAAAAAAATTCTAAAATAAAATATTTTAAGCAAAATGACATTTTTACCCTTAATTTATGAGGGAAAAATTATTTCTAGGACAACCTCAAGACTACCTTACTTTTATATATATAAAGATAAAGATATATATATATATATAAATATAATATAGAGGACGTATCATGTGAGAATAATATGTTATTGTGAGAAATGAGAACAAATAATGATAACCGTTAGATTAAAATGCACCGCTCAGATTACAATTTTAATTATAAGTTCACGTGAACCCTACCTTTGTTACCATTATTTTGACTTCTGTGTGATTTTATCTTTTGTTTTTCCCAAGCAATCATCCACTGCATTGTACCTTATTCTTATTTTGAGAGGTTTAAACGTTTAAGGCTACAAGACAAAGACCCTTGCCTAAGGAGAGGGTGGAACGTCGACGGCAAAGGACGAAAACAATTTCGATATTTGAAGTTATATATATTCGAATTCTTATTCTCATCAACATTTTGACTTGCACTTGAACAGTATTCTATGTTCATATATTTGGATTCTTATGTCCTTACTATTTCTATTCCCATTAAGTGTCTTATGATTCAATAGGCTTTCAACGCCCTTGCTGTACGTCGTGGATCGACTTGGCGCCCAAGCCTCGGCATTGAAGCCTGCATACGACAAGCGACAACAAAAGAGAAGAGACGAGGCATTCGACAGTGGTAGCTATCGAAACAAAGTGACGAGGGGCAATGGCTGCAACTACAACAAATAAAGCAATAGGAATAAAGAATGAAAGAAGGAGAAGGAGGGTGTAGTCCTCACGTGATTTTCTTTTTCCTTAATTTTGATCTAGGCTGTTCATTTTAATCCAACAATTATTATTATTTGTTCTCATTTCTCACAATAATAAAGTGTTCTCACATTATACATCCATATATATATATATATATATATGAAAAATAGACTTGAGCTCTTGTATTAATTACATACATCAAAAATGTAAATTTAATTTTATATTTTCAGTATCACTATTTTTATTAATATAAAATTAAATCATGATTGTTTAATTTCTCATTTATGTGATGTGTTATCCTTTACTATTTCGTTGTTTTCAGTTTTTATGCATGAAAGTTGTTATAAACTAGTCATTTACATGTGCCATGGACATGATATTTTATCGTATTAGATATACAATAATAATTTAACAAAAAAAATATATAATAGTTTTTTAATAAATAGAATTCATAATATATGAAAGTTAAAAATTACATATTAACGTGAATGATTATTTTTCTCTATTCATTTTTTATTTTTTTCTCTGTCTCAATTTTTCATTTGCACAATATATGCTAACAAACTCAAGCTACTTCCCTTTCTCCTTTATTTCACCCCAACATGTAAATTTTTTTTATATTGTCTGTGTATATCGGTTAAATCCTATTTTAAATTAGATTTATAAAAGAAGCTAAAAACTATAGCAACTTTTAAAATTATTTTAATTTATTGATTACATAATATTTTCCAAAAAAATATTATCTAGACATTCTAAAAGTTTCAAAAGTACATTTTTAAGAAAAGAACTATTATTCTTTTTTGTAGTTTGTCAAAGAATTTTTTATATATTGCATTTTTAATGGGATAACTAACTTTTTTTAAAGGTTGATAACTATTTATCCTATAATTGCTCCCTCTAACCTATTTATCTAACTAAAAATATGTTTCACCACCATTTTCAATCATACTCTCTACTGACTCTTTTTCTATAGAAGTCATATTTTAATTTTTTGTACATATCCATGAAATTGACCAATTTTTTAAACTTTCCCTCTCATACCCCTTTCATACCGAACGAATTTTTCTCCAAAGAGATTCCCTTATGATTAATATTCCCTATTCTCATAGTGTTAAATTAAATGATTACATCTTTTATTCCTAACACACTCTTATATCTTATAGTCTTTTATATTTTTTATTTATTTGATTTGATTTGTTATCTAATCTATAATAAAAAATTCATACAATATAATATATAATTTGTTATCTCTAATGCTTATGGAATGACCCATTAGTGAGATTTTTACTATTGCTTATGGAATGCCTCTAGTACATACATGATGTAAAAAAAACATGAATGACCTTTTAGAGTATTCTTTCTAGTGCTCCAAGAATGGCTCCTGTATAGGATAAAACTTTAAGATTTTTAGAATTGTTTTCAGACGTAACGTTCATTATTTTACTTTAAGGTTTAAATTTAAATAGATCGAACTATAATATTTTTTTCTAAACACCAATAATTTTTTTGTCAACTTATATATGCTCGCATTTGGCAATACAATACAATTGAATAGAACTAAAATTTTATGGGTTATAGGCATTGCTCAGTTCATCAACCACTTAAAAACTTTGCTAGCTAGTTTTACCCATAACCAAATCAAATTTTAATTTTTCCTATCAAGTGAAATTTTGCAAAACAATTAAGTTGTTGCAACATATACAAAGATAAGTCACCAATTAAAGAAATTCTAGAACATTTTCAATCTTTCATTTATCATTGTCAACAATAAAATAAAAAAAAAACTCAAAAACCAAATGAAGATGGTCATAATCAATCACAATTTTTTTTGGGACTTTGACATTTACAAAGCATGAAAACTAAAAAACGTTGTTCTTGATCTTAGATCACAAAGACCCATTAAAACAAAATAGGAAACCCACAAAAGAACACTAATTAAATAGTTATTATAATTACTATTAATGTAATTATAAAATATTTTTTAATATTATTTTTAATTTCATAGTATATCTTTATTTATCCTATAAACTTTTTTTAATATATTGAAACTATTAAAATGACCTTTAATACTGATATTTGATATTTTGATATAATAATTTACTATAATTATTATCACAAAAGTTATACATTTTTTAAGTGTTTGAGTATGTTTCAAATTTCGTATTACATATTTAATTTTTTGAAATGATTTTCTAAATTATTTTAATATGTTATAATTTTTTTATTATATTTTTATTTATATTATAATTTTTTTTTTATTCTTGATTGTTAAAATTGGCTTTAATATTGAATATTGATGTTTGATATAATAAAGGTAACTATAACTAAATAATTAATACATTTTTTGTTATTATAATTATTAAATAATTTTTATGTGTTTGAGCATGTTTCAAATTTCATATTGTATTTTTATTTTTTTAAATAAAGTTTTATCTTTTTAAAATTATTTTATGATGTTTTAAATTTCGTATTATTTTTTATTTATGTTATAAACATTTCCTTTTGAATATTGAAATTGTTAAAATAGGTTTTAAATAATATTTATTTATTTATATAAAATAACCATAGCTAAATAATTACTATAATTACTACCAATATAATTATTAATTAGTTTTTAAGTGTTTGAGAATGTTTTAAATTTCTTATTATTGTTTATTTGTTTAAAATTATTAGATATGCTTTAAATTATCATTATTTATATTTTTTATTATTATAATTTTTTATTTTTATAGTGATATTTACTTTAATATAATTACTATAGTTAATTAATGGTGATGCATAATATTAATAATTTAAAATGTCAAAGATACTTTCTATTTTTAGAAGGTTTGCTTAAATGAATTTACTATTGTGCCCTCACTTTAAATCTCATTGGCCACTTTCACTACTTTACTTTTATATATATAAAGATAAAGATAAAGATATAATTTAATATCAATTATACATTGTTTATGTAAAATAATTTTACACAGTCATTCAATGTGTTAATATATATATATATCATTTAATGAAATTAATGATATATAAGATGTCATATTTATTAATTGACGTGACAAAATATCACTGGATGATAGTGTAAATTTTTTTTACATTGACCAATATACTAATTAAACTATATTATAAATATAAAACATTTTGATCATTACCATTAATTTCTTAAATAATGGAAGATGAAAGACAAATACTTATTTTTAAATTAATATGAAAGTCACTAGACAAATATATTCATTATCAAGGGAAGCAAAACAAATTCAATGATCATATATTTTATCGTGTGTGTATATTTATTGTCCATTATATGTTACATTTCATTTATTTAATTCTAATTTTATTTTATTTATTGCTACTTTGAATATTAACCATCCATTATATGTTACATGATATTTATTTATTTTTAAATATAACTATATTAGTATGTTTTTCTAGATAAACTATACTCAACCTCAATTCTTTAAGATTTGAGTGGTTCTTTATACCACTCCGTTATTGGTCTTAAATATAAATAAAATATAAATCCTATTTACCTTTTTATCTCTCATATTCAATATTAGTATGTTACATTTCTACGGTAAAAATTTTGTGAAGGAAATGAATCATAATGAAATGATAATCACCGTATTTTTAAATTACAAGTAACTTAACCAAAAGCTTTGAAAATTTTTATTATTTAGAATGGAAAACAAATCCTATCTTTCCATTTTCAATATTATTATGTTACATTTCTATGCTACAAGATGGAGTTTGTTTCATGTTATAGAAACATATTCCCGGGAAAGTGAACTTGGGAATGTTACTTTCCCACATTTGATATAAGTTTTAAAAATCATATTCCCGGGTATTATTGATTCCCAGAAAAATAATTTACCCATATTTTAGTTACATTTTATTCCCATGTTGTGGGGTAGGAATTTTACATTTCCATGAGAATGGAAGTTATTTTTAAAATAACTTCTTATTCTCACTTCATTCTACTATATTTTTTCTATTTTTAATTTTTTTTTAATTTTTGAAATAAATAAATTTTAAAAATATTCCCAAAAATATTAAATATCTACCAAACATGTTTAGAAATTTTACCCGGAAATAACATTCCTAGTAATAGGATTTTTGGGAACATTATTCCAAGAAATATGATCTAAAACCTTGAAACAAACTCCCCCAAAATTTGTGAAGGAAATAGACCACATTGATAACGTCATTTCTCACCGTATTTTTGAATTATATGTATTTTAAAAAATAACTTAACCAAAAGGTTTAAAAATTTTTATTATTTAGAATGGTGAGAAATATGCAAAATACACTAAAAATATAGTCTGTATAATAGAGTGTTTGATAGACTTTCTCAAACATTAAAAAAAATGAAATTTAATTATTTTCATAAATTAATTTAATATTTACTATTAAAAATTATCATTATATATAAAACATAAACAAACCCATGGATCGTGTGGGTATATATATTGCAAAATACTATTTTTTTAACTTGCCTCGTTTCTAGACAGGTTTTATAAAATTTAAAAAATTAAGGGTTAAATATGTTTTTAATCCCTTAAAATATAGCAAAATTTGGTTTTTTAACACATTTCATCTATAATAATTTTTTTAAAAGTTAATCTTATAAAATATAAATAAATTTGTGTAACCCACGGGTATTATTTATAGTGTAATGTAATTTAAACTTCGTAGGGAAATAAAATTTACTCTTATTTTCATTTGTAATCAATGCATATGTTAATGATTTGTAAATTAATAAAGTTTTAATTTTTGTTTAAATATTTGATGATGCACGCGTGATATTTAATTTACAAAAGGATTGGTTCGAGAAATATCATGTCCACAAAGCACAAACTAATGTGACGTGCATGTGACGAAACTAGGGAGTAGTAGAATGGTAGTGGGTATATATATAACTAAGTATATCATAGTATTCATTTGGACTACTATTGTCCAATCATTTTGCTTATGCACGCTAAAGTGTGAGTTAAAAGCTGGCCTAATAGTATAACCGCACTGCTTTCTGCCTACTTGCCTTTGAACCCAAAGAAAGAAAGTAGAGCAGACAAGATGAGTACCATCCTCGGAAAATTGTTGGTCTCAACTTTGTACATCCTCTTCCTGTCCCTTCCTCTCCACACGTCAGCACATGACATTAAAACAGATACACTAAATTTCATCAATGCCCGCAGTGGCCACAAGAACAAAGGTGGTGGAGATGGTAGCTCAAGCAAAGGCTGCAACAACAACAACCAATTGAACAAAATACCATGTAAAAAATCAAACCCCATTCAAGCAGCTGCAGCTCCATCTTTACCTGTCAAAACAGATTCCCTGGTTTTTACTGATCAAAGACTTGAAGTAGTTTACCCAGTGATTCAAAATTTCAAGTCTATCATCACTTCAGATCCCTTAGGTGTTACCAAATCTTGGGTAGGTTCTGATATATGCAGTTATAAAGGATTCTACTGTGATAATCCTCCAGATAACAGCTCTGCTATTGCTCTGGCTTCTGTTGACTTCAATGGTTTCCAACTTGCTGCTTCTACTCTTGATGGCTTTATTGATAAGCTTCCTGATATTGCTCTTTTCCATGCAAATTCCAACAATTTTTCTGGCACAATCTCACCCCAAATTGCCAAGCTACCTTATCTCTATGAGCTTGATGTAAGCAACAATCAATTGTCTGGTCCATTTCCCATGGCTGTTCTAGGCATGGACACATTAACTTTCTTGGATATTAGGTTCAATTTCTTCTCTGGGGCAGTCCCACCTCAGATATTCATCCAGAACCTTGAAGCCCTCTTTATCAATGACAATATCTTCACTCAGGGTTTACCTGATAATTTAGGCAACACTCATATTCTCTTACTCACCTTAGCAAACAACAAATTCAATGGTCCAATACCTAGAAGCCTTCCAAAAGCTTTGTCCACTCTCACTGAGGTTCTGTTACTCAACAACCAGCTAACAGGTTGCTTGCCTTATGAGATTGGGTATCTTCAAGAGGCTACAGTGTTTGATGCTGGAAACAACCAGCTGACAGGTCCTTTACCATTCTCTTTGAGTTGTCTTGAGAAGGTGGAGCTGCTCAATTTGGCTGGTAACTTGCTGTATGGTATGGTGCCAGAAGTGGTGTGTGCAGGGTTGGTGAATTTGGTCAACTTTTCATTATCAGATAACTATTTTACTCATGTGGGACCATTGTGTAGGATCTTAATTCAGAGAGGAGTTCTTGATGTTAGAAACAACTGTATCCCTGATCTTCCATTCCAGAGATCAGTGTTTGAGTGTGCAACTTTCTTTTCACACCCAAGGATGTGTCCCTTCATGTGGGCTCATAGTTTCATCCCTTGTAAGCTTCCTTTTCAAAACACCCCAGTTTCTTCGATTCCTTAGAATAGATGTATCCCTATAATTAATTTATCTTCCCATTTTGCTCCATCTGCCAAGGCATTTGGGTTGCAATTCTTTGTCTTCCTTTTTTCTTTCCTTCTTGTGTAATGTATAATTGTACTGAACTTTGTGATTGTCCAACCACGTTCTAATAATTTCTACATTTCATGCCAATGCGTGCAAATCATAAATTATTTTATCAATTATTTTCCAATTGGGTGTTTGGGGAACGCATCCCATGCTGTGTAGCAGATTAATATGGTATAGTATAAGCTGATTTTTTTTTTCTTCTAACCAAACGTTCTCTAGTAATATATGATTATGGTATACCAAATAGTCGTTGATGGCAGTGAAAATACTAACGCTAGGCTGATTTTTTTTATAGATTGCAAGTTAAGGATTCCAATTCTTGAGTCGTTATTATTGGGAGGATTTTATCTGACCACTACCTGGATATGACAATTAAACTCACGTATGTCTACCAAAAAAATATATACCGTCTACCGAGCATGTGGCGAAATGTTAACAACTGTAATATGGAACCCATTCAAGTTGTCCTAGTTGTGCTTACGATTGAAACAAAGTTATCATATCATATTTCAAACAAAATACTATTACTATTCAACAATTTTAATACGTTAATATTCCAAGGTTATGAAGAAAAGGTTCATGGACAACCTTAAAGGCAGAGAATCTAAAATTGCCAAGAAAAGGGGCTTTTTCAAAGTATATGGTCCCAAAATTTGTGTTATTCAGTGATAAGCACCCGCGGGCGGTGCCAAAGTCACTTTTGTTTTTCTTAGCTACCACACTATCTTTTCTTTCATCCATATAGATGGCCCCTCTTATGAAAGTAGCTCATATGGCAAGTGAAGTGAAGACAAAATTAGTGAAATTACAATATTTCTTGCTAATTGACTTCTAAATAAACTAATGTTACATTTATTGGATATACTGCATGATTTTGTATCCTTGACAATCTTATGATATTGGCACTGATTGATCAGACATTGAGACAGTTTCCTGTTCATTTGACAAAAGTAAAAAGATTAAAAAATGAGGGGAAGGCAAAATTGATTCAACTACTCCCATAATTTGGAAGCGATATATATGGGAAATGGATATGCAAGTATGCAGCCATGCATGACCATGCGTTCCAGCTCAAAAAGAACTTTAGCAATGTATAATTTTATAATTATTTATAATTAACCGCGTGATATATTCATCTATGCAGCCTTGTCACTGGGCACTGTTCTTGGTTTTGTAAGGTTTTAATTAAATGTCAATGGATGCCTGCAGATAACTCAAGTGGGAACCCTTTTAGTTGTGTTTATCTCAATAATTCAATTATATATATGAAATGTCACCATGTTGAAAGTGTGGATGGTGTCTATGTAATGTGTACGACTTAACATTAACTTGAATAAACCTCATTCATTCGCGGGACTCTCTTGGGAGAGGGTGCGTATTTTTTTTGTATCTCCACTTGTATTTGTATGAATTCTTAATAAAGTTCGTCTAGTATCATAATTTATTTCACCTCGACCGACCGTAGTTAAGATGGGAGAGGCATCTTAAAATGATAGTGTTGCATTTTTTGGATTAAAAGAAAAAGACAGGGTTGAAGGATTATTTGTAAGCAATTGATAAATGTAGGTAATATAAAATGGGCATTTTTGAAGGAATATGGACAAGTCGACTAAGTGGGCTTATCGGAAAGCCGCAGTCCATAATTGGTATGTTTGTGGGGTGCTAGTGATTTTGCCGCAGGGCAGTATTATTGTTAGGTGAGAGCAGCCAGGATTTTTTTAAAATAAACGGACTGCTAAAAGAAAAAAAAGGACAATAACACTTTTTGTGATGTTTTTTTTTTTTTGTTTAAATTATTGTTTTTAGTTGAGAAGATTAAGTTTAAACTTGTTTTTTTTTTGTTACATGAGAAAAGAAAACAAGGAAATGAGGGAAAACTAATTCCTCAAATAGAAGACACCAACAACATCCATAATCATCTGATGACCAAGGCCATCTCCAATGGAGCAACTCACATGAGTTGCTACATTGAATAAATTATAATTTTTTACACATTTTCATAATATTTTATATCACTTTTATAATTTTAAGCAACTCAACTTACTTTTTTCTATAATCCAATAACTTAAAAAAAAAAATTTAAATGGGTCTCACAACCTATCCTACTTTATATTATTTTCACACATTCCCATAATAAAAAATAGCATTGAACCCCACAACTCAGAAAAGATTCGGTTGCCGCAGTATTGAACCCAACCTCCAACCATAGGAAATTCTTTGAGAGTTTCTTTTCTCTGACAAATTTTCTATGAGCAACTTCATTGGAGGTGCTCTAAGTCCTGGAATGGAAGAGGTTCATGAAACATCTCCCACCTGGACACTGAAGAAGGCCCGATCCTAGCCAAATAATCTGCACAAATGTTTCATTCACAAAGTGTATGTGTAACTTTCGTCCAAAAAAAAGTGTATGTGTAACCAAGGTTCTAAATCTCAGTCGCGGTAACTGTTGCAGTTGCGTTAAGGTTTTCACAGTTATGTGTATTGCGACCGCTGTAATTCAGATTGTGGTTGTTGCGGTGTGAATTGTCCACAACGCAGCACAAAATTATATTAAAATTTGTTGTAATATTATATAATTTATAATAACTTATAATTGATTTTTTTCATTGTTATGAGATATTCCAAGTAAAAAAAAATAATTAAAATATTAAAATATGAATGAATTGGTAAATTAATTTTAAAGTAATTAGAATTAATTTAAAATAATTTAAGTCATAGTACACATCTAATTATGCATTAGTATTTACTATTTACTCTAATAATTTGCAGGTTGTTTAAGTCATATCACATAACATTCTAATTTTATTCTTTAATTTAATTTTAATGCTTAAGTTAAATTAAAATTTAAATCAATCCCCCACCCAACACTTCAGTTATTATCACCATCCAATTCGCACTATCCTCTCCAATAATTTCTCACTCAATTAATTCCTGTCTCAATCAATTAATTCCCATAATCCCATCTAATTAATTAATGCACTCCCTTTCACGATACAATCTTTCCAATTTCTCAATTCAAATTTTAATTTCCATTTCCCAACCAACCAATTCGCACTATCCTCTCCAATAATTTCTCACTCAATTAATTCCTGTCTCAATCAATTAATTCCCATAATCCCATCTAATTAATTAATGCACTCCATTTCACGATACAATCTTTCCAATTTCTCAATTCAAATTTTAATTTCCATTTCCCAACCAACTATTACAGCTGAGCAGACTCCCTTTCTCTTTAACTCACTGACTAACTCAACAAAATGTTCTTCTCCCTTCAGTCTCATTTATCCGTTTCTCTCACCTTCCTATGTTATTATATTCCTTGTAAAAACTTTTACTCTGATATTCCCTGTACAAATCAACTTTCATATCCAGTGTTAGATCACTGCTATCTTCTTGTACGCAATCGTGAACGAAGAACTGTTGAGTCTCAAATATTATTAAAAGGTTAATAATGTTTTAAGTCTCATAACCCTAAGTTTTAATGAATAACACATTTGATTAACATCTTTATGAGAAAGAATAGTTTCTGCTAAAGGTAATTTTCTATGTTTCAGAAGGTATCTGTTAAAGCAATTCCCTGATATGGTTCAACCCTCTGAAATGGTGAAACCTACTGAAGTAAAGGAACTTACTGAGAGATCACAACCTGCTGAAGCCAGAGAACCTCCTGAAGTTGTGAGACGTCGTACTGAAGCATGTACTTCTTGAAAAAGAACTTCTCTGCTTATTCTCCTTAAAGACTCAAGTCAATCGTAGCTGTCACAGCTGCTTGTGCTTCTCATTCTTCTTGAAAGTCAGAACACTTGCTTTTTGGCATATTTCAAATTTCTCTCACCAAAAAGGCAATGTCTGCTGTAAAGTACAATCTGCTCAGAAAAAAAAGTGAAGCCTATGTTACTGACTCTACTACCTGCTACTGCAGAAGTTCCAGGCTATGTGTCACAACGGGAGCATTTGCATTAAATGCTATCTCACAACGGGAAATCAAATGGAGCGCAACGGACTGAAGTTTCTCACTCTATAAATTCAAGTCTCCATGCAGAAACAAAGAGAGAGCACAACAGACAAAAGGAACTTGCTGAAACGCTGCTAAAATTCTTATTTATCTGTTTCATTGTTTTCATTTGTACAACAATTTCATATCTTGAGTTTTACTCAGTTATTTGTACATCTTACCCAGTTTAAGCTCTTTCATTCAAACAGTTTTTACTGGTTTAGCCTGAAGAGGTTGTGTTCAAACAATACTTGGGGTTTTAGCCTGGAGAGGCTGTATGTTCAAATAATACTTGGGTGATTAGAGCCTGAAGAGGCTAGGTGTGCAAATAATACTTGTATCTGATCAGATAGTGGAAAATCCAGTGGTGTGTTTGCCCTGGGACTGGACGTAGCTCATTGTGTTAGTGGGTGAACCAGGATAAAATGTTTGGCTAAGTTTTCTCAACCCTTATCTCTTTACTTTCTGTTTTAACTAACAAAGGAGGGTTCTGAAAAGTGATTTTATAAATCCACGCAGCAAAACAATCTTGCTTATCACATAAAATATTTCAAAAGCATTTTACTCAACCTGTTGAGTCATATCAGCAAGTTGCTAAAAACTCCAGTTTTGGAAGGTTGTTCAAATCTCTTCATAAACTCTCTGCTTGTTCAAAAGGTTTTCATAAAATCTGTAAAGAATTATAAAACACTATTCAACCCCCCTTCTAGTGTTTCCTGTGGTTCTAACAGTTGGTATCAGAGCTCAACCTCGGGTTGAGCATCTAACAAGTGCTGAGGGAGAAGATCCAGATGGAAACCTCTACAAGCAACTCTCACTACATTGCTGAAGGTGCCTCAGTCTCCAGGCCCCCTGCTTTCAATGGCTCTGACTATCATTACTGGAGAGATCGTATGAAGCTCTTTATAGAAAGCAGCAACATAGATCTTTGGGATGTAGTCACAGATGGTGATTATGTTCCAACCAACAATGGTGTGTCCATTCCCAGGACAGAATGGATTGGTGATCAGAAGGCTCGTGTACAACTCAATGCCAAGGCAAAACTCTATTTGGTGTGCTCTTTGAGCAAATCAGAATATGAGAAGGTGCATGACTGCTCTTCTGCCAAAGAAATCTGGGATACATTGGCAGCTGCTCATGAGGGTACTGACAATGTAAAGCAATCCAAAATCATCATGTTGGTGCATCAGTATGAGATGTTCAAAATGCATGAATCTGAATCCATTGATCAGATGTTTGGAAGATTTCAAACCATCACAAATGGACTCAAATCTTTGGGAAAGACCTATGATTCAGGTGATAACAATCGCAAAATCCTTAGAAGTCTACCAAAGATTTGGAGGCCCAAAGTGACTGCCATTCAAGAGACAAAAGACCTCAACTTTCTAAGAATGGAGGAACTTTTGGGATCCCTCAAAGTCCATGAGTTGGAACTTGGAGAAGATGCCCCCAAAAATAAGTCACTTGCCCTGAATGCCAAATCCAAACTGCCTAGATTTGGTGCACAGAAGACCTTGAAAGTGGAGGAGTCCTCAGAAGATTCTGAAGACTCAGAAAGTTTCTCTGATGATGAAGATGACCTTGCTCTTCTGAGCAGGAGGATAAAGAGGATGCTTCAGAAGAAAGCAAAGTTCAGAAAACAATCTTCATCTGACAGCAAGATGGGTAAGTCAGGTAAAGAGATTTTTACTTCTAACAAAATAATCTGCTATGAGTGCAGATAGCCTGGCCACATGAAGGCTGATTGCCCAAAGTTGAAAAAGCTCTCTTCCAAGAAGAAGAAATTTCCAAGGAAGAAGAAAAGCTTCATGGCCACATGGAGGATTTAGATGACTCAACTTCTGAAGAAGATGATGAAGCTGCTGAAGAAGCCAACCTTTGTTTGATGACTAGCCTTCCTTCATCAGATAGCCCAGAGTCAGAGGTAATACCTCAAACCTCTATTTCTCTAGCTTCAATTTGTTTGATGTAATAGTTTTCATAATGTAGACCCTCACCTCTTCCAACATTGTGATAATTGGCTTAGTCCTTGCAACAACAATCTTTGAATTGAACACTTCACAATTGTTGTTGCATATGTTATCAACCTTTGGCTATTCACTAAAGTGAGACTTAGTCCACGCCTCCTTTGGCCACTTATTCAAATATTCCCAAGCTTTCTCATTAATCCACCTCACAGCCTGCATTTTTGCATTGAACAGACTTAAAGTTGTGGACCTTGCACACTCCCAAAGCAGATTCCTCAATGCCTTGTCTCTCCATCGTTTGTTAAAATTTTGCCAAAGGTGCCACACACAGAACCTGTGTTGGGCTCCTGGAATGACCTCCTGCAAGGCTGGAATCAGTCCCTACAAAATAAAAAAGCATGCATTTTAGTCCTCTACAATTCACAAATTATGCAGATTAGTCCCTATAATGTATTCAGAATAATGCATTTTAGTACTCAACTTATTAAATTATAAAGCAGTTTAGTCCATATGGTACCTTTTGCATATAAGAGATGAAGTGCCATTTATGCTTCCTAAAGCCCCCCAAATCTTCATGTAACAGTTGCATAAACCACATCCAATTATCCTTGTTTTCACTGTCAACTACAACATATGCAATAGGCCATATATGATTATTTGCATCTTGACCCACTGCTGAAAGCAACTAACCTCCATAATATCCTTTCAAAAAGGCACCATCAAGTCCTATTAGGGGTCTGCATCTAGCCTTGAACCCAGCTTTACACCCTTCAAGACAAATATAAACTCTATGAAAAATAGGAGGTCCTTCTGGTTGTGGAATGGTATCCATCTTTACTGTTGAGCTAGGATTAGCCCTCAATAACTCACCACAGTAATCCTACATCTTTCCAAACTGTGCTTTCTCACTCCCTTCAATGATTTCTCTTACCCTCACTGCAGCTCTCCATATTTTTGTATCTTCAAGATGTAGCTTCCCAATAACCCAAGGCTGTTGAGCTTGTGAGTTTCTAAATACCCTACAATAACCATGCTCAGCTTTGAAGCTCTTTATCTGAAAACAATTCTATGCATTGCTATATGCACAGTAAATCTCCCAGTCACACTCACTGACCTTGCACTTTGCTCTTGCCCTTGTCTTGTCATTCTTAACCCATTTGAACTCTCTTCCAAGGTTGATGTTAAAGTCCTTCACCCTTAGATCTTCTTCCACCCTCTCCTCCAACAACAACACCCTCCTCACCAGAATTTATCCCTGCAGTAGCAGCATCAGCAGTATGGTCAACATGGACTATTTTTCCTTCACCCTCATATCTTCTTCCACCCTCTCCTCCAACAGCTACACCCTCATCACCAGCACATCCACCTCCCTGATCACCTTCAACATTTACATCATTGATCACTTCCTTCAAAATATCATAAATGTCCACCACTTCAGGCTCTTCAATTAGATTCTCATAGTATATATGAAGCTCCCTCCCATACTTTTTAGCTACTTGCACAGCCTCCAGAAAGTCAGCATCTTCCTTCAATTTCCTCAAACCATCCCTAAACCTTTTAGATGGATCTAGCCACCACACATTTGTTAGCATTTTTTTATCCTAGATCCTTACCAAAGTTTCTAAAACTGAAGACATCCAACATGTCTTCATCACACTCAGGCCAAATATCCACCTTACCCCACTTATATCTCACTCTACCCCCAGTCCCTTCCTCATCAAAGTTCCCTCCATGGTGAATGTGGATATCAATTCTCTGCAAAACATATTAATTTATTATTAATATTAATAATTAATTAAATATTATAATTAATAATTAAATTAATTACAACTCAGATTCAATTAAATAAAGACAACTTTTACACAACTTTTAAAGAAAGACACTCACAGTTTCACATGGGACCAACTATTCTATACTGACAATGAGGTAAGGGACCATTGCCACCCTCTCCTATTACTCACCTCACAATACAATGACTATTAAACACAAACGTCAAGATTCGCATGATAATGCCCCACCAACAACACAAACCTGGTTGTCCCCACATAACCATAAATGGCAGATACAACAAGCAAACACAGAAATTGACTCTAAAACATTACAAGGGACAACCCCATACAAGTCGTAAAGCGAGTAAAAGCAAGCAGAATGAAACCCTAAAACCTAGTACAAACCCTAACAGAGAAATAGATGGAATCGTTTCACATTACCTGGGTATCCATTGCAGCAGTAGCCTCAAACCCTACAAACAAGATTTCGCCTTCAACAAGAACAAAAATTGCAGAGGAAAATATGGAGACGAAGAGACACAGAGAAGCGCGGGAGAAAGAGATAGAAATTGTGAGAGGGAGAAACTGACTCCCTGTTGGCATCCACCTCACACATTTAACGTCCCACGTCATCAATTTTTAACAGACGTTTAGTCTTTGGACCAAAGTGCAAGACGTTGAGCAAAGTAAGGGACTATTGCGAGCATTTATGAAAGATAGGGACCAAAGGGCATGATCCCCCTAAAGTCAGGGACTAAGTGCCCGTTTGGTTTAAATTTTCAAACATCCAGAATCAATTCTGCATAATTGATTTTAAATCGAGTAAACTGTCACTTTCGTTCCTGACTTTGTACGCGTCTTTCACTTTGGTCCCTGAGATTTTGAAAACCTTCCCGTAATCCCTGACTTTGACGCCCGTCTTTCACTTAGGTTCGAAACCCAAACATCCGTTAAAGTAGGGACCAAAGTGAAAGATTTTTGACAACTTCCCCAAATTTGTAGGGACCAAAGTGAAAGATTTTTGACAACTTCCCCAAATTTGGCCTTGCACAGAGTATACCAGTGGGTGCTTACCAGAGCCAGCAGATTCACCTCCACCACGTTTTCCAGTTCCTCAGATCACTTTCAATTCCCTTGTTTTTGCCAGAGCAGATTCTACATTTGCTGCAGAATCGTAAAAATATCAAAAAGTTAGCAAAGAAAGCATTAATGACATCAAGTATATTACAACTATTACTGAAGCTGCTTTGATTTGCTTAATTACCTGTTCCATACACTTGATAATAATAATGTCTTTGGAATATATATTTAACTCTCGTTGGATGATCTAAATGACTTGCACGCCCCCTAAATAACTCTTGCTTAAGGAAGAATTATTCACGTTGAATAAGACTTGGTATTAAATCAAAATAAATCAGTTTGAATCATGGCTTTGCTTTGCATTTGGATTTACAAAAAAAAAATACATGCAAGTTTTTTTTTATTTGATTGTACAGATAAAAAAGATATTTCAAGTTAGTCTCTTGAAATTGAATAAAGCAACTGGTTCAGTATTTTACAAACAGGAGTTTAGCAACTAATGGCAAGTTGCTCTGTATCTTTGATCTTTTACTTGAGAAGAGGATAAAAAACAAAGACAAAAGCTTTAGTTCACATTTTTGCAATATGTAACAGATTTATGACTTGTTTAACACATTTTTGAGTTAGTTTAGCACATGTAACTCTTATACCTCCTTTAATTCATTTATTTAAAGATGAATCTGCTGGCTCTGGTATAAGCACCCACCGGTATACGCTGTGCAAGGCCAAATTTGGGGAAGTTGTCAAAAATCTTTCACTTTGGTCCCTACGAATTTGGGAAAGTTGTAAAAAATCTTTCACTTCGGTCCCTACTTTAACAGACTTTTGGGTTTTGGACCTAAGTGAAAGACGGACGTCAAAGTCAAGGATTACGGGAGGGTTTTCAAAATCTCAGGGACCAAAGTGAAAGACGCGTACAAAGTCGGGGACGAAAGTAACAGTTTACTCATTTTAAATCACTTCCGTCCAACGTACTTCGTAAAGTGTGCATCATCTATCTCAACCATTCATTTCTAGAATCAATTCTACTCAACTATAAACCAAACGGACCCTAAAGTGCCAGTTTACTCTTTAAATGTAAATTATGACAATAACAAGAAAATTGCATATTTATACTTTAGAATTTATTTATAACTATTTTCAATATATTTTTCAAGAGTTAATGATAAACTATCCGTCTGTTAATTTTTATGTTTTTTTAAATGAATTGAAGATATTTAATTTAATTTTTAAAGATTATTTAAAACATAATATTTTCTGTAAAATATTTATCAATAAATTATTTTATAAAAATAAGGACGTTACAAATTTTATTACATAGATTCTACCCAAGCGTAAAGTGAGTAAGACGCTCACTTTAATTCAGGCCCTTTTTTTTATGCTAATAATATTTTTAATACATATGAAAAAAAGTTAGTAATTCCTTAATAAACACTATAAAGTTATTAAGTACTAGTAGTTATACCTGACGTCAAAAAAAAAAAAGTTATACCCCGTGCATAATGTGTTAATATTAACTTTTTTTTTATTTTAAAATTATAATTTGTGTTAATAATAAATTATTATAAGTATGAAATATTATTTAAGAAGAAAACATTTTTTATACATAATTAAATAATTAAAAGAAGTGCAATGGAAAGTTTCACTTATAGCATGTTTGGAAAATTAAATACATAATAATTTGGAAAATTGACAATATATATAATATATATACTAAATATGATTTCAAATTTTAATTAAATTAAACACTAAATGAGATTTCTTGAAGTTCCAAAAATAATAATTAATTGAAGATTTAAAAATAGATCTATAAAATTTGTTGCTAAAATAGAAAATCACATTAAACACATTAACAATATTAATTATTTAATCACAAATAGGTTTTTCTTCAATATTTTGGATAAATACTTCTAAAATTAGTATGGTATTTCTGTTAATATAAATTTCACTTTCTCTAATAATTTTTCAATAGTTGATATTTATTTATTTTTATAATAAACTATATTACAATATACTTTTTTTTTATCAAACTTACATATATTGATTAATATAATTTAAATATTTTAATTAAATTATAAACTTCTACGTAAACCCCAAAGAAAATGTTAATATTATTTTATATAAATATTTAGTTGCATTTGACTTCTCTAAAAATGTGTTTAAAATATTAAGGCTGGGGAGACAAAAAATTATTATATAAAAAAAGATACACAAAATTATAGAAAATAAAGTATAAAGTTGTGTTAAAATTTAGAAAGAGAGAAAAGTTATAACCTTATTTAATTATAATTATTATTTAAATAAAATATTTAAGCTAGCAAAATAAAAAAAGACATAAAAAGGAAATAATCAATTAAAAATTATATTAAGACTAATTGCGTTATAATAATTAATTTGTAGTATTTAAAAGCTAATAATTAAAAGAAAAATAATAAAATATCCATTATTATTAAAACAAATAGCAATTATTATAATTATTGATATAAGATATTTAACAAGATGTATTAAAAATATATAAAATAAATTATTTCCATAAAATAATGTAATTACCCATTATTTTTTGTTATATGTAATTACCCATTATTGTAAAATAAGATCAGATAATAAGGAACCATGTTTATTTTTAGAAGTATAAAGTATAAAAAATGGGGGAAAAAAGAAACAAAATAAAGTAGGATATTGTGAAGTAGTAGAGATAAAAATAATAAGTAGAAATAGAATGAGTTGAAACTCCCAAATGTGTATATGAAAAGACAAAAATTAATGGAAGGGAAAGACTTAATCATCTCAATGGTGGAAGCCAAAGAGAATCAAACAGTTTTTCATTATAAAAGTAAATGACCATTACATAATTAATGGGAAGGTATTTACTAAACATGGAAAAAGTATCAAATAAATTGTTTGAAAGGAAAATGACATTGTTACCCCTAATTTGAGTGGGAAGATATACCCCTAGGGCAACCACATACTACTATTCTTTTATATGTATAAAAATAAAGATTAAGGTGCTGTTTGAAAGAGCTTATTTGAGCTTATCTTATGACATAAGCACTTATGTAACTGTTTGGATACACTTATGAAAAGAGCTTATGACATGTTCATAAGTTGTTTTCAGCTTATTTCAATAAGCTCCTGAGAATAGCTTATAGAATAGCTTATGGAGAATTTAAGTACACTACATTCTCTTCGATTTTCATTAATTTTTTTAAGAGCTTATTCATTAAGTGCTTATTAAGTAAGAGCTTATGTTATAAGCACTTAAATAAGTTGTATTTTCAAACAGGGCCTAACTATTAAGGGTAACTGAATATTTTTTTTTCTCTAAAAGGTGCATGTCCTATTTTGAATTTTTTCTCTTTTTATTAATATTAATTACAACAATATTTACTTATTAACATTACCTTTTGAGTTTAATATATATACACTGTAAATGTAAAGAAGTTTTACACAGACATCCAATGATGTGCTGCCGTATCATTTATTGAATTTAATAACATGTGAGGTGTCATATTCATTAAATGATGTGACAACACGTCATTGGATGTCTATGTAAAACTTTCAGAGTGTATATCAATCAAATCCTTATATTTTTCACTCTTTCTACACTTTATATATCTGGCTCTCCCTTCGTTACATCATTCTTTTTTATTCTTTTGTCTTTTCTTTCAAATTTTCAAAAAAAAAAAAAAAAAAGGATATGAATAGCAAAAGGGATGGTAAAAGCGTCTCCCTTGTAATTTGTAAATGGGTCAACTAGTGGGCTCAACCCAATGGTCTTAAGCCCAGCCCCAACCCAATCTCCTGAAACATGACATCATATTATTGTTGGTGTGGCGAGAAATGGAGAGAGCAGCAGAATGTGCTAGAATTTATATTATTACCTTTATGGTCCAATCGTCATTTATTCCTTTCTTTTCTTTCTTAATTTCTTTTCTTATTCAGATTCATCGTGGTAAATAAACTGGAAAGTCTCAATTCTCAAAGCCCAACCCTTTGATTTAAGATATTATAAATAAATTATTATTACCTGGAAGAAATCAAAGTGATAGAGATCATTAGAAGAATGGACGCCGAGATGATGGAGAAGGAGGCATCGCAGGTGATGGTGGCGTCTAGCTCCGGCCACAACGACGTCGTTCGTAATTTGCTCACATTGGCCCGGCAGCTCATCAATCAAGGCAAACCTTCCCAGGCCCTCCAAGCGGTAATCTTTTATTATTATCAAATTTCTTCAACTCTTTCTCCTCTTTTCAATTGCTAATTTGCACAATTTTTTATCTTTGAAATTTCCCTCCTTTATTTAAAAAGAAAAGGAAGAAATCTTTTTGCAATACAAGTTGTTTATTGGTTATTCATTTGTTTCGTGGTTAATGGTTGAAATGGTTTTTGGATGTATCTGAGGCTCATTCGTTGGTGTTTTGTGGCATAGCTTCAAGGTTAGAAAATAAGATTCGTATTTAAATCGTTATGGTAAACCACCCGATAGTCTGATTCGGATTCACATTAGCAAATAGCAATTGGCAGTTCAGTGCCAGTTTGGTACAAGTTTTAGCTTATTTGAAATTTGATACTGGGATGTCTCGCTTGTCTTGTGTGCCAAATTCCCTTGAAAGCTTCCCTTTAGGGTGAAACAATTACTGGCAACTTTGATTAACTAATCAGTAATCTGTTAAGTTTGTTTTTGGATTAGCTTAGTAGCACATTAATGGTGTGTTTGCTTTGTCGTTTTGTGGCTTCCCAAGGCGAAAGTAACACTTGTTGGTTCTAAATGGATGTGCTTTTGGGATAGCACAACGGTTTCCGAACACTGCATGTTAGTTTTTCTGTTTGAAACCATTGGAAACGTACCTTTTTTTTTAAAATGAGGGAATAGTTGCTTTGTAAAAATGTGCATTGGAATATGTTATTCTCTGTTTGAGCTGTTGCAATTTTAAACAAACTTATTATAAGGGTGTGTTTGGATTAGCTTATTTTGATGTCAAAACAGTTAATGCTCTTGTAGAAGAAAAAAGATTTTTTCTTGAGAATCAATCAAAACCAAACATGCACAACCGTTCTTTGGAAGTTTCTAAAATAAAGCGAGGAAAATGGAAGTTTATGAACATTTTAATGTTCACAAATTTACAGGTGTTTGGCGGATTTTAAACATCTAAAACTCCTGTACTTTTTGCCCCTTCCTTCACCCTTTGATTTCTTTTGATTCCTTCCTCTCCTTACCTCTCACAACTTCCAAACATGCCCTAACCAAGATAGCATTACCTAAGTAGTCATTTACATGATCTGTGTGGCACATTATGCATAAACATAAGTTCATACTTTTGTAAAAGAAAAAAAAGGCTTTCCTTGCAATCATCAAAATAGAATTTTTTTATTACATATTTGGAGTGTTCATTCAAAGAATGGCCCTTGGTAGGAGGTTTATGTCATCATACATTCTAAGAGGTCATATTTTCACTGATGAATTATCAAACAAAATGGTCCAATACTCCAGGACCATGAATGGCTTGGTGACATGTGACAGTTTTTTGGTTGGTTCTGATGTCTGTAGAACCTAGATAAATAATTAAGTGATGTGAAATCAGCTACTCAAGCATTTCATAAAGGATATTATCTGTTGTGATGTATGAAACAGAACTTGTTTGTAGAAAGTTCAACACAATACTTTCCAAAGGAGAAAACCTTGGCAGAAAGAATTCTTGGTTTGTTATATGATTTCATTTTTAGGTGATATGTTTTCACTAATAATTACAGAAAGGTTGCTTTGCTTCTTTTTTTTTCTTTTTTTGTTATCGTAGTTTTACAAAGGGAATAGTAAAAATAACATGGCATTTTTATAATTACCAGTGAGAGCGTATATCATCTTAAATTGATCTGCTTGTCTGTTTGGTGGCTAATAATTTACCTACAATTGGAACAGGTGGTCCTAGCAATGAAGAGTAAAGGAGGGGATGAAGCTGTCTTTCAGTCCTTGCATCGTGCTCGCGAGCTGTACAGAAGTAGACTGCAGGAGAATGCTGCGGTTGATCAGCTGGCCTCTTTGTTTGCTGAGTGTGCCATTGCTGAAGCTCAGCCTGTAATGACTGAACCATCTTCTAACAACATTACCAACCCATCATCAATTAACCCAGATGTTCATGGGACTTCCATACTGGCAGAAAGTGGCAGGATGCAAGTAGTTTTGGATGCAGTTTCAGATGGAAGCAGCTTCATCTGTTTGAAGTGTGGAGGCCTTGTTAGTAACCATCGCAAAGAGGAGCACTATGCATACTGGTGTTGTTAATCACAATGTTTTGGGGTATAGGGTTGCACATCTTCTGTGGTGATGCTACGTTTTTCAATGCATCGTCAAGTTGAACTGATGCAACGAGGGAACTTCTGAGTTCTCACTGCCTGATACCCTGGTCTATACTGTCATATTGGAGTGAATTACCAAACTTTGTCTCCTTTGAAGACTTGAATGCTGTAAACCATACCAATACAGAAAAGTCTGAGTAAAGACTTGATGTATGATGTCCATGTTGACTCTAATGTTACTATTGGAGCCAACTGTACCTTATATAAAGTCATGTTTATTTATTTTTTTGTTTTCATTTTTATTTCATAATTACAAAAATTATACTTTAGAGCTTGTTTGATTTGAGAAAAAGTTTTATATTTCTATTTTCAGATTTTACTTTTAATTATAAAAATATCACATTATTTTTTATTTTATTTCTTATTTTCAAATATTCAAATAATTAATAGTAAAAGTAACTTTTTTTTTTTTTATCATTTTTAGTTTTTCTTGTATAAAATTTTGAACATAGGATATAAAGTAAAAATAAAGTGATGTTTTTGTAATTAAAAGTAAAAATAAGAAATATATTGAAATGTTTACTTAAATCAAATAAGGTTTTTTTTTTTCTCTGTTTTTTTTTTCAAGAGTTCACAAAAAAATGGTGAAAATAAACAAATTTTTGTCATCACCATTTTTTCACAATATTTTAAAAACAGAAATAAAAATGGAAACAATGAGTTATTTTTGTAATTATAAAGGAATAACATAAACTTAAAAAAAAACCAATCGTCACCTCCTTTTTTTTAACTGATTTTGTATGTAATGACGATGGATTGTATATCATGTTGAAAATATGATTTAGCCATATATTAGGTTGTCTGTTCTTATTTCTTTCTTTTTGATTGTTGAGTTTCAAGACGTTAGATGTCCTAGAATCCTAGTTTTGATGGATTTAAATACTTAAGTGATTAGATGAAGGGTGCAAAAAGATTTGATATTCTATTTAAGTGTGTAGAAAAATCCTAAAAGAGAACGAATAAACCCTCTGGAGTATTTAATTTTACGTACATTGTCTAAAGACAAAAGAAGATCATCCCAAGGCCTGCGTCTAATGATCAATGACTTAAGCTAAGATGATGTGTTGAGATAGAGGGTGAAAAATATTTAATGACTAAGTTTGCCGAGGAAGATTCCTAGTATATCATGAAGAAGTCAACTTTGATATAGCATGGATACGTAAAATGGAAAATAATAATGAACTTTGACTACACAAATGAGAAGAGTCTTTTACAAAAAGAGCTTTGTAATGCTGCTGCATCTTATATAATTTTTGCAAATCAAGATAAGATCAATGTCTATATGCATTAAATGCAAACCAAAGTTCAAATCAAATGGACTTGATTGTGAGCAACATCTCTCAAGTGAAAATTTATGACTAGAAGAGTTGAAGACTTGAAGAAGTTCCTCTAATCTCTCCAAAGCTCTCATTAATTCTTCAAGCTCTTCTTAATCAATATATCATGTGTACCTCTTGAATAATTAGAGAACCTTCCAATTATCCTCGTGTAATCATTGTATATTAAACTCTCTTTTAAGTGATTTTGATGATAACCTAAACTTCAATTACTTATTTCTTTGCAACCTGCTGTGAGGAGCTTGAGAGGCTTGTTAAAAGAATATTAGTTATTGCAAGAGCTTTAAGAGCCTTGCTAAAAGAATATTTATAAAGGGCAAGAAGTGACTATATAAAAAATACTTGGTGATAGTAAAAATTAGTGGCTTATGTAAACACGGGACATAGCCTTAGTGGTTTGGGTGGACTAGTATAAATTCTTGCTATGATTTTCTTCATTCTTGCTCTCAGTGTTTGTGTGTGTGTGTCGCAGGGCCGACCCAACATGTAGTGAGATCTCAAGCAAACCTTTTATTTTGGGGTCTTTTACATGAGGTGAAAGAAATATGCCTTAAAAGTTAAAATTCAATTAGCAAGGATTGAACCATCAACCCTTGAGGAGGAAAATCAATTTCTAAACCAATGAACTAAGCCTAATTATAATAATATTTTAAATTTTTTGTATAAAGGATATTGCTAACAATTGGGGGCCTAAAGCAAGGGCTTGAGCAACCTTACTCTTGGGTCGACCCTGGTGTGTCGTGTGATCCATTGTGAATTATTTAAAACTTAAAATTGTTTTTAATATTTATGGAAAACAAAGCTAAATGTTAGACCATCATTTAACCCCTACAACAATTATTTTGAACTTGTTCTGGGGTAAGCTCACACCCATATCTCCGACGTCACCATGGCACTCCGACATATATATAGGCGAACTCGACCATGGCACTCCGACATACATACCAGGGAATCTGACGTCATACCCGTCGAGATACGACTTCGATGGCATTCGAAGGCTTCTAATCATGGCATCCTTAAGCTTAGTACAACCGGTGTATGTACACTACCACGCGACTACGACTATTTATCTCGACATTGTTTATTACAACATACCTCGACATCTCAACTATTTAGGGTGCGTGACACCACGTTCAAATCAACGTGTTACCTCGGAGACGTGGAATGACGGTTAATTACCGTAACAGATTTTCCCGCCTAATTCTCTCTATATATACCCCGGATTTTACATCCTCAGGTACGCATTCATTCATTCTACTGTTACTCTGCTGAATCGTTATCTTACGTTGAGCGTCAGAGTCCCTGCAAGTACACCCTGCTCCGCTGTAGAATCACCGTCGACACCGCCGTTGAAGCCTCCTCATCGCACGTGACTATCACACAAAAGTTCACCGAAGATCATTGGCGCCGTCTGTGGGAACGAAGACTTGATCAAGACAAGTTTCCCTATACGATCTTTGGTACTTTTACCGGAATCTTGAACCCTTTCTTGCAACCTCTACGCCCATCTTTCAAGAAACCATGATGGGAACAAGGAGCACTTCTTCCACCCCTGCTACCGCTACTGAGGGCTCAGCCCCTCTCATCACCTCTACCACCGCCCCTGCTGTCTTCTCCGCAACGACCGGAGTCGTTTCCGCCACTGCCGGAATTCCACCACCACATCTGGGAACGACTCGTGCCAGGACTGCGGTGCCACCACCGACAGGAACTGATTCACCATCCTCCCCCCAGGATCAGCCTTCTCGGGGGGAGCTCATGGGCATCACCCGTCGTCAGGAGGCGTTACTCGAACAATATGCCCTCCGCCTTAAGAAGATCGAGACAGAGAAGCAAGCTGAGGCCATGCACCATCGGATTCTGCGCGGCAGTCCAGCTTCGGAACGCCACCCTTCACAGCGCCACGGATCCGGCGCCCAGCAAAATCAAGAAAACCACGTTTCACCACCGCGTAACCGTCGTCCGACGTCGTCACGTGTAACGCCCGAATTTCTAAATTCAAAACTTAGTCCGTTGGAAACTAAATTCTGAAAATTCGAAACTAAAACATACAATTCCGGATATCAAACCTCACATTTACACAAGTGTCCAACAACAACTTATACAAAATGTGATTAACTTAAACCTTAATTACATAATCAAAGTCAATAATGTACATACCCCTAAACATCTAGTCCAAAGATTATAAACTAGCATCTCTACTATCAACAAAACTATATACATGAAGGTTTTCTACATAGTCCAAGAGAAAACTAAACTCCAACTAATGAAGGGTTGATCTCTCTCCAATCACTGGTCCCTGCCAGCAGGTACCTGCACACCTAGATTGTATCCACAGGACGCGTGGTGAGACTAATGTCTCAGTGAAGTATAACCATGCATATGTAATGTATAAGAAAACCAGCACCAATCAAAATGCATCCATTCAATATACATCAATAATTAATATACCTCAACATCCAACACAATATCTGAATCGATTAAAGGAAATAAAAATGCAACTCACTGCTATACTTAGCAGGAATGGTGTTTTCACTTATACTGGAGTTAAAACTGAGCTCAGACTACAGGAAACGTCTTTCCCGGGGACGTATCCCACCCATTACTGGACCGAAGTCAAGTTTTCACATAATTACTTAGTTTTCTTAACTCACAGCGCAAAGGCCGACTTGAATTAACTCATGGTCGAAACCGGTATACATGAATCGATAGTCAAAACTAGAGTTTCAAACATTTTGAGAGTTTCGAAACTTTCGTAAGTTTCGTAACTTCAAATTTCAATAGTTTTACAATCGATTCCAAACATAATATACTCCATTCTAATGAAATCATCATAATTCCATTCAATTTAACCATATGGAAAGGGAATCAAGGGGTAGGGTTCATACGTTGAGCATTTCGTCAATTTCGTAATCTCGCTACTTTCGTAAATCTCGCTACCCTAAGGTTTTCAATGAAAATCCTAACAAAACTACTCAATCTCACACAACTATTATCAATCCAACTACAATATACATATAGAAAGGGAATCAAAAGAGTAGGGTTCATACAATGGGGAGAAATCAAAATCAGAGAAAAGTGTGAGTGTATAAGTTATACTCACAAATTTTCTTGAAATTCAAGGGAGATTTGATGAGTAGAAGGTTCCTTTGATGAATCCTAGCTTCAAATCCCTTCCTAAGCTCTCAATTAAGCGTTCCTCTCTCTAACTCACTCTCTCTAGGGTGCGTGAGGGAAGAAGAAGAGAAAACTAAAATCTGATTTTTGCATGTCTCGGTATATATACTGGACAGCTGGTAATCGATTACAATAATGCTGTAATCGATTACCAGAGGTAAAATTACACTAGAAAACGTTTCTGAGAATCTGGTAATCGATTACAACTCTTGGTAATCGATTACATAAAGTTTAGCTCTCAGGTAATCGATTACAACCTGTGAGTCATCGATTACCTAAAAACTAGCTCTCGGGTAATCGATTACAGACCCTCTGTAATCGATTACCAGCAACCCAAAACTCTTCATTTTAACCTGAATGGAATTCTAACTTAGTTTCTATAATCCACTTTCAACCTTTAATTTCTCAACTCACTTTCCCTTAATTACCAATACCCAATAATCTTCTCTCTCTCTTTTTTTACCTAATGAGTTATTAAAACTTCCAATTTTGCGGGATGTTACATTCTACCCCCCTTAAGCAATTTTGACCTCAAAATTGTTCAAGAAACGAAATTCAGAAACTACCTCAACTGAAAAGTTCTGGGAATTGATCCCTAATGACATCTTCCTTCTCCCATGTGGCCTCTTCTGGAGATTGACCTTCCCAGTACACCTTCACCAAAGGAATTGTCTTACTCCTTAGGGTCTTCACACTCCTGTCAATAATCTGTGCAGGTCTAGAAGGAATAGTGAGATCTTCTCTTAATTGTATTGATTCAGAGCTAATGATATGAGATGGATCATGAACATATTTTCTTAACTGAGATACATGGAAAACATTATGTATCCTGGACAACTGAGGTGGCAAAGCTATCCTGTAAGCCAGAGGGCCAACCCTCTGCAGGATTTGAAATGGGTCGATGAATCTAGGGTTGAGCTTTCTGGTTTTAACGGATCGTCCTATGCCTGTGACAGGAGGTACTTTCAAAAATACATGTTCCCCTTCCTCGAACACTAAGTCTTTTCTTCTTTTATCAGCATAACTCTTTTGACGGCTTTGAGCAGTTACAAGTTTTTCCCTAATGACCCTTATCTTATCTGAGGTTTCCTGTACTAATTCTGGGCCTAAAAGTGTTCTTTCACCTACCTCACACCAACACAAAGGAGACCTGCATTTCCTACCATACAGTGCCTTAAAGGGTGCCATGCCTATACTGCTATGGAAACTGTTATTGTAGGCAAACTCAATGAGAGGCAGAAATCTTTCCCAATTACCTGACTCCTCTAAAACACAAGCCCTGAGCATATCGTCTAAGGTCTGAATGGTTCTTTCAGACTGATCGTCAGTTTGAGGGTGGTAAGCAGTGCTGAACCGGAGTTTGGTCCCGAAAGCCTGGTGAAGTGAATTCCAGAACCTGGAAGTGAATCTAGGATCCCTATCTGATATGATGTTAGAAGGAATACCATGAAGCCTGACAATCTCTCTAACATACAAATTGGCTAACTTACTAAGGGAATAGGTGTTCTTAATTGGTAGAAAGTGAACTGACTTGGTCAGTTGGTCCACAATCACCCAGATAGTATCAAAACCAGCTTGAACTCGAGGCAAACCTACCACAAAGTCCATAGCTACACTCTCCCACTTCCAGTCAGGGATCTCTATTGGCAAAAGGGTTCCTGATGGTTTCTGATGTTCTATTTTGACCCGTTGGCAAACTAAACACTTAGAAACATAATCGGCTATGTCTCTCTTCATACCATCCCACCAAAACATCCTCTTTAGATCCTGGTACATCTTGGTAGATCCAGGATGTATAGAAAACTTACTCCTATGAGCTTCCCCCAAAATCTGCTGCCTGAGGCTACCCCCTTTAGGGACACAGACTCTCCCTTGGAAGAGAATCATCCCATCTTCTGACTCTGAAAACCCTAACCGTTGTTTTCTCTCTTGAAGGCTTGAGTTTAAACTTTGAGCCTCCTTGATAAGAGCTCTCAGCTCATAAGTGATCTCCAGCCTATGAAGAATAACCCTATTTCACCAACTGTGACACCTAGACTTAAGTTTCTGAACTCTTCCAACAAATTCAATTCATGAATCATCATGGAAGACACATAAAGGGATTTCCTACTGAGGGCATCAGCCACCACATTGGCCTTTCCAGGATGGTACTTCAATTCAAAATCATAATCTTTGAGAAATTCCATCCATCTCCTCTGCCTCATATTGAGTTCTTTCTGATCAAAGAGATATTTTAAACTCTTGTGATCATTAAAGACCTAAAACCTCACTCCAAACAGGTAATGCCTTCAAATCTTGAGGGCAAATACCACATCTGCTAACTCTAGGTCATGAGTAGGATAGTTCTCCTCATGTGGTTTCAACTGTCTAGATGCATAAGCCACTACCCTCCTATCCTGCATTAGAACACAACCTAAACCCTTCCCGGAAGCATCACAATATACCTCAAAGGCTTTGAACAAATCCGGCAATGCCAATACCAGATCGGTGGTTAATCTCTTTTTGAGTTCTAAAAAACTCCGCTCACAAAACTCATCCCACACAAAGGCTTGCCCTTTCCGAGTTAACCTTGTGAGAGGTAAGGCTAGCTGGGAGAATCCCTTAATGAATCTCCGATAGTAGCCGGCCAATCCTAGGAAACTCCTAATCTCCGTAATGGTATTAGGTCTTTCCCATTCAAGGACAGCTTCTACCTTGCTAGGATCAACAGACACACCCTCACTGGTAATCACATGTCCTAAAAATTGAACCCTATCACTCCAAAACTCACACTTTTCAGGGTTTGCAAACAACTTCTTCTCCCTCAGAACTCCTAACACCATTCTAAGGTGTCTCTCATGCTCTTCTAAACTACGGGAGTAGATCAGAATATCATTGATAAATACAACAACAAACTGATCCAGATAGGGCCTAAAGATTCGATTCATGTAGTCCATGAATACAGCAGAAGCATTGGTTACTCCAAATGGCATCACCAAATACTCATAATGTCCATGCCTAGTCCTGAAGGCTGTTTTAGGTATATCCTCCCCCTTAATCCTGATCTGATGGTAACCGGACCTTAAATCTATCTTAGAGAAAACTGAGGCTCCCCTAAGTTGACCTAAAAGGTCATCTATTCTGGGTAAAAGATATTTGTTCTTAATGGTAACCTTGTTCAATTGCCTATAGTCTACACACAGCCTCATACTCCCATTCTTCTTTTTTACTAAAAGTACTGGAGCCCCCCAAGGTGATACACTAGGCCTAATGAACCCTTTAGACATAAGATCTTCTAACTGGGCTTTAAGTTCACTAAGTTCTAGTGGGGACATTCTGTATGGTGCTTTAGAAACAGGTCCTGTACTTGGTACTAAGTCTATTTTAAACTCTATCTCTCGGTCCGGAGGTAAGGTGGTTACCTCACTAGGGAAAACATCTTGAAACTCCCAATTGTAGTTATACTGCTTAAATCTATTTTGGACTCTAGAGTTTAGGAAAGTAATAAAACAAAACACTCACTCCCATCACTAAGGCATTCAGACACTTCAGTGACACTGGACAAAAGAATTGATGGTTTCTCCCTCGAAGGAGGAGGAAGAAGTGGAAAGACAACCTTTTTGTTAAAACAATCAAGCATGACTCTATTTGAAGATAGCCAATTCATGCCAAGAATAACATCTATACCTCTTAACGGCAAACAAACTAGGTCGACCTCGAAGGCATTCCCTTGTATCACAATGGGGCACTGAATACACACAAGGGAAGTAGAAATGGCCTCCTTGGCGAGAGTGACAACACTAAGAACATATGGCAAAGATTATCTGCAGAAGCTGCCACTTCCACGCTCAGAGTGAAGACTCTTCCAGTGGTTTGGGGTTTTGGGAGATCCTTTCTCTTTGGACACTCATTCCTCATGTGACCAGGTTGCTTGCAAAAGTAACATACATTCTTCCCCGTCAAGCATTCTCCAGAATGTTCCTTTCCGCACTTGGGGCAAGTGGGTACCCCTTGGCGTTGGGCCGGTCTAGTAGTCAAAGCTGAGGTGCCTTGCCACTTAGACCTCGGGCCCTTGAATTGATTCGACCCCTCTATCTTCCGCTTTCCCTTATTATCAGTAGGTGGTGTTGAGGTGGTGGTTCCTCTGATGTTATTTTCCATAATATAACACTTGTTTATCAATGTAGGGAAATCCTTAATCTCAAGAGTTCCAACCCGATCCAGTAATTCAGGTCGGAGGCCTCCTTCAAACTGATTACACCTCCACTCCTCATCAGCCATCGTCTGAAGATATCTGGAATACTTAGCTAACTCCTCAAACTTGGCCACATACTGGCCCACTGACATACTCCCTTACTTTAGTTGTAAAAATTCCGCTTCCTTTTGCCTTCTGACCGTAGCAGGAAAATACTTATCCAAGAATAGGGTTTGAAAAATACCCCAAGTAATCAGAGTCTCCATCCCAGCAGTCCTAGCACTAGCAGTCTTCCACCAATCTTCGGCTTCACCCCTCAGCATGTAGATAGCAAAGCCCACTTTAGACTCATCCGCACATCTCATCACATCAAAGATCCTATTAAGGTCCCTCAGTCAATTGGATGCCACATCTGGGTCGTAGACTCCATTGAATTGAGGAGGGTTGTGTTTCCGAAATTCCGCCAGCCCATGAACAAACAGATCCACCACAGGAGCATGGGGTGTCCCCGTTGTCCTTCGAGCCAACTCCTGGAGTAATGTTGCATTAGCAGCTGCCTGTTCCCGAGCTGCCACAGATTGAATCCGATTAGCGTTCATTTGTTCTCCCATCATATGTGTGAAAGCTTGTAAAGCTGCTGTCACTAGGTCAGGTGGTGAATTCTGAGAAGAGGGATTGGTTCTGGGGCGACCCCTCCTGCCACTTGCCATAATTATCTACACATCATTAAGTAAACATCGAGGTGATCAGTCTCTCAATTCACAAAACAATGCATAAATTAGAATAACAAGTCACAAGAAAATCCTACTACCACAGTCCAATTGGATTGAACTGCTCTAATACCAAAATGTAACGCCCTAATTTCTAAATTCAAAACTTAGTCCGTTGGAAACTATATTCTGAAAATTCGAAACTAAAACATACAATTCGGGATATCAAACCTCACATTTACACAAGTGTCCAACAACAACTTATACAAAATGTGATTAACTTAAACCTTAATTACATAATCAAAGTCAATAATGTACATACCCCTAAACATCTAGTCCAAAGATTATAAACTAGCATCTCTACTATCAAAAAAACTATATACATGAAGGTTTTCTACATAGTCCAAGAGAAAGCTAAACTCCAACTAATGAAGGGTTGATCTCTCTCCAATCACTGGTCCCTGCCAGGAGGTACATGCACGCCTAGATTGTATCCACAGAACGCGTGGTGAGACTAATGTCTCAGTGAAGTATAACCATGCATATGTAATGTATAAGAAAACCAGCACCAATCAAAATGCATCCATTCAATATACATCAATAATGAATATACCTCAACATCCAACACAATATCTGAATCGATTAAAGGAAATAAAAATGCAACTCACTGCTATACTTAGCAGGAATGGTGTTTTCACTTATACTGGAGTTAGAACTGAGCTCAGACTACAGGAAACGTCTTTCTCGGGGACGTATCCCACCCATTACTGGATCGAAGTCAAGTTTTCACATAATTACTTAGTTTTCTTAACTCACAGCGCAAAGGCCGGCTTGAATTAACTCACGGTCGAAACCTGTATACATGAATCGATAGTCAAAACTAGAGTTTCAAACATTTCGAGAGTTTCGAAACTTTCGTAAGTTTCGTAACTTCAAATTTCAATAGTTTTACAATCGATTCCAAGCATAATATACTCCATTCTAATGAAATCATCATAATTCCATTCAATTTAACCATATGGAAAGGGAATCAAGGGGTAGGGTTCATACGTTGAGGATTTCGTCAATTTCGTAATCTCGCTACTTTCGTAAATCTCGCTACCCTAAGGTTTTCAATGAAAATCCTAACAAAACTACTCAATCTCACACAACTATTATCAATCCAACTATAATATACATATAGAAAGGGAATCAAAAGAGTAGGGTTCATACAATGGGGAGAAATCAAAATCAGAGAAAAGTGTGAGTGTATAAGTTATACTCACAAATTTTCTTGAAATTCAAGGGAGATTTGATGAGTAGAAGGTTCCTTTGATGAATCCTAGCTTCAAATCCCTTCCTAAGCTCTCAATTAAGCGTTCCTCTCTCTAACTCACTCTCTCTCTCTAGGGTGCGTGAGGGAAGAAGAGAAAACTAAAAATCTGATTTTTGCATGTCTCGGTATATATACTGGACAGCTGGTAATCGATTACAATAATGCTGTAATCGATTACCAGAGGTAAAATTACACTAGAAAACGTTTCTGGGAATCTGGTAATCGATTACAACTCTTGGTAATTGATTACATAAAATTCAGCTCTCGGGTAATCGATTACAACCTGTGAGTAATCGATTACCTAAAAACTAGCTCTCGGGTAATTGATTGCCACTTGTGAGTAATCGATTACCTAAAAACTAGCTCTCGGGTAATCGATTACAGACCCTCTACAATCATTTACCAGCAACCCAAAACTCTTCATTTTAACCTGAATGGAATTCTAACTTAGTTTCTATAATCCACTTTCAACCTTTAATTTCTCAACTCACTTTCCCTTAATTACCAATACCCAATTATCCTCTCTCTATCTTTTTTTTTTACCTAATGAGTTATTAAAACTTCCAATTTTGCGGGATGTTACATCACGTCAAGCGCCACCTTCACCGCAACCGTCAGCGCAGTCAGTACACTCCAATTCACGTCCCAAGGATAGGGATAGGGCTACCCACATCTATGAGGAATCTCGCAACGCCACTGATGATGAGGTTATTCAGGTCGTCATGCCGTTTTCAGAGTGTGTAATGCTCTTTCCTGTTGACAAACGTTTTGAGAAAATTCCCGTTCCAGAACTCTACGACGAAATGGGAGACCCCTTAGAACATCTTGACATATACGAGTCGGCAATGTCTACCCGTAATGCCTCAGGTCCAATCATGTGTAGGGTGTTCCCTCTATCTCTTAAGAAAACCACCCTCAGGTGGTTCCAAATGTTACCACCCTCGATCAATCAACACGTGGGCCGACCTCAGAAACAAGTTCATCACAAGCTTCACCACCAGCAAAGTACAGCCAAAGACTGAGGCATCCCTGAATCAGATTCGACAAGGGATCTCGGAATCCCTTCGAGATTATATCAGCAGGTTCACCAGAGAGGCACTCTTGGTGCAAGGACTTCAGCCTGGAGTACAACTTATGCTTGCCAAGGACAACCTCATTCCTCATTCACCGTTTTGGATCGACTTGTCAAAAAGGAAACCTAATTCAATGGAGGAGTTGCTAAGCCGTGCAGAGGAGTACATCAACCTCAAGGACGAGGAGTTTGCCCTCAAGGAGAAAGACACAAATTTTGGCCCGATGCAGAAAGATCAAACGCAGAAAAACAAGGGAAGCCGGCAGGACAGCAAGGGCGACAAGGAGCCCTTAGGTCGCTACACCTTTTATACTCCCCTGAACCAGCCCCGGGGAAAGATACTCAGCGAAATCCTGAATGTCGAGCTCTTTGAGGCCGGGATGAGGAGACCAAGACCAATGAAGGCTGGCCCGGATATTGACAAGTCGAAATATTGCAGGTACCACAAGTCCCAGGGACATGATACTGACCACTGCTTGTCTTTAAAAGACGCTATAGAGGAGCTCATCTGACTTGGATAGTTGGATAGGTTTAAAAAGGACTATAAAGGATCATCCCGGCGTGATGATGACTACAGGAGGAGTTATAGAAGTGATGAGCCTCGACGGGAATCCAGTCGACAGGGGCGCAGCAGATCAAGGACACGGTCACCTCGACGAGAAAGATCCACTTCCCGACGACCATCCCGCGAACACACGCCGCCATCGTCATCTCGGAAAGAACGCCGTGAACAACCTTCGTCATCAAGGCAGAGGTCACCACCACCTGAGGAACCAGCATCCCAGCAACATCCCGTTATTTACGTCATAGCTGGCGGCTTTGCTGGTGGGGGCGAATCAGAAAACTCGAGGAAGAAACACCTTAAGGAGGTTTTATCGGCATCCTCCTCATCATCTCGCAATGTCCACGCCGGGCAGAAAAGGAAACTTCCACCGCTAACCTTCTCTGATGACGACTATGACCCTGTGGTCCTGGGCCATGACGACCCTCTCCTCATCACGGCGTTGCTAGCAAACCATGAAGTCAGGAGAATCTTCATCGATCAGGGAAGCTCCGTCGACATCCTGTTCATGAAGACTTTCAACCTCCTGCACATCCCTGAGTCGGACCTTCTGCCATATAAGGGCGCCGACTTGATCGGGTTCACAGGGGACAAGATACGTCCCAACGGATTTGTCGAGTTACTTGTCACCTTTGGTCAACCACCTCTCTCGAAGAAAACAAAGGTCCGGTTTCTCGTGGTGGACTGCCCCACGACTTACAATGCCATCCTTGACAGACCAACTTTGAACGCCATCAGGGCCATCATCTCGACAAATCATTTGGTCATGAAGTTTTGGAGTGATGAGGGTGCAATCATCGCCCTCCGCGGTGATCAAGTGATGGCGAGGTCCTGTTACAAGGAATCTCTGAAGATCGCCAAGCCGGAAAAGAGCATTGTAATTGAGAAGGATGGAGAACACCCGTCAATAGTCGGGGTGATGCTCGCAGATCTCGACGTTCGGGAAGACTTCACCGAAACAAGGCCAACCCCGGAAGGTGATTCAAAACCCTTTCAGATTGGGACCACCATGGATCAAGTGGTACACGTCGGATGCGGGATGATGCCTCAGGACGAGGAGGCCCTCTGTACACTGATACGCCAAAACAGTGATCTCTTTGCCTGGACTGCGGCAGACATGCCCGAATTGGACCCCGACATTATCTGCCATCGTCTCTCCGTCGATCCCAGGACCAAACCCGTGGAGCAAAGACGTCGAAAGATGTCGGCAGACAGGGCAGAGGCAGCTTCCCAGCAAGTTTCAGAACTACTCAACTCCGGGTTCATTAGGGAAGTTAAGTACACTACTTGGTTGTCAAATGTAGTCCTTGTGAAAAAGCCTAACGACAAATGGCGTATGTGTGTGGATTATACAAATTTAAATAAAGCATGCCCGACAGATTCTTACCCGCTGCCTAACATTGACCGTTTGGTCGACCAATCTTCCGGCTATCGTCTTCTATCTTTTATGGATGCGTATTCCGGCTACAATCAAATTCCGATGTACCCCCCTGATCAGGAGAAAACAACGTTTATGATGGAGGGAGCAAACTACTGTTATCGCATGATGCCTTTCGGGCTAAAAAAACGCCGGTGCGACCTATCAAAGAATGATGAACACCGTATTCCAAGACTTGATTGGAAGGGTTACGAGGTATATGTTGACTATATTATCGCGAAGAGTACGTTGGATAACGACCATATCCAAGATCTCGGTAAATTCCTCGGTTTCATGCTCACAGAGCGCAGGGTCGAGGCCAATCCCGACAAATGCCGTGCGGTCCTCGAAATGTAAAGACCAACGACAGTCAAAGAAGTCCAACAGTTAACTGGTAGGATGACCGCCTTGACGAGATTCAACCCAAGATCCGCGTCTCGAGCACTTCCCCTTTTTCGCCTTCTCAAAAAGGGAAAATTGTTTCAGTGGGACCAAGAATGTGAAGACGCATTTCAACAAATCAAAGTTATTCTCGCATCTCCCCCCGTCTTGTCGAAGCCGAACCCAGGCGAGGTTTTATACCTCTATCTTTCCGTGGCGGATGAAGCTATTGCTGCCGTCTTTATCCGCGAATCAGATGGAACACAACACCCCGTTTTCTTTGTAAGCAAGGCGCTACAGGGCCCGGAGCTGCGATACCCTAAAGTTGAGAAAATTGCACTAAGCCTAATCACGGCAGCACGACGTCTACCACAATACTTTCAAGCGCACCAAATAGTCGTGCACACTAACCAGCCCATCAGACAGATGCTACACCGACCAGACCTAGCCGGCAGGATGGTATCTTGGGCTGTAGAGCTCTCAGAATTTGGGATATATTATGAACTGTGAGAGCCGGAGGCTGATGAGGGCGGGGAGTGATCGCCGGTGCAAAGAGGCACTGATAAGGAGCGGCTCTTGGCAGGCTTCTAAGCAAGAAGGGACACATGGATGAACCAAGCCCACACCCGAATGAGAGGGATCTAGAGGCTGTGCAGGTATGGGACTGTACAATTGAAAATAGCTTAAAGGAAATTGTTGGGGAGAACTATACAAACAAGATGCATCTTCTTTTCGGAAGCCCATAACATAAGAACTCCATAGTTAAGCATGCTTGGCTTGGAGCAATTCTGGGATGGGTGACCTTCGGGGAAGTTTCCCAAAAAGTGTGCAAGTGAGGACAAAGCATACTGGAAAGACTCGTGTTGGTTTGTGGGGACCCTCATCGCTCCTGCAAGCGGCTCGGGGGCGTTACATGAACCATGACAGGCCATCAAGGCCAAGGCCTTGTCCGACTTCTTCGCAAAATTGACCCCGGCACAACCAATGACAGAGGAATGGTGGGAGCTGCATGTCGACGGCTCGTCTAATCCAAAGGGGAGTGGCGCCGGGATACTCTTGGAAAGCCCGCAGGGAGTCGTTTTGGAGCATTCCCTCAGCTTCTCGTTCCCAACTTCCAACAACCAAGCCGAGTACGAGGCAGTCATAGCCGGATTACGAATGGCTTCGGAGGTGGGGGCACCGCGGGTAAGGGTCCACAACGACCCTCAGCTTGTCGTGTCCCAGGTAAATGGCAACTATCAAGTAAATGATCCTCTCCTCCTCAAATATCTTGAAGCGGTAAGGGGATTGTTTCACTGCTTCTCGATAGTCAAGATTCACCATATTCCCCGGGAAAGGAATGCAAGGGCCGACGTCCTCTCCAAACTTGCGAGTACAAGATCTTCCGGAAATAACAAATCCATCATCCAGGAAGTTATCCCAGCACCTACCGTGATGTTTGCCATAGAGATTGATAAGTGCTGGTATTCCGGCATTCAGAGTTACCTGGCCGATGAATCGCTTCCCGGATCAGCAAGACGGACACAGAGACAGGCGGCTCGATACTGCCTAATTGACGGGAAGCTTTATAGGCGAGGGCTCGCACAGCCGCTGATGAAGTGCATCTCAGGTGACACTTTCGATTATGTGATGGCCGAGGTACATGAAAGCGTGTGTTGCCATCATCCTGGCGGATATTCCCTAGCCCGGAAGATTCTCCGTGCAGGCTACAATTGGCCCATTATGGAAGCGGATTCGATGAAGTATGTGAAAAAATGCCCACAATGCCAGAGGCACGCTGACATTCACCGAGCTCCTGCTGAAGCGCTGTGGTCCATCTCGGCTCCTTGCCTGTTTTCATGGTGGGGTATAGACATACTGGGACCATTCCCTCCGGCTTCAGGTCAACTGAAGTACCTCGCAGTTGCTGTCGACTACTTCACCAAATGGATAGAAGCGCAACCGCTTGCAAAGATCACCGGAAAAAACCTCTCTAAATTCATTTACCATTTTGTCATATGCAGATTCGGAATCCCGAACACCCTGGTGACTGATAACGACACTCAATTCACAGACAAAGGATTTCGAGAACTCATGTCGGATTTCCATATCACGCACAGGTTCTCGTTAGTCAAGCATCCCCAAACTAACGACCAAGCCGAAGCCGCCAACAAGGTAGTACTCAAGAGGCTAAAGAAACACCTAGACACGGCGAAGGGACTCTGGGCAGAACATTTACCCCATGTCCTATGAGCTTACCACACAACCCCTCATTCCACTACCGGGGAAACCCCGTTCAGATTGGCTTATGGAGTCGACGCCGTAATACCAGTCGAAGTCGGGGAGCAAAGCCTCAGGCTCCAGGCATATGATCCGGAATTCAATGGCCAAAGACTACGAGAGGAGCTCGACTTGATTGAAAAAATCAGAGAAAGGGCTTCCATTCGCGAAGCAGCAATTAAACTGCAGTCGGCAAGGCGGCATGACAAGGCCGTTATATCACGAACATTCGATGACAGTGACCTGGTCTTACGAAGAGTAGACGTCAGCAAGAAGAACGCCGCCCAAGGGAAGTTGGCAGAAAACTGGGAAGGGTTGTACCGGATCATCTCAGGAACCGGCACCGGAGCATATCGACTAGAGACACTTCCCAGTGAACCCATACCTCGAACTGTTAGAACCACAGGAAACACTAGAAGGGGGGGTTGAATAGTGTTTCAAACTTTTTGATAGTTTTTGGAAATCTTTAATTTAAATTATGAAGATGAGTGCCGTTAAGAACAAGTCTTAAGATCAGAGATAGTTGAAACGTGTGGAAGATAAGAAAAATAGTGTTTCTCAAAGTGTCTTCTGAAGATTATTACAAGGAGTATTTTCAGAACGGTTTCTGAAATACTTCAGACAACTAGAGGTTCTCTGAAGTTTGTTCCTGATTTCAGAACTGATCCCTTTCAGACTTGCTTCAGAGAATTTATTTCAGAAGTTCTTCAAGGAACATTCTTTGTAAAGCTACAAATGATATAAGAGCCATCTCATGTTTTATACATATGAAAGGTCATTTTATTGAAATAGTTGTGTTAAATTTATTATAGAAAATACTTTTCAAACCCCAACATAAATATGAAAACTGGAAATAAAGAGATTAAAGAAAAGAGAACTTAGGCATATAGATTTCAGACAGGCTTTTACGGGGCTGTCTGAAGTTTTCAGACGGCTTGTAAAAACTAATTTTAAAAGATGTTTTGTGCCTTTAAAAATATCAGATTAATTATTCTGACCCCTTGATTAGTATAGAAAGAATTGATAAGAGATAAGGGTAAGAAAACTTAGCCAAGGAATTTATCCTGGTTCACCCACAAACCCGTGAGCTACATCCAGTCCCAGAGGCAAACCACCACTGGATTTTCCACTATCTGAATCCACAGATACAAGTATTGTTCACAGCCTCTTCAGGCCAACACAAGTATTGCTTTGTTTTCAACTGCCTCTCCAAGCAACATATGCAGTATTCTTTTTCAGTCTAGCCTCTCCAGGCTTTGCAACTAAGTATTCTTTCTTCCACCAAGCCTCTGCAGGCTCTCTGACACAAAAAGTGTTTACAAGTTAAATTTAGTTTAAGTTGCCACGAAACATAAACTTAATCTTTTCCTATACTTGAGGTTAACTGAGTATTACTCAGGATACAATGAAAGAATTCTAAGTACAAGGTTAAGACAGTGATAGAAGTGTATAAGTTTGAGTACAATCCCTGTCTCTGATAAGGGGAATAACATCCTCTGAGAATTGGCTGGGTAGATACTGATTTTAAGCTCCACCCTTATTCTCAAACCATTAGTTTCCAAGGGCTACATTCTCACCCGTATCATGGGAAAAACCAAGGCATACTTGGAGCTTCAAACCATTCTTGGTTCATATGAAATTAAGCACAGCCTGGTTGGTTGTTCAACTGAACAACTACAGTTTTGACTAACTGATCAATAGATCAGCAGCATGATTGATTCAAGTAAGCATGGTCAACAACAATAAGATTTTTCTTGTTCAACTGATTGAACCAAGTGAATGAGTTCAACATCTTCAAATTCTTCCTTGAGGCTATTTATATGTTCTGTTGGAATATAGCCGTTTGAAGATGATTCATAATACCGTTGAGATGTTGATGATGTGGCTCATATAGCCGTTATGTAATGGTGTCTCAAACGGTTGCTTCTTCTTAAGCAAATAAGTGTTCAGACAGTCCTGTTCTGACACTTCTGTAGATGAGCTCTTTAGAGAGATTTTCTTGATATTATTTTGCATGTTCTCTCTCTTGATATCCTTTTGCTTTTCTTCAGCTGACTTCTGATTTTCTCTGCTTTTCTTAGGAGTGTATATGAGGAGGTATCCGTTGGATTTGTCCTCTTGCTTATTTTGTGTATGCTCCTTTTCTGTTTGCTTCCTGACACTATTTCTTCTTTCTTCTTTGAGTGAGGTGTCTTGTTCAATGGCTGTTTCTTGCAGATGATACAATATGTTTGAATTAAAATATTTTATTCAAACATTTCTCTTTGTTGCTTCTGCTTAGTCTCCTGAGCTTTTCTTGTGCTTTCTTTTGGATTGGTGATGATGATATTTCCGTTGTGATACTACCATTTAGAGAAAGCATTGAATGCTATTCAATCCATCGTGAGACACGCTTCTGGGTGTCTTCACAATTCTGACAGAGTACAACGTTGGTGCTGCTACAAATGTTGTTGCAGAGACTGCGTTGCAGAGATTTCCTCAGTGGTGTATGAAATTCAAAATCACCACGAAAGGTCTCTGTGTTCCTTGCTCTAAACGTGTTTGAAGAGGTACGTGCAGCAGAGGTTCAGAAAAGTCTTCACAAACTTCAGCAGAGGGTGCCACGTCATAAGTGAGACTTCAGACAGCACTGATACTTCAGACGGGTTGAACTACTTCAGACAGCTCCAACTCTTCAGACGAGTCCTGCTTCTTCAGAAGGCTTCTTTGCTTCAGAAGGCTTCCTTGCTTCAGACAACTTCTTTTCTTCAGACTGCTTTATGTTGTCTTCATATGGTCTTCACGTCTTCAGACAACTTCTTTATCCTTGATCCTGCATTTGTTCTTCTGATCCTAATCTTCTGATTTTGATTATTATTTCATCCTGAAACACAATCAACAAACCAATACCTTTCTCAGTAGAATCTGTTTATATAATCTTATTTGTTAATCATTAAAACTACAGGATATTAAGTCTTTGAGTCAAGTGTGAATGCTCAAACTGATTAATAGACTTCACACGAACTTGGAACGCGGAAAAACTCCGCAGGTAATATAGTTGAAATTGTAAACATTCCTTTCCGATGTAACAAATTCTTCAGGAATAAAATTCATTTCTGTCTGAACAACGTCTAAATACGGGTACAACCTCGAACGCGATTGGAGTCGGGTACAACCTCGAACGCGATTGGATTCGGGTACAACCCCGAACGTGATTTGAGTCGGGTACAACCCCAAATGCGAAAAGATTAGAGCAAAGGAACGACGGGATACAACCCTGAAATCGAACGCGAAGTAATTAGACAGAACAAATAGACAAGACAACAAGCCATTTCAAAATTCTAATATAAATTGCCATAAAGTGCAACCGCACACAGCGGGATCTGTTCAAATAGAACTAGAAATACAAAGGATTACAAATTAAATCGGCATCCCGACCCTTCACTCTTGAGACCCCATTTCATCATTAGAAGACGGGGTACCATCTACCGAGTTCAGTGTACCAGCGGGACCCCTTTCCTCGGCGTCGGCTACCGCGTCATCATCATGCAAAGGTGGAGATGTGGGTTCGATGTCACCGGGGACACTCTCCACCCTGTCGGTAGGAAAGACGTCATACCACTTACCATCATCGACGGCACAGAGAGTCGACATTCCTTTTGTGTTCAGCTGCACGTCGGGATTCAAAAATTTCATCTGTTTGATGGCAAAATAAAAATACGTGTCCGCGGCATCAACCCAGAGGGTCTCGGTCTCCTCCACCTTATGTTGCAAGCCCGCATTTTTATCTTGGAGGGTTCTCACCTGCTCATCCAATTCTTTCAGCCTTTCCTCGGATGCGACCGCCAACTCCTCAGCCCTCTTCTTTTCCGTCGTAAGGGATTTCACCTGCTTCGCCAAGTTGGAGTTGCTTATGAGTAGGTCATCCCTTGCTTTAGAAAAGAGTTGGACGTCGGCAAGGGCCTTCTGCATCTTTAGCTCATCGGCCTCCAGCTTGGCCGTCATCTTCTCCAAATCAGCCTTAGTTGGCGCGAAGGCGGCAAGTTTCCTTGAGCTGCCTTCTGGCAGCTTTCTGGCCAGCTTCTCGGCAAGTTTTTCTTGCGCTCTTCCCGCCATTGATACTGCAATATACAGAACGGACATGGTTAGAATTGATTTATGAACGTAAGAAGAGGAAACCCGATCAGGCTGGACCGTTACCAAGAAACTCTCGGGTAGTCAAGCCACCTTGCTTGATCACGGATTGGCTTTGCAATACTCCATGATCTTTCACGAACTGCTGAATGGCTTCCACCATGGATGTTCACCTCAGGTCAGCGTCGTGAATTCGACGGTATAGGCCTTGGACACCCTCAGGAAATGCCCGGTGTTCCAATACGGGTTGATGATTAACCTCCCGTCATCGTGGAAGATGGATTGTCTCCCCTCACCCTTAGGGAGGACGAAGACGTACTTATCTTTAAAATTCCTGTAAGATTCTTGGTAGGCCTCGAAGATTTTTCCTCCATGACCAGCACGAAGAGCAAGCCATGAGAACCTCTTCGTCGCGATGTCTCTTTGAACTAGAGGTCAAAAAAAATGGAAGAAGATGCTGATACTTAGCTCCAGGCCCAACGCATGGCATCAGATCATGAAACTCATAATGAACGCCCAGCCGTTGGGGTGCAGCTGTGATGGGGCCACTTCAAGATGCTGCAAAACCTCCAGCTCGAACCATGTGAATGACATCCACACCCCCAAGTCGTCAAAAACTGTCTTGTACATCGGAATGAAGAATTTCTCATCTAAGTCACCCTGGGAACAAATCCTGTCGTCTTCCCCGGGCAACGTCAGATCCCATTCTCCCTCCTTGCCTGGTTCCACCCACTCCACATCTCGGAAACCTAACTCCAGAGCCTTGACGGAAGTATACATACTCGACGTCCCTAGAGCTTCCACATCTATCCATGACATTGACGCCAGGGCCTTCGGTATGGGGAAGTGCAAAGCCGGCGAGGTATGAACTTTCCGCTTACCCATCTCGGACCTACCCAAAAGTCCCAGAACTATGTTAAATTTATGAGATGGTGTCACCCCGAGATGACTGGGGCCAATCCTGGAGGACCCAACAGAAAGCACCGCGGGATAAACCCATTTTTGTAGAATACAGGCAGTTTGATGCACTGATTCTTGTTGCATTTTCCAGAGGTCCACCGGCTTGGACTTACGCCTCACCCTCGGAACCAAATCCGGGATGTCCGGATCCTCAGGCTCATCACTCACAATGATACGCTGCCGCCTATTCCTAGTGGCAAGTGTTTTAGTTGCAGCCCTCGTGAATACCATTACCAAAAGCAAAAGAGCTATAGGGAGAGATTTGTACCTTCGTAAACTTTGGTTGCGACGATCTGGAACTCTTCGAAAAAATCGGCCACTCCAAAGTTCATACGCTACTGGAGACGCGAAAAGCTCAACAATGGAGACTCCTACTAGCTTGAGAGAAACAAAATGCAGTTGATACTCACAGAAAATCGAAGAAAAAAGACTCGGGTGAGAGCATTCGAAGGAGACGAAGAGAGGGAAAGTGACGAGCGGTTCCCTCTCCTTCCTTGTAAATATTTGGAAGATCATTGAACGACCCGGATTAGGCCAGCTGACAGGGCCCATGGGCCCAATACCGTTTGATCTTGACACGTGGCAGGCAGTGGAAAAGACGTGGGTTTTAAATTAAAAATAACTGCTACAGTTGAAAGACCAAACGTCATCTCGGAAATTCTCCTTTTCCCACGACCTCGTTATCTCGGCAGATCTCGACAATGATGCCGGACTGAAGAACTCGACCACTTTTCATCCCAAAATGCTCGACTTGGGGGGCAACTGTTCTGGAGTAAGCTCACACCCATATCTCCAACATCACCATGGCACTCCGACATATATATAGGCGAACTCGACCATGGCACTCCGACATACATACCAGGGAATCCGACGTCATACCCGTCGAGCTACGACTTCGATGGCATTTGAAGGTTTCTAATCATGGCATCCTTAAGCTTAGTACAACCGGCGTATGTACACTACCACGCGACTGCGACTATTTATCTCGACATTGTTTATTACAACATACCTCGACATCTCGACTGCTTAGGGCGCGTGACACCACGTTCAAATGAGCGCGTTACCTCGGAGACGTGGAATGACGGTTAATTACCGTAACAGATTTTCCCGCCTAATTCTCTCTATATATACCCCGGATTTTACATCCTCAGGTACGCATTCATTCATTCTACTATTACTCTGCTGAATCGTTATCTTACGTTGAGCGTCGGAGTCCCTGCAGGTACACCCTGCTCCACCGTAGAATCACCGTCGACACCGCCGTTGAAGCCTCCTCATCGCACGTGACTATCACACAGAAGTTCAGCGAAGATCAGAACTCAAGGAAGTTTTTTGGTTTTAATGTTTTATATCATTTTAACACCTAGATTTTTAAAGAAAGTATATTTTTTAAAAAGGTTTAAGAAACACAATTCACCCTCTTTTCTTGTGTTTCCTTGTGGTTATTTTAGTTGCATCAATTTTCCACAAAGCCTTTGGGTTTCTATTAGTTAGGCGTCAATTAGTGACTATTTGTAAGATAATTTATTAGTTAGTTATTTTAGGTGGTTTGAGATAGAACAAACAAGGCATGTTGCCTATAAGTAAGAGGAGAGGTTGAGAGAGAGAGAGAGAGATATATTTAGGCATTTTGAGAGAAAATCAGGATCTTATGGCTTGGTGTGTAGACTGGTCATTCAATCGGTGAGGATACTGATTCACGGTTCATTAGTCTGATTGTTATTAAAATGTGGTCAAACTATTAGAAAAATGGAGTAAAAAGCCTGTTAGACAAAATATTAAGGTTGTTCCACTATATTGGTGTCAAATATTTGAAACTGTCAAGATCCCCTAGCATTAGTTTAAGAGAGATAGTATGATTTAAGACAAACATTAACCCATGGCGGATTTCTTGGAGTATCCTTAAACCCAAAATTATTCTCACATCCAGTAATTCCAAGAAATCTATTCAGATCCCTTGTCACCTTGACAATGTCATTACTTGGATTAGAATAAAAAAGTTTAAATAATATAGTTATTATAGAATTTTGGGAAATAGCAATATATATGTTACAAATACAATCCAGCAAAGGAAATGTTCTTGCCTTACAAGATGATGAAGATTAATTGGTGAACTGGCTTATGTATACGATAGATAACATTTGTGAAGTTCTCTTTCATAAATACATTTGTCAGGTTGCATTAAACACATTTGTTTCTCTTTTCATGTATGTTCGTTGCACTCCTTTCATATATTGTAGAAATATTTTCCTTACGAGTATATATTAGCTACCATAATTATGGAACATACATTGTTCAATCATAACGAAGGGATTCAAGCCAAATATCACACCCAACAATTAGTGTTCATATAGAATGGTTGAAATTCAAATAATTTCATTTTCTTCTTGCAGTGTGGCACATTCTATTGAAGCTCAAAGGACAAATCTCTCATTATGTCATTTTTTTAAACCCCTAAATACAACATTAGTTGCAAGGCTTCCAGATAATTGTTATTTGATTCTATAATATATACGTGTTGTATTATTTATCAAATGCATTGCTTGTTTTTTCCAAGAGTATTTGAAGTGTCTCTACTTCCGGTTTATATCGAAGTGTATTTGTTGGTTTTTCTTATTAGGTGAAGGGCTACAGCTCCAGATCACACTTAAGTTTTGTTTTAATGTACATTTATCCATGAGAACCCTGGAAAAAAATGCAAGAGTTTTCAACATTATGTAAGCATCCTAATTTAGCATAATATAGTTACAAAAGATTTTCTACATTATGTATATATGCTATCGTAGCAGAATATACTTGCATTTTCCAGGTTACCTTACCTTCATGCATATCCTAGGACATTCTCTTTCAAAAGGAATAAAAGTCTGTCATATAAAATATCAAGGTTCTTTCACTATCTTGGTGTCAAATATTCAAAACTGTCTAGATCCTGTGGCATTAGTTTGAAAGAGATAGTATGATTTAAGACAAACACTAACCCATGGTGGATTTCTTGAAGTATCCTTAAACCCAAAATTATTATCACATCCAGTAACTCCAAACAATCTATTCAGCTCCCTTGTCACCTTAACAATGTCATTGTTAGGATTAGCATAAAAAAGTTTATGTAATATAGTTATTAGATATTTTTTTTTTGAAAAATAACTATATATGTCACAAATAAAATCCAGCAAGGGATATGTTCATTGCCTTGCAAGATGAACATGATCAATTGGTGCATTGGCTTAAGTATACAATAGATAACCTCATTTATGAAGTTTCCTTTCATAAATAAATTTGTTATGTATTATTAAATACTTTTGTTTCTTCTTTCATGTATGGTTTGTGCACTACTTTCATATAATGGAGAAATCTTTTCCTTATATGTATGAGCTACCATAATTATGGAATTTGCATTGTTCCACCACACAGACGGGATTTCAAGACAACTTTCACCCCAAACATTTAGTGTTCATGTTGAATGGTTAAAATTCAATTAACCATATTTTCATCTTGTAGTGTGTTACATTTTGTTGAAGCTCGAAGGACAAATCTCTCTTTGTGTCATTTTTTCAAACCCTGAAACACAACATTGGTTCCAAGGCTTCTAGGTAATTGTTAGTTGATTCTACAATATATATGTGTTGTATTATTTATCAAATGCATAGCTTCTTTTTTCAAATAGTATTTGAAGTGTCTCTATAATTTATTTTTATCGAAGTGTATGTGTTGGTTTTTCTTATTAGGTGAAGAGCTAGAACTCCAGATGAAATTTAAGTTTTGGTTTTATTGTACATTTATCCATGAGAACCCTGAAAAAACAAAAGAGCAAGAGTTTTTCTACATTTTGTACACGTCCTAACCTGGCAAAATATTTTTGAAAGAGTTCTTCTATATTATGTATATATCCTATCCTATTAGAATATACTTGAACTTTCCAGGGTACCTTACCTTCATGCATATCCTAGGACTTTCTCTTTCAAAAGTAGCAAAAGCCTGTCATACAAAATATCAAGGTTCTTCCACTATCTTGGTGTCAAATATTTGAAATTGTCTAGATCCCCTAGCATTTGTTTAAGAGGAGATAGTATGATTTAAGATAAACACTAACCCATGGCGGATTTCTTGGAGTATCCTTAAACCCAAAATTATTATCATTTCTAGTAACTCCAAGCAATCTATTCAACTCTATTGTCACCTTAACAATGCCATTACTCGGATTAGCATAAAAAGTATAAATAATATAGTTATTATAGATTTTTAATAAATAACAATATATATGTCACAAATATATGCCAGCAAGAGAGATGTTCCTTGCCTTGCAAGATGATGAGGATCAACTGGTGAATTGGGTTAAGTATATGATTGATAACATTTATGAAGTTGCCTTTCATAAATACATTTGTTAGGTTGCATTGAACACATTTGTTTCTCGTTTCATGTATATTGGTTGCTCTCCTTTCATATATTGTAGAAATCTTTTCCTTACAAGTATGAGCTTCCATAATTATGGAACATTCATTGTTCCATCATACTGAAGGTATTTTAGCCAACTATCACACCAAAAATTAGTGTTCATGTAGAATGGTTTAAATTCAAATAACCTCATTTTAATCTTGTAGTGTGTCACATTCTGTTCAAGCTCGAAGGACAAATCTCTCCTTGTGTCCTTTTCTTAGATCCCGAAATAGAAAATCAGTTGCAAAGCTTCCAGTTAATTGTCATTTGATTTTACAATATATATGTGTTGTATTATTTTTCAGATGCATTGCTTATTTTTCTCCAATAGTATTTGAAGTGACTCTACAACTGGTTTATATCAAAGTGTATGTGTTGGTTTATCTTATTAGGTGAAGAGCTAGAACCCAAGATCCCATTTAAATTTTTGTATTATTGCACATTTATCCATGAGAACCCTGAAAAAACAAAATTCAATAGTTTTTCTACATTCTGTAAGCATCCTAACCTAGCAGAATATAGTTGCAAGAGTTTTTCTACATTATGTATACATCCTATCATAACATAATATACTTTCATTTTCCAGGGTACCTTACCTTCATGTGTAACATCCCAAAAAATCAGGACCTAAACAATACAACAGAAGTCTTAGGTTGTGAATCCCATTGTAAGAAGGAAGTTGGAAGTATGATAAGGACTTAGGGATTGGTGGTGAAAATAAGACAAGGGTTATCAAATCGATTAAGAGTTGGGAGTTTTAGGGGAATTAAACAGGGGTAAGCCAAGTTTTAAGCCGAACATGACTATAGAGTTGACTTAGGAGGAGTCGCACCCGGTGGTGGAAAGGCTAGCATGGTGAAGAGGTGAGGAAGAGAGTAGAGACATTGGAACTAGAGAATTGGATTGGGACAGAAGGAACTAAGCTTAAATGAATTAGCGGGAAGGAAGAGGAGAGGTGTAGACTCAAGGAACCGAGATATAAAGGTGATTTTATGGAAGAGAATAAGGGGATAGAGGAGAATAGTCTCATGGACACTTATAACCCTTGACCTTAGCCTTGATGAGGTAAATTGATGATTTACATCATGGTTCACGTGAAGTGTGCCCCGTTGGGTTTCAACCAAGGTTGTTGCTTAATTTCGGGTTTTAAGCCTAATAACCTTGATGCACTAATTTGCAAATATCTAGAGTTAAGGGTGTCCAATTTAGGTGGTTCCACTTGGATTAGAAAGCTAAGATCCGGGGCTTCAATTTGATATGCTATTTGATGGTATTCCGATCTCATTCACACCTTCAAACAGACTCATTCTCGCTCAAGCGAGAATTTGCTCGCTTGAGCAAAAATATCAACAGAAACAGGATTTGAAATGTTGTCAATCTCGCTTGAGCGAGAATCCTCTCGCTTAAGCGAAAATCTGGCAGAATGTTAGTTTTTCTATTTCGCGAGACCAGTTTTTAAAAACGGAGATCTATGGCTTCCTGCCCTCATTTCTCTCATTCTAGAGAGAGGAACTAGAGAGAGAAAGGGTAGATTGATGGAGGAATCATGGATTGGAGCCACCCACACCATTCAAGGAGCTTGGATCTTCATCCTCATCCCTCCATTCTCCTCTATTTCCTCCATTAGAGGTGAGTGTGGTTCTCACTCACTCTCATTGTTGTTGATAATCCATGTATGACCCCTATTCTTATTCCTCTTTCCATTATTGTTGATTGTTGAATGGATTGGTTGTATGTTCTTGGGTTCCAAACCCTAGGGTAGTAGATTTGGGTATTTTTGCACTGTTGAAATATTAATTGTGTTCTTGAGCATTTTATTAAGGCCTTTGGTCCAGATAATTGGAAAATGATTTTTGAGCCTCGGCTCCTAGATAAAAAATGAGATTTGGCTTCGGCCCTAGAAAAATGGCTTCGGCCCCAGTTTTGGCTTTGGCCCCAGTTCACCTAATAAAGAAAAAATTGATTTCAGAAATTGAGTTAAGACTTGGGTGATTAGTACCCAGCTAATAAGGGTGATTAGTACCCAGAGATTAAGGGTGATTAGTACCCAAGGAAGATGTTCCTTGTAGTCTGAGCTCTGGTCTAATCACACAGGTATAAGTGATAAGACCCCATCGGCTGGGTTATGTCGATTATGCGCATTCATGTTTAAGTTATGTTTATGGCACGTTATTATGTGTTGAGTTGCATCCATATGTTATTTCGTTTGAGCTAAGGTATGATATTATGAGGTGAGGTGACTAGAATCTTTATGTATGACTTATTGGATGGTGATGTGTGTTGTATTTCATATGTTTGCCTCCCCACACTACACACACTCTTATTGCACTCACTGGGACGCAGTTTCATCCCAAGATGTGGGAAATATATTCAGTTGTGTAGGTTGATGTCCAAGAGCTTGGCGGAAGAGTTGAGGACTCCTCTGAATGGACAGTTGTAGTCATTGGAGTTGTATTTCCCTTTTGTTGGAATTGTGGGGTAGTGAATAAGATGTAATTATTTGGGGAAATATTATGATGTTTTAAGAAACTACTTTGTACTATTATATATTGTATTGACTGGATTTTCTGGGTTTCAGGTTGAGATGGAGTTTTTGGAAATATCCAATTTATAGGAGAGACTCTGCCGGATTTTTGGTAGGAATGTTATGAACTATAACATCCCCAAAGTGTATTTTAGTTTCTTAAATTTTGAATGAGGAATTGTCCTGATTGTAATGGTGTATGAATTTTGTAGAAGCTTAAGCAAACATTAGATTGCCTAAGCAATTATGTGGTTTGTATGACGATATCGACAATGGAGCGAAATAATTTTAGAAACTTAGAAAAGTGTCTGCAACGGACATTATTTCTAGATCCACGAAATTAGGACTTTACATCATGCATTTCCTAGGACATTCTCTTTCAAAAGGAGAAAAAGCTTGTCATGCAAAATATCAAGGTTCTTCCACTTTTTGGTGTCAAATATTCAAAACTGTCTAGATCCCCTAGTATTAGTTTAAGATAGATACTATGATTTAAGACAAACACTAACCAATAGCGAATTTCTCTGAGAATCCTTAGACTCAAATTATTAGCACATCTAGTAACTCCAAGTGATTTGTTTAGCTCCCTTATCACCTTGACAATGCAATTGCTCGACTTAGCATACTGAAGTTTAAATAATATACTTATTATATATTTTTAAAAAATAATTATATATATGTCACAAATACAAGCCAACAAGGGAGATGTTTCTTGCCTTTCGAGATGCTCAGAATCAATTGGTGCATTGGCTTAAGTATACAATAGATAACCTCATTTATGAAGTTCTCTTTCATAATTTGTTAAGTTGCATTAAATACTTTTGTTTCTCCTTTCATGTATGTTCTTTGAACTGCTCTCATATGTTGGAGAAATCTATTCCTTACAAGTATGAGTTACCATAATTATGGAACATTCATTGTTCTACCATACAGAAGGGATTCAAGTCAACTATCACACCCAACATTTAGTGTTCCACCATACACAACTTTGGTTGCAAGGCTTCCAAGTAATTCTTAGTTGATTCTACAATATATATGTATTGTATTACTTATCAAATGTATTGCTTCTTTTTTCCAACAGTGTTTGAACTACCTCTCCACCTGGTTTTATATCGATGTGTATATGTTGGTTTTTCTTATTAGGTGAAGAGCAAGAACTCTAGATCCCTTTTAAGTTTTTTCACTATACATTTATCCATGAGAACCTTGAAAAAATAAAATAAAAAAACAACAGTTTTTCTAGTACGCTTCCTAACCTAACAAAATATTGTTTAAGGGTTCTTCTACATTATGTATATATCCTATCATAGCAGTGTATAAAATTATTTTGGAGGGTACCTTATCTTCATGCATATCCTAATATTCTCTTTCAAAAAGAGTAAAATCCTATCATACAAAATATCAAGTATCTTCTACTATCTTGGTGTCAAATATTTGAAACTATCTAGATCCCCTAACAATAATTAAAGAGAGATAGTATGATTTAAAAAAAAAACACTAACCCATGGCGGATTTCTTGTTGCATCCTTAAACCTATAATTATTATCAGATCTAGTAACTTCAAGCAATCTATTCATACCCTTTGTCACCCTAACAATATCATTGCTCATATTAGCATAAAAAAGTTTAAATAATATAGTTATTATAGATTCTTAAAAAATAACTATATATATGTCACATATACAAACCAACAAGGGAGATGTTCCTTCTCTTGTGAGATGATCAACGGCGATTGGTGCATTGACTTAAGCATACAATAGATAACCACATTTATGAAGTTTCTTTCATAAATACAATTGTTAGGTTGCATTAAATAATTTTGTTTCTCCTTTCATGTATGTTCTTTGAACAACTTTCATGTTTAGGGTTTTTAACCAAATAGGGAGGGTTTGATAACTTAGTGATCCTTCTAGCTATTTCCGTTACTCATTCTGATTTCTGTCATTCTAAACCTCTTCCCTGCCCCTCCCCCACAGATTCTCTAGTCCTATCAATGATGATCCTTCAATTCTTAGGGTACAGGTCCGGTTTGGAAAGAAACCTATGATTACTACCCCTTGACTCATGGAATTGACAATTAGGCGATGCAGACATGAGGAAGCCTAACGAGGAAATTTTTTCTCTTGTATAGCAAGAGAAAGATGAGGTGGCTCGAGAGGTTGGAGAGTCGGCACGCATGATGAGGCATGTGGCCCCTCATACATGCCCGGGAAAAAACTTAGGTTACGTGTAAAGAGGACGATTCGATTTAGTTCCAGAACTTCCCTTGGAAAAACAAAAAGGGGGGGGGGGGTCAACAAAGTGAAGTGGAGGAATAGAAATGCCTCTTGGCCGAGTTCAACAATCAGAAGAAGGAATTTGAAAGAAGTTCCTACATGCCTAGAGGTTTACATAATCGAATAGAACGAAAGAAACATGACTAACATAGAAAGCATGACATGGGTGAGTTTCTTCGGTGAGACACATACCTTGCATCAAATCCGGCCTGGCGTGCCTTAACTCTAAGGGCGACAATCTCCCCAGGAGGTTGCAGTTCGGACCTCGACCTTCTTATCTTTCCTCTTCGGGCAGTCTTTCGCCCTGTGCCCCGGTTGGTAACAATAGAAAAATCTTCCTTGACCTAGCAAGCAAGCCCCTTTGTTACCCTTTCCACACTCCACACAAGCAGCACCCTGACGCCCCAACTGTTGGGCAAACCCTCTCGTCCATTACACTTCCACCCGAGCTTCCCTTAAGCAATGGCGCATATCTCTTTCTCTTTAGTAAGATGGGGGAATACCTCTCCAGAAAAGGGGTCCTGAAGGCTTCCCAGGTGATAGGGGTGTCCAAGGCCGTCACTCGGCCTTGAATGCCCCTCCACCAAACCTCAGCCTCCCCCCTGAGCATTAGGGAGGCAAGGCTCACCCTTTGCTCATCGGGGTACCCCTGGGAGTCCATAATCTCTTCGATCCTCTTGAGCCAAGTAGCTGCCGAAGCATGATCTAATCCTCCTTCAAAGATCGATGGGTGACACCGCCAAAACGCTAAGAATCCCTCTGCCTAGTGGTCCGGTCTAGGAGTTACTGGGGTCATTTGACTTGAAGGTAGGGTACACCCGCCCTCTCCCAACAGGGTGGAGAAAACAGTGGTCTGCTGATTCAGGGCGTGGGTCAACCCTTCAATAGCCGCAATGGAGGCATCCCGAGGTTCACTAGTGCAAAAAGACCCTTTTACGACAGTTAAAAACGACTTTTTACGACGGTTATACAACCGGCGTTGATCTTGGCATCATAAAAAACTGGACCTTTTACGACGGTTGTATAGTCGTCGTCATAAATAGGAAACCATGACGGTTGTGGACGAAGCCGTCGTGAAAAGTGGCAAAATCAAGGCTCCAAGCAGCCTTTTTAATGACGGTTGGACTAGGAACCGTCATGGAAAGTAAGAAACCACGATGGTTCCTAGCCTAACCGTCGTTAAAAGGGCTGCTTTTTACGACGGTTAGGCTAGGAATCGTCGTAGAAAGTGAGAAACCACGACGGTTCATGTCCTAACCGTCGTTGTTTGTGGACATACAACGACGGTTGTGGCAACAACCGTCGTAGTTTCTGGTTGTGGATTAGCTACTGAAATTCCTTAGCTAATTCGTAGCTAATAGGGGAAAACAGGACATTTAAGTCTTTCTCTTTATATGCATATTCAATGTCAACTTAATAAATCAATCCACTTTCAATTATACCAACCTGAATCAACACAAACAATATTCTTATTCCAAGATAAATATGTAATTAAAATGCTAATAGTGACTAAATATTTAAATAACAATTTAATATTAAGAATTGTACTAAATATTTAAACAACCTGAAAAAGCATTACATGAATTACAAGCAAGAGAGGATACAGATAACCCAATAAGTATGGAATATCATTATTAGGAATTAGTTTTCATAACAAGCATATCACAAGGTAATATAAGTATACTTGGGTTCTCAAAAATGTAGGGCTCAACCACTTATTTTAGAAGCCCGAATAATTCCCAGGCTTTTTAGCCTAGCCTGATAAAGTCCACTACCTGAAAAAAACCCGCAAAAAATCAGGCTACCCACAAGAAAGCCCTCGAAAATGTAGGGATCAAACACTTATTTTAGAAACTTGAATAACTTCCGGGCATTTTAGCTCAGTCCGAAAAAGCCCGCGACCCGCATCAGGCCGGGCCGGACCAAGTAGCCTGAATTGACAAGAATACAGATGAAAAGTGGAAACTTATAGAAAATCCAGATGCCGCAAGATATTGCTTCCACTCATTGTTTTGCTACAAGGTCAAAGTTAGAGAAAAATGATAAGTATTCCCCCAAACCCAACTACGAGATTAAATAAATGAGTAGTTACCTGTATATGGTCACACTCTTCAAAAAAAAAACGAAGCCTGTCACTAATTTCTTCCCCTTGTGAAGCCCAAGCAAAGGAATCCCTTCCAATTCCATAATTGTCAAATTCCCCAACATCCTCCCACACTCTATAATTCATATAGACTTTGGGAGTGGTAATGTACTTTTGAGTAGTCTGTCCAAAGTGGAATTTTACCATTTTTAATTTTTATGCGCACTTTTAAATCTGAGTTTTCTTGTGTGCTTCTGTAACAAAGATCTGCCTTCTCTATTACAGTTTCCAGAACACTATTCAAAACTGACCTTATATGTAATGGATCCAGATCCACTGCCATTTTTCTAAAAGCTAATAACTCAAAGAAGATTCACAAAGCAGAAATCAACATGCATAGACTAAAGCTCTCACCAGGTGACAACATCTGATGTTGCAGGAGCAGCCTCATACAATGTGCCACTTGAACTCATAGATCCAAGGGATCCTGAAAAAGGTTAACAAATCCTAGGAATAGATTACAAGGGGGATGGAAGGAAATGATGTTTACAGCAGAAAAAAAATGGATAAGAAATTATACAATTAATATCATGCTGGAGTTACATTTAAAAATATTATTATCATAAGATCAAAAGAGACAAAATTAACAAAGGGAAAATGGAAGATGCAAGGATGTTGATTGAGATAAAAACTGATAACCAAGAAGGAAACACTGCATAGGCAAGATATTGTGCTCTATTCAGCTCCTTAAGGGCAGAAGGTCTAGCAAAGTTGCATAAAAAAAGTTTAAATATTTAGGAATCAAATGTGAACATCTAGAATTGTCCTCTATGAATAAACAATAATCTGAAAAATGTACAGTGCAATTTACTACCAACATATATACATTGGGTATTTTATATTCTTTATTCAAAACTTTCCAAGCTCTTCCCCAGTAACTATCAAACAATCATGTATCAGAAAGTCTACCAATTTATTGTTCATAATAAAAAAATAAGTTCCCTTCTGCTTCCCAATTTTTATGATGAATCTCTTGCTCTTCCTCAGATTCCGTGAACAAAGGAAGCTATAACCATGTCATAGTGTGAGTTCTTTATTGTTTACAATTTTCTACCAACTTAACACGCTCATCTGATTTTTGTCTCCAAAAATAAAAAGTTCATTTGATTTGTATCACAATATCAGAACAATTACCAATGAACCTTTTCACCAAATACATTGGACCTACTACATATACTATTCTCTTTCAGAATTCAGTTGAATGTAAGACTAACCATGAATATTTCATGACCCCATAGTGGCATCAAGCCATCAACTGTGTGAACAGCAATGCCAAGAAATAGATGATAGATTCAATGAACAAGGCAAGGACAACACTGATATGTTTCTTCAATAATTTAAAAATATATAAACTGAATACCTCTCAAATTTATTGAAACTAGGCGAGGAGTATATGTAAGGATGCCCTGCATTCATTTAAGCGAAATGGGGGTAAGCATAAGGAGAACTGCTAATGCTTCTAATTTACAGATTCAGATCATCTGACCCCATTTTCCCTTGCCACTAATAAAAATATCCCAACTAGACATTAATGTATCAGTTAATAGTTAACAGAAAATAATTAACTAATACTTCAATGTTTGCATTGGTGTGACATGAAAATCTGGAAATGGCACACAGAATGAGGGCACCAGATAGTAGCAGACTACTACCAACAGAGTTTCTAGTCACATACAAGATAATTTTTTAAAATAAAATAATCCTTGAATGCTAGTTCAACTAAAGACAATTGCACCACCTGTGTCTTACCAGTACGATAAAGCACATCCATGTTAAGATCCTGATTCTTGAAGACTGAATCAGCATGAGGGTCCCCAGCCAACCCAAGCAACTCATCCTTACAATTGAAGACAGATGAAATATTACATGATTAATTAAACAAGGAACGCATACGAAAGTACATTCAATTAAAGATAATCAGTAAGACAAAAACTTTGTGAGGAAACAAAAAAAGGAAAGTGGGTTTAGATCAATTTGAAATAAATAAATAAACAAAGCAAAACACATGTGAAGTAAATCAATTTCCGAAATTTAATGAAAAAACATGAATAAACGTAGAGGAGGAGTGAATAAGCAATGAAACCTGAAAGTTCCAGAAGTGAGAGCCGATGAAGTTGGCAAAATCACCAACTTGCATAGTTACAATTTCTTTCATACTCGCTGATAAGTGTAAAATTAGCGTTAATTTCATATAGTTTTTATTACACTTATCAAGGATAAAATAGTAAATTATGCCCCAAAATATCCCTTTTTATTAATATTTATAATAATTGTATTTATTTGATACAAATTTGAATATGATGCTATTTTAAATAGAAATTTGCTATTTTATGCAGAATTATAGCAGATTTGGGACAAGAGTGGAAAAAGCATCAGATTGGAGGATATTGCAGATTCAGAAATTAAATAAATAAAAGAAAATCAAAGAATCCTGCAAAGAATCTTTTCAATTCAAATCCAAGGCAGATAAATACAATAATAATTTGGATAAAGGGATAAAGGAAAACCAGATGAGATCAGAAAGAAATCAAGAGGTTAGATCCACAAATCAAGGAAAGCTGCAGCGAGTCACACGCTCCATATGCGCTTAGCGCGCGTGGAGCGCATGAGCAGATTGGCCAGGTTTCATGTGCGCTAAGCGCACATGAAGCGCGTGTCCTGATTAATGAAGCCGCACGTTGTGACGTCATTTAGTGAAGGGAAAGCTCCTGATTGGTCAAGCTTCACAACAGTGACGTCAATTAATGAAAAGGCAGCCTCTGATTGGATTAAACACTCACCAGTGACATCACAACTTGATCCCTTGAAGGTTTTCCAACTCTATAAATAGAGCCCTTTGCAAAGGTCATAGACACGATCCTTGGGACCAAAACACTGATACGGAGAGAGAGTAGTATAGGATTGAGAAAGGTGACAGATTTCTCAGTAGTTAGTAATGGCTACCATGAGTAGCTAAACTCTCTAGTAGGATTTGATGTAGTAGATTCGATCCCCTTGTGTATAAGAATTCTCTTTTCTATTTTATTTATGATTTTATGTTTGTAATTTATCGGTATCTTTATGCTGTGTGTAATGCATCAACTCCGCGCGTGCGCCGGGATGGTAGGCTAGTGCTCTGGATACAAAAAGTGGAACTCCGGCTAGTATCAGAGGTAGGTGAGCATGGAGTTGTTCATGAAGCTTATCCTCGGATTGCTAAAGGTACTCGGTTTAATTATATCGTAGCATAAGGATTGTATTCTAACGATCGGAGGTTCAGTGAGTGACACACCCCTTCGTAGGTGCCTTATGTGAAAGTATGGTTAAATCGATAGCGCTGATTGCAAAATACGGGGAATGTTCGGGGTCGCCAAATGCCACTTTGAATGCCTGTAGAGAATAGCTTTTGGCGTTTAATTATGATATTATAGGGGAATTTGCGGGTACGATAATTACCAGGCATGCCTTATAATTATTGTAATTAAACAATGCTAAGGTAATTACAAGTACAATCATAAATAAGGGAAAATGAGTTCGAATACACAAGGGGGGAGATGAAACGAAATCAAATCCTAGTCCTAAATATTATTTTCTCGTGTTATTTGTGTTTATTTTAGTATTTTATTATTCAGTTTTAAAACCAACCTTTTTGAAACATTTTATTGAAAATACAATTACTTTAACTTTACAAGTTAAAACCGCTCCCTGTGGATACGATGTTTTACTTACTCTAAAACTATTGGACTACTGGTAAACTTGCCAGGAAACCCATCAAGTTTTTGGCGCCGTTGCCGGGGAGCGGTGTCTCAATTTGTATAGTTTAGTGATTGAATTTTCATTTGTTTCAAAAATTTTCTAAAAGTGTAATTTTCATATTTCTTTTTATTTTTTATTTATTTTCGTATTTTATTTTAAAAAAAAATTAGTCCACCTTCCTGAGCTAACAATTGTTTGAGATTCTTGAATAAGTACTTTTGACAGGTATCTCAAAATCAATTAATGGAAGGAACACAATCCAGAAGGAGGACTTTGAGAGATTATATCATGCCTAAGGGGCTATTTCATCATTCAAGTACTGGTCACCCAATTTATACAAAAGCTGTGGAAATAGATGAGCACATCTTCAACTTGTTAAAGCTCAACAGTTCACAGGATTGGCACACGAGGATCCAAATAATCATCTTTTTACATTCCTGGAACTAGTTGAAACTATGGGTTTTGACGAAAAGGACAAAGAAGCTGCGTGCTTACGTTTATTTTCCTTTTCTCTTGCAGGAAAAGCCAAGGATTGGTTAATGTCACACCCCAGCCGAAGTCTGAACAATTGGAACGTGGTAGCAGAAAAATTTTCAAGAAGATTTTGTTGCAAGCCATGTTGCATTCAAACCAAGGCACACACTTCTTCATTCAAGCAAGAATCAAAATTTTTCTCTCATGCACCAATTCAAGATGATGTTTCACCCCATAAGCAGATCTTTGAAGATGGACTCAGGAGGTTGGAACAGTCATCAGAAGCACTCAATAAGAAGATAGCCAACCATTCTCAGCCACCGCAAACAGTTCACACTTATCCTATCCAGTCATCACAATTAATTTGTGACTTTTGCAGAGGTAATCATCTCAACGGTGACTGCTCTTTTCCAGACATTCAAGAAGAGGAAGCTGAAGAAGAGGCAACTGATCCTATCCAGTCATCACGATTAATTTGTGACTTTTGCGGAGGTAATCATCTCAACGGTGACTGCTCTTTTCCAGACATTGTAGAAGAGGAGACTGAAGAAGCACAAGAAAAAGAAGCAGAAGAAGTTGATGAGGAAGAGGAAGAAGAAGAAAAAGAAGTGTTTACACATGCACTGCAAGTCAAAGGTTTACCATATCAAATGCACTTAGTTTTTCACCGTGATGAAGAAGAGGAACATCCTTTTCTTTATTATTTCGTTCTTAATGAAGAAAAGAAATTAGAAGAAGCTGCTAAAGAAAGGAAAGAGGAAGAAGGTGCAGTAGAAGAAGAAAAAGAAGAAAGAGAAAATGAAACACAAAAGATGGTGCTTGAAGAAGAATCTGACTGTGAAAGGGAAAAAGAGAAAGGTGAACCTGAAACAGAGGAAAAAGGTGAACAGAGGGATGATGAATCAAAGCCCGAGGAGGGAAGGGAAGATATATCAAAACCAACGACCGTGCCTTATCCAACCAGTCCTGCAAAGGAAGATCAAGAAAGGTATGGTACAAGTAATAATCCCTCCAGACCTCCCAAAAGAAAGGCATGCAAGCACACTGACCAGAACAAGGCAAAGAGAAGGAAAGTCATGCTAGAATCAAACTCAAAGCCTAGAGCCAGATTGAAAATCAAGTGGTCAGGAGTGTTTCATATCAAAGATCCCTGCAAGGCAAAGAATTTGAGAGCAACCAATGGTGAATCATCAAGGCTTCAAGAGAAAAAGACTCATGCACCTGAGAGCAAGAAAATAAAGAAAAGAAGAGTCAAGCCAAGGGAGTCAAAGGCATGGTCTAATTCCAGAAAGAAGCCCAAATGCTTAAAGACATTTCACACTACAAGTTGCTCCAAGGCAATGTTATGGGGAGGCTTATGTGCCAAAGAAAGGAAGGGTGCAGCTCACAAGCTCACCAAAAGATTTCAGTATCAGCCACCCTAACAAAGCAGGCGTCGAGCTATCACACGTTAAACAAGCGCTTTCTGGGAGGCAACCCAGAGATTTTTAAAGTTTTTAATTATTTTAGTTTTGCATTTTCTTGTTTATTAATTAGGATTTTTTTTAGGAATTAGGAAATTTTCAAAATTGATTGAAATAACTTTGTGGAAAATAAAATATTTTTTTAAACAATAGGAAGTAGCAGAAAACGTGACTAAAATTTGCAAAATCTCATTCTGTTTTCTACGCTTCATCTGCGCTAAGCGCAGGTAAAGCGCATATTGCAATTTTAGTCACTGTTTTCTGCGCTTCACTTGCGCTAAGCGCAGGTGAAGCGCAGCAGTACGAAAATTTAAAAATTTTCTATTTTCTCATGTATTGTTTCTCTACTTCCTAAGCTTTTCTTTTCACTTTTTCCACTCACAAACTTCAATCAATTTTGAAACTTTCAAATTTCATATTTTTCTTTTATTTTTTATTTTTTTACCAATTAAAATCTTCCTCTATTCTGCTTTCATGATTTGCACTTTAGGATAGCAACTTTAAGATCATGAATATTATTATCTGCTATCCTTAATGTGTTTCTGGCTGTGTGGAACATGAAGAACAATGTGCTTGATTGGAATACTTTTTGTTTTGTAAGTTATTAAATTGGAAAGTGTTATGTTCTATCTCTTTCAAAAAATTTTAAACTCTCACTTTCTATGGATTAATTGAATACTTGCAAAACAAATGAGTATATTCTGTTTTTAGGAAGGCATTACCAAGTGCAATATTTTTTTTTTTGTTTTTGTTGAAAATAATTCTTTATGCATGCAATTGGTTAATGATAGGCTTCCATGTTCTTCATGAATTAGTATTTGCAATAAGGCATCATTAAAATAAATGTGTTTAGCAACTAATTGTTGTTATTTGACTTTTCAGATGCCTAGGAATAAATTGCTTGTCTTTCCCGTGGCTTCAGCTCACTAGGAGAAGACATGAAGAAAAGGATCATAGAATATGATCCCATGAGATTTAAGAGTACGCAGGCTGCTGCAAGACCCATACTCAGGCATGTTGTTTAAATAGTTTCGGATATTCTAGCAGTGGCCTGGGGACAAGCCTATTCTTCTAGGAGGGAGGCGAAGCAGCAGTAGCATATAACAAGGACCCACAAGATACAGAGGATGAAGATTGACATTGGTGTTTTTCTTTCTTTTCGTTCTTTTATTTTCTATTTTCTTTTATTTTATTAATTAGGATTTTGTTTATTTTTAATTTTAGGATTTTTAAAATTTTTAGGACCTAGGAATTAGGAAAATAAGGAAAATTTTTTCAAAATTTCTGAAATTGGGCAGTTGAACTAACCAGATTAAGAAAGAAAAAAGGTCTTGTGATTAATTCCATAATCAATTAAGATTAGGATACTTCACATGAGAATCTATCAGGGTAGTTAATTAAAATCAATAAATATTTTATCAAGGAATTTAGCCAAGTAACCGGTGAGTTGAGAGCCCAAACACTAAATTTGAGAGTTTTTCACCACTGTTTGTCAACTTTTATTGATTGAGTTTTTGGAGCTTATCCTGTTTTTGGAAAATATGGAAATGAAAAAGGCAAAAAAAAAAATTGTTTTCAATATATTCGCCCAGAGCCAAAAAGCCAACCTTGGTAAAATTTTTCCAAATTTTTTATAACCCCTTGAGCCTTAATTGATTATTCTTGTTCACTCAAGCCAAAATAAATATATATCCTGTCCCTCACACATTTGGGATAGAGAGCAAGATGGTAAGTAGAAAAATAATGGGAAGAAAAGGTTGAAATTCCAAGGAGCAGGTACAGAAAAACAAAAAGAAAAAGAAGATCACTCCCCTTAAAATCAAAAAGAAAAAGTAAATTGAATAAGTTGGGGGGAGTGCATCTTCAAACAAGGAAAGAGGCCTGCAAAGAAGAGAAATAAATCAAGAAAAAAATGGTGGAAGGAGAGAAAATTGAAAGCAACATCCAAAGATGCTCTCTATTCTAAATGTTCATTGTTTATCCAAAGAAAAACCATAATTTCTTGATAACCCAGTCTCATTACAACCTTGAAAAGACCTTTTGATCCATATCAACTATGAACAGGCTTAGGAACTAGAAACGACTATCAATCTTAGTTGTTCAGCAGTGGTGAAAATATTGAGGGAAATAGTACCCGTGAGCATGAGTGAAATTCCTTGGTATTTTGTTTAATGCTTTAATTGCTACTCCTGAGAAAATTCAAGTTGCTGGTTGTGTTCTGATTTTCGTTGAAACATGGTAATATCTCTTGATCTCAATTTTTCTTGATTTGGAAAGTGACTTCTGCCTAATAAAGAGATAATGAAAAATTTTCCTTGTAATTATTTTGAGAATTTTATTCAAGTGTGATTTGAAATTTGACTACAAGGGTGTCTTGCTTGAGGACAAGCAAGAAATTAAGTTGGGGGGTATTTGATAAGTGTAAAATTAGCGTTAATTTCATATAGTTTTTATTACACTTATCAAGGATAAAATAGTAAATTATGCCCCAAAATATCCCTTTTTATTAATATTTATAATAATTGTATTTATTTGATACAAATTTGAATATGATGCTATTTTAAATAGAAATTTGCTATTTTATGCAGAATTATAGCAGATTTGGGACAAGAGTGGAAAAAGCATCAGATTGGAGGATATTGCAGATTCAGAAATTAAATAAATAAAAGAAAATCAAAGAATCCTGCAAAGAATCTTTTCAATTCAAATCCAAGGTAGATAAATACAATAATAATTTGGATAAAGGGATAAAGGAAAAGCAGATGAGATCAGAAAGGAATCAAGAGGTTAGATCCACAAATCAAGGAAAGCTACAGCGAGTCACACGCTCCATATGCGCTTAGCGCGCGTGGAGCGCATGAGCAGATTGGCCAGGCTTCATGTGCGCTAAGCGCACATGAAGGGCGTGTCCTGATTAATGAAGTCGCACGTTGTGACGTCATTTAGTGAAGGGAAAGCTCCTGATTGGTCAAGCTTCACAACAGTGACGTCAATTAATGAAAAGGAAGTCTCTGATTGGATTAAACACTCACCAGTGACATCACAACCTGATCCCTTGAAGGTTTTCCAACTCTATAAATAGAGCCCTTTGCAAAGGTCATAGGCACGGTCCTTGGGACCAAAACACTGATACGGAGAGAGAGTAGTATAGGATTGAGAAAGGTGACAGATTTCTCAGTAGTTAGTAATGGCTACCATGAGTAGCTAAACTCTCTAGTAGGATTTGATGTAGTAGATTCGATCCCCTTGTGTATAAGAATTCTATTTTCTATTTTATTTATGATTTTATGCTTGTAATTTATCGGTATCTTTATGCTGTGCGTAATGCATCAACTCCGCGCGTGCGCCGGGATGGTAGGCTAGTGCTCTGGATACAAAAAGTGGAACTCCGGCTAGTATCAAAGGTAGGTGAGCATGGAGCTGTTCATGAAGCTTATGCTCGGATTGCTAAAGGTACTCGGTTTAATTATATCGTAGCATAAGGATTGTATTCTAACGATCGGAGGTTCAGTGAGTGACACACCCCTCCGTAGGTGCCTTATGTGAAAGTATCGTTAAATCGATAGCGCTGATTGCAAAATACGGGGAATGTTCGGGGTCGCCAAATGCCACTTTGAATGCCTGTAGAGAATAGTTTTGGCATTTAATTATGATATTATAGGGGAATTTGCGGGTACAATAATTACCAGGCATGCCTTATAATTATTGTAATTAAACAATGCTAAGGTAATTACAAGTACGATCATAAATAAGGGAAAAGGAGTTCGAATACACAAGGGGGGAGATGAAACGAAATCAAATCCTAGTCCTAAATATTATTTTCTCGTGTTATTTGTGTTTATTTTAGTATTTTATTATTCAGTATTAAAACCAACCTTTTTGAAACGTTTTATTGAAAATACAATTACTTTAACTTTGGCAAGTTAAAACCGCTCCCTGTGGATACGATATCTTTCTTACTCTAAAACTACTGGACTACTGGTTAACTTGCCAGGAAACCCATCACTCGCTTCCTGTCAGTCACAGAATAGCATAACTGCATCAATCACTTTCTTGAAAGCAAGATATTACCATAATATCCCAACAGTATGAACAAATCTGCAGTATACTACCATACAGTTGATTACTTTTCATTTCACTATCCCTACATATAAGATTATAAGAAATACTCGATGCCTATAGTAAGAGGACCCTTAACAGACCCTCCCAAGACAAGAGGTGTAAGAGGACCTTGTGGGGAACCAGACTGTGATAGGTTCCCCTTTGATTTATCTCCACATTGATCTTGTGCCATCCATAAGCCATTATTAGTCTGGTCAGTTGGGAATCTTCTAATATGAAGCCTGTACTTCTGCATAAACCACAGATGTGCATAAGTTGTTGATAACAAAAAGATGAAAAAAGTACAGAAAATAACAATGATAATACTAATAAGTAATAACCAATTAGGGTATGATCTGATGAAATACAAGTAGTCAAATACTCACTTGCAAGTGGCTTTTCACTTCATCATTTGTGAGGCCTTCCACCTGCATCAGTTCTCTAATCTGTTTAGGAGTGGCCACTGCAAAAAAGAATAAACCAATTAGTCACACACACCACACACCACCATACCCACAATTTCAATTCCAAATGGGTGAAGCTAAAATTCCCAAAATCCAAAATAAACAAAGAATCCTCCACCATCCAATTTAAAGGAGAAAAAAAAAATCAATCAGGCTTTACTGAACATAATAATCTCTACCTTGTGCTCCACCAAGTTGTTGAAGCGCGTCAACAAAACGCCGATGAAGCTCCGATGACCAGCATCGCCTTTGTTTCCTTGGATTCTGCTGCAGATGTTGCGGTGGTTGTGGTTGACTTTGTATCTCAACGTGAAGCAAAGAAGCGCCAGAACTACTACGTACCCTCCACAACCACTCTTGGAATTGCTATGGCTCAGTTCAAGAAGCTGGACTCATCAAACTAAAGCTCGGAACTTTCGAAACCTCTTTGGGGACAAATGAGATAAATGCTCCTCCACTATTGTTCTTCTGATCCGGTTGTTGAACACTTTCTCCACCCTTTTGCCATTGCAAAAAAAAAAAAAATAGGTCTTATTTTTATGAAAATTAAGACAAATTAAGAGTAATCTGAATAATTATACTTTCAATACAAAAACATAATGAAAATTTTAGAATTACCAATTTGTTTCATCAGTGTTCCATAGCTGAACTGAGCTCATCCAATTCTTCTTGTCACAGCTTTCTTTTCCCATGGTTGAAGGTCCTTTTCCATTTCCTCCATAATTGGTCTTCAGCGGCATGAATTCTTCCTCAGTTACAGGTGGATCTTGCATTCCAATACACCGTAGTTTTTCCTCCTTCAATCTTGTTATGGCTGCATGACCAGCAAAATGAATACATCATAAATCAACAAAAATAAGTTACAATAGTGATATATAGCAAAGTATTGTGTGGTGCGATTTGCAAAAACCGTAGAGAAGATAGAGAAGCACCGCACCATCGTTTACAAGGAGCATGCAAAGAGGGAGCTCGCGTTTGAAAGCCTCAACCTTCCTCATCTCATCCTCCAATCTCTGGATAAAGTCCTCAAGAATGGCAAGTTTCTCAGAGTTTTCTCTGCTCCGAGAAACGTCGCCAAGAAAGAGGGAAACGGTTTTGGGGACAAAAGCCAAACTCAAATCCAAGCTCAGTTCCATAATGTAATGTGCGTTTTGGGTCTCTCCTTCCACAAGTCACAAGGTAATATAAGAATACAGATAACTATACTCTTCTTATTTCAATTTGACTTCGGAAAGTAATTAGGGGTTATCTTTGGATGATTATACTCTACTCTACGTAGAGGAAAAGGATAGAAGCACGAACCGGAGAAGCTTCGAAGCGGGGCCGACGTGGAGACCATAGAAACAGAAGCGACGTGGACAACAGAAGCTTTGAAGCAGCGCAGACTGGAGAAGCTTCGAAGCAGCGCGGACGGTGGCCTGGGTGGAAGAGGACAGAGGGAGAGAGGACGAGGGACAAGGAAGGGAGGAGGAACTTACTGCTGTCGCGGCGCTGCCTGAGGGAAAGACGATGAGAGAGAGGGGACGGTGATAGAGAGAGGGGGACGGTGGGAGAGGGAGAGGGGGACAGTGAGAGAGAGAGGCACGGTGGGGTTTGGAGAGAGAGGGGGACGGTGAGTTTGGAGAGAGAGAAGCATGGTGAGAGAGAGTGAGAGGAACGGCGCTGCGCAAAATGAAAAGGAGTCTCGCATAGCTAGGTTATATTATACAAACAACGACGGTTCTTTGGGAAACCGTCGTGTTTGTCTTTTACTCTTTGCAACCCCCATTTTTTGTCCTGCACCCCCATTTTTTTCTTGGGCCTTTCACAACGGTTCTTTTACAACCGTTGTAGAAAAGCCTCATTTTTTTTGTTTTAATATGACAAACAACGACGGTTATTTGGGCAACCATCGTTGTTTGTATTTCACTTTCTGCACCCCCATTTTTTGACTAGCACCAACCCTTTTTCTTGATCTTTTCACGACGGTTGCGAAGCAACCGTCGTAGAAAAGCCTAATTTTTCTTCTTTTTTTATTTTTTAAAACTCCTATATCGACTGTTGTTTCATAACTGTCGTTATTGATTACTTTTTACGACGGTCATTAAATAATCGTCGTAGTTTTGTGCGCAAAAATTGCAAAATTGCCACCGCGTCACTTTCTACGACGGTTGCTTAATAACCTTCGTTGTTTAAGCGTCGTTAAATAGCATTTTTTGCACTAGTGGTTCTTCCATAGCCCGACGCCTTCCTCGTCTGCCTTTAGTCATAATTTCTATACACATTGAAAAAAATATGGAGTTGATCAGGCTTTATATTTAATACAATGCATACGAAATCATAGCTAAACTTAGACAACTAACTCATCCATAGTCCTATTGGATTGAACTGCTCTGATACCATAATGTAACGTCATAATTCCATGAACCTAGAAATAATCTCGGTTGGAGACACTTTTCTAAATTTTCTGAAATTATTTCGCGCCATTACCGATATCGTCATACAAACCACATAATTGCTTAGGCAATCCAATGTTTGCTTAAGCTTCCACAAAATTCATACACCATTACAATCAAGACAAATCCTCATTAAAAATTTAGAAAACTAAACTACACTTTGGGATGTTATAGTTCATAACATTCCTACCGAAAATCCGGAAGGGTTTCCCCTATAAACTGGATATTTCCAAAAATTCCATCTCAACCTGAAACCCAGAAAATCCAACCAATACAATATAAAATAGTACAATGTATTTTCTCATCACATCATAATATCCCTCAATAGTACTAATGTATTTTTATCCTCAACAACAAGAATAACATCTAATAAACTAGGGATCTACAATCATCAAAATACCAAAGATCCTGAGCATCTTCACGCTCACTGCCCTAGCCGAAGGGAACACCTGTATGACTAAAGATAACCACAAAACATGTGGTGAGACTTACATCCCAGTGAATGTGATCTTGCATACAATGTGAGGAAGCAGGAAAATGTGAATGCAACATAAATATACATAGATACATATTGGACTATACATCACAATCTACCAGACAGTCAAGCAATGCACATTATAGTGAAAGCAATAATCATAAAACATACATGAAAGCAATCAATGCAGAGTTAGTCTGAAGTGTTAGTCTGAAGTAATTTACCCAACACCCAAGGGTTCTTTCCACTGTTACACGATTTGAGCGCTCGGCCATGTGACCAAGGATCGTCATCCAGGGCCACCCTGATTAAGTTTTATTAGCAATCATGCATGTAGTTCATTTTTAGTTGAGGAACCCCATTTACCCCTTGGCCGTGGAGCAAATGAGATTACCTCTATTGTACCTCATTGGTCCCGAAGACCCCTGATTGGTGCGGAGACCCATGATTAACCTCTTGGCCCAAGGCCCATGAAGACATGATACATATTATGGTTTCAAAACATGTGAGCATGATTCATGACATGTAAACATGTGTTACATATGCTAAATGAGGATTCCATGACATTCATATCTCATAATCATCTCTTATCATGAAAACCCTAACCTCTATAATCTAGGGTTAAATCACAAACAACAATCAAAACCAATACACATATAAACCCTAAATCAACCTCAAACAATAACAAGCAAGTAAAGTAGGAAGGGGGAAGGGAGAATAGGGATCATGAAAAGGACTTCACACATGATGGAAGTGGGTGGGTGGATCACACTCACCTCAAAAGCAAGAATGGAGATGTGGAAGGAGGGGAGTGATGAATCTGAGCCTCAAGAATGGTGGAGAAAGCCTCCAAGCTATCCTTTCTTCTTCTTTCTCACTCATTCTCTCTCTCTAAAAATGAAGGAGAACGGGAGGAAATGGGAGAAGAAAGCCCTAAAACGTGTTTTAAAGCGACCAGAAACCGTGCCTTGCTCCAGGCTGCGCTCAAGCTCAGCCTGAGCTAGAAAATCAGATTGGGAAATTTCCCCCTAATTGCTGATATCCTCGCTCAGGCTATGCTTGAGCCTAGACTGAGCGAGCATATTAGCCCCCCCAAAACTTGATTTTTACCCCTCTTTGATTCTAACTCAATTTTCTTCCATTCAAACCTAATTCTTCTCCCTAAAACCTCCTTCTAACATAGCTTTTCTCATCCAAATCTCTCCCCACTCGAAACTTTTCCAAATCAACTCCTTTGATCCTAAAGCCTATCCATTGCTATTTTAACACACCTAATAACTAAAACATAGGGTGTTTCATTTCTCCCAACTCCTTCTAATAACCTACTCTTCCAACTTAGTTCTTCTTCCTCTAACCTTCTTTTCGCATACTTATTATCCCTTGTGACTCCCTCTGCCTCAGGGCGGTGATTCCTTCTAAGTTCAACCTTACAGTTGTTTGATCTTAACACTTGGTTATTCTTCCAAAAATCTCTTAATTTATTATCTTATTCTTATCTAATTCACATTCAAGTCCCCAAATTTCTCCTTCTACCTCTAGCCTTCTCTCTTGATAGGACCTCACAACCTATGGGCTTCTCTTGTATTTCCTAAGCTCTAATTTCTGGGATGTTACAGGATTGCAAAAGGAGATAAAGCAATTTATAATTGATTTATCCAAGCATGTTTGCTCCAAGTTGCAAATAAGGAACACAATGGAACTATCTTTACTAAGAAGAGGGATGGAAAAATATTATTACTCCAATTTAATGAGTCAACTAGAATGAACTATATAAGCCAAAATTAAAGAATAAGTATGACAATACGACGGAAGGAATTGGAAAGTATGGTATAAATTGTTTTGGAAAAAAGAATGGCTTAGGATGAGATCATGACAAGCATACGTTCGGGGTTGATGATATTGGCTGGGATACGAAGATATTGGTATGTGATAAATACTTATGCAATTGTTTAAGTATTGGATTTATATTTAGAGTGTACTTATTAATATTTTCATTGAAAAACATACATGAAAACCCTCAATATATCAAAGTGAGATGTTCCTTGCCTGCGAGATGATCAGGATCAATTGATGCATATTGGCTTAAGTATATGATAGATAAACCCATTCCATTCATGAAAATGTAGTGAGGGGGTTGATTTAATTTTTTATTATATACTAAGAATTTGTTTATTATCATGTTTTTATTATGTATTTCAATAAGCTTTGAAGAGTGTGCTTTTTATGTATTAGAAGTAGTTGGTGTATGGCTATTATCTTATGCTTTGAACCATGATTGTATTTAAATGAACTATTCTCTTATCTTGATTATTTTCGTACTTTGTTGTCATTATTAATAATTTCATTTATATAGGCATGAGTAGATGAGATGGATGATTGACTTGAACCAGTTGCAGTTGATACCCAATAAAGATAATTATATTAGGAGAAATCTTCTTATCTGGGTGTACTTATTGTGTGAGTATGTAATAAGAACTTTAGTAAAAGAGGCCATGTAGAACCAATGAATAGACAGGTCCTGCAGGGTGCAAGAAATATTCGCAAGGGGAATCTCATTTTGTGCCATGAGATGTTCTGACATGGAAACAGAAATCTTCTATAGATTTTGCTGGAAATTAATTAATTGACCTTAGTGTGAAGCCCCACTAAAGAATGGGGGGTTGAAGAGATGGTTGTAATGTTCTTAAACTGGTTGGTCATGGGCTAAGAAATGGAATGCTTTGCACGAAGGTTTTTCCAGTTTCAGCAATCAGGAGAGGACTAGTGAATAGACATTTCCACAAAGGATTCTAATTACTTGCCTTAAGTTGTCCTTGCAAATATGTTATAGCAAAAGATCCTACATTTCATGATAGTCCTGCAAAAATTAGAAATGATCAATAATAATGGCCATTTTTTAAGAAAGCTATAGGAGCAATTGATGGTACACTATTCATGTGTGGTTTTTTGCTAGTGATCAAACAGGTTTTTATTGGAAGAAAGGGATTTCCAGCACAAAATATTTTGGCTGTAGGTGATTGGAATATATGCTTTACCTTTGTATTGCCTAGATGGGAAGGTATTGCTCAACAATGCTCGTGTATTCGATCACACTCTCAAAGATGCTAACATGACTTTTCCACATCCTCTTTCTGGTTTGTCCTTTTATATACCTAAAAATGATTTATTGTTTATTGAAATTAATCTCTCCATTATGACTATCTCTTTATCAGGTATAATATTATTTGGTGGACATTGTCTACCCAACACCTAATGGGGTACCTTGGTCCCTACAGATGTGAACGTTATCACCTCCTTGATTTTAGGCGTAAATCTAGTTGTATAAATCACATAAAGTATTCAATTATTATCCACTCAATTTAAGGTGCACATCAGAAAGAACTTTTGGCGTGTCGAAGAATATGTTTGCAATTTTGCGTTACATGCCTAAGTACAAAATTCAAACACAAGGTCAAATAGTCATTGCAACAATGGCTATACACAACTTCATTAGAAGGAATGCTAAAACATATATTGAGTTTAGTCAATTTGAAAATGAAGAGATAATACTCGACATGGATGATGATAATTATTATGGTGAGGTCAACTTCGACTCATCACAAGTTCCAAACACAGTTTCTTCTGCAGAGATGGATTGTATTTGAGATGTAATTCGAGATCAAATTATATAATACAAGAAAATAATTTAGCTTCGTAATTAAATTTCAAAGTTTATGGCGCTATAGTTTATCTTTTGAATTTTTTTATTTACATACTTCATGAATATTTATGCTCAATATTATTTTAGTTACTACAATCTCCTTCTGATATTTATATCATGATTTTTTGGTCTATTAATTGTTGTATCAATTACAAATTAGTTTTACAAATATCTATAATTCTCTACATTTTTTCCAAAAAAAGTTATTAAATTTAATAATCATGTTTAATAAATTATCATTTAGTAAAATTGGTGCAATAATGTTTATTTTAAATTGTTAGGTTATTATCAACTATACATCATATAAATAAAGTGGAAATCAAATCAACACAAAAATAAAAATAAAATAGAAAACAAATAACAAACACATTGTCCATTTTAATAATTATAACTCTAAACGTGGTTTTCGTTGATATCATTCAAACAACATTAACTTTTAAATTTACGTTTATAAAAATTTATCCAAACATAAACCATGTTAAAGTTATCCAAACATTAAACTCAAGTTTAGTGTGTGTTTGGGGGTGCGTCTAAGGTACATGGCCTATAGGCCATGTATGGTACAAGGGCTAGAATTTACCCACTAATACAAGTCTGCAACCGGGTATAAGATATTTGAGAAATTATTTTCAAGTCCCTGTAGTGTCATGAATATTCAAAAGAGACCATACTCTGATGCCCCTGCAGCCCTTTCTTCTCCAGCAACAACGGCCACGGTGAGGTGTCACTCCGGCCAGCCCACAAGACTATCATACAAAGACAATGAACAACACTATCCTCTAATCTGCTTCCTACTCGCAGTACCAAACCCAAGATGGCACTATAATCTTCTCCATCGGTCACGACTCACCAGCGGCGGCCATGGAAGGACAGCAAACGCGCGAAACCAGATCAGAACCAGGTTGCACCTTTAATTTCAGCGTCGAACGACACAACCGTGAACCCGACGAGGCTTTCAGTGGCCTTTGCCGGCGACCGGATGCAAAAATTGGCGTGACGTACACGTTCGATTGCGACACGAAGAAGTGGCAGCGACTGTATGACCTACGGCCTGTCCCGACCCGACGAGAGCGTGTTCTACTGCATCACAGGAATCGTGAGGAACCATTTGGCGGTGGTGGGGATGATTGGCGATGCAGAGAACGTGAAGGGAGTGAAGGGGGAATGAAGTTTGGGATTTGAGTACTTAGATTTTGGGGCAGATGCCGAAGGAGACTGTGGTGAAGTGTGAAAGGTGAGATTGTCACTACAGTGGTGGCGTCATTGCGGTGAATTCGATACGAGATTTTGTGTACTTGCTAAACCCCATCAGAGCAGAGGAACCGGGTTAGTCGGCCCTTCCAAGGATTGTGTGCCCAGGGTGGATGGTGAGGTGACCATGGAGGAAAGGGGGGAAAGGCTGAGAGCTTGGTGGAGGGGATGAGACAAGCTTTCATGCGGCAAGAACAAGGCAAAGTGAGAGAGATTGGGGCTATGTCTTCAAGCTGACGAGTCGGGGTGGGAATAGGCCGAGTCGAGCTAGGCTTTCCAAGACCTGAGCTTGACCTGCACCTTAAATCTATGGCACCCGTTTATATGGTTTGAGCCTGGCCTATTTAAAGTCTGACATGACCTGAAAGCCTGCTTAAAAGTCTGTTTTATAGTAAGGTACTTGAATATATCATAAGCATGTATTTCAATAAACTTATAAGCCCAAGTTTTTTTAGGTAAGACAACATACTTATATATTTACACATACTAATAAGTATATAATTATAAGGCAATATAATAAAAATCTTTATAATATTAATAATAATATAAAAAATATTAGTATTTTATTTATACTTAGTTAAATAAGTCGACCTGATTGGCTCAAAAGGTTTTTCGATGCCCTGAAGCCTGACCTGTTTTGCTATAAAGTTTTTGAAAAAGCTTTGACCTAATCTATTTAATAAATTGGCCTAGCCTAGGCTTGATGTAGGCCAAGCTGTAGGCTCCTGATGAGCGGCCTGGCCTGTTCCCACCCCTAAACGAGAAGAGGGTGTGAGTTTGGAGCCATGGTGATGGTAGTGGTGCGGAATCCTGGAAGCTAGTAGGAGTAATATGTAAAATTTCCCCTTCACCGATAATCTCAACGGTTTGATTTTTTTTTTATTAAATCTAATGTATATAAAACACTTTGTTTTTACATGGCTTTCTTACCCAATGTACTTTAGACCTTGTCGTGTGTTTGGTTTGACGTTGAAACTGACTAAACTCAAGTTTGAATTCCCTAACACAATTATTTCTAGCATTAAAAACGTGAGTTTACCACATTTCAACACTAAACCAAACATTTACTCAAACTCAAGTTCAATAAAACCACAGTGACTCAAACTCAAGTTTACAAGCGCTTATCAAACAAATACTAAGTTCACACTCCATTCATTTTATATATCTTTTGTTATTTTAAGTTATACATACAAATTATATCTTTGATCTATGTATAATTTTATTATATCTTTATTAAAATACTCCATTTATCTCCATCCATTTCATTTATTATAGTTAATTTAAGTAATTATCCATAATAATTAAATAAAGATATAATTAAAAAACATTAAATTAATTTTGAATTTCTAAATCAACAAAAGTTTTAAAATATAAATAAAAATAAAAGAACAACGATAAATATGGAATTAAGGAAGTATTCATTAGATGGGTCTTCGGAGATGAAAACCATAACCCAGGCAAAGAAAAAAAAAAACAGATTAATAAGTGTGAATAGCTAAAATATCGTTTATCATCATCCTCTTACTATAAAATCTGTATGGTAAACTACAATCTCTTTCAATATTCAATATAGTAACTAATGTTCTTTACACACAAGCCCTAGAGGAAAAATAATATACAGAAGAATTTCCTTCTGTTGCTATGTGACAGAGATGCTACAATATTATATTTTTATCAACAAAAATCAATAATTGACTCAAACACAGTAAGACCATCGAAAATTACAGTAAGGAATAGAAGACCCTCAATACACATCTTAAAGACTTGACAAAAAAGTATTCCCTTTTTTTCTCTTCTAATGTTGGTATGGACAGACTATTTTCCACATTACTTTATCTGGAAAGATCTGTACCAATTCCTCCAAGCAAGCAACTATCTCCTATCCTTAATTATTTGGGTAGCTGTCGGCAACATTTTAACACACCTCACAAGATGCTCCACGTGCAGTAACTATGGAAACATTTCGAAGATTTGGGCAGCAATAATCCAGACTGACACGGGTATACATATCCTTAGCAACCATTTATATCATTCTGCAGCTAGAAGCAAGGAATGTCTGAATGTCAGATAAATGCAGCATTATTCACCAATAAAAGAAACTAAAGCTATGTTTGGATTACCATATAAGTTTGAAATGGAAATTGTAAACGCAATTTATTCTTATGTTAATTCTATATATGTTCAAAGACAATTTCGATGGACGCGATTAAAATGGAGAGCCAAACAAAATAAAACTTGAGTTTGGGTGGTACACTAAGAAAGTAATTGGATAGTTACATATAACCCAGTCATACATAATTATCATAGAATTAGACAGAAAATAAATAAAATAAAGGATAGACAAGTATTTATATTAAAAGGATATCGAAGAATATATTTTGAAGGCTAGTATGGAGCAAGGTTAGTTATTTAAATAAACAAATAAATAGAAAGGGTTATTACCTGCACCTAGTTTTCGGCTCTTTGCAATGTTCTGTGTCTAAGATGTGTAGGTAAGATAATGAAAAGTGAGCCACAGCAAATGGTTGGTCACAATAACGATTAGATTCGCATGATATGTGGCAAAGCCTGTGAACGTGGCCTCGCTCTCATGATCGTCTCATCACTGTGTCGAATCCATTCAGAAAGTCTCCACGGCTTCTGCCACTTCCATTTGAATTGTAATAGCCACTGATGATGGCTTCTTTTCCACCTCCATAGCTTGCCAGAAGCTTGTCCTGCAATTGCTAGTTTTTTCATTGACAGTTGCCCAATGGGTACCATCTGCATTGTTAGCAAATCTCACATCCTTAGCCCAATGAAAATACATATACCGATTTAATATAAATGGAGAATATATTACCCTTCTACTTTGATCTATAAAAGCTGCTGATTCCCTCACTTGGCCATTAGCAATGCCTGGTGTATATTTGAGCTGTTTCTGTACTGGCACAGACTCTGGAGATAAAGGTTCCTTGATGTCTTCAGCATAGTGTTTCAATGAATTTGGAGAGTTTCCCTGTTGACATAAAGTGATAATAATTGACTACCGACAATGAAAGCAATATATTGATGACAAATTGCTATGACTCACAGAAGTGAAGTATATCTGACCAAAAGTTTGTCACAACAACAATAAAAAAAATATCAGAATGGAGATCATTACAAAGCTATATAACAACCTCAAAATCACAAGAGTTTTATAATTTAGGAGGAATGCTACTACCATCACACTATTTCTAACATATCCTCTATTATTGGTGTTGGGTAAGAACAAGTAATTGAAAGCTTAAGAGAAATAAGAAAATCAAAGAACACGAAGAAGAGAGAAGAAAGAATATGCAAGAGAATAGCTAGACACCACATCCAACCCAAAACCTTAAGGCGTTAGGTTTATGGGTCTTTCCACTTATATATTGCTCTCCATGCTCATTCCTATCCGATGTGGGACTAATACTTGACATCCCAACAATTGGGAACTGGGAAGTGGCCCAATAATATGGTGTGTTTTAAAAAGAGTGTTTTGGTAGCACTTAAGTAATGGTAACCTAATCATCATCTGTCACTACTAAGTACTGGAAATTTTAAAATTATGCAAGATGGTAAAACCTCAAGATTCAAATTTGTTTATATTCAAGCTACTAAATCTCTCTGATGTAAGTAGCAGTAGATTCAATAAAGCTTAAATTTAGAGTAAATGACACTCCCTTCCTTTAAAGAAAGAATAGCCATCAATATAGGTGATGAGTTTTTATTCATGATGCCCAAGAACTCTATTTTCTATGCTGAGGTTAATTTCTTCTGTTTACAAGACTATTTTTTTACTTCACCTTTATGAAGTGGATAAATCTGACCTTTTGGAAGACAGCACTACAATTATTTATTTATTTTCAAATTCTTAGTTGATTTTTGCTTGAACCTTAAGCAGACAAGATCTTACAGAAGCAGGCCTAGCCAATGTGGTTGCGACAGCTTGCTCTCTCACTTTTAGTTCCTTCTCAGCTTCCTTTCTCTTAATCTCACTTTGCCGTAATAGAGCTACAAGTTCTTTGATTTGATCTTTCATTTCTCTTATCTCCATGTCCTTTTCCCACACTTGGCACCTGCAGTTAACGTCTCATACTTCAATTTTCAACAGTATAACAACTGACAAGTTATGCCACTGTATACCACAGTAATAATACAAATGAGCGTGTATAGTAATTTAACATGATTAATAGTCATAAATTCCATTCATTTCGTAGCGGTCAGGGAAATAAATCACACCTCAAAAGCTAAATATTCTGACCTATAGGAGGAAGGAAAAAGAGAATTCAAAGCAATCAAGATTTGGAAGTAATTATTTCCTGCTAGTGTATTGCTGGCGAAGTTCTGCCAAACAATCACGGTATAATGGAGTTCAAACCAGCAATAAAATTCCAGGTATTAAGGAAACTTTTAAGTCCTAAAAGACACCTTTTCCACTCTATCATGTGCATCTTGGAGCCCTTCCCCTCTCTGTCTCTATTTTCTTATTTCATCAATTAAAAAAGTTAACAGAACATCATAAATTATAGTTCTAATATCTTGCATGAATTACCGAACCCCCTATAAATAAAATAAACAATTGTTTGTTGAACTGAATCAGATATGCAGATTTAAAACATTCAAATTTTGGCTACTAAGACTAGAGAACACTTCTCTTCTCAGGAAAAAAGACCACGAGAAAAGATTAAAAGTGTTTGGGTTAAATAAAGCACCTAGTGTCTGCAAGAGAATTGAACATATATTGAAGCAAATTCTTGGCTTCTCCCATTGAGCGCAACTGGTTCCAGCGTCCACGATTAGTGAAGGCCCGTTCTCGTTCTTCTGCTTCAGAAAGTTGAGAAGCCATTGCCACAAGTGAATTAGATGTTATGCTCAGCATGTTCTCAAGTGAAGCTATTCTGGCCATTCTCGCATTTAGCGACATGGAGGATGCTCTGAGGAGAAGTATGAAAAGTGTTAAAAGCAACCAGAAAGAGAGAGATGTTTTCCTTTTATATTCCATGTGTTGTTATTTGAAAGGGCCAAGATTTTCAAGTAATGAGGAAGACATTAGTAAATTTATATATAAAGCAGACCTAGCAAATCCATTCTTTCCTCTTGGAGGACTTAGACCCTTGGAAGAAAACTCATTTACTTGCTTCAGCATGGCTAACTCCTCTGCAAGGGCAGCTCGCCTGAAGATTGTATCACAGTATTGAATATTACAATACAGTTCAATAGGTAAGAAACATAATTTAGGAGCATATGTTGCATACACTTGGCTCTGCTTCTCATACTCAAAACGAACTTCATGCTCTTTTACCATGACTTCTAGCTCATGATCAAGCCACCTTTGTAAGGACTTCTCATTGCTCTAAAGAATCAACTCAAAAACTTACTTATTTATGATAGTATGGAATATGGAAAATCAAGAAAATCTAAGAAGAGGAAGGAAAGTTCATTACCTGTCCATTTGTTCCACTTCCATTCATTGTAACTGGAAGATGAAATAAAATATTAAAAAAAAAAAGACGAGTTAATGCACTGAAACCCCTCATGTTATTTGCTAAAAGACAATTTCCTCTACTGTAGGCATTTTAAAAGATTACCCCTTTCTATAACCTGATCTTCCCATGTCTCATACAAGAGGGCATGCCAATTACTAAAAATGAGCATCTCCTGTCCCCTTAGCCTAAAAAGCTTAACACTATTATCCACTAAACATATCATACCTGTAGTGTCTCTGTTGGAAGATTTACGAGCTTCTAACAACTCCTTTAACCTCTTGGTGGCCATTGCAGCTTCTTCAGTCTTTCTTTGAAGGACCTGAAGGAAATATTCAGTTATTATTTATTAAATGTAATAATTTATTATGACAAGTATGAAGTATCAGTCATGATAACAACAAAAGTCTACTATGACATTGATGATAGGTGTTTCTCTAAACCTTTCATTTTTTTCAAAGAATTGTGCATGTTGTGTAGAAAAACAGACAAAGATATATTCAGAACATGTCATTTTGTCACATCATAAAACAATGTTTTATTTAGCTTTCAAAAAGAAATTTACTTGTGAATACTTGACATATTCAGGAGGCACAGTTTAATTTTATGCATAAGTAAATATTAATCTCTAAAAGAATATCTGGATAATGAAGGTATAACATGTATTCCATCTTGATTAATATTTTGCACATAGCTGTGAAATGGTGCTTATATTGACAATGCACTGTAGCTTAAATTGACTGCATCAACACCATGCAATAGCAATTTGGATACCTCACCCAGTTTAGCTACCACTAATTGAACCATACACACAGTTTAGACTTCTAAAGTCATAATCATTTCTATATAGATTTCAATCCATTAGTTTTCATTACATTTATTTCATTATAAACCTGGAACCTGTCTCACGACAATTTCCTTAGTCATAATGTTTATCCCTAATATTAAAAAAAAACTGATTTGAAGCTTAAAACACAAAAGATACTCCTGTGGATTAGAGCAGTACTAATGCTGAAAATTGGGCCTACTTAAATTATTGACAGGAGTACTTGTTAAATGGAAATACAAGAAAAAAGACTTACAATCACGCAAAATTGCCAAGGATATCAGAAAAGTGCAATCACATATGACTTGTGAGATTTATTTTGAAAGTATGATTATTAAGTAGAATAAGGCTGCCATCCAATGACTTGTGAGATTTATTTTGAAAAGTATGACTATTAAGTAGAATAAGGCTGCCATCCAACAACTTTAAATACTCACCATTTTCTGGCGCTGATTTAGAGCTTGCAGCTTATGCCTTTCAAACTCATTTCTTCTTCCTTCCTTCCTTAACTGTTTTGCAAACATATAGTTAGTATAAGGTCATAAAGCATATATGCAGTGAAGACAAGTAAATCACATTTGAAAGCATTGGATTAGTCATGATCAATTATCAAACTGGTCAGCTTCTAATTCTACCACTTGAATTTGAGTTATTTGAAAGCTTTGCAGCAGCACATACCATTTAAACTCAAACTATAAATTAATTATTAACTTGTGTTTACTTTTACATAAAGAAACATCCATCTGAGAATAAAGCAATTGTTTCAGTTTGGGAAGAAAATTATTGGTGAAGTTTGCTACCTTAAAATATAGCTGAGGAGTATCGTGGACCAATTAAATAAAAAAAATTATGAAAAAGGAAGTTTGACATACTTGCAGCAGCTCTTCTCTCTAGAAGCCTTCCACTGCCGAAACTGTTCTGCCTCTTGTTTTATCCTTTGTTGCAATTGGACCTGCAACAGTATTCAGTTTATAATAGAGAGCAAGCATATTAAGTGATTTCCACTATGGATTTGAAAAAGTACAACAATCAACCTTTTGGGCTTTTATAGATTGTATTTCATCTTGCAGACGCTTTGCTGCTTCATCACTTTTTTGCTTTTGCTTCAGAAGCTGGACCTGGCTCTCCTGTTTCTTCTTCAGATCCAGAATCTAGCATTCATATATTTTGAAATGCTTTTAGTATTTTAGACTTTTTCCAATTCAAATCTTATAAAATGTAAGAATAAATTGAAATGAAAAAGACTATTTCACCTGGCCTTCCAGTGCTTTCAATTTTTGGGCATGAATATCCTCTGATTTCTGTGTTTGTCCATCAGAACTGGCAGCAAGATTTTCAACTTCAGCCAAAGACGATCCCTCTCTTGCTGCATCATAAAGCAGGTCCATATATGAATATAAATTTTCTGAAGGAGAAAAATAAGTAAATAACTTTGCACAACTTGTATTGAACCTGGACAGCTCTCTTCTCATCCTCAAGTTCCATTATCTTCCTTCCAAAGTGCTGCTTGAGTGTTTCAGCATCAGCCACTCCAAAAAGCTTCATCTCAGACTGGACAGACATAAATCCCAATACACATATTAATAAAGTATGAGAGAGAATAAAACCGCTCGATGCTGCTTTCATGATTATTTTTTTATCTTGGTGTCATGTTGATGATTAAATCCCTTGTGATGAATAATCTAAATTTTTTAGTAGAAGATCAACCTTAATAGCCATGTGCTTACTGTAAAGTAGTCAGACTCAAGCAGATCACAATCATTTTCTAAGCTAAAGAAGAAAAGAATGTCAACGTTACAAACATAAATTTCTTGCAGTAAGATTAATCAAATTACTTAACAGAAGTTACCCATGGTTCTGTTGATTTAAATGTGTTGTTGGTTGATGCATAATATGTCATGGATATGTGTTTAATTATACACATGCGTTAAAACAACCTCTTTCTGCTCCAAGCGTTTATTCAATTCATTTAACTCTCTATCCATACTATTTTGCAGAAGTGTATGCTCCCATTCTTTTGCTACTTCTTCAATTTCTCTTGAATCCCCTGCTAAAGTTGGTAATTGCAACCCTGTATCATAGAAGTTCTAATAATCACACTTGACTAAATTCAAGAAGTGCCAGACAAGAAAGAATAGAGAAAGAACTGAAGCAAGATGCACCATTAGAATTGGCGTTAATAAATCATAACAAATTATTAAATCTAGGTCAAAGAAGAGTCTTACCTGTTGATTCACTCATTGGATAATCAGAGGATGTGATAGGTAAGCCCCTTTTAAGCCCATCAGTCTTTACATTGTATGTGCTACCATCCTGAAAAATGAAGGATTGAAAGTTTAAAACTTAAATATCCTGTACTCACTTTCAGACATGGCTATGGTAATGGAAACCAGTCCATGCAGAGGAATACAAATATCAAGATAAGTAAGATGAAAGCATACATCTAGAGTAGACACTGCAAATTTGAGAAAAAAAAATGGTTGAGTCAAATAAGATTATCAAAAGAAGAATCAGAGTCATACATAAGCATCCTTTTCACTTTGTACTTCAACAGAGCATCTACTACGGTATTCATGAAGTTCACGGCAAAGATCCTCATTGGCTGCTTCTAGCCAAGATATCCTTTCCTTGAGGACCTAACATAATACAGTTATAAATGATTATATATTTCTCATATGGAACCATATCAATATATGCAATTGATGTAATCAAATTATTTTAGAAGTGTCCGTAAATAGACACCCGGGTAAGTTTGATACTTTCTTTTACATCATTATCATGATGAGTAGTGATTGAATTTCCAACTGTGCATCCTAAATCATGTTCCATTATATGTTAAAACTGACCTACTGTAGTAAATCCTATTAAAGTAATGAAGACTGGCCAAATATTTAACAGAAACTAACTACCCATGAACTTCCGCAGAAGAGCCACCAGAACGAGCACAAAGTTCTGCTTGTAAAGTACTCTAGTTGTTGTCCAGCATTTATTAGCATCTCATTGGACATGGGGATCTCTATTGACCTGTGGAAGTATTACAAAAATATGAGCATCAAGTGTATATCATTAAAGGCAACATATTACTCTCAATTTTGTCAAAGAATGGAAGGGGAATATAAAATTAATGCAGATACTTACAACAGGCTTATTTTGGATATTGCGTGCACGATTTGCGTACTTCAAAGTGTTAAGGGTTTCCTCGGCATTAATATCAGCAGGACTTATGCAGGCTGGGACATAAATGTTTTCTTAATGTAAGAAGAAAAATTATAAATTCAACAACAGATTGTCTAAAATGCAACTTCACATGTTGGGACAGGAACAAGATATGTAATACAGCATTGTAATACTTACCATCAATCATTCAGGCTAATATGATAAAGAAGTTGCAAGAAATTAAAATCTTCTGAAAAATATTCCCAGAGTAGAGAAAAATATTTGAGAAATCAAAATCCAAAACACTAAGCTTATGCATTACAAAGGCGTGTCTTGTTTCTAATATTTCTTGCTTCCGTAGTACTTATGTTCATACTGACACAACTGTGTTGATGAACTTGAATATTAAAGAGCAGAAAGGAATTACAACAATTGCAGATTATCAAACATAAGCTTGATGAAGACTACAAATGGTTGCTTGAATCTTATCTTTTAAAGGCCAATGATGGGAGGGAAAAAAATATAGATTGGGATAGAAACAAGGCAAACAACTAACCTATCATAACAGTTCTGCTGTTACCAACCAAGTGAATCCTGCAAAATCATTTAAATTTATTTATAAATACAAAAATAGAAAACGAAAAATAATTACAATCTTAAAAAGATCACAGAAAGAAAAATTGAATACAAAATCTTTCATATATGTTTCCTGTTTATTTGTGTTTTCATCACAGTAATAATCATTCTTCTCTTCTTGTCCCCTGGGCAATTGTAGATATGTCATAAAATCCAGTTCAGTATGAATCCAGATCCAACATGTATGAGCTTTTGCTTTGATGAATTTGAAGTAATGAGAAATAGAGAGTATGTTATTCTTCATAGTAAGGACTATTTTTCAATACCAATAATATGGAAGAGTGTATGCTGCAAGAAGGAAGCTACATATATAGATATCGAACCTGCAAAAGCCGAGTAAGTTACTATCCCTATAGGAACATGGACACCTTCTTTTCTCTTCTTTTCATCACCCAGTGCACTAATCACATTGCCAAGTGCTAGAAGGCCTTTGTTTAATGTGAACTCCTGCGTGAAAGATATAATTATTAGGGAATACATCATGATTCAAAAGCACATTTAGAAGATACAAGTGAAAAATGCCACCACCTAACTTCCTTAAAACGCAGACCATCGGACCCCTGTTCTTTTGCTCGTTCCGATCCAGCAAGATCTACTAAGTGCAACGTGGCACAACAGATACTCTTCATTCATGGTCTCATTTGAACTGATCTCACTAGGACTACCACTGAGCTTCCGCATTTGCTCTAATGTGATGGTGAAGATGGCATGTGAACGACTATTGGACACATGATAGAAGAAGAATAAGTCATAGAAGAGAACTCCAGAAAAAAATAAAAAGTACAGCATTTTGACACAAAGTTTTAATTTTAAAATTGCTGCATGTAATTTCTGGAAGATTCATTGACCAAAATCATTAGAATTGTTGCAAACTGCAAGCATTCTTGCAATGCCAAAAGTTCCATCTATTAATTATTCCCGTAAGTAATAAGAAATCCAAAACAATGATATGGAATTGGCTGGTTTTAAAGGAAAGGAAACAATTCAAAGTTCAGTCTTGATTGTCAAAAGTTAAACCATCAATACAGTTTAAACCAAAAAGTAATGTATACATATCTTTTGTAAGTTTTTGTTTATAATCCAAATGTCACATTATGCAGGTCAGGCTCTAATATTATGTTCTGAGCATAAATATCCAAAATTAGTTTGAGTCCAAAAATGAGATAAAAATAATTCATGAATAAGAGTGAATTCATGCAGTTAAAGGAAGAGAAGGAAAATGCATAAGCAACCTGGATTGGTTGTTCATATTTGTGCTCCCTGTTGCTCTACTCAATGATCCTTGTTCTAGGCAAGCAGCCATTTCTTTTAGTGTTTGTAACACTGACTTCAGTAGATCCTGCTAGGGTAATGACAACCGTTTGACGTCTCACGAATTTTGTATTGGTGGTTTCCCAGGAATAGTCACTTTCCCCAGCATGTCCATTTGCAGTAATCTGGTTTGTTCATAGAGGATGGGTCCAGCAAGTCTCTTACTTCTTCTTTAAGAATCTTTTACCAATTAAAATTTTTTGTTAGATACATATTCTAAACAACTTTACAATATGAAATTTATTAGTTTTCGACATTAAAACACAAGCAGACTTTCAAAACCATGGGCTGTAGGCTATAGCAAAGTTATCACAGACCTCGATAAATGAAACATGCAACTGAAATTCAATCTGATGCTTTAAGGTCTCAATTTTGTTAAACAAGAGACTCATAACTTGGGGTATAATTCCTGCTTGGCAACCTCTTTAAAGCCAGTGCCCATGGTGTATGTTTTCCCAGAACCTGTCTGCAATGGAGTGAAAATGTCACATACCAAAATGAAATGAGGGTAATGGCATGTAACTTCTGTTCCTTTAGATGTAACTATACCTGACCATATGCGAGAACAGTAGCATTATATCCTTGGAACAAACCATCAACAAGGGAAGCAACACATTCATCGAACATAGCAGAGGAGGGAGAACCAGTGCTACCATAAACATGATCAAAGTAAAGGAATGGGGAACCAATTTGTACCTGTATTATAGTTGAAATTAGCCTATGATTCCACCCAAAATTTTCAGCTACTTAAGGATACTATAATGGGGAGCTATTTCAGAGGGAAGTGTCCAAAGACTTAGCATAAACTATAAAGTCATTGTCATCCATGCATTAGGTTTACATGAAAAAACTATACCAAACACTAAATTTCCTTGAAAATGAGAAAATCAGTCATACTTTTGCAATTGGATATAGAAGGTATATACAGATATATTTATTACTTTATCCTATTATGTGAAAAAATATCAGCTGATAATTGATATATTCTTCTTCCAGATAAAGTAGTGTAATTTTGGTGTAGTTAGGAACTGAAAAACTTGAAAGACAGAAGCTGATGTGGAAAGCAAGTTGGGCCACAGTCCCAAAAACCAACTTGTCATTTACTGAAGTTTGCACTCTCTAAAATAAAAGAATTCATCCTGCCAAGTGCCAATGAGCTTGTAGTTCAATTGGCACTAGCTCAAGTCTTTAAGACTTGAGTGGCAAAGTTGAAGGCAGAGGTTCAATCATCCACGGAGTCACCTTTCCCCCTTCTCTATCAAGGCGTTTGCCACTCCAATGAAACCAAAAAGAAAAATTAAAATAAAACACACAGTTCATTTTATTATAACTGAGTTCATATGCAAAACTTGTTTGGAACGATGAGTTATAACGACCCCTTCATTTCATTTGAAATGATTTTTTTTTTCCAGTTCTAAGTTGAATCGTTCCAAACACTTCGTTAATGCGTGCTCTAAAGTCCACACTAACCCAAACCAACCCAATCCAAGCAGAAATAAAATGAAGTCAATATCCCAATCAAGTAAGAGTCAGATCATAAAAGCAATTCTAAATTCCTATAGTTTTCAGTAGAATCAATCGTCTTTAATTACGCAAGCAATCTCGGATCCAGATCTCCCCTAGATTCACCAATCCATGACACACACATACATAAAAGGAAGGAAAACGCAATGCAAGAGCGAATCATTCACAAACAGGCAAGTAAAGTTCCCAGTCACAAACAATCACATTGTAGAGAGTAAATGCACCTGAGGCTTCCCGGGAACGACGGTTACACAATCTTTGCAACCTTGAACCTTCTCATCGTGGATTAGCGGTCGCACATGGACCGCAACCTTCACGCAACAATCTTCCCCTGCTTCCGTCATGAAGCAAAACCACTTTACACAATTTTACAAACAATGTATGAATGAGTGAGCGAGCGAGCGAGAGAGAGCAAGTAAATGAGCTTAGCACAGTGTGAAGGGAAGATCAATTAGCTCGCACAACGATTCTCATTGTGTGCCGAGGAGGACAAAGTTATTACAGTAACTACAGGAGCAGGAGAGAAAGTAATTATAGTTGGAGGAGGAGAGAGAAAGCCAAGGGTAGTGTGGAAATAAAAGCTGCTCGAGGTAACTGTAAGGACAACAACCACTATCATTTTCCCTTTGCCGTCACTGTAATGTACCTGTCCAAACGGTTGCGTGCTCTCAATCCTTTTTACGGCCTTCTTTCCCAGATTGCCCCTTTCCTTTTCACAACGGCCCTGTGCTACTTCAACCATAAAAAGGTTCTCTTCCCCTAATTACCATTTCACCCCCTGAACTATACTTTTTTTCTGCTTACCTTTTTCTCGTTTAATTCCAACCAAAAACAGTAAAACACCGTCATGCTGTAATGACTAATGATTAATGAACACTGACAGTAATCACGTTGGTTTAGTGCTTCTCTGTTTAGTGCTTCTCTGCTTAAAAAAATTTTACACAAACATTATCACATCATTTAATGAATATGATACTCTATGTGTTATTAAATTTAATAAATTATGAGTTAGTATATTATTGAATGTTTGTGTAAAATTTCTTTATACTGACAGTGTATATAATTTAAATTCCATGTTTATATTTAAACCACATATATTCTTTATGGAAAGAGGAGGAGGCGATCCGAGTCAAAAATATTTACATCATGATAAGACTATTTTATTAGTAGAAATTTTTTTCCATCCATGAGAGTGAAAGTACCTCACTTAAAGAGTATTAAATATGTATCTTCAACCCCACTTGGTTAGAATTTTAGAATTTTTAATTTCTACAATAGCTCAAAGTGTGGATTTATAAATGTCAGTCACCTACTTAATTTTTTGTAGGAAAAAAAAAGGAAAAGAGTAAAGAGAATGAGCGGAAAAAAGAGTGTGTGAGTTGCGAGAATGGAAATGTAATCTAGTTGGGATGTAGATTTGAGAAGAGGGTAGAAAAGAAAAAGGAATAACACAAGCGCACAAAGCACGTGATGCGGAACCGGATACACCATTATGAGAGGGAAGCTTGACGGTACAACCGTCCCTATCACACACACGTTCACACTTCACAGGTGCCATACCACTTTTGCTTCTGCAACACAGCGCTCAGATATGTTCATATGTAAATTAAACTATGCCATGCACGGATTTTGGTTATTGGTTTAACAAATCCTCCTTGTATTTGGATTGTATTTGGATAGAGAATTTTAAAATTCTTAATTATAATAGAAAATGTTGAGTAAGTTGTTAAAATGAGAGAAATTGACAAAGACAATCTAAAAGTTTAAATATAAAAGAAAAATGTTAAAATTCTCTCTCAATATTTATCATTTAAAACCCCTATTTATTATAAAAAATCCTCTTATTTATCATTTAGAATTCTTTCTTCTACTATTTTAACACATGAATTTTATAATTTTAAATTTCTCTATCCAAACACAATGTTATAGTTTTCATCACACACACAAACAAAGAGAACGGCTTTGATGTCGGAGAAAATGTTAATTGTTCATATATCCAACATTTTTTATACCTTTCATTTGTCAGGAAAAAAGGATTTGTTAGTGAGACAATAAACTAAGTCAATAAAATTTATCCACTTCAGTACTTGTTTGAAGTATCCTTTTATTATAATTTTAATTTATATTTACAATGGACTTGAGTGAACGTTTTATCACATGCCGTCATCATCCTACATCACATAATGATGTAAATTTGTTGGTTCTTTTCATTTAACAAATTGTTGTAACCCTTATTTAAGGTATGCTTTTGTTTATTCCTGAGCGCAAATATGTCAAATTTTTTATAAGTAATTGATTTAGACATGCAAAAGAAAGTGTAATTTGTTTGAACGTGCATATATGTAGGAAGCACAATCAATTCAGCTATGTTGAGGTTGAGGCCACTCCTAACTCATCATCATTAGACTTTGTATATAAAAATTGTTAGAGAGAGAAGGGGGAAAAAAAAAAGAAATGATTATTACACATCAAGCTTGACCGAAAGATAGAAAGGGAAACAAAAATATATTTTTAAATTAAAAGGAAGAAAAGGTGGCATAACATAAGAGTTGTGAGAACATGGAGGAAAGATCCATCCATTACGGCACCGATTTAAAAAGGGAAAGAAAGCTAGAATAGGGAGAAGCAAAGCAATTGGTGTTAAATGGTAACATGAACATTAGGCAGAAGAAGCTGCAGAATAGTCAATAGCATAGAAGTGGCATTGGATAGAGGCGAGAAAGTAAACGGAATAAAAGAAAATGGAGGAGCTAGTTGGTTGGCTAGCCTCCCCCACTGGACTATCCAGCTGGTTGGCCTCTCACTTCACATGGAACTTAGCTTGCTGTAATATGGTGGGGCCATGCCTCACTCAGTCAGACTTTGGCGGTCCCCTTTATCAGTCGTCATTGGTAGCTCTAATAAATTTATTTAGGAAAATAAATACTCTTTAATATATTTTCTAATGTGTAAATTAACTGGAGACCATCTATTAAAATAGGTAGTCCTGTTTTTTTGGTACAGAATAGGTAGTTTTGTTTCTTATTTAGTCTGTGACAATAACTTTCTATTTGGTAAAATTTATATAAATTTTATTTAATAATAAAAATATATATTAAAGAGTGTTACTATTTCTCATTTATAATTTGCCACTCAAAACATGCTTAAAATATGTCTGCTGGCCTTTTGTTTAAATACATTTAATCTTATAAATTATTTTTAGAGATCTGTACTCAGATTTAATTTTGTAAGAAAATGCACGCATAAGAAGTAATATATGTACACAGTACAGTGAGCATTTTTTACTTGGAAGTAAAAAGGTCAATGAGATTAGTCAATAAAATTATTTTCTCATTATTTAATTTGTTAATAAATAAATAAGATAATTTTACTAATAAACTACGTTTTTCATCTGTATTGTACGGTATGTTATGAACTTCATATTTATCATTTGAAATTTTTCTTTAATAGACAAACATTTAATCTATATTGGTTTTATGCAAATATAATAAAAATATTTAAAAGAAAATATTATCTAATTTTAATTATAAATAGTTAAGTTTAAAAATGTTTCCCAATTGAAGATATAAGAAATTTTTAATTTCTTTTTTTTCATGCATAAATATTTTATAGATACAAAAATCTATCTTTATAAAATAATTTTGTTTGATTTATTTTGTTTTATATATTTTGATCAACATCTAATATGAGTTAATATATGCATAATTTAATACTTACATACAATTCATATAAATAGAGATAAAAAAAAATTAAACTTTTTTTAAAATTTTTATGTTTCAAATTAAATTTTTTTATATGAAGTCTACCTATGTTTTACTCATCTTGGGATTGAAAGTAAATTTTTACTAAATATCAAGTATTACTTTTTTGATTTTACTTGCAATTTCGATGGTTTTGGAAGATGGAAGGTCTTTCAATTTTTTGTGACTTTCTTCGACTTTTATTGATTTGAAAATCGAAAAGAAAGGTGTTGAGTGTTTCATCTTCTTCGATTTTTAATGGTTTTCAAAATCAAAGAGTTTGAAAATCGAAGAGAACGGATGATTTGGAGGTCTAGATTGTTCAAATTTGCCTTAACATGGGATGATTCTTCAATGACGATGATTGAATATTCAAAAAGATGTTAATTAGTTTGTCCAAAAAAAAGACATGTTAGTTAAGAAAAGAAAGATCGAAGAAGAAGGAAAAAGTTGCAAGTCAGAGTAACTTCGAAAATCTTTTGGAGATTTGAAGAAGTTTTTATCAAGGTTTGGTTTTCTGGATGCAGTTACAAGCAGTTTTAGGATGTTAAAAAAGTTTTTATTTTGATTCAGAAGTACCATATATTGTGATTATGTCAACACAAATGTAATTGTTGATGTGTTAACCGTATTAATTAGCCGTTAATTAGGATGAAAACTTATACGATTGGATTTCATTTCATTGGAACTCTCTAAAAAACCAAATAGCCATACCTGTAAGTGACACACTGGTGAAACAGAGACAATTAAGTATGTGATTCACCCATTTTCATTTAATGAAATTACTGTTCTTTACAATTTATTGTTCTTTACTTATTGCAATTTCATGTTTGTTATTGTTTATCGTTCATGTTCTTCTTTCTCCTTCCTTTTGTTTTATTCATTTCTTTCTTTCTTTTTCTTTCATTTCTTTCTCTCTTTTCTTCTTTGGTTCGATTACTCTTATTTTGAAGAAAAATGAGAACTTGAATTAATCTCTTTAATAACAACTTGTCATACGAATAAATTCTTAAATCAATAAAGACAATATAAATCTACTTTTTAAAAGTTCCCTTTGAGGACTCAATTCTAAGTCCCAAATGATCTTAGAATTAAAAAGTGAAGTTCTTCTTGAAAGAATTTTCACCATAAACAATTTGGTATGTCCGGTAGGACCTTGCGAGAAGAAGTGTGACAGTATTTTCAAGAAAACTAACTTGTATGCGTTTGAGAAGTCATAGAACGATTTCTATTCAAGTGGCTAATAACTCAAGGCAAACAAGAAATGAAAATGGAAACAAAAATGGGAGTTCTTGAAAGTCCAAGAAATCCACGAATGAATTAGTAAACAATAATGATAATAATGGCAACAATAGTACAATAGAGACCAAGTGGTTTCTACGGAATTGCCAGAACAACTTGTTGTAAGTTAAGTCGTTTCAAGCATTCCCGCTTCAATCAATGTTTCACAAGTCAGAGACCCTCCATATGGATTGCCCTATGGTTCTATCATCAAACACGGGGTCTGCTCCGTTAATAATTTCAAATATTGGCCCAACAACGATTCATTTCGCGAACCAGGGGTCAATCCGTTCGTAGGAGGTTCATCGACATCTATTACAAACAAAGCCTTACAAACAATGAGTCAGCAAATGGATGAGAGTAACCACAAGACGGTGAATATGTTAACACAACAAATGACCACCATGTTTAATCCATTAGTTCAAACAATGATACGAACTATAACACCTTGGCAAGGCAAATGGCTTGATTGCTGATGTATTTAGGGCTCTTATGGACCCATCATTCAGCAGGTAGCCAACGCTGATGTTAATAACCCACCTCAAAATTAAGCAATTGATAATGTGTCAAATCAAGTGAATGAGCAAGTCATATTCACGACGAAATCAAAATAATGATGTATTCCAAGAGTCATCCTGTATCAAAATCAGAATGCCGACAAAATTTTAGAAAGAATAAGACAAAACAATATTGGGGGCCATCAAAATATTATTGGAATGTTGAACAAGTCCTCATCGACACGGGTTTAATGTTAGCTATGTCAACCACCCTTACGTAATTTCTCCTTTCCCACAATTGTCTTACAAACTGAGTTACCAAGGGGCTGGAAAGTTCCTAAGTTTACTAGTTTGTAGGGGAAGGAGGAGAATCCACTGTCAAACATATTTGCTTGATATCAAATCGAAGCAAGGGACGTGGCCAATAACGAACACTTTAAAATGAAACACTTTCCGAGTTCACTTAGAATGCTTTTACTTGGTTTACTACCCTTCCTCCAAATTCGATTACACGTGGAATCAGCTAGAGAGGACTTTGATGAACAATTCTTTCGAGGTGAAACGAAAGTTAGTCTTATGGATCTGGTTTAACATTAAGAGAGACTTGAAACGAAATCTATTGATGATTATCTAAACAGATTAGACAAATGAAAGCAAGATGCTTTACTCAGATTCCTGAATATGAATTAATTCAGATGGTCGCAGGAGACCTTGATTACTCAATCCATAAGAAGTTGATTAACCAACAACATAGGGACATGGCCCAACTGGCTGACAAAGTGAGGCAACTCGAACATCTTAAGAAAGAAAAAGGAAGATTTAAACAAACTTGATAGAATTATTCGAAAAGATAAGGTTGCATATCTAGAGGTTACTGAAAATAGCAAAGAAAATGTTGATATCGAAGATAATGATGTTCTTGTTGCTGAACTTAAGCCTGGACCTCCTTACTTTTGTTCTTTCTTGAAACCATATAGTAACAATAATAGCAATTCAAGAAGTAATTCGAAAGATAAGTTTGTTAGAAAAGCTTATGGTTTTGATATTTTGAAAGTTGATCAGATTTTCAATACAAATAAATAACTCTAGTGATGATCATAAGATTCCTTCTCTCGAACAAAGGAGAGGTCGAAAATATTGTAAGTATCATAATCATACTATTTTATTGGACTAACAGTTGTGTTTGTTTCAAGGATATTATCTAAGAAGCTATTAAGCAAGGAAGATTGAAATTCGAAGAGAAATATTCCATGGTGATGAAGATTGACTCTGGTCCTCTCCATGTTAACGCCAATTATGGTTGAACCTGTTGATATTAACATGGTTAGGGTATAAGATTTGAATTAAATTAAGGAAGCCACTAATATGGCTATTGATGAGTTTGAAAAGGAAGTTTGGGATGTCTATCCCAAGGGTAGTGACACTTTGATTGAGTTCTTGACCAGGAACAAGCAAGAAGATGCTTCAATCGAATTCTATCCAAGGTGTCAGCCAATTTTTAATAAATCTGTTGTGAAGGTTTTTCAAGAGTCTAAGGTGAAGAAACATTACCAGCTAATGACTTAGAGTGGTGCTAGGGCAGCTATAAAGCAGCCTATGGTTAATTCTGTAGGGTTTTGGAATGTCAAACGCAGCGGAAGATCTAATCTTTTATTTGAAACATATCTAAAACCCTCCAAGGATCCGTGCAAAAATCATAAATCGTGTTATAGAGTATACCTTTTAATGCTTTAATTTCCTTTTTGCCAAACCACGGGCATGAAAGAGTAGCTATGCCTCCACCGGTATCCACACGAACGTGATACTAGGACTCCCTCTTTCGCAGTGCTAGCGGCGACGAAGGGATGGTGGCCTCTTCTTTCATTTTAAGGGATGGTGATATGGTTTAGAGAAACCTTTTTCTCTTTCGTGTTTTTTTAAGTATTAGAGTAATCACTCATTAGCTACCATCAATATATTTTATATACTGCAGTGGCTAACCCTCATAGTGAGCATTAGGCTTTAGTGATACCTACCCATGTGTAGGCCCAAACTAATGGGTTGGCCCATTTAGTCTTACTAAATGAGAGCTTCACATCACATGGACCTTTAATCTAATTAAAAGCCTAATTAAAATCATCTAATGGCTTTAGTGTCCAAGTCAGTCTGTTCTAAGTGTGTGACCTTGTAGGTTCCCATTATGTTGGTAGTAACAATAAAATCTTATTTAATATTACAAGTAGCAAATGATATCTATCAAAACAACACTACTACCCAAATAACAGGAATGTCAATGTGAATTGACATATAACCAAATTGCGACCAATGTTACCATGTATGTATAGTCCCTTTGTCCATATATCTAGATTGAACACAAGGAATGGAATGTTTCATCCTTGTATAGTTCAATCTCGGTTTCTTAAAACAAATAATATTAATATCTCATACTAATGTTATTTAGGCACAGTCATGCACTTTTTAGTCTCACCCAATCAAGGGGCCCAAGATATAACTCTCATTATGTGGGAGGGACAAATCCCATCTAGTCACTCCCATCCCTCCACATGATTTGTGGCATACTCAGTAACCACCTTTATAGTCACCGAGTTAGGCATGACGTTTGATTGCACCAAAGCATACAACTCGTCATATTGGGAACCGTAGTGACATCAAGTCAAAGAACCATATATACACCATTGTCACTATGAGAATAACTAATAACATACATAATAATCCATGTAACATTCTCATTATGGGTCAATCTAGTACACCATTAAAACCTTTAATGTGCACCCATGTGAAATATTTGATATCAGATATCCATGACTAGTGAGACATAGTCATCAAGCTATTCACATACTAGTATTGACGTATTATTGTTGTCTTTTTCACAATAATACTTGACTAGGGATGATTTGAGAATGATATTCTGAAGTAGCCTATAAAATCTCACTATCAAGTCAAACTTGATATCTTACAGCCACGAACAAGTCATTCTAAAGACTTTATTAATTACTAAATTAATCAATTAATATAATAAATAATGTCTTTTATAATTAACATGACATATATTGTATGCTAAAAGGGGTCAATATACTATTGGCCTCTAGGGCATACACCAACAAATTCTGCTACTAAGTGCAGGAAGACCCAAGTTTCGAGTCTTACTTTCGAAGGAAGAAAGCAACAAGGTATGGTCTCTGTTGAGAAGGTATAACAGACAATGCAAGCAAACAATTTGCCTGTAGAGAGACCACGAACATTCCTACCACTTTCGAGAATCCCTCCGAATAAATGGGTTCGGGTGATTAACGCTAAAGCCCAGGGTCAGTAAAATCTTCAAGGATTTCAGCAAAGGTCTTATTATATGAACAAGACCATTTTTTATATTCTTAAAAATTAGCCTAAAAAGTTGATGTTATCAAATTCATACATTTAAATAATAGTAATTAATACTTAAAAGTGCCAACTAATTATTTGTACTACATTCTATTTATCTATCTATTAAAACAAGAAATATACAAATTAAAAAATACAATTAATGTTTTTGTTTTCATGAAAATATTTTAAAACTTCTTAATATATTTTTATCTATTTTACATTATCTTTGTTAATTTATTATTCATTTTACATTGGTAGAGTAATAGTTACTATGTTATTGGGTCTCATTTTATTTCTTGAAGCTTTAAATAGCGGAACATTTATTGTTACTTCAAAATTACTCCCTTCGTTTTTTATTATAAGTATCTTTTTTAATAGTTTTTGTATTCCTTTTTATAAGTCACTTTACAGTTTCAAAGAAGCATTTGTTACGCTTTTTTCTTATTGTTCTTATTAACATTAATGTCTTTTCAACTATCAAATGATAGTGAAGTTAATTAATGATATTACCTCTGGTCCTATTTATTGTGAAGTCTATTAATCAGTTTGAGCATTCAAACTTGACTCAAAGACTTAATATCCTTTAGTTTTAATGATTAACAAATAAGATTATATAAAAACATAATAAGAATAAATAAGATTATATAAACAGATTCTACTGAGAAAGGTATTGGTTTGTTGATTGTGTTTCAGGATGAAATATTTATCAGAATCAGAAGGTCAGGATCAGAAGAACAAATGCAAGATTTAATATAAAGAAGTTGTCTGAAGAATGCAACTCGTCTGAAGTGCGCAAACCGTCTGAAGATGTGAAGACTGTCTGAAGACGTGAAGACCATCTGAAGATATAAAGACTCGAAGGAATGAAGACAACATAAAGCAGTCTGAAGATTGAACTTATCTGAAGCAAAGAAGCTTTCTGAAGCAACGAAGCTGTCTGAAGAAGCAGAACTCGTCTGAAGAGTTGAAGCTGTCTGAAGTAGTTCAACCGTCTGAAGTATCAGTGCCGTCTGAAGTCTCACTTATGACGTGGCACCCTCTGCTAAAGTTTGTGAAGACTTTTCTGAACCTCTGCTGCACGTATCTTTTCAAACACGTTTATAGCAAGGAACACAGAGACCTTTCCTGGTGATTTTGAATTTCATACACCACTGAGGAAATCTCTGCAACGCAGAAATTGCAGCAACAACGATGGCAGCTTTATAGCAGCACCAACGTTGTACTCTATCAGAATTGTCAGAACACCCAGAAGCATGACTCACGACGGATTGAATAGCATTCAATGCTATCTCTAAACGGTGGTATCACAACGGAAATATCATCATCACCAATCCATTGAAAGCACAAGAAAAGCTCAGAAGACTAAGCAGAAGCAACAAAGAGAAATGTTTGAATGAAATATTTTAATTCAAACATATTTTATCACCTGCAAGAAACATCCATTGAACAAGACACCTCACTCAAAGAAGAAAGAAGAAATGGTGTCAGGAAGCAAACAGAAAAGGAGCATATACAAAATAAGCAAGAGGACAAATCCAACGGATACCTCCTCATATACACTCCTAAGAGAAGCAGAAGAAATCAGAAGTCAGCTGAAGAAAAGCAAAAAGAATATCAAGAGAGAGAACATGCAAAATAATATCAAGAAAATCTCTCTAAAGAGCTCATCTACAGAAGTGTCAGTACAGGACTGTCTGAACACTTATTTGCCTAAGAAGAAGCAACCGTTTGAGACACTATTACATAACGGCTATATGAGCCACATCATCAATATCTCAACGGTATTATGAATCATCTTCAAACGGCTATATTCCAACAGAACATATAAATAGCCTCAAGGAAGAATTTGAAGACGTTGAACTGATTCACTTAGTTCAATCAGTTGATCAAGATGTATCAGGAAAATCTTATTGGTTGTTGACCATGCTTACTTGAATCAACCATGTTGCTGATCTATTGATCAGTTAGTCAAAATTGTAGTTGTTCAGTTTAACAACCAACCAGGCTGGAGCTTAAAGTCAAGTATCTACCGAGCCAATTCTCAGAGGATGTTATTCCTCTTATCAGAGAAAGAGATTGTGCTTAAACTTGTACTCTTGTATCACTGTCTTAAACTTGTACTTAGAATTCATTCATTATACCCTGAGTAGTACTCAGTTAACCTCTAGTACAGGAAAAGATTAAGTTTATGTTTCGTGGAAACTTAAACTTAGTTTAATTTGTAAACACTTTATGTGTCAGAGAGCCTGGAGAGGCTTGGTGGAAGAAAGAATACTTAGTTGTAAAGCCTGGAGAGGCTAGACTGAAAAAGAATACTGCATATGTTGCCTGAAGAGGCAGTTGAAAACAAAGTAATACTTGTGTGAGCCTGGAGAGGCTTGTCTGTAAAATAATACTGCATATGTTGCCTGGAGAGGCAGTTGAAAACAAAAGAATAATTGTGTTGGCCTGAAGAGGCTGTGAATAATACTTGTATCTGTGGATTCAGATAGTGGAAAATCCAGTGGTGGTTTGCCTCTGGGACTGGATGTAGCTCACGGGTTTGTGGGTGAACCAGGATAAAATCCTTGACTAAGTTTTTTTACCCTTATCTCTTATCAATTCTTTTTATACTAATCAAGGGGTCAGAATAATTAATCTGATATTTTATAAAGGGCACAAAACATCTTTTAAACTTAGTTTTTACCAGCCGTCTGAAAACTTTAGACAACCCCTTTAAAAGCCTGTCTGAAATCTCTATGCCTAAGTTCCTTTTTTCTTAATCTCTTTATTTCCAGTTTCATATTTAAGTTGGAATTTGAAAAGTATTTTCTATAATAAACTTAACACAACTACTTCAATAAAATGATCTTTCATATGAACAAAACATGAGATATCTCTTATATCATTTGAAGCTTTACAAAGAATGTTCCTTGAAGAACTTCTGAAATAAATTCTCAGAAATGAGTCTGAAAGAGATCAGTTCAAAAATCAGGAACAGATTTCAGACAACCTCTAGTCGTCTGAAGTATTTCAGAAACTGTGCTGAAAATACTCTTTGTAATAATCTTCAGAAGATACTTTGAGAAGCCTCTGTTTAAAACAATCTTAAGCTTTAGAAGAAACATTGTTTTTCTTATCTTCCACATGTTTCAACTATCTCTAATCTTAAGACTTATTTTTAACGGTGCCCATATTCATGTTTTAAATTAAAGATTTCCAAAAACTATTAAAAAGTTTGAAACTCTATTCAACCCCCCTTCTAGTGTTTCCTGTGGTTCTAACATTTATGAGAAACATATGAATAAATCTTCAAGACCAAGAAAATACGTTGAAACCAATTAATTATAATTAATAATGCCATAATTTAGAATTTTATTCTAGAAATATCCTTAATATTAAATAATTAAAATAGTGACAAAATTACTCCTAATTAAAGCCATAATTAAAGTAGTAACTCATACTCTAATAGTTGGTCATTGAAAATAGCGTATTACAACCATTATAATGGGGAATAAGTTAATAGTGGATAATAAATTAAGGGTATAAAATGAACTTCATAATTAATATAATTTAAAATAGTACTTTGTTTCTTATATTTAGGACCAAGAGAAAACATCTTTTGTCTCTTATAAATAGGACCAGATGTAGTATTAAATAAGAGTAAAACTAAAAAATTAAACTATTTTTTAAAATCCCAATAAAATTAACTAACTTTAACCACTTTTATTGATTTGTGTGATTCAGTTAAGTGTGACTTGTAAAAAGAAACAAAGGGAGTAGATGAGGGTATATATTCGAGGAAAATATAATTAATACTCCTTCATTTGCTTTTTATAAGACTATTTCATATCAAGCACATAGATTAAGGAGAGATACCTTAATGTATTGGCTTTTTTAAAAAATCATCAAAACATTTCAAGTGTACCCTTATTTAAAGTTAAGGGAATACTAATGAATACTCTTAGGTACTAATTAAGGAGTTAAAAAATATTTTTTTCGATTCTTTATATGAGAAACAAATGACTAAATTCTTAAGACTAATGAAAAGCATTTAAATCAGTTAATTTTAAATAATTATCATAAATTTAAATATTATTTAAGAAATACTCATAATATTACATGATTGATTATATATTTAATGATACTGACCTAATTACTCCTAATTACAGGCCACAATTTTTTCCCACCAATTACTCTCCATTGTGAAAATACTCTAATAGTCGATCATTCAAGATTTTCATATATCCATTTGCATGGGGAATGAGTGAGTCTCTCATTACTCTCCATTGAACTTTCCTTTTTTCCTCTTCACTCCATTGATCCCTAGGTGTTATCTTAACTTCATCCCCTAATTGCATTGACGGAACAAAAGGTCCATTTTCTATAGCATCTCATATATTTAGATCTATTGACTCTATGAATATTTGCATTCTTGATTTCCAATAATGGAAACCTTCTCCATTAAATACGGGAGGTCTGTTAAAGGAATTTCCTTCTGCGAAAAGGGTATTTGATGAGGCCATATGTGATCTTGAGGCTTCTAATCCTTAAACAAGATGCAAGCTCTGATACCACTTGTTAGACAAGTGGCCTCACTAACTTAAGAGGGGAGGGTGAATTAAGTTATTCAATATTATCTATTCTTTTCGATTACTTAATTATCTTTCCCTTATTGTGCTTAAAATGCCTTTTCAAAGATGAAGTATGAATGTTTACTCTTAATATAATGAAATTGTAAATGAAATAAGTAAATAAGAGTTAAGGGAAGAGGAATTGCAAACTCGATTTATACTGGTTCGGCCAATCCACTTGCCCACGTCCAGTCCCCAAGTACACACTTGAGATTTTCACTATTTGTAAAATCCTTTACAAAGCGATGAATCCTCCAACACCTTGGAACCCTTCCTTGTGTTGAGAACCACCCACATACAAGAGAGGCACCCTCTCTTCAATCACACAGTAACAGAGTAGATTTTGTACAAGTTTACTCTCTTTTAGAGTGGATATTACAACTTGAAGAACCTATAAGAGATCTTGATAATTTGTAAGTGTTTGGAACAAAAATGATTTCAATCTTTTATGATTTTACACAAGTAATCTGGTTTGATTTCGAAAATGAGACATATATATATATAAGGATGTTAATGAAACATTGTAAACCTTGATCAGAAGTCATGTCTCTTCAAGATTTTCAAAAACAGAACTCTGGTAATCGATTACAAGGGTTTGGTAATCGATTACACAGTTCAATTTGCGAACAGTTGTGCCTGAAATTCAAAATTTGAATTTCCTGCACTCTGGTAATCGATTACATAATTTGGTAATCGATTACATAGTTCAAAATTTTTGAATTTTAAAATTCTGGAACTTCTGGTAATCGATTACACATCTTGGTAATCGATTACCAGTTCAAAAATTTATTCTTTTGAACTGATTTTAACTTTATAAAATATTTTATTGAATTTTCTATTTAGTGCCAAATTCCTTTGCAAATATTAAGATTTCTTTTGACATTTGTATCTAACTAAATCAAGCTTATACTAATAAACCTTTGCGTTGACTTGATTTTGACTTTGATAGAGTATCTTTCTTGACTTCACTTGAATAAGATATTTCCTTAGCCATTTGTCAATGTATCTATTTTCTTTCCTTTTTATTGACATCATCAAAACCTGTAATCAAGGCATCTACAATCTCCCCCTTTTTGATGATGACAACCATCATTTAAGGGAAGAATGAAAAACAAGATATTTCAAGTCAGTAACGGTCACTCCCCTTAGTCTCCCCCTTTGTGTTTGTCTTTTAGAATACTTGGGTAACTTAGGAAATAAGATTGACCAAATTGATTGCTAAAAGATTTTCAAAACCTGTAATCAAATTGATTTCAAAACTTGTCAAAATAAAAAAATCCAAAGTCAACATCAAAATAAATATATCCAAAATCAACATTAAGATAAATTTTCCCCTTAATCTCTCCCCCTTTGGCATCATCAAAATCAAAATAAGGCATCCGAATATAATACTGCAATATAATACTAAACAGAGTATGCAACAAAATATGTAACACAATACTAAAAGTAGCCATATCAAAGTGGCAAAATGCAAAACGAAAGACAAGTCTAAAAGCAATGTCAAATACAAGGCAAGAGACAGAAATAGCTAGGAGCATCAGAGGGTCTAGGACCAATGCCGGAAACATCCTCCATCCGGGTAAGACGAGTCTCCAAAGAATTAAGGCGCTCGTCAACATTTAGCCGGAAGCTGCGAATCTCATCTAGAATATCAGTGAGGATGCCAGCAGAATCTTCCTGACGTGGTGGTGAGGGAGTGCGATCATCAATATCCATAGTGTCACGCTTGCGGATCCATTCATCATCTTCATTCTTGCGGTAGTCAAAAGAGTGAATCTGAGAAATACCAATGGCACTGGTTCGCTTAACTTCCAGTTTAGTCTCATTTTCCAGGGGTACATGGAAGTGCTCCAAAAACAGCGTGATCAGATGTCCATATGGGAGCGAAGCACCAGCCTGAAGAGCTTTTGCCATCCTGTAATGAACTAAGTGTGCCCAACTTATTGGTCTACCAGTCAGCCACACCCACATGATAATAAGATCTTCTTCTGATGCTTGGGCCAGGTTAGTGGAACGAGGAAGCAGAATTCGAACAATGATATAGTGCATTATTCGACATTCAAATGTAAGAGACCCATCCAACAGACGTCCAGGTGTATCAGAAGTGCCCTCATGACAGACCATTTGACGAATATTATTATGGTTAAAGAAAGCTTCCCATTCATTCAAAATAGTGCCCTCAAACAGTGCTCCATTATCACTAAGACTTGTTAAGACATAAAATAGGGATTGATCCATTACCATTGGAACACGCTTAACTTCAGAATGTAAAACAACATCCCTAATTTTCAGATTGCTATAGAACATCTTAACTAACTCAGGGTAAACAGGTTCCTTTAACTGCATGAATTCTAACAACCCAATGTTCCTAAAGGTTTCATAACAATCAAACTGCTCTTCCTCAAAGAATTGAGTATTTAAATACTTAGGTTCAATAATCTTACGAGTCGAAAAAGATGAAAGATACCTAAGGCGTTGCTTGTTTGTAGAAAATAGAGCAAGTTGAGGGGAAGGATTGGAGTCCGCCGGAGGATCACCGGAAGTTCCATCACGAGACTTGCGAGGAGTGGAGCGTTTGGTGCGTTTCGAAGATTCTGCCATTGATGGAGAGGTTTGAAGAAATTGATTGGTGGGTTTTGTAGGGAATGAGAAGAGGATCAATATGCAACAAGCGGGAAGTGATTTGATGGAGAAATGAGAAAGTTATGGTGATTTGAAGGTGTTTGAGGTTAGGGTTCGCGTAAGAGAGAAGAGTGGGTGGAAACGTTTCTGTTCTGAAATGTGCGCTCTGTATTTATAAGAGACGTAGACTGGTAATCGATTACGCCTTGTGGTAATCGATTACCACGTTTCCATAAATGAGATAATTGACGCTCGTAATCGATTACACAAACCATGTAATCAATTACAGAAGAAGCGACTCTCAGGTAATCGAATCCCAGCGATTACGTAATCGATTACATGAGAAGATGCTCTCAGGTAATCGAATTACAGCGATTACGTAATCGATTACATGAGAATTGCTCTCAGGTAATTTGAATTACAGTAATTACGTAATCGATTACGGTCTTACCTAGAACACACTTATATGACTGGTAATCGATTACACCTTGTTTGTAATCGATTACACGCTTTCCAGAAACATTATTTTTGAGTTCTAAACCATTTTTATCCCAAAAAACTTTTATGAATCTAAGTTGAAAACATCTAGAATACCTAATTCTCTCCGTATTGTAAAGAAACTGTCCTTAGGTAATGGCTTGGTAAAAATATCTGCAAATTGGTGTTTAGTCCCAATGAATTCTAAAACACAATCTCCTTTTTGAACATGATCTCTAAGGAAATGTTGTCTAATCTCAATGTGCTTGGTTCTAGAGTGTAACACAGGGTTCTTAGACAAGTCAATGGCACTTGTATTATCACAACGAATTGGTATGTGATCTATATTTAAGCCATAGTCTGAGAGTTGTTGTTTCATCCAAAGTATTTGGGCACAACAACTTCCAGCAGCAATGTATTCTGCCTCAACAGTTGATAAGGCAACACTATTTTGCTTTTTACTATGCCAAGACACTAAAGCAGACCCAATAAAATGACAAGTACCACTGGTACTTTTTCTATCAGTTTTGCATCCCGCAAAATCTGAGTCAGAGTATCCTACTAGATTAAAAGGCATGTTTTTAGGATACCATAATCCTAAATTTACAGTTCCTAAAAGATATCTCATTATCCTTTTAACAACACTTAAATGAGATTCTTTAGGGTTTGACTGATATCTAGCACACAAGCATACACTAAACATAATATCTGGTCTACTTGCTGATAAATAAAGAAGGGATCCAATCATACCTCGATATCGCTTTATATCTATTGACTTCCCATCTTCATCCTTATCCAAGTAGCAAGCAGTACTCATAGGTGTGGCCATTTGTTTAGCATTTTCCATTCCAAATCGCTTGAGTAGTTCCTTGCAGTATTTACTTTGGTTGATAAATATACCACTCTTGGTTTGTTTGATTTGCAGTCCAAGGAAGAAATTCAACTCACCCATCATAGACATTTCAAACTCACTTTGCATGTCATTAGAAAATTCCTTGCACAGATTTTCATTAGTAGCACAAAAAATAATATCATCAACGTAAATTTGTACTAATAGAATGTCATGCATTTTTCTTTTAATAAAAAGTGTGGTATCAACCTTTCCTCTAGTAAATCCTTTTTCTAATAGAAATTTGCTTAATCTTTCATACCAAGCCCTAGGTGCTTGTTTTAATCCATATAGGGCCTTTTTCAATTTAAAAACATGATTAGGCAATTCTTGATTTTCAAATCCAGGAGGTTGTTCTACATACACTTCTTCTTTAATAAATCCATTAAGAAATGCACTTTTTACATCCATTTGATACAATTTGAAATCCATTATAGAGGCATATGCAAGTAACATCCTAATGGTTTCTAGTCTTGCTACAGGTGCATAGGTTTCTTCATAATTTATTCCTTCTTCTTGATTATATCCTTTGGCCACTAACCTAGCTTTGTTTCTAACAACTATACCATGTTCATCTAACTTATTTCTAAATACCCATTTTGTGCCTATAATTGGATGATTACTTGGTCTATCAACTAGGTCCCACACATTATTTCTTTCAAATTGATTTAATTCTTCTTGCATAGCAATAATCCAATGTTCATCTTTTAAGGCTTCATCAATATTTTTTACTTCAATTTTAGAAACAAAAGCCATATTATTGCATATGTCTTTAATAGAGTGTCTAGTTGTTACCACTTTTGAAATATCTCCTATAATGTTATCAAGAGGATGATCTCTTAAGGTTTTCCACTCTCTTGGAAGATCTAAGCTTGTTTGATTCTCATTTATTGTAGAATCTTCCATGTTTTTCTTCTCTTTTTCTTTAAGAACTTCTTCATCTATGTGAGTATTTTCTAGAGTATCTACAATATCATCAATTTTTTTTTTATTATAAAATGAACTAGACTCATCAAAGGCTACATGAATTGATTCTTCTATTGTCATAGTTCTTTTGATATAAACTCTATAAGTTTTACTATTTAATGAATATCCAAGAAATATTCCCTCATCTGATTTAGTATCAAATATCCCTAGGTTATCCTTTCCATTATTTAATACAAAGCATTTGCATCCAAAAATGTGAAGATGAGAAATGTTTGGTTTTCTACCATTGAATAGTTCATAGGGTGTTTTCTTTAGAATTGGCCTAATTAGGGCCTTATTCATAGTATAACAAGCAGTACTGACTGCTTCTGCCCAAAAATATTTAGGAATGTTTGAATCATTTAGCATGGTTCTTGCCAATTCTTCTAGCGACCTATTCTTCCTTTCAACTACTCCATTTTGTTGAGGAGTCCTAGGGGCAGAAAAATTATGTTCTATTCTATTTTCATCACAGAACTGGTCAGAGATTTTATTTTCAAACTCCCCTCCATGGTCACTTCTAATGGATACTATTTTAATGTTTTTCTTATTTTGAATCATTTTTGCAAATTTCTTAAAGGCATTAAAAGCATCACTTTTATTTGCAAGAAATAATGTCCATGTATATCTAGAGAAATCATCCACTAAGACTAGAGCATAATAACATCCCCCAAATCTCATAGTTCTAGAAGGCCCCAAAAGATCCATGTGTATTAGCTGTAATGGTCTAGAGGTTGTTACTATGTTCTTTGATTTAAATGATACTTTTACTTGTTTTCCCTTTTGGCAAGCATCACAAAGTTTGTCTTTTTCAAATTTTATTTTAGGCAAACCTATTACTAAGTCTTTTGATATTAATTTATTTAAATGATCCATATTAATATGAGCAATTCTTTTATGCCATAACCAAGATTCATCATTTTTACTAATAAGACACTGGTTATGATTTGTAGTATTATCTAATTTTATCTTATATACATTATTTATTCTATATCCTATATACTTAATGTTTTTGTCATGTTGGGATTCAATAACACAATTTTGTGAGTCAAATGATACTAAGAATCCTTTATCACATAATTGACTAACACTAAGTAAATTATGCCTAAGGCCATCAACAAGTAGGACATTTTCTATGGAGGTTGAGTGATTTGTACCTATTTTTCCGATTCCCAAGATTTTACCCTTGTTGTTATCTCCATAGGTAACATGTCCACTATTCTTTGGAGTGATGTCTGTTGAGTCTCAAAAATATCATAAGGAAAATTATGATGTTTTTAGATAGCTCACCTCTCAAGTTTTAATGTTTAACAAATTTGGGTTAAAATATTTATCATAGATACATAAATGTGTAATAACTTACCTATGATTTCAGCAAGCCACTCTGAACTTATAAAGACTATCTAAAGTGTTTTCAACCTGTCTGAAGTGTTGAAGTCGTCTGAAGGTTCAACCTATCTGAAGTGTTGAAGCCGTCTGAAGTGTTCAACCAGTCTGAAGTGTTGAAGCTGTCTGAAGTGCTCAACCCGTATGAAGTGTTGAAGTCGTCTGAAGTGCGCAACCCGTCTGAAGTGTTGAAGTCGTTTGAAGTCCCATTAATGACGTGGCACTCTTTGCTGAAGTATATGAAGACATCTCTGAAATTCTGCCGAGTCAAGCGTTCTCTGCTACACGTACCTTTTTCAAACATATTTATGGCAAGGAACACAGAGACCTTTCCTGGTATATTTGAATTTCATACACCACTGAGGAAATCCCTGCAACGCAACCTTTGCAGCAACAACAGTGGCAACTTTACGGCAGCAGCAACCTGGGACTTGTGTCAGAAAATTCAGAACTCTCAGAAGCATGTATCACAACGGATTAAATAGAATTTAATGTTATCTCTAAACGGTGGTATTTCAACGGATTGAAGATTGGTTATAAATAGCCCTTCATGAAGACCATCAGGAGAGTAGAAGCATATACAAGAAAGTCTAAGAGATATTACGCTGCAAGTTTTTCTCTGTAAAAACACTCTGATTTCACATTCCTTGTACATCATTTGTATATCCTAAGTATACCTCAGTTTTTATTGTACATTGTCTCTGTTTAAGCTTCAAACTTGTGTAGTTTAAAAGCTTAGACATATCTCTTTGTAAAAATTGTCTTTGAGCCTGGAGAGGCTTGTCTGTAAAAGAATACTTGGTTGTAGAGCCTGAAGAGGCTTGACTGTAAAAGAATACTTGTAATCTTGTGAATATTAAGAGAAAATCCAAGTGCTAGTTGGCATTGGGACTGGACGTAGCTCACAGTGGTAGTGAGTGAACCAGGATAAATTCCTTGGCTAAGTTTTCTATCCCTTATCTCTTGTCAATTTATTTATACTAATCAAAGGGTGTTGAAAACTGTTTTGATAATTTTAAAAAGCAAGAAACCTTTTTCAAGATCTTTTCAGAAGCCTTCTTAAGAAACTTCAGACAGCCTCTTAAAAACCTGTTTGAAACTATTGTAAACTTAACTGTTTGCGAAAAGCTTCCATAAATTATTAAGAAACACTATTTAACCCCCCTTCTAGTGTTTCCCTGTGTTTCTACAGTTGGTATCGGAGCTCAACTCAGGGTTGAGCACCTTACAAGTGTTTGAGGATTAAAGATCCAGATGGAAGCTGCCAACAATAGACAGTACATCACTGAAGGAGCCTCTATCACAAGACCCCCACCATTCAATGGAGTGGACTACCACTATTGGAGGGATCGTATGAAGTTGTTCATTGAGAGCAACAACATTGATGTCTGGGATGTGGTCACTGATGGAGACTATGTGCCTATACATAACGGAGTGCCAATACCTAAGGCTGAATGGATCTTGGAGCAGAAGGTTAGAGTTCAGTTAAATGCTAAAGCCAAACTCTATTTGATATGTTCTCTGAACAAATCAGAGTATGAGAAGGTTCATGGATGTTCATCTGCCAAGGAGATTTGGGATACTCTTGCAGCCGCCCATGAAGGGACTGAGTCTGTCAAGCAATCCAAAATCAGCATGCTTATACATCAATATGAGATGTTCAAGATGGAAGAATCTGAAACCATAGATCAAATGTTTGGGAGGTTTCAGACTATAACTAATGGACTCAGGTCTTTGGGTAGAACTTTTGAATCTGGAGACAATAATAGAAAGATTCTGAGAAGTTTGCCAAAGTATTGGAGACCCAAAGTTACTGCAATTCAAGAGGCCAGAGACATAAACTCTCTTAGAATGGAAGAACTGTTGGGATCTCTCAAAGTTCATGAGCTTGAACTTGGGGAAGATGACATCAAGAAGAAATCTCTGGCATTAAACTCCAAAGCCAAACATCCTAGGCATGGCAGTATTAAAACCATGCAAGCTGAGGAAACTTCAGAAGCAGATGAAGATTCTGGAGATAGCTCAGAAGATGATGATCTTGCTCTTCTCAGCAGGAAAATCAAGAAGATGCTGCAGAACAAAGGAAAGTTTAGAAAGAACCAACCCTCAACCTCTAAATCAGGTAAGTCAGGTAAGGATTCTCAAAATGACAAAATTATATGCTATGAGTGTAAACAGCCAGGTCATATGAAGGCTGAATGTCCAAGACTGAAGAACAACAACTTCAAAAAGAAGAAATTCTTTAAGAAGAAGAAGAGTCTGATGGCAACATGGGAGGATCTTGATGAGTCTACCTCGGAAGAAGAGGAAGACACTTCAGAAGAGGCCAACCTGTGTCTCATGGTCAGCCTGCCCTCATCAGATAGCTCAGAATCTGAGGTATTTCTCTTAACTCTTCAAGAGATGTACGATGACCTGATGGAAAGTTCCAAGGAACTCTTCCAAGAGTATAAGAATCTGTCCAAGGCCCACACAGAAATGTGCAGTAAATATGAGGCTCTTGAGATAGAAAACATTATGCTCAAGGAGAGAATTCTTGTGACTGAAAGAAGCAGTTCACAAACTGTCTCTGAAGAAAACAAAAAACTTCAGAAACAAGTTGAGGAACTGAAAAAAGACTTAGCTAAATTTGTCAAAGGAACAGAAAACCTTAACAAATTGCTTGGCAATCAAAGGGATCCCCTTGACAAAAGTGGATTAGGCTTTTGTGATCATGATACCTCTGAACCTCATATTTTCAAAAAATTTACTAAAGGTAAAGAGAAAGCTATTGGGTGTTCTCACTATGGCAAGCCTGGACACAATGTGGCTCAGTGTAAGCACAAGGGAAAAGCAAAACCCAAATCTAACAAGAAAGGACCCAAAAGAATATGGGTACCTAAGAACTTGATCATTCTTGTTGCAGATGTGTTTAACAGGACAAAGGAGACCCCACAAATGGTACCTGGACAGTGGGTGTTCGCGACACATGACAAGAGAAAGGTCTTTGTTCCAAAACCTTAGGCCCAGAGCAGGAGGTGTGGTCACCTTTGGTGGAAATCAACAAGGGAAGATCACAGGAATAGGGACTGTAGGTATCTCCCCTCTATCCCTTATTAAGAATGTTCTTCTAGTAGAGGGACTTCAACACAATTTACTGAGCATAAGTCAATTGTGTGACAGTGGATATGTGGTTTCCTTTACTAAAGAATGATGTATAGTCAAAGACTCTCATGATCAAATTCTTTTTACTGCTAAGAGACACAGCAATGTGTACAAAATTGATCTAGAGGATTTGGCAAGTCAAAATGTAAAATGTTTTCTCTCTGTTGAAGATGAAAAACAGATTTGGCACCAAAGACTTGGGCATGCCAGCTTGAGATTGATCTCAAAGTTAGCAAAACACAACCTTGTTAAAGGACTGCCCAAGCTTTCTTACAAATTTGACATTTATGTGAAAGCTGTCTGAAAGGAAAACAAATAAGACACTCTTTTCAGAGTAAGGATGTTGTTTCCACTAACAGACCTTTAGAATTGTTACATATTGACTTGTTTGGTCCTATTAGAACAGAAAGCCTTAGTGGTAAGAAATATGGTTTGGTCATTGTTGATGACTATTCTAGATTCACATGGGTGTTATTCCTAAGAAGCAAGGATGAGACTTTCAAGAATTTCACAATATTCTGCAAGAAGGTACAGAATGAAAAAGGATTCTGTATATCTGCTATCAGAAGTGATCATGGTGGAGAGTTTGAGAATGCAAACTTTCAACTGTTTTGTGATGAGAATGGGATCTCACAAAATTTTTCTGTGGCAAGAACACCTCAACAAAATGGGGTTGTTGAGAGAAAGAACAGAAGTTTGCAAGAAATGGGAAGAACCATGCTCAACTCATGCAACCTACCAAGATCTTTCTGGGCAGAAGCTATTAACACAACTAGCTACCTTCAAAGCAGAATATTTGTAAGACCAATTTTGAAAAAGACTCCTTATAAATTGTGGAAGGGAAGAAAACCCAACATATCATATTTCCACACCTTTGGTTGTGAGTGTTTTATACTCAACACCAAGGATGATCTTGGAAAATTTGATGCAAAATCTGACAATGGAATTTTCATAGGATATTCCGAATCATCTAAAGCCTATAGAGTATATAACTCTTGAACTTTAACTGTAGAAGAATCAATCCATGTTAAATTTAATGACAAGAAAGAGACTAATAGGGAACTATCAGATCTAGAAGATGACTTTGCAGGAATGGAGCTGAATAAGCATGACAACATCAAGGATGAACAGGTGTCTGAAGCACCATCTGTCACTGAACCTCTTCAGACTAATGTTGAGTCTCAGACTGATTTGATATCACCTCAGAAACCTGACTGGAGATACAAATCACATCATCCAAAAGAGCAAATCATTGGCAGCACTTCAGAAGGAGTTAAGACAAGATCAAAATTCAAGAATCTGAATTCTCTTGCTCTCCTGTCTGAAATTGAGCCAAAGAACATTGATGAAGCTCTGCATGATGAAGGGTGGATTCTAGCCATGCAAGAGGAGCTATACCAATTTGCTAGGAGTGATGTCTGGACACTTGTTCCTAAACCCCATGGGAAAATAATTATTGGAACCAAATGGGTGTTCAGAAACAAGCTGTCTAAAAAAGGAAAAGTAGTCAGAAACAAAGCAAGATTGGTGGCTCAAGGGTACAATCAACAAGAAGGTATTGACTTCACTGAAACCTTTGCCCCTGTTGCTAGATTAGAAGCAATTAGGATTCTTCTCTCTTATGCTGTAAATAATGGCATCAAACTATATCAAATGGATGTCAAAAGTGTCTTCCTCAATGGTTTCATTGAAGAAGAAGTTTTTGTTAGATAACCCCCTGGTTTTGAAGACACTGCTTTTCCTGATCATGTTTTCAAATTGAAAAAGGCTCTTTATGGTCTGAAACAAGCTCCAAGAGCATGGTATGACAGACTGAGCAGTTTTCTTATCAAAAATGGTTTTGAAAGAGGAAAAGTAGATACCACCCTTTTCAGAAAACAGTCTAACAAAGATTTTATACTTGTTCAGATATATGTTGATGACATTATATTTGGTTCAACTAATTCTTCTCTGTGCAAGGAGTTTTCTGAGTTGATGCAATCAGAATTTGAAATGAGTTTAATGGGAGAACTAAAATTTTTCTTGGGACTTCAAATTAAGCAAGATTCTGATTGTATATGGATCCATCAAGAAAAATATACAAAAGAAATGCTTAAGAAGTTCAACATGAGTGATTGCAAACCCATGTCAACTCCTATGCATCCCTCTGCATCTTTGAGCAAAGATGACAAAGAAGAACCAGTGAATCAAACTTTGTACAGAGGAATGATTGGCTCCTTGTTGTATCTAACAGCAAGCAGACCTGACATAATGTTCAGTGTTTGTCTCTGTGCTAGATTTCAATCAGATCCAAGAATTACTCATTACAAAGCTGTTAAAAGAATCTTTAGATATCTGAAAGATACTACTAATCTTGGTCTATGCTATAAGAAGAGCAAAAATTGCAGGTTAATAGGATACTGTGATGTTGAATTTGCTAGAGATAGAATGGAAAGAAAGAGCAGCAGTGGAGGATGTCATTTCTTTGGAAATAACATGATCAACTGGTCAAGCAAAAGGCAAAGCACCATTGCTTTATCAACAGCTGAAGCAGAGCATATATATCAGCAGCCAGTTGTTGTTCACAACTGCTATGGGTTAAGTATCAGCTTAAGGATTTTAATATTCCTATCTCTGCTATACATGTTCTTTGTGATAATACCAGTGCAATTAATTTATCCAAAAATCCCATTCAACATTCTAGGGCAAAGCATATAGAAATCAAACATCACTTCATTAGAGACTATGTTCAGAAAGGTGTTTTTGATATTCAGTTAATTGACACAGAGCATCAATGGGCAGATATATTCACAAAACCCCTGGCTGAAGATAGATTTAAGTTCATACGCAACAACTTGAATATACATGCATTCTCTTAAAATAATTGTGTCTGATGTTATTATGTTATCTGAAATTTCAGTGTGTCTGAAACAGTGACATGTCTGAAACTTTAGGTTATCTGAAATTTTATTTATGTGTCTGAAATTTTCACCTATCTGAAGTAACTGGCTGACGTGGCTATCTGAGACGGTTGAATTCCTTCTTTTAAAGTTTTGTCTCTTCCACTTCGCACGTTACCCAAAGTCTGCGCAGCCGGTACAGGGCATCATTGCATCATGGGTCTATAAATACAAGAGTAAGTGTGTCGAGGAAGCCTTACACTCTCTTTCCTCAATACTCAGTTTGATCTTCTTCACTGCTCAAGCAACCTTATTCTCTCAAAGTTTCTCTGCAACTCAACAATGGCACCCAAAAAGACCGCTAGTTCTGGTGGAAATGTGGTTAGATCAAAGGGAGTGGATCTTGACGAGCTTCGCAACATTGGCATGGATTTGGTTGAGGAATTTGATGCAGCTGGGTGGACTTCTTTCTTCAACCACATTAACTGTCAATGGCATGAACAAAGCGTGGTGGATTTCTGGTCCTCTGCTCGAGGAATACCTAACTCTAAGGGAGTGTATGAAAGCATCAAAGCCTCTGTTCTAGGGGTTTCAGTTTTTGTTGATCAAGGAATTCTCTCCACCATCACTGATGTTAAGGCTGAAGGTGAAACCTTCATTCCTGGTGGGAGATGAAGAATGGTGGGCACAAGTTGTTTACGAAGATGCTGTATGGAACTGAAGAACCTGAAAGCCTGGATTCCAAGTTCTTGCTAGAGAAGGTCAGAGTTCTTCATGCTATCTTAGGGTGTGCAATAATCCCTAAGAGTGGAAGCAGAAATCATGTATCAGAATTGGAAAGGTTCTGTCTGATTCACCTGCTTTAGAAGAAGAAGGTCAATCTCCCAAGCATTATCATGTTCCACATGCAGAAGAAGATTCGAGACTCTGCTGGAAATCTTCCCCACAACACTCTCATCATGAAGGTACTTATGTATTTTAAGGTACCTGTTGAAAGATTATGTAACCATAAATCTCCTGTGTTCTTTGGTGAATCCAACTTGAAGAGCATGGGAATCAAGCTCACTCCACGTCCTCCATCTCCTACTCTGAAGGAGAGTGTTCTTTTGGAGAAGGCCTCAAGAAGAGGAGCCACTCTTGAGATTCTTGAGAAAGAGCTTCAGGGGGATATCAAAAAAGATGAGTTCAAGCCTTCCAAGTCATCCCCTCATCTGAAAAGGAAGAAGCTCCCTATCAGGAGTTCAGCAAAGGTGTCTCTAGAAGCTATGGACTTGCACACTCAGACATCTGAACCTGTTCAGAAGGCTTTGCAAAATCCATCTAAAATTGTGGGTCAGGGTTCTGAAGGTGTAAGAACTCCTACTCCTAAGCCTACTTCTGAAACAGAAGGAAAGGCTCATGAGGAAGAGGTAGCTGAGATTGCTGATTCTGAAGCTTTGGCAGCAGCACCTCTGGCTACATGTCCTTCTAATCCTGAGCTTATTCAGGTAGCAGCCCTTGCTACAACATTGGAAAATGAAGAAATGGAGAAGAAGGCTGAGCAAGAAAAGACTGATTATGCTCTTGCAATAGCCTCTCAGCTAGCTCTTGCTGAAGATAAAAGGCTAGCTTCTATTGCTCAAGAGACCAAGAAAAGAAAAAGATCCCGTGCTCAGAAAAGAAGGAGAACAAAAACAAAGTTATTTCAGCCAGCTCCTAACCATCTGTTAGTATTACAAGTAGCATTGCAAGTCAGCTGGAGGAAATGGATGAGGCTGGCAAGTATCAAAACTTTGTCAAAGCAAACTTGTTTTTCAAAAGAAGAAGAGAAGAGAAGCAAGCTGAAAAAGAAAAGGAGAGGGAACCTGAGAAAGCCAAACCTCCTCAGAAAAGGCTCAGGGTAAGGTTTGATAATGTGACCCCCATCACCACCTTCATCACCTGAGAAGAAAACAGTAGAGGAGAAAGAAGAAGAAGCACTTCCATCACCTCCCTCATCACCACCTTCTTCACCTTCATCATCTTCAGAATCCACTCAGTCTGAAGATCCCTCAGATACAAATCAGCATGGTGATAGCTCTGCAGTATGGAAAGGAAGCATGCTGCCTGCACATATAAGGCTAGGACCCAAAAGTAGGGACTTCTTCACAGATCCTACATTTGATCCTTATGCTTCTCCTTTCACTCAGCACCAACTTGATGCAGCTGCTGAAGTACCCCACAAAAAGTATGAGGAACCTTTCAGTGAGAGGGTCAGAGTCCCTAGGTTCCCCAACTTATTTGAAGAGCTGCAATTTTTCAGAAATACACCCCCCATCTCTCTTCACCATGGCCTTATCAAGCACACTGCTGATGAAGAAAGGGCAAAGTATCAAGGCAGTTCAGATCAGTACTACTCAGGCCAGATAGAAAAGATCATAAAGGGTGCAGTTCCACCTGCTCATAAGTGGGCTCCACTTAATCCCTTCTCTGGTGACTCTCTCAAGTTGTCTAATAATGAATGGTGTTTCGTTAGGCAACTGTCTACTGAAGCTGAACTCTTTGAGAGGGACTACTTGAAGTTAGTAGGCATGAGAGGCTATAGGCCACCTAGAATAATCTCCATCAGGCCAACCATAGAGATTCTGGTGCAACCTGACAGGATAGTTCCTAGGATAATTCTGGTGCAACCTGACAGGATAGTTCCTAGTTCCATCATAGGTTGTGGTGTCTCCACCAATGTGCAGTATCAGTATATCAGAGGCAGATTCCCCATGTCTGAACCTTTTAATGAGGACTGGAAGCTAATCTGCCCTATCAGAACTTTCTTCTTTCCTGTGAGTCATCCAGAAGACTATGGGTTGCATCCAGGATTCAATCAGCTCAGATTCGTTTGCAGGCACATTCTATATGAAGTATAACTGAATCTTGAGGAAGAGAAGAAGAAGTTGAGGCATCAAGTAAAGAGCTTGGAGAAAAAAAATGCTACTCTTGTTGCTAAGCAAGATCAAATCCTTCAAGAGCAACAACACATCAGAAATGGGCAAGAAGAATTGAAGACTGCTGTCATTTCTCAGATTGACAAGGCAAAGGAAGAATTCCTCTCCCTTCTGAAAGAGGCCTTGCTGAAGAAAGATGGATAGTCTATGATGTTTAGCTATGCTTAGTGTTAACTTTATTTTGAGTATTTAATTTCTGTTATGTGAACTTCCTGTTTGGTGTTTAATTTGAACTCTTTTTTATTGATAATATATTCTGATTGTTCTCACGAATGTTGGTATCTCAATGTTGTGATTATATTACTGTGATTATTGTGATTATATTACTATGATTATTTTATTGTTATGCTCTGAAATTCCCTTTTGATTGATGACAAAAGGGGGAGTATTAAAACTAACAAAATCTGAAGTAATTACAGGTCTCAGGAAGAATATTTGATAAAAGTTTATCCTGAGAGATCTTTATCTGAGGGGGAGTTATTTTTTTAAGTTTACTTTATTTAAAAAAAACTCCTTTCAGATTTCTTTATTTTAAACAAATTTGTCATCATTAAAAAGGGGGAGAATGTTGAGTCTCAAAAATATCATAAGGAAAATTATGATGTTTTTAGATAGCTCACCTCTCAAGTTTTAATGTTTAACAAATTTGGGTTAAAATATTTATCATAGATACATAAATGTGTAATAACTTATCTATGATTTCAGCAAGCCATTCTGAACTTATAAAGACTATCTAAAGTGCTTTCAACCTGTCTAAACTGGAAAAGCCTTCTGAAGGTTCAACCTGTCTGAAGTGTTGAAGCCATCTGAAGTGTTCAACCTATCTGAAGTGTTGAAGCTGTCTGAAGTGCTCAACCCGTCTGAAGTGTTGAAGCCGTCTGAAGTGCGCAACCTGTCTGAAGTGTTGAAGCAGTCTGAAGTCTCATTAATGACGTGGCACTCTTTGCTAAAGTATGTGAAGACATCTCTAAAATTCTGCTGAGTCAAGCGTTCTCTGTTGCACGTACCTTTTTCAAACATATTTATGGCAAGGAACACAGAGACCTTTCCTGGTATATTTTAATTTCATACACCACTGAGGAAATCCCTGCAACGCAACCTTTGCAGCAACAACACTGCAGCCGACAGCAGCAACCTGGTACTTGTGTCAGAAAAATTCAGAACTCTCAGAAGCATGTCTCACAATGGATTAAATAGCATTTAATGCTATCTCTAAACGGTGGTATTTCAACGGATTGAAGATTGGTTATAAATAGCCCTTCATGAAGACCACCGGGAGAGTAGAAGCATATACAAGAAAGTCTAAGAGATATTACGCTGCAAGTTTTTCTCTGTAAAAACACTCTGATTTCACATTCCTTGTACATCATTTGTATATCCTGAGTATACCTCAGTTTTTATTGTACATTGTCTCTGTTTAAGCTTCAAACTTGTGTAGTTTAAAATCTTAGACATATCTCTTTGTAAAAATTGTCTTTGAGCCTGGAGAGGCTTTTCTGTGAAAGAATACTTGGTTTTAGAGCCTGAAGAGGCTTGACTGTAAAAGAATACTTGTAATCTTGTGAAGATTAAGAGAAAATCCAAGTGCTAGTTGGCGTTGGGACTGGACGTAGCTCACAGTGGTAGTGAGTGAACCAGGATAAATTCCTTGGCTAAGTTTTCTATCCCTTATCTCTTGTCAATTTATTTATACTAATCAAAGGGCGTTGAAAACTGTTCTGATAATTTTAAAAAGCAAGAAACCTTTTTAAAGATCTTTTCAGAAGCCTTCTTAAGAAACTTCAGACATCCTCTTAAAAACATGTCTGAAACTGTTGTAAACTTAACCGTTTGCGAAAAACTTCCATAAATTATTAAGAAATACTATTCAACCCCCTTCTAGTATTTCCCTGTGTTTCTACAATGTCCATAAGCTTTGAGATATCCCCGGTCATATGCTTGGAGCATCTACTGTCGATGTACCAAGTATGTTTCATGGAATCCTACAAGTCACAGAATTGTTTAATTTAGGTACCCAAACTTTCTTTGGGTCCTTAGTGTTAGTGCTAAATAAAGATCCTTTTGGGATCCACATCATATTTTTGATATTTGTAGGATTCTTTCTAAAATAACAATTTGATGCACTATGTCCTTTCTTTCCACAATAGAAGCATGTTAAGAATGGAGAATTTGTGGATTGAGAAATTACAAAGAAGTTCTTATAATTCTTTTGTTGAGATTGAGGATTAAATCCTAATCCTGCTTTGTTAAATACACACCTTTGATTTCTTAAAATAACATCTAAATTATTTTTACCAAAGGTGAATTTTGCAAGTGCAGTATTTAATTTTTCAATTTCATCTTTATGTGTTTGGCATGATGTACATGGATGAATTTCTTTACTATTTTCTAAATTAATGATAGAACATAAATCTTCATTTTTAGAATTTACTAATTTAATTTCATTTCTAAGATTATGTAGTTCTTTATTTAATTTAGAAATTTCTTTCTCAAGTTTTGTAGTGGTTTTCTTATAAGATGAAACTAGTTTTGTTAACTTAAAAGATTCTTTGTGTAAATCATTAAATGCTTCTTGTAATTCATCAAATGAGATGATGCATTATTGTTAGAAGATGTTACCTCTTCTTCACTTTCGTAGTCTCTGGCCATAAGTCCTAGGTTGACTGTTTCATTCTCTGAGTCACTGGAGCTTATGTCATTATCATCCCATGTGATGTAGGCTTTCTTTGCTTTCTTATCTTTGAATGTCTTCTTGTTTGATTTTTCCATTCTCTTCTTGTAAATAGGACAATCTAGTCTAAGATGCCCTGGTTGGTTGCATTCAAAGCATTTTTGGATTGATTGAGAATCTTCTCCTTTCTTCTTTGTGTTAGGTGTAGGTCTTCTTCTATTTCCTCTGTTTCTTAGAAATTTGTTGAATCTTTTAACAAATAAACTAAACTCTTCGTCATCATCCAAGTTCTAATCTTCAATGATTTCTTCTTATTCATGGATGGATGATGATGAAGCTTTAAGAGCAATGCTTTTCTTACTTCTATCATTCTCTTCATATTGATTTAGTCTTATCAACTCCAACTCATGTTCTTGTAGTTTTCCAAATAGTGAGTGAAGAGTCATGGTTGTGAGGTCTTTTGATTCTGCAATTGTTGTTACTTTTGGTTGCCACTGCCTACTTAAACATCTCAAAACTTTGTTAATTAAATCTTCATTTGGAAAAATCTTTCCTAATGATGCAAGATGATTAACTATATGAGTGAATCTCTTTTGCATGTCTTGTATGCTTTCTTTTTGATTCATTCTAAATAGTTCATATTCATGTGTGAGGGTGTTTATTCTAGATCTTTTGACATCACTTGTTCCCTCATGAGTTACTTCCAATGTGTCCCACATCTCTTTAGCACTTTTACAGTTTGATACTCTAAAATATTCGTCTATACCTAATCCATATGTAATTATGTTTTTAGCCTTTTAGGTTGTATTGAACTTTCCTTTTTTCCTCCTCACTCCATTGATCCCTAGGTGTTATCTTAACTTCATCCCCTAATTGCATTGACGGAACAAAAGGTCCATTTTCTATAGCATCCCATATATTTAGATCTATTGACTCTATGAATATTTGCATTCTTGATTTCCAATAATGGAAACCTTCTCCATTAAATACGGGAGGTCTGTTAAAGGAATTTCCTTCTGCGAAAAGGGTATTTGATGAGGCCATATGTGATCTTGAGGCTTTTAATCCTTAAACAAGATGCAAGCTCTGATACCACTTGTTAGACAAGTGGCCTCACTAACTTAAGAGGGGGGGTGAATTAAGTTATTCAATATTATCTATTCTTTTCGATTACTTAATTATCTTTCCCTTATTGTGCTTAAAATGCCTTTTCAAAGATGAAGTATGAATGTTTACTCTTAATATAATGAAATTGTAAATGAAATAAGTAAATAAGAGTTAAGGGAAGAGGAATTGCAAACTCGATTTATACTGGTTCGGCCAATCCACTTGCCTACGTCCAGTCCCCAAGTATACACTTGAGATTTCCACTATTTGTAAAATCCTTTACAAAGTGATGAATCCTCCAACACCTTGGAACCCTTCCTTGTGTTGAGAACCACCCACATACAAGAGAGGCACCCTCTCTTCAATCACACAATAACAGACTAGATTTTGTACAAGTTTACTCTCTTTTAGAATGGATATTACAACTTGAAGAACCTATAAGAGATCTTGATAATTTGCAAGTGTTTGGCACAAAAATGATTTCAATCTTTTATGATTTTACACAAGTAATCTGGTTTGATTTCGAAAATGAGACATATATATATATATAAGGATGTTAATGAAACATTGTAAACCTTGATCAGAAGTCATGTTTCTTCAAGCTTTTCAAAAATAGAACTCTGGTAATCGATTACAAGGGTTTGGTAATCGATTACACAGTTCAATTTGCGAACAATTGTGCCTGAAATTCAAAATTTGAATTTCCTGCACTCTGGTAATCGATTACATAATTTGGTAATCGATTACACAATTCAAAATTTTTGAATTTTAAAATTCTGGAACTTCTGGTAATCGATTACACATCTTGGTAATCGATTACCAGTTTAAAAATTTATTCTTTTGAAGTGATTTTAACTTTATAAAATATTTTATTGAATTTTCTATTTTGTGCCAAATTCCTTTGCAAATATTAAGATTTCTTTTGACATTTGTATCTAACTAAATCAAGCTTATACTAATAAACCTTTGTGTTGACTTGATTTTGACTTTGATAGAGTATCTTTCTTGACTTGACTTGAATCAGATATTTCCTTAGCCATTTGTCAATGTATCTCTTTTCTTTCCTTTTTTATTGACATCATCAAAACCTGTAATCAAGGCATCTACACTTTGGACCATCACCCTCAACCCTTCATCCTTCCTATTTTCTTGCTTTGAAGTGAGTGTGGTTCACTCACTCACTCCAATTTTGTGTGTTCCCTTTAGATGCTCCCTCCCCTATCTTCCTATTCTTGATTATTTGTGTTTACATTAAGTATCATGATTATGGATTGAATGATTGAATGGATTTGAGATTGGGGTTTTGGAAATAGCTAGGGCTTGAGGAAAGAGGAATAGAATCTACTATGTCCTTGCATATTGCCATTGCCTAAATGTTAGAATCTTGAGGAATGTATATGATTTTAATTACTCTTACCTCATGAACTTAATGTATATAATGGTATAAGGGGAAAATATGGGCCTTTGGACCAAGAGGAAATATGGGTCTATGACCTAAGAGGATTCAAGTAAGAGTAAAAGAAATGCTTGATTGTTAATTTAAGACAAGGGGTTAAAAGGACACAAGGAAGACGTTCCTTGTATACATACTGAGCTCAGTCCGGGTCAGAGGATTAAGTGATAAGACCCCATTGGTGTTGGGTAATACACCAAGAGGTTGATTGTGCTTAATATTACCTTAACATTTATATGCATGATACATTAATATTTCATTGTGCGTTCTTATTTGTATGAACTCCCTACACCGCTTATATGACCACATTCTCTGGGACTTTAGTTTCACCATATTCTGTGGCTTATTTTAAATGTGCAGGGCTCTCAACCTGGTGCTTGATTGGGGAGCTTGGGAGTCTATCTTTTGGGTCATGCTTGGTTGTATATTTTGATGAACTTAGACTTTTGTATAGGCATATTCGTTCTGTTCTTTTGGCGGGATATTGTGGTACATGTCTCCCTTTGTGGTTTTATTTCTACCTTCTCAGGACACATGTATGATTGTGTCCCTTCTATGCCTACATCGATGTAATCTGTTATTGTTGTCCCACTTTTGGGCCAATTCTTATTGGATGATGTATATGATTAATTGTATTTATACTTAATTAACATTGGAATGCCTAAGCGACTGTTATGGGATGATTGTATGTTGATGCTCATAATCGCGCGAAATAATTTCATAAACTTGGGATTTTATCTTCAACGGACATTATTCTAAGTCAACGGAATTAGAACGATACAGAACCGAATCAGACCAAACCAAACCAAACCTAACAGGACCGAACCGAACCAAATCGGACTAGATTGGACAAAACTAGACTATAAACCAAACTGGATCGAATCAAACTTAATCGATCTTAATCGAACAAATCGGACCAGACCAAACCAAATTCGGTCGAACCAAACCAAACCAAACCGGGCCAAAACCACACCAACTCGCTTTAGACGCACGATGAAATGATCTTGTCAAAATGAAGTGTGAATTAAAAAAAAGCTACATCAAAGAATATTGCCAAGCAAACCATCTAATGGAAAACTAAGTAATTTTTTTAGTATAACCACCTATATCCTCTTTGGGAGGGAATTTTGTTCAACTTAGGTACATTCAAATCATGGTGAGGCAACTCTCCTAACAAGTTTGTTCCCATACATAAGGCTTCAGCTTGAGACCATGCTTAAGGGAAAGCAAGCACATATTACTTAAAAGCAAGTTATTAATAATTAATATCATTAATTATTTTGTGAATTACACATTAATTATTGTTCTACTTTGCATAAGTTTGAAATTACTTTTACTAGATATTTTGTGTTTATTTTATATTAATAATATTTTATGAGAATAATTTTAAAGAAATATATGAAAGTGGTTATAATTTAAAGATATAAAAAATATACTAAAAAAGTATTTATTTTAAAATAGGAAAGACAATAAAATAGATTAATTGTGTATTGAACAAGTATATTAAATTATAGATTATAAATAATATTTTAAGTATAATTTATCTAATTCTCACCCTACTTAATAATAAAAAGGGTAAAATAAGTTTTTAGTCCCTATAAAATATCTGAGTTTTTATTTTCGTTAGTAGATTTTTTTTTATTTTATCCTTATAAAACTTTTAAGCTAATTTTTTAGTACATCATATTTATTCTACTGTCAATTATGGATGTGTCGAACGTCTATAATAGTGACCAATACTTGAAAAGTATCCTGACACATTATATAAGAGTATTAACCTCCTTAAACTCATTCAGAAAGTCAAATTTCATGCCCGACATGAAATGAAATTCTTTGTACATTTCATCCTTCCTATATATCACACACAATCTTTGAATGAGTTTAAAGATGCTAACAATGTTGTATAATGTGTCAGGGTGCTACACATAAGATTATTGACTGTGATGAGCATTCGACACATTCGTAATTAATCGAAGAATCAACAGCAAGGACTAAAAAAGTAACTTAAATATTTTATAAGAATGAAATAAAAAATTCCAAGGATGGAAATGAAAACTCAGGTATTTTATAAGGACTCAAAGTTATTTTACCCTAATAAAAATTAGTAATTCTTTCTACATTTGACATTTAAAATTTAACCAAGGGCAATTGATATATATATATATATATTTCTTATAATATTTAATATGTTATATTTAATATCAGTAATTACGCACTATGAACAAATTATAATAGACGTTTATTATAGTATTTTAATTTGATAGATATAGTTCAAGTCAAATTTAATATGTGCGTGTTGTAGCAAAGACAATGAAGAATCTGAATTCTGGGTAGCGACCGGAACCCATGGGTACAGACCAATTTTAATGTGGTTCACTCCTAATCTTTGAGCTACGACCAATGGCAACTCAGAAACAATCATTATTGTAAGTAAACATGGCAATCAAATCCGAAGCTGCGAGAACTGACCTGTCTCGCCCTGAATTTGATGGGGAAAATCTGCTTTAATTGTGTTTGAGGAAAACTCAACCACGACTCACCTTTAACGGGGGCAGGGGAAGGTTTAGGTATGCAAGAACCCGCCTCGACCCGTTCCGTCGCCATGTGTTACTGTAAATGACAAAAATACATAAACTAAGAATATTACAAAAGTTATAATGATAAAGTTTTCCCATTAAGTTATCACACACACTCTCAACTACTCTTATGTAGAGATCACTGATGTAGTGAAATAAGCTAAAAACCTATTTATACTGTGGAAGACCCTGAGAGGGAGTGGAAAAATAATTATAACAAACTACTAAACGGCTATGATGGTTGTAATTACCTTTTGCATAAATAAGAAACACACAGAAGTCGTTGCAACTGAAACTGGAACCATTAAAATTGATACTCAAAGTTGTTATGACTTTGTTCAAAGAGGGGTTTTGAGATATTCTTCTCAAATCTCCACCTTGGACCGAAACCTCTAAACTTTCAACAATGTTTCAAAATGGTGATTTGTCGTTGCTAAGTCTATTTCTAACAATCAATATTAAGCAAGTAAAAATAATGCTTAAACTTGCTTTTTAGGAGAGGCTTGATAAACATATCAATTGGGTTGTCTTTTGAGTCAACTTTTAGAACTCTGGTCCAATTCTCAATTCAAATGAAGTGATCTAACATCAATACGTTTGGTTTTTATGATGAACTTGATCCTTTGCCAAACAAACGACACTTAGGCTAACACAAAAGATCAAAACATGCTCTTGCGGAAACCCAAGATCACGAATTAAGCCTTTTAGCCATATGGCTTCCTTTATTGATTCAGTTAAGGCCATGTACTCTGGTTCTGTCATCGAAAGTGCAAATGAAGATTGGAAAAAAATCTTCCAACTAACTAGAGAATTAATAAGAGTAAAAGCATAACCTATGTCTAATCTTCTATTATCTAAGTTAGTTGCATAATCAAAATATAAAAATCCACTAACAGAACAAATTGAATTTGTTCCATATATGAGCCTAACATATAATGTTCCCCTCCAGTATTGAAAGATATGCTTAGTAGCTTTCTAGTATTCTTTTCTTGGTTGACTTAGAAATTTTCTCACCATGAAAATGACATATACCAAACCTAATCTAGTACACACCATTGCATACGTAAGATTTCCAACAACAATATCATATCGAACTTAAGACAAAGATAGTTGAGGATTTACACCCAAAGGAGTACTTAGTGGTTTTTTTGTTTGCATACCTAATTGAGACATAATTTTCTATATGTACTCCTCTTGACATAGGAAAAGATTCTTATGGATTTGATCATTGTAGATTTTCATACCTAGAGTCTTCCTAATTGCACCCAAGCCTTTTATATCAAACTCAACACTAAGAAGTGTTTTTACCTTTCGGATTATAACTTTATCTCAAGTAGCTATTAGCATACCATCCATATAAAAAAGAAGATTGAATAGAGAGCCATCCTTTACCTTACCATGATAAGCACAATAGTCATAAGGACTTCGACTAAACTTATTGCTCACCATGAAGTTGTCAAATCTTTTCTACCACTATCCATGGGACTGTTTCAATCCATACAAAGACTTTTGTAATTTGCAAACATAATCTTCCTTTCCATGAACCACAAACCCTTTGATTGTTTCATCGAGATTTCTTCCTCGTGCATTTCACGTAGAAAAGTCATTTTCACATCTAGTTGTTTGATCTCAAAATTTTGATGTTCTAGTAATTATAGTAAAACTATGATCGAAGTGTGTCTTATAACAAGTGAGAAAATATCATTGTAATCAACATCTTTATGAATGAAGCCTTTAGCAACCAATCAAGTCATGTAAATTGACACTTAAGAACTAGTGATTTCAATTTTCTTCTTGAAAATCCATTTACATATTATGACATGTCTTCCCTTAAGAAACTTGACCAACTTCCAAGTTTGATCCTTGTGAAGAGACTCCATCACTTTACCCATAACAACAATCCATTGAGTTGACCCACTATTAGAGATTGCTTCTTGATAGGTTGTTGAATCAAGACTATCCACCTCTTCTACTACCTATAAGGCATAGATAACCATGATTGATCAACTTTTGGTTGTTGATAAGGTATTTCAGCAATTTCTTTAGCTTGGTCCATTGGAGAGTTTTTAAATGCTTCATTAGTCTGATCTATTTGAGGCAATTCATCATGCTTTTTCTACTTGGAGTTATTTTGACCTCCATATGTTTTTTGACTTTACCTGAAACAACATTCTCCCATATCAAGTGAAACAAAAAGGATTCATAAAAAAATAACATCTCTACTAATAGTAATTTTATTTTCAAATAGAGACTAAATCTTATAACCTTTATCCCATCCACATTGCCCATAAACAACCCTTTCTTAGATCTACGTTCTAACTTACCCTCACTTACATCATAATAAGAAGGACAACTAAAAACTAATAATTGACTAATCGACAAGTTTATTGTACCATACTTCCAAGGGAATCTTACAGTCCGTGGAAATTGAAGGAGAACGCTTTACCATGTAGGATGTTGTACTAATTTCCTTAAGTCATAATTTCCTTCAGAGTTTTACAGTCAAAAGCATACAGTGTGTCCTTTTGATTAGGGTTCAATTCATCCGCTCTGCAATACCATTATGCTATGGAGTTTCATTATAGTGTATCACCTTGAAATACCTTATTCCTGGCAAAATTCGTTGAATTCAATCAAACAGAATTTCAAGCCATTGCTAATTTGAAGACGTTTAATCTTCTTCCCAATTTGATTCCTGACCAATGTCTTCCATTACTTTAAAAACTTGAAGTCTTCATTCTTGTGCCTCATCATGAATATCCAAGTCATCTTCATGTAATCATTTATGATCAAAAGAAAATATTTGACACCTCTAAGAGATGGCACTCGAGAAGGCCTCTAACAATCTGAAAAATATAATCCAAAGTGGCCTTCACAATGTGCATTGCCTTTGGAAATTTAATTCGATACTAGTTCCCAAAGACCCAATGTTCATTGTAACATCCCAAAAATTAGAGCTTGGGAAGTATAGTAGAAGTCATAGGTTGGGAACCCTATCAAGAGAGGGAGGTTGGAAGTTAAATGAGAATTTATGATTTTAAAGGGAGTTTAGGAGGGAAATAAAGTATTAAGCCCCAACACAATTGTAGTAGAGCTTAGGAGGGACCAAACTCTAGATATGAGAGGTTAAAAGGTATAAAAATGAGGGGAAGAGGTTTCGAGTGAGTGAATTGGGTTTAGAAGGGTTAAAACTGAAATTTGAGGGGTTAACTCTGGAGCATTTTCACTCAAGCGAGGGGGTCCTCGCTTGGGCGAGAATATCAGCAAATAGGATGATTTTAGATGCTGATATTTTCTCTTAAGCGAGAAACCTCTCGCTTAAGCGAGAACGTGACATAGAGGCTCTGTGTGATTTTCTCTCAAGCAATAATGTCTCGCTTGAGGGAGAACGCGCATATTCAGTTTTAAAAATAGGTCGTGGTCATTTGACCCCAAATCAAAAACATTTCTCTCCAACCCCTTTTGGTTCCCTAGAAGAGGAACGTGAAAAGGAGAAGAAATGATAGCTTGGGAGTGAGGAATCAAGGAAGAAGGAGGCCAAGGGAGCTTGCCACATCCCCTCAAGATCTCCATTTCCAACTCTTTCAGGTGAGTTTAGTTCACCCACTCACTTTCATTATGTGTGAAGTTCCCTAATAATCCCTTTTCTCCTTTCCCCTTCTTTCCTTATTTGATTGTGATTGATTTGAGGTTATCCTAGGGTTTATGTGTGTATTTTCCAAGAATGCTTGAATGTGGGCTCTAACCCTAGGTCCTATAGGTTGGGTTTTCTTGAAATGATTGAGTAGGGGGTTATGACCATTATGGGATCATTATTTAGCATATGCAAGCATGCACACATTCCACGAATCATGTATTACACTTTTGAAACCCTAATTATGTACAAAAATGTTTTCATGGGCCTTGGGCCAAGAGAAATTTATGGGTTTTCTGACTGTAGAGGAAAAAGGAATTTTATGGGTCTTCGAACCAAAGAGGAACGAGGAATCTCATGGACCTCTTGGCCAAGAGGAAAATGGAATCCTCAAAGGAAAATGCAATGCATTACATTCTTGAGTTATAATAAAACGATTTCAGGTCTTCAAGGGCGACGGTCCTTGATTTTAGATTATGAGTGCTCAATCTTAAGAGGAACATAGTGCAAAGACCCTCTGGGTGTGGGTTTAACACCAATGTTGCCTTATGATTGCCTGAATGCATGGGTGGTCATCCACTAGAGGAATTATCGTGATCATTTCCTGATTGCATGGTAGAATTGTGATGTGTACGAATATATGTCTACACACGTGATTAATGATGCATTTCCATTTGTCTGCCCGCCCACACTGTATGCATGATCACATTCATCGGGTCGTAAGTCTCACCACATGTTGTGGATTTCATTTTAGATGTGCAGGATTCTCAACCGGAAGTGTGGCCGGATAGCTTGGAGGCTCAATGGTGGATTAGTCCACCGGCCTGCTTGTGCTGCTCCTTGGGGAGACCTTTGGAGTATATATGTATAGTTGTAGGTTAAATTTAATGTAAATTAGTAGTGTTGTATTTTAGGTCACTATGTGACATTTAAATTACAACTTAAGAATTATGATGTAAGTTTCCGCTTATGTAAACGTTGGAATTACATGAAGCATTGAGTGTATTGTTTGACGATATTGGTAATGTCATGAAAAATAATTTGGTAAATTTAGGAATATGTTTCCAACGGGTATTATTTCTAGGTTTACGGAATTAGGACGTTACACTCACAAAATCAAAGTTCCTTCATCTGAGATCCCCAAGTAGGGATGACAAAATGAGCTGAACCCAATAATTCAACCCATTTAACTTGAAAAAATTAGAGGGTTGAGTTGAGTCACTCAACCCACTAACCCACTTCAACCCAATCCGTTTAACTCTTTAGTTATACGAGCTTGAGGCAAGTTGGGTTGAGTCAATTCATCAGGTGTTTTTTAATATAGTAAAGAGTAATCTTAACATTAGTCATTAGATTGAGTTCCAAATGATACCAATAGAAAATTATGTTACATAAACTATTTTTTAGTTTCTACTTATCTTTATTATTGTTTATATTTCCTATTTTTTATTTTTTTGGTGTTTCAACCCATGGGTCACCTTTTAATAACATTTTTTCCCATACTTTTTAATATTTTTTAAATGTATGGTGGGCTAAAACACTAACCCATACAAAAACGGGTTGGGTTCTAATTCCCAAATCACATTCAAAAATGGGATCAACCCAACTCTTATTTCTTGGTTGAGGGAGAACCAACCAATCTTGCCATCCATATCCCTAAGAAGGCCTTGCTTGTTGAGCATCATCATTCCTCTCTCACTTATATGCCCAAGCGTATATGCCACAAGTTGGTCTGATCTGACCCTTGTTTTTCCAGAATGGGAGAATAATGACATTGAGCTTGAAAAAAAGCTTGTAACAATTAAACCATGCAGGATGTACACATTGCCCTTAAAAGATTTAATAACCACAAAAGAACTCTTTTTTATATGTATCACTCCAACTTTGATATGGCACTCAAACCCTTTACAGTCCGTGACTCCAACAGAAATCATATTTCCCTTCGACTCTAGAACATGATGAACTTTAGTTAGTGTCCTTAAAATCCCATCATGCATTCTAATTTGAATTGAACCAATCTCAACTGTCTTGCACAATGTTATTAAAACCGGACCAAACTGGTTGGTATGTTGGTTCTAATTGGAGGGTATGACATTATTTGACTGACCACTAGCTCTTCAGGCCCTGGTAGTGTTCCTACTACAATTTCATCTACATTCCTCCCTATCTCAGTTAGGGAGGCTTGGTTCTCACATTGCTGTCTCGAGCCTGCTTGTTGGCCAAGTTGGTTGAGGAATTTCCTGGGGAATTTCCAAAATCACTATTTTTGCTTGCTATTAGCCATAACTCTCCTTCCACTCCTTAAGTTCATACAACATTATAAGGGTCCTATCGGGCGTGCCAATTTGTTTATCGCTTAAATTGGTTAAACAAATTATCTCTTTACTGGGTTTGTTTAAGCGTTTTTCTTAAGGGTTCTTAAAAGAAAGAAAGAAAGAAAGAAAGAAGAAGAAGAAGAAGAAGAAGAAGAAGAAGAAGAAGAAGAATTTGCATTCGAATTTGAAATGAATAAGCAAAAGTACATTACAAAGTAAAGTAAATGCTAGAATGTAAATTGCTGAAAACATAAAGGTACAAGAAATGGAAATGGTGGTCTCCAATCCCTACTTGCTCTCAGGATGGACGCTGTGGCACTTGTGCTTGAGTTTTCAGTTTGCCGACCTGGTAACCTTCGTCCTCATCCTATTTATAGGCTTCCCTCAATAACTGCTTCTGGTTAACTGCTTGTAACTGCATGCGGGTCCTCTCTTTGATAAGTCATGACTATGCCTCACGTCTCCACATCCTTCACATCAAACAGGAACTACCCATAACTGACTTATGAAGTGGACAAGTGAAGCCCTGAAGAACACCTTCAAACCTGGGTTTGATCCAATTTGAACTCTAAGGCTTCAGACTACTCATGAGCTTTGAGGAAATCCACCACTTCATATAACCTTCGAAGTTATTGGCTTCAAGCTCGAAGCCATTCCTACATAGTGAAATCACTCGAAGTCCTATCTTGATCAAACTTGCCTTTCTCTAAAACTTAGGGAAATTTTATAATTTCACCCTAACAAATTCCCTAAAAAAATGTTGGGCTCGAAGAAGATCTGAAAGTCTGGTATTTTTCTAAAATATTGAGTCTTTTTATCTTCTGGTAACTGTTCACATTCACGTCACTCGTGATCTTAATCCCATAACTCTTATAACCGTTAAATGGCTGCACTAATCTGGGTTAGAGTGCTAATCATGAAGATCATTGGGCATCCTCTCCTTGTTGTTTTGTGCCATTTAAAAGGCTTAGACTCCTTCTCTTTCCTCACTTTTGCCTTCTTCCTCACACATGTGTTCTTCCTCTTCCTCAGCTGAAGTTCTCTGCTCCAAGTTCTTGTGTTCCTACTACTGTAACTTTTCCAGTTTTGTTCCTAGTGATTCCTCTGCTTTACTCTCTAAATGGTTAGTGAGAACGTGCCTCTTGTCTTCCTAAACAACGAGTATAAGGTTGTATGCCCTATTCCATTAGCTAGTGCAAATGTTGAGCTCATAGTCAGAGATGATGCTACCTTTGTGCCTAAGCCATATGCAATTGAGGAAAATGTGGAAGCTTGGAAGAAGGCCACTCAGATTCTTCCAAACATTGTTGGCTCGCGCATGGCTTTTTTGGGTCATTATGAGTTTCCTCCTATGACTCTCCAATTCAAAGCCTTTCATGTCGCCTACCATCCAGAGCTTATTCTTGCCTTTGAGAATTCTATTTGAGTGGATTTTCCTGACCAAGAGAAAAACTTGTTTTGAGCCATTCCTATGGTAGACAAGTAGCCTTACCTCTCCTGGCTCAACAAGGTTCAAGCTAAAAAAGGAAATCACTAGAAAAAAAAGGGTACCTTCGATCTCATTCAATTGTCTCATTGTACAATTGATCATTATGATGTTGATTTTATTCTGGTGTCTCTCTATTTCTAGGATGGAGGAGCTTGTTCCTTTTTCCTTCCTTGTGTGATGGTCACTCCAACCCTTTTGGACGTGGCTACCATCACTGGGCTAAAGCCTTGTGGAGAAACTTACCTTCCTACCACTAAACCTTCAACCCCCTTTAAGCCTGACGCTCGAAAGCTCACTTATAAAATTTTCATTATCAACAACCATAATAAAGATTTAGCTGAAGTGTCTAATGTTGAGCACGCTGCCTTCCTTTGGTTGTGGCTCTCTTCCTTTGTATTCCATTTGAGGTCTTTACAGTGCCCTCAAAGTCTACTCCCTTTAGCTGTTTGTTTGCATGAATGAAGAAAGATAAATTTGGCCAACTTATTGTTAGGCCACCTCCACCGTTGCCTCTCTGACGTCCTCTGTCAATTTAGGCAGCAAAACCCTTAGGGAATTTCTATGTCCCTTTTTGGCTTCTTGATCTCTGGCTTCAAGCCACTTTCTCTCCCAAAGCCTTCGTGACCTGTGAAATTGCGAATCAGTATGAACCAATAGGAAGAGGTATGACTTATACCATTTATGCCAGTGCTATCATTAAGCCTCTAGATGGCTTGAAAACTACTTTTCTTGGTTCCTTGACCAAGAACAATTCGATTCCACTCTCAACCCTTATGCTGAATGAAACTTTGGTCCCATGTGGGTTCACGAACCCATAGTTAGTGAGTTTCCAGAAGACCAAGCTGATAATAATGCAAAATGGGGAGAAATTCTACACAATCATCTCATCTTCCCTCATTATGACCAATCTATCTCATGCCTCACACATTATCAACCTACCTTGGTTGCTCATCAGTTTGGCATCTGTCAATATATTCCTATTCCTATTCTCGAAGAGGGCCAAGATATAAGTCCTTGTGAAGATGTGACTGAGGTGGTGGCTCGACTCGAAGCTTTCGAATCTACTCACCCTGAGTTCCACCCCACTTACTTCACTCCTAGGACTTATTGCACTGCTACTTATGATCGATGGTGGTGATCATCCTACACTAAGATGGCCTCTTCGAAGGAGGAATGCTTTAGTTGTATGAAGGTTGGCATCGAGTATGAGGTGGAGCAACCTAAGTAAAATAAAAGAGGTAACTTGGCTTTTATTTTTGTCCTTTTTTACCTTACTCTTAACCTTAACTTGCGTTAACTTTCACTCTTATTTCTTTCCTTTCCTTGTAGCTGCTCGAACCACTGCAGATGACTTTGAGATTGATAACCCTTGAACCACTCACACCACTTAGACTACTAAGGTAATGTGTCTTTGACCTTCAATATGATTTTGGTTATCTTCGTTTTTTCTTATATGTTTATCATTTTGACTTTCATAAAGCTCAAATGAAGAGTAAAGGTGCTGCCAAGCCAGCATCTTCGAAGGATACTGAGCCTTTGAAGAAAAAGGCAAAAACCTCCACTTCTTCCTTGCCCCCAAAACAACTGCGTCCAACAAACAATCCCCCTATTCCAAAGGGGAACGATCCCAAAGAAGGTTCTAGGACTTTGAATGAGCCTCCTCCAAAAACTCCAAATTCGAAAAAGAAAGAGACAAGAGAAGAGACCCAGTTATCCCCTAGGCTTGAGTCAATGCCATCATTGGAAAAAACTTCAATGGGTTCGTTTAAGCATTGTTCTTAAGGGTTCTTAAAAGAAAGATTGACGAAGAAGAAGAAGAAGAACTTGCATTCAAATTTGAAATGAAAAAGAAAGAGTACATTACAAAGTAAAGTAAATGCTAGAATGTAAATTGCTGAAAACATAAAGGTACAAGAAATGGAAATGGTGGTCTGCGGTCCCTACTTTCTCTCTGCAACGGGTTGCCTTGATCTCTGGATGGACGTTGTGACTTGTATGCTTGAGTTTTTAGTTTGCCAACCTGGTAACCTTCGTCCTCATCTTATTTATAGGCTCCCCTCAACAACTACTTCTGTGTAACTGATTGTGGGCATTCTCTTTGCTGATTTATGACTATGCCTCCATATCTCCACGTCCTTCACATCAAACAGGAACTGCTCATAAACTGACTAATTTTGGCGTGGACAAGTGAAGCCCTGAAGACCATTTTCGAACCTGGGTTTGATCCAATTTGAACTCTAAGGCTTCAAACTACTCATGAGCTTCGAGGCAATCCACAACTTCATCTAACCTTCGAAGTTGTTGGCTTCAAGCTCAAAGTCATTCCTGCTTAGTGAAATCACTCGAAGTCCTATCTTGATCGAACTTGCTTTTCTATGAAAATTAGGGGAATTTTATAATTTCACCCTAACAGTTACACAGCCTCCTAATAATAAACTGCAAATAAAGTGACTGATTAAATCTTATTATGAATTTATTATTTAAGCCACCAAGATTGGATTAGTGATAAATGGTTTGAATAATTTGCTTGAAATGATAAATTCAAATGTCAATGTTTCTATTTTTGGTTTCCCAGAGTATCGACCTCTCAACAATATATTTTTCTTTACATTGATCCAATGATCGAATCAAGAACCACATTCTTAAAGAATCCAAGCCCCTTCCACTCGGATCAATACATGTTGGTTCAATGTTACTATTGTAGAGAATAAACCTTATCATTATTTAGGTTGCTTGATCATTGAAATACAAATAAATAATGTCCCACTCATTTTGTTGTCTAGGTCTCGCATCGTGCACATGTAAAACTAGCTCACACATTGTCATCTTTCCTTACGCACGCAACTATCTAAGTTTAGCAACAACATGAAAGTCCCAACGGTCCTGTAACGAACAAGGAACATATATTGAATGATATTATTTGTCTGTCGCCTTACTTTAAAATATCATATTTACATCGTATGATCATTATAAACTGAAAATTACTATACTATAATATTCATTATTCCAAAGTGCTCTTGATATATTGAACTATAAGTGACATCATCTTAAGAAATGGAAATATCCACGTCATTTTCATTCAATGGAAAAAGTTTTTAATTATTGTGTTCATGTTATTTTTACAAAAAAACTTGTATAAATTTTATTATCATAAATTTCTCACGTATAGATTTTATTAATAAGTGGTCTTTGATTTGAGCCTTAATACAAGTACGTTAAATACAATACTCTAAGAAAGAGCTTTGTCACTTATAAACATTCTACCTTGAAATACACGATCTTTTGCACACAAAAAATAACATATTATAATATCAGGGTATGACTTTTATTTTTAAAATAATCTATGAGTTAGAGAGTTTATCATATGAGTTTGTGATGAAAATAAAATATATGCGAAGTATATTATTACTATTTAATAATTTGTATTTACTCTTCCTTTCAATGTTGTTAAATATGTAGTGTAATTTTGTATTTTGTTTTGGTTAAATTCATTCAGTTCATCTAAAAATTGTTAACTTTGTAACATGTTCATTATGTTTATGTTTGTTTGGAAAAAGTATTTTTTTATTAAAAATGGTATTGAAAAATTTATAATAAATATGTAAGATTTTATAAAAAAAAACTCAGGAAAATTGTTTCAATATTTTTCAGAAGTTAAGAAAAAAAAGCCTAAAAAATCGTTGTGTCATAGAATTACTTTTAACATAAATATAATATATTAGTATCCAACCCGTGCGATGCATGGATTTATTATTCAAATAAATATTTAAATTTAAATTTTAATAATATATTTAACCTATTTAATATATGTAAACATTAAATCATAATGTGACTAAGCCCCGAACGGGATTGCCCCTGGTAATAGGGGATACCTGTGGTTAACACAAAAAAAACATTAAATCATAAGATTAATTAATTTTTAATATTTAATTTGATACTTGTTAGTAGATTAAGAATATAACAAATTAACAAAGTAAAATGGATTTGGAAATATGAAAAAGTCACATCTAATAATTACAAATGAACACTTTTAGCGATGGATTTTCTATCCGTCACTAAATTTTTAGTGAGGGATTTTTCCTTCTTTAGTGAGGGATTTCTTCCCTCTCTAATCACCAAATTTTTAGTAGTGACTTAAAGTTGTGATCACATATAAGAATCCTAAGTCTTTGTTGAGACTTAACCCTAGATACAACAACATATAATTGACCATGAGATAAAACAGGCCTCGGTAAATACACACCAACATGTGACAATGTCTGGCCTTGACTTTTATTAATGGTCATAGCAAAGCAAAGAAAATTTAATGGAAACTGTCTTCGTTGAAACTTTAATGGGGTGAGATTTTCAGATGGAATTAAATTCATTCGATGAATGAATACCTTTGTTCCCAAATGTGTTCCCGTAGTAACGGTTTCTCCAATAATATTAGAACCTAACTAATCAACTATTAATATCTAGTTCCATTGCAAAGATATCAAGATTCGTCATTAGCATAACAATCACTTCAATCTTTAACATCAACTTATGATCATGGAGTCCAAAGCACCTAATATCATTTAAGAATTCAGTTGTCAACAGCTTCAATATCGACTTCCTCATCCACCTTCCATATAGTATCAAAACTCAAGTACATCATTTCTTCTCCTAGAAATAATGTCATGACATATTCATTGATGGAGTAAACAATATCCAATGTAGGAGTAAGAATTATTTTATCTTGAAACAATTCTATGTTTTCAAAATTTGATAGCAAATTAGGATAGGCAAAGGAAACTATATCTTCAATTGTATTACCTGTAGACTATATCAGTAAAGCCTTTGGTATTTCAATATCAGTTTGACCATCAATAATTCATATCAATATTAATATGACATGTAATCTTGTTCAATATAAATTTTAATACTACATATAAATATAAAATTAAAGTTTTATTTCACCTATCATATTTTAAAATTATTTTAATATAGAAATGAGATATTCATCCATTTAGAGTACTTAGAGTTTGATACGGTGTCTAAAGGAATAAAAAATTACATTCCAATAACAAATAAATTGATAAAAATAATTGGGAAGTAATCTTTTTATTAATTTATCATCTAACATGTTTCTTACTTTATATATATATATATATATTTAAATGATCTTTAATTGTGACCATAATTGTAAAGGTTTGACACTAAATCCTACTCATTCATTTCAAGTTAAAGCCCGTATGACATTTATTAATTACAAAATAAAAATATGCCATTAGAAAAAAGAAATATTGAAAAGAAAAATCAAAAAATCTTATAACATGAAGAAAAAAAAATAGAATAGTGTTACACGATCTACAAATATTAACAAATAGATCTATTGATATTTTTGCACGGGTAACACGATTTTTTAATTTTCATATATAATTTAAATATTACAGTAATTATTTTTATAAAATAATGACATTGTAAGAAAAACAAATTAAAATTAAATATATTTATATCTTAAAAAATATTATGTTTTTTAATATTATAAATTATATTTTTCGTTCATGTTTTTCGGTTAACTTTAGACTTTGTCCTTGACTTTTAGAGCCTTTTATTTTATATCCTTATAATTTTAAAACACTGTAACCATAGATTCATAGTGCCTAACATTGGGTTCTGGGTTATGCTCATTTTTACATATATTACTAAATTTTTATAATAAAATTAATTTATGATATAGTCATATACATCAATTAGTAGAATGTGAATATCATATTGTTATCATGTTTATAGAAAATAATAACAAATGCAACATTAATATAATAAATTTAAAATATATTCACATTTGAGAGAAACTACTTTTAATATATTCTTATGGTTTATAAAAAAATTACTTTACTGAAATGAGAATAGATATGAATGAATAATGAGAGAAACTATTTTAATATAATAACAAAAAAATTAAAGTGTGATAAAAAAAGAAAAAAAATAGTATGAGCAGGAATGTCTCCCGTGAACGATACCCGTGATTTATAAAAAAAATCACATTTGTAATTAAATAGATTAATGGGATCAAATAATGAGAGAAAATATATTAATATAATAACAAAAAATAGAAAATTAAAAGTGAGATAAATAGGAATTTTAATATAGATTAAGTAGATAAATAGAATAGATGAGCGAGATAATAAACGAAAACATTAATGAATAAAATAGAAAGATAAATGAGATATTGAAATGTCATGTTAAAAAACATAAAAAAAAAAGAAATATCATGTTAAAAATAATTTAAATCAACACATTTATTGTATTCCTTAATGTGAGTTTTTATATAATGAAACAGGTAAATAGGAATAAATAATGAGAGAAATTATTTTAATATAATAATAAAATGAAAATTAAAGTGTAAAAAAAAGAAAAAAATGTAGGATCAAAACTGTTTCACATGAAGAATACTCATTGTTTATAAAATATCACTTTTATAATGAAACGAAATAATATAAACGAATGATAAGAGAAAATGTATTAATATAATAATAATAATAATAATAATAATAATAATAATAAAAATGAAATTTTGAAAAAAAACAAAAAAAATAGGAGCAAGACTGCCTCCCGTGAAGAATAAATGTGGTTAATGAAAAAATAACTTTATAAAAAAGAGAATAAAAAATTTTGAAAAAATGAAAAAAGGTTTTTATATAATGAAATAGATAAATAAGAATAAATAATGAGAGAAATTATGTTAATATAATAATAAGAAGAAAATTAAAGTATAAAAAAAGAAAAAAAATATAGAATCAAAACTGCTTCATGTGAAGAATACTCATAGTTTATAAAATATCACTTTTATAATGAAACGAAATAATATGAACGAATAATAATAAGAGAAAATATTTTAATATAATAATAATAAAAAATGAAATTGTGAAAAGAAACAAAAACAAAAAAGACCAATAGGAGCAAGACTGTCTCCCGTAAAGGATAAATGTGACACTAAAGTTACTGCTCACGCGGGTACGGGGACGGGCACTGTGGTACCCTGCCTAGAGGGTATCCATTGTCATCCCTAATTCAAAAGATTTAGTGAAAAGGCCCAACAAAAGTCATTGAATGGCCATCAAGTATCTTAATCGTAACAAAAAAAAAAAAAAATTGAATGAACAGTAACTTCCCAACTTCACAAATATAATAGTATAGATTTTAGGTATGTCGATCGAAATCAACATCCGTAAACAAAATATATAATTATGAAAAAAATATTGTTTTGTACCATAAATACCTGCAATAAGTTTTTATTGAATAATTTTATTTTGAATTCTACCATTGGATTGAAATACTCACTAGTTAATAAACTAGAATCTATAACAGGATTTTAATGTGGTGGCAATTTTTAAAATAAATTCAATTTTTCTACATCGGATAACCTGTTAATCGATTTTAAAATTACTATCATATATATTAATTTTATAAAATCTTACATCAATTCAAAATTATTAAAAAGAATTAAAGATATAATAAATGTCCTATATACTTTTAAAATATATAAAAAATAAAAAAATATTTATATTTTAATATTGGTCACACAAAATATCGTATAAATAATCAAGATAATGTACGGTCATATAACTTAACAATTGGATTAATATATATCACATTATTATGTTATATGCTTTAATGATTATGTAGATCAATTTTTATATAATTTAAATATTTATACATAGATATATATGCAATAATCATTATGATTATTTATATTTTAAGATCAGTGCTATATTCTACGAAAAATTGTTTCACGAAAAACATACAAAATTAAGGACAACCTCTTATTAAAATTAGGATGTGTGGTGTGGAAACAATAAATATAATATGCTTTCTGTATTTACGAAGTTCCTAGTAGTGAGTTTTATATGTTAAAATAAAATGATACAATAAACATGAGGAGGATTGACAGCGTGGTGATTGCAAATGAGATTATAGAGGAGGCTAAAAGGGAACGTAAGCATTGTTTATTTTTTAAGGTGGACTTCGAAAAGGCTTATGATTATGTTAACTGGGGATTCTTACAGGGTGTCATGGAGAAAATGGGATTCCCTCTCAAATGGAGGAGGTGGATAGCTGAGTGCTTAAGTACTTCTAGAATTTCAGTTCTGGTAAATGGTAGGCCAACTAAAGAATTTGGTCTTGGTAGAGGACTGAGGCAAGGAGACTCACTGACCCCTTTTCTATTTTTGATTGTTGCTGAGGGGTTGAACTCATTAATTAATAAAGCAGTTCAGTTACACATTTTTAAGGGTTATTCTGCGGGGAGGGATCATGTCTCGGTTTCACATCTTCAATATGCTGATGATACAATCATTCTTGGTGATACTTCTCCTTCAAATGTTTGGGCTATCAAAGCTGTTTTCCAGATGTATGAATTAGTGGCTGGACTTAAAGTTAATTTTCATAAAAGTAAACTTCTAGGGATTAATGAAGATATGCAGTGGTTGGAGGCAATGACAAGTTTTTTGAATTGTAAGATTGAGACTTTTCCTTGTTCTTATTTGGGTTTACCTATTGGTGCAAATCCCAAAAGATTGAAGACTTGGAAGCCTGTAGTCCAGAAGGTTCAGAAAAGAATTTCTAAGTGGAAGAGTAAAATGTTATCCTTTGGTGGAAGACTTGTCCTCTTGAAGTCTGTTCTCAATTCAATTCCGATCTATTTTATCTCCTTCTTCAAGGCTCCAAAAGGTATCATTTCTCATCTCCAATCTTTATTTTCTAATTTTCTTTGGGGTGGTAATGATGAGTGTAGGAAAATAGTGTGGGTTGCATGGGAGGATGTTTGTAAACAAAAAAGACATGGTGGTTTGGGGTTGAAAGATTTGAGAGGGTTTAATCTAGTTCTATTGGGGAAATGGAGGTGGCGCTTACTAGTGGAGAGGGATAGACTTTGGAATAGAATTGTAACATCTATTTATGGTAATGTATTTTCTGCACGTTATGAGGGTGGGAGGGTAGTTGGATCTAGGTGGTGGTCAGATTTGTGGGATATAGAGGAGTGTGAGACTATTACCCGTGAGTGGTTTTCATCAAATTGTGTTAAACGGATAGGAAATGGTCAAAACACTTCCTTTTGGAGAGATTGTTGATGTGGTCCATTACCCTTGTGTGAGCTGTTTGGTAGACTTTTTTCTATTGTTGTTAATCAAGATGTCGAAGTTGCTGATGTGTTGGTAAGAAGAGATGGTGTATTTGAATGGAACTGGTGCTGAAGAAGGCCTCTATTTCAGTGGGAAATGTGTCAATTGTCTTTACTATTGCTGGAGTTAAAGTCAATTCAAATAAATGAAGAAGTTGCGGATTCTTGGTCCTGGAAGGCTGATTCTAGTGGTGTTTATACAGTTCAATCTGGTTATTCTGTTGTTGTCCATGAGTCCATTTCAGTTGATATTCCATTGCTCAAGTTTGTATGGTGTCACTTTGTTCCTTCCAAAGTATCTTGCTTTGCTTGACAAGCTTTTTTGGATAGAATACCTTCAAAAATTAATTTATTCAAGAGGAAGGTTTTAAATTCTGATGGTGTTGAATGTGGGTGGTGTAGATGTGCTGTAGAAACTTCATCTCATATTCTCTTTGAATGTCCAATGGCGTATCAGGTTTGGATGCTTTGCCTAAAGTGGTTTGGTTTTTATTCAGTGCAATGTAATCAGTTTAGTAACCATTTCCTACAATTTCTTGGACTTCCGAACTGTTCTTTTAATATGAGATATAGGTCGTCAGTGATTTGGTTAGCTACTATTTGGAGTTTGTGGCTGGCCATTTTCTAATATGTCTTTATCCCTATCTGATATAATAGAGTTAATCCAAATGCGGTCTTGGAAATGGTTGAGATCTAAGGATTGTGGTTTTGGTTGTAACTTTTCTTCCTGGTTAATACAACCATCAGGGTGTCTAAATTTTGGTACCTGAGTCTCATGTTGGATGGCGCGCTTTGAGCTGCAATTTTTACAATAATTGTGTATACTGTTGGTTGGAGATCCTACTGCTGTTTGAATATTCTTCAATCATTTTATCTGCTGTACCAAATAGTTTTCACACTGATGTCCACTTGAGTTTGGTGTTGGTAGCCTCTGTTTGCTTCTGGATTGTCTCTTTTGCTAATTATATTATGGTACTGGCTGGTTGGTGTGCATTTTTGGAGATAGATTTGGGTCACTAAGTGGTGGTATTAATTGTTATTAATTGGTATTAACACTGCAACCTTGGTTATGATTTTTGAAATTATGTTTTGTCATATACAATCACGTCGATGGCTTATTCTTTGGTTGGTTGACTTTTACATCGGTGGCGGTGTTTTGGTATCATTTGGAATGAGTTTTAATGTTTCTTTGTTTCTTAGTTTATTGTTTCAAAACCCTAGATGAGTGTTAAGCTCTTTACTGGTGGGATCTCTTTTTATGGGAAGGATATTGTATTCATTTAAGTACTTTCTGGGCTATTTATTTGGCCCGGTTAGGCTCTTTGTTTTATTTTGTGTATGGGTTTGAGTACCCCTTGTACTTCCTATTAATGTATTTTTCTTTGCTTAGCAAAAAAAAAACATGAGGAGGATTGAACTTACAGAGGTGTAAGTTACATCAACTCTTACACTATTGAATAACTTTTTTTGGTAAATAAAATTTGAAATCTGCCGCTGGATTGCAAGTTACTACCATGTAAATCATATCTACCAAATTTCACAATAATCCAAATTTATTTACTATGTCAACGAAGCATGTTAATATTGACGTCATATATAATTATGAAATATATGAAAATAGGAATGATTTGACTGTGAGTTTATTGATGTCAAAATTTTATAAAATTTGACATAAAGAATTATGATAATTAGTAGTTATAATTCAATGGTTTGATCGATAAAAATCACATTCTAAATGAAATTATTTAATGATGTAAAAGTTTGTTATACTGGTGTAAGTTAAACCCTTTTCAATAAACATTAGTGTCTTAATTATATGAAATTCTCTAAATTTACGTAAATTTTTACATAACTTTTAATCATGTCATTGGATTGATTAAATTTGTACCTTATGAAAAAATATTATTATTATATGGCATAAGTATATGTACTTAATTATATTAAACATAATCTTATATATTTTTATTATATATTAAATAAATTTTATAACTAAAGAAAAAAGTGAGAATTTAAACACAAAATTTTATTTTATCTATTAGAAAAGAGATTTATGATTGATACAATTAATACATACAATAATTCATAAATCACATTATTAATCATATATATATATATAGTCTTTTCTCTCTTTCATGTTCATACTTGTATGAGATTGGTCTATTTACAATTACAATTTCAGATTGAAAAATTATACCACTGGTCCACTATCTGATCTCTATTTGAATATAATTTTCAGGCTTGTACTTGCATGATATATAGCTCGTACATACGACAGACAGTACATACACTTTATAATTGAATAGATAGATGTCTCCATTCTCCCTCCTAGACCTAGATTGAATTTTCATTCACCTATACAACAATCCAAAAACTTGCTCTTGCCACATCCTACTCTGTCTCCATGAAAATAATTCAACATGTCCATGTCCTGCTATTGGGTCTATTCATTCATAGTCGAAACTAAAAGCAGGAAGCCGGTGGAATTAAGAGCGTGTTTGAAAAACAGTAATCAAAGTTGTTGCAAAGGGGCCACCCATGGGATGGGATGGGATGGCAGGGGAAGATATAGTAGTGACCACACCAGTGAATGCAATTTTTGGAATATATATTGACTACATCTCTGATCGATTGAGGTGAAGGTCCAAATACCATGTGATTGCAGACTCATGAAGCTACACCTATATATACTACAAAGTATAGAGCGTGGCAAAAATTAATTAGTGGGCCATAACCTCAATATCATCATTTCCAGGATAAGGGGCATAATCTCTGAGAAGCATGAGTAATCCGAAAATGAAATTGAAGCCTATACAATTACTTAATGTTAGAATAAAACTATGATTTAATTTATATACACGGTGAATGGAAAGACACAAACATCCAATCATGTGTCACCACATCATTTAATGTAGATGTCACTTCATTTGTTATTAAATTTAATAAATAATGTGACAACACATCGTTAAATGTATGTGTGAAATTTTTTTACATCGACAGTGTATATATATTAAACTCATAAAACTATTCATCGGTTATCTATCCAAAAATTTAAAATTTAAATGTTTGAGAAAATTGATTTGATATATATGGTATTAGAGTATACATGATAAAATGTTCAAGAGTTTGTTTGCTTACCAATTATTCCAATAAAAAAGTTTAATTTCAGCACAAGTTGGTAGACATATATTTTATCCACACTCTTAAAGTCCAATGAACTAGTGTGTGAGAGACATGTTAAAATAAAATGATTTATGTATATCCATCTAATAGATTAAACTTTTAGAATAATTGATTAATACGATGGAAGGATACTACATAAATTTCGTCTAGGATAAACACAGTCCACCCATTTTGACTAACCAGCCTTTGGTCTTTGTTAAATTTCATCAATATATATTGGGAATATATAAATTTTTTTTAAGAATATGGTTATACATTTTGGGTGTAGCTCGCTTGCATATGCTTGGAGCTTGTTTTTGTTAGCGTCTCCTCCCTGGATTAGTTCAGCCTCCACATATCATTCTATTGATGCTTTGTTTAATAGTTGATTTAATTTTCTCCTCTTTGTACCGAATTTTATTTTCTCACACACAACATACATGTACATGATTATGAATATTCTTCGATTTATTTTACTGTTAAATCCAAAATAGAAAATGACTTGTCCTCTGTTTGGTTTTTATTTTTTATAAAATGCGGTGGACTACAAGGAAAGCAAACGTGTAGTAAAAACTTTTTTTTCCTGCGCTTCTCTTGGCTCCTTTATTTAGAAGGAACAATTATTAACTGTAGAGGGGGTGGGTACATAAAATCCAAATTTTAAGTTTCCTTTTCAACCTAACGCTTCATTCATTGGATTTTTGTCATTCGAACGTTAGCTCAGATGCAAACGAAGCAACTACAAAGTGGCCCCCATATTAAACTGCTTATTTCGGCTTCTCTTGAGGCAAGACATCATTGTTGAGCATCACTTGGAGTTAAGTTTCAAGAGGACATTAACTAGTAACATCAAAGGAGTTTATAACAGTGTTTCTTTGTTTTCTTTTTGCTAGGTATGTGATTGAAACTGGTGTTCATCCAACAAATATATCTTTATCCCTCAAGCTTACCAAACAGCAAACGAAATGACACTCTCACTCGGTGTGGCTAAGTGAGGGAGTTGAGTTTAGTTATACATGAGTTTGATGGTTGAAATTAAAGTCATTATTCATTAGTACTGATTTTATTAATATTCAAGAGTGTTTTTTTTTTTGTGCAACATGGCTTATATTCTCCACGGGAGATAATTCTATTTGAGTAAAGTGGGATCTTTATGGGTGACAAAACTATCTCGGAACTCTGAGTATTAACACAACTGCATATCTAGGGTTTAAACTCGAGACCATTTATTAAGTTGGAGCAACCCCTCATGAGCTGATCCAATGATATTTAAGAGTGCATTTGGATAAATATTTACAACGGATTTGAATCAACTTAATTTTATAGAATTAATTTTAAATATGAATTTAAAATCATGTAATTTATATTTGAAAACTTTTCTTCTAAAAATGAATTTAGTAAATTTTAGTATAAAGTTTTCAACTCAAAAGTTAAAATTTATCACATCTACTCGAATTTAAGGTTGTAATTAAAATCAATTCAAAGAAAAGATAATCAAATATATTTTTAAGATGAGTTTGGGTTAATTTTAAATGTGAATTTGAGTTTAACAAGCAACAAACATGCAATTGGCTGTATTAATTGGATGTGCGTGACACCCCATAAACCAAGACAACACTCTCATTAGAGCAATTGGTAGCACAATCACACAGTTGAGGAATTAAATTTTGTGATTCGTTTCTTTTGAAACATGGATAGCTTTTCCTTTATGCGTCCAGTGATGAGGCCGCTACGCTAACTCTGCACCATTGCTTTCTTTTATTCTCGACCAACCTCTCTTACCCCACTTTTTTTCTCTCTGCTTTTTTCTACCCATGTGTGGACCTATAAATCACATGCTCCCACCTCCTTTCCATCACTAACATCATTCCTAATCCTCTTTTTCCTTATCAATCTCTCATCTTTCTGCTTCCTTTTGCCCTATCATTCTCTCCCTGGCAACTCTTTACTTTATTAATCAGAATCATTAATTAATAATAATGTAATTAGAACTAGCTAGTTTGGACTATATCTCACTTGTCCAATAGCGCAGTTTTATTGACTCTCTTTCACTCATTTCAACTACATCAAGCATAAGTGCATAACCTATATGTGTGGTTTCATAGAGAAGGTATGATTCCCATGACATAATCATCAAAGGTGGCCCAACACCCCCCATTACCCACACAAATCACAATAAAAAAGTAATTTAATTGTGTCCTTTGCTTTTATATATATATATATATATATATATATATATTGTTCTCTATTATATCCTGTTTTGGATAAAAACTGCAATATATACCTCCAAATTAAGTATCTTCTCGCTCTTGCTTTGGACATTGATCTTAAAGCATGGAGTAGGAGAGTGGAGACACAACATGTTCATCATTGCAAGCTTTCATCATTAGCATGATGTGGAAGGCACAGCTAGATAAGTACCTATATATGGAGATGGCTTTTAGGACAATAAGTAGTGGCATATGATTGGAATTTGGGCATTTGATAAAGGTTATCTCTTTAATCTCCTTAATTATACTAAAGGGATATTTCATATTTGTATTAGATGTACTACATTTTAGATTAGATATATCATACAAAATTACAAACCACCGCCACTATAGGAGTTTGACCAAAAGCACAATAGAATTCCTAATTTCATTCAACTTCCATCGGGAAGCGCATTAATGACAACGTTTGCGGCAGACAAAATGTCAAATAGACACTCTGTAAAACATATTTATCTAAATCGAAATACAAAATATTTAATAAAAATTTATTCATTATAAAAATAATATAAAAATTATTTAGTACTTATTTTTTAAGTAATTAAAAATAAGATTTAATAGTTATACAATGATTTTGTAAAAAGTTTTACACTTTTTATAATAATGTGTTGTTACATCATTATAGAGTTTTTTTTTTTGTAACATATAAGAAAAAGAAACTTATTGAGTTTAATAATATATGAAGTGTCATACTCATTAAATAATATGGTAACACATTGTTGGATGGCAGTGTAAAATTTTTTTATAGTAACAGTGTATACTGATTAAACTCTTAAAAAATAATTTATAAAGTATGTTAAATATTATATATATATTAAAAAACTCCCAGCATGTTGATACAGGAATTCTTGGGTGAATTATAACTCTCTCACAATTCTAGTCTACTGTAGGTTAATTTGCTTTAACATTCAAGCCCATTGTAGCCCATTAATTATTTACTTCTGACTAACACAAATTTTATTGCGTTTTAAACACAGGAAAATAATAAGTTGGGGTGTGGTGTTGGAATATGGGGAAGAGAGAAAAAGTGAAAATGTGATAATTAATATAATAGAAAAGAAAAAAAGGAATAGAAAGAAAAATGGGATTTAGAAGGTGTGAAAAATGAGAGAGTGAAATAACTCTTAAACAATTGCATTTGGTATTCACGGGCCTGTGGCTTGCGATTCATAATTGAGGCTGAGCCTTTTTGTTTTGGTCCATGTTCCATGTTCTGGACTGAACCCTTTTCTATAACGAAGACAGAACATTTGTTTCAATATGTACCAAAAAAAAAAAGAACGTTTGTTTCAATAGATTAATATTCATTCCCGGCCCACTATACCATAGAATATCAAGGAACTGTATTTACCTTTTGTACACATAAATTTGTTCAAAAGAATTAAAATAAATGTATGTATGTTAAAAGCTCATGAGCAGAAAAATAAATAAACAATAGATGTAGAAGCTTGGGAAAAAAAGATTTATGAATTCCCAACATTCTTTTTGGGCTTAGATTTAGAGTTTTTTCAATAAACAATTGTGATTGATTACTTGTAATCGGAAGTACCAGTCTAATAAAAATTGCATGTCTGACTTGTTGAGTCTCAAGACTTTAAAGTCTAAGACACCCCCATAATTAAATTTTGATGTTAACAAACTAAGTATTGCTTCATAAGAATTTTAATAGTTCCTAAATGTTTTAGATAATGACATCAGAACGGTTCAGACAACGAAGCTATCTGAAGTATTAAATCAGCTGAAGCATCAAGGCTATCTGAAGAAGACTATTGTCTGAAGTGCTCAAGGTTATCTGAAGATAAGCTATATAAAGCCAAAACATTTCTTTCAGATGAGGAAAAGTCAAAGTCTTTGCACATCCTTACACGCTTCTTCAGAACATAGATAAAGTAAGACAAAAGACAACTTTTCCGAGTCAAGTTCAAAAGTGAAGCACAAAAGAGGAAATATGCGCTGCAAGCCTATAGAGTTTAGAATAGCGTTGCAAACCTTGTACCTTTTGTCAGAGTTGTCCCACAACGACTTCAATAGCATTTAATGTTATTTCTAAACGGATGTTTTTGAAGAAGACAAACCCAAAAGCCTATAAATAGAGGAACCCTTTCTTGAAGCAAATGTTGAACATTGAAGAATTTTTACGAAGCAAAATGCTACCAAAATCTTTGTAGAGTTACACTCTGATATTCTTACTTGTACAAAACTTTCATATCTTGTGTTAAATCACAGTTACTTGTACAATTTCTTTGAACGAGAACTTATTTGAAGTTCAAGTTCATTCTTTTCTTGTAAACACTTAGTTGTTAGAGCCTAAAAAAGACTAGGTGAGCAAACAATACTTGTGTAGAGCCTGGAGAAGCTAGGTGTGCAAACTATACTTGTGTAAATGAGCTTGCAGAGGCTTCATAGTAAAAGAATACTTGTAATCCGTGGTGATTAGTGGAAATCCAGAAGCTGGTCGGTGGTTGTGAGTGAATCAGGATAAATTGCTTGGCTAAGTCTTCTTATCCCTTAACTCTTTATATATTCTTTTGTGCTAACCTAAGGGGACTAGAGTTGTTCTCATAAAGCTTTTACACTTTTGTAAAACATAATTATTTATAAAATCTCTTGTCTGAATTTCTTCATATAAGAGAGCTTCTTTCAAGTTTTTACACTCGTCTTCTTGGGGTGAGGTGAATGTAAGTCCTATGCAAATGCTTTTTGAGCCCAAAGGTTTTCTTCACCTAGGGTTGAGGCACCATTCCCTTACCCTAAAATTTTGTTGGCAAAAAGAGAGAGAGAGAGAGAAGATTAATATTAATAATTAAGAGGGAGAATTTCACTTCCACCAGTAATGTGTGTAATTCACCATCTAATAAGAGAAAATAAAGAATGTTAAAAATCATTGAGAGAGAGAAAAAGTAAAGTGAGTGAATGTCTCATCCTCATTAAAGATGTTGGTCTACAATAAATGAATACAACATAAAACACATTTATGCACAAAATAATTTTAAAAATAGGTTTATAAACACTGGAAACATATAATTGTTTCAAACACACCCTTTAGTCTGTTTTCATTTTCTGATTTTCAAATTTGTTAGTTTTCAAAATAGCTAGTAAAAAAAATCACCCAAACAATTTTTTTTTAATTTTTCTGTTTTCAAAAACTAAAAATAATTTTTAAAAATATAAATTAAACAATATTCTCTTTATATTATTGTTTTTAGTGTAAGTTCTTTGTAAATTTTCTATCAACTTCTCCAATCAAATAAGGACATGTAAATATTTTTCCAATGGGTTTAAAAATGTCAATCATTCTAGAGTGAGAGATTTGTGTGTTCGTTCAGGGTTTTTGCTCTCTCAGCTGATCTCGACAAATATCTAGGTATTCCTATTCTTCGTTGTAGGCAAAGAAGGAAGACTTGTGACTATATTCTAGAGCATGTTCAACATAAATTGAGTATTTGGAAATATGAAACTTTATCCTTTGCTGGTGGAGTAACTTTGGTTCAGATAATCTTAACTACCCTTCTACATACAATGCAATTTACATTATTGCCCAAAGGTGTCTGTGACATAATTGAAAAACACTGTTGTGATTTTATTTGGGGACATAAACTAAATAAGAGAGTATGGCATTATGTTCCTTGGGAGGAATTTACTTTCCCTAAGGATTTGGGTGGTTGAGGCTTTAAGGATCTTCACAATCTTAATAATTAAGGTTATGATCTTGAAGTTGAATTAGGGGTTGATCACTAATTATCCTAATGCATTGCGGGTCAGAGTTTTATAAGGAAAGTACCGATGTGGTAATAACCAAGTTCCTGTGATTTGTCATGGAGTGCAAGCATCAAATATTTGGAAAGGTATAACAACTACCTAGTCCGAGTTTTCTAAGGGCCTTCAACTGTCCATTAGGAATGGTCATCAGGCTTCCTCTTGGTTTGATCGTTGGCTCCCTTCTAATATCATCATAAGGGAGAGCATGATAGGGGATATCCCAGCTTCTCCGAGGACTAACATTAATTGTTGCGGATTTTGTGGAACATGGTACCTATTGGAATTTGAGGAATGTGGAATTTGTTATTCCTCTGTCTATTTGTCAAGAGATTAGGTACCTTCCTTCTCTCTCTAATCATCTCCAGGATGATAGGCTAATTTGGAGCTTGACCAGAGATGGTGAGTTTACTACTCATACGACTTATGACATGATTGAGGCCAACAAAGATGTTAGTTTCTTCGACATGTGGAAGAAAATCTGGAAGCTTAATTAGCATGCCACGACAGGTAAAAATTTCATATGGTTGGTGGTAAAAGATGGTCTCAAAACAAATGCCAAGTGCTTACACTGCCATTTAGCAAGCAGAGACATATGTACCATGTGTAAAGTTGCATCAGAATTAGACTTACATGTCTTTCGAAAGTGTTCCTTTACTCACCGAGTCTGGAGTGAGGTGGGATGCAGGTTTAATTCCTATTGGTCAGGAACGAATTAATTTACTGACTTGGATGCAACATAATTTGCTTAGGTCATCTCGTGAAACAAATATGATTTGGCCTTTAAAAATTGCCTCAACATGTTGGATAATTTGGAAAGCACATAATGGTCTAGTCTTCAATCATAGTATATCACAAGTCTCAGATATTGTGTACAGAGTTTATCACCTGATACAGGAGTTTCAGGGTGCAAATTTGAGCCAAATTCCAACAGGGAATCGATATGAGGAGGTCCATGTGGCATGGTCCCAGCCTACCAATGATTATTTTAAATTCAATACGGATGGATCTGTTCGCAATCAAGGTAAACAAGCAACATGTGGGGGGTGTCCTTCATGATCACAATAGTAGGTGGATTGTAGGTTTCTCTCAAAACTTAGGGTCTGCCTTAGTGTTGATGTCTAAGCTTCGAGGGATTTTAACAACTCTGGAGGTTTCCTGGAATCTTGGGACCCACAAGGTTTGGGTGGAATCTGATTCATAGGTTGTTGTGAGACTTTCCCAAATGAAACTTCTAGTCTTCTCTCTTACCACTTTATGGTTTAGAGGATTAGACTAATCATCAATAGGGACGGGAGCGCCCAGGTTTCTCATGCTTAGAAGGAAGCTAATAGTGTGGCTGATCTTTTTGCTTGCTTTGGTCATTCTTGCTAGTTAGGTGTATAAATTTTGCATTATCCGCCAGCTTGTGTGTCCTTGAATGTAGCATATGATAAGTTTGACGATAGAGTAAACTAGCAAATTGGTCCCAGACTTTTCTAGGGTTATACAGTTTAGTCCTTAAGAAATAAAAAATTCCAATATAGTCCCTGACTTGTAGTTTTTTATTTCACTATAATCCAAGTGTGTGTTTCTTGTTAATTTTTTTATGACGTGTCACGTTTCGTGACACTGTGCCACACTATTTGCTATCGGGGCACAAAAATAACATTATTGGAGTTGAGACATTCCAATGAAAAAGAGGGAGAAGAGAGAAAAAGGGAAAATAGGGAGACACACAACGGTTGGAGCTGAAGCCTTTCAAGCTATAAATTTGACAAAACTACGTCATTTTTGTGTCATAGTGGACACTATAGTGACAAACAGTGAGACATAGTGTGTTTGGCTTGACGTTGAAACTCAAGTTTGAATTCCCCAATGTAACTATTTCTAACGTTAAAAACGTGAGTTTACCACGTTTCAATGCTAAACCAAACATACTCATAGTGTCACTAAAAGTGATATGTCGTAAAAAAATTAATGGGAAACCCACGGTTGGACTAAAGTGAAAGAAAAAACAAGAAGTCAGACTATATTGGGGTTTTCTATTTTTTAGGGACTGAACTGCATGACCCTAAAAATGTCATGGACCAATTTGCTAGTTTACTCTTTGACTATATGATTCATAGAATTATATGCAATCTTGGATTTTAAACCTTCTGCTGAAAAAAAAAACACTTCATAAAAAATACTTTTTATTTTAAAAGATAGTTATAATAATTACTTTTATAAAATTACTTAAAGTAATTCTCAAAATAATTAAAAATATAATTATTTTAGATTCATTTTTTTTTCAAAATTTTAAACAAACACCCTAAAAATTTTTAAAAGTATTTTTTAAATAAAAATAATCTTGTTTGAAATAAAGTTTGAAACAATTGTGCTATAAATGACCACCTATTATGTGTCAGGGTGGTGGTTAGGTAAAACCTTTTCAAGAGCAGCGACTTCAACATTCGAACTTTTTGACCTTGCAAATAAAATCCATCTAGATCACAATCCACTACTATTGTGACCAACAATGTTTGTTAAATGGCTACCTTTGAGAATATTTTGTTGAATTTTTAAAAAAGGATAAATATGTTTTTCGTCCCTATACTTTCGGTCAACTTTAGTCTTCGTCCCTGTACTTTAAATCCTGTGTTTTTTGTCCCTGAACTTTCTAAACCCCCAAACCGTGGTCTCTGTCCGTCAGTGAGATCTGTTAACCTAATGAGTTGTTTAACAAAGTTACATGTCAGCCTCAATAGTGAGTCACGAATAACTGAGTGATCATCTAATTAATTTTTTTTATTAATTTTTAATTATTAAAATAACCCAAATTACTAAATTAGGGTTTTCACTTGAGCAATTTTACCCGATAAAAAGCCTAATTTCATAATTACAGCTATTTTAATAATTAAAAAAATTAATAAAAGAAGATTAATTAAATGAGTAGGCTATTTGAGTCTCACTATTGAGGCTAACATGTGATTTTTGTTTACCAACGCATCATGTTAACCGATCTTACTAACGGCCAGGGACCATGGATTGAGGGTTTAGAAAGTTTAGAGAGAAAAAATAAAGGATTTAAAGTACATGAACGGAGACCAAAGTTGACCGAAACTATAAGGATGAAAAACATATTTTTCCTTTTAAAAAATTATGATTATATTATTATTTAATTGAAAAACTTGATAGTAAGAATATAAAGAATTTGATCTAAGTAATCTATCATGTATTATTGTACATATTATATGGTTTTGTTAATTCAACTATTAGAATTAATGTTAAGATTTATGAATATAAAAATAAGTTATTCATTACATTTTTATAAAATCCTGTAGTGATAGTCTAATAAATCCTGTACTGATTATAGTTTATTAAATTCTTTACCATTGTTTTTGAGGGAATTCTTTTACCAAATGGAAGACACAGATGCTTAATTGAAGTAAAATAGGGTTTCACATTTGACGTTTGAACACCACTTATCTCGTTGGGTGAGGTAAATGTAAATACTTCTGTAAGTGCTCTCTGAGCCCAGAGACCTTCCCTATCTTGAATTGGGGGCCAATGATTGTAAATGAGCCGAGCCGAGTACATAAAACTCAAGCCTGACTTGTGGAAAAAATGGGTGGAAAAAATGGGTGGCTCAAACTTGACTCATTTATTTAAACGAGTCAAACTTAAAGCTTGGGCTTGACTTATTAAAGAAAAACAAAACTTGAACTTGACTTGTTTAACTCATTTATAACTTTATTATTTTTGCTTTTATGAAAATTTTCTTTAAATCATTTTAAAGTTTATGAATTTAGTATTTAATAAATATTTTATTATTAAATGATAATATAAAAATCAAAATATATTCTTGATATACTATATATATAGTTAAAAAAATCTAAAATATTATATTTTTTCAAAATTCAATACATAACTTTTTTACTAATATAAGAAATATTTCAATACTTATTTTCATATATAGTAATGATTTTACTTATTATTTTATTATTTATTTTAAAAATAAACTTATAACTATATGTTTTTTTTTCTAATTTTTATTAATCTTACTATACTTTAATTATTGGGAAAAGAGTATATAACCACCCTAAACTTTCACCCATTTGCAAATAGGCACCATAAACTTTTATTTTGACCTAATTAACCCTTAAACTTCTATTATTGTTGCAATATGTTATTTCATTAACATAGAGTTAAATAATTAACGAAACCAATCATAATTATTTAAGATTTTGTAATTAAAATATTAAAATAATATAAAATAAAGTTTTAAAAAATAAAAAATAGAAAAAACCCTAAATTAAAATAAAACACCACCATCATGTTTCACTTTTAGAATTTCAAATGTGTTTGGAATTTGACAGAATTAAAAAAAATAAAATAAAAAAATTTACTCTTTAACATGTTTTTAATATTTAAAATACAAAATATTGAAAAATTGATATTTATTAGGTTAATCATTTAACTTCATATTATTGAAAGGACCTGTTACAATAATGATAAGAGTTTAAGGATTAATTGACACAAATTAAAAGTTTATGGTGCCTATTTACAAAAGGTCAAAAGTTCAGGGTGATTTTATGCTCTTTTCCCTTAATTATTTATATTAATTGATTATTGTATATATAATAAGCAAGCTATTCACTCTTAATGTCAAACTTATAAGGTTTGAGCTTTGCTCATTTAAATAATCGAACCCAACTTTAAATTTGTGCTTGTTTGTTTAATTAAACAAATGAGTTTGGTCGAGCATTTAACAAGTCGAACTCAAATAATTCATGAATATCTCAGTTCAATTACAGCCCTACGGGTTATCCTCTCTCCCTAAATTTTATAATAAAAAAAGAATTTATGTTTTTTTTTTAAATTTTAATTTTAATACGACCAATCCAGAGTTTTTATTTTTGAACTCCAAAAGAAGAAAAGCAACTTTTTTGCTGAAAAATAAAAGAAAGCGAATTAAGGAAGAGACGAGGAAGCAGGGAAGTGAGGGAGAAGAAGACGCCGCATCATGACAACCGTAAGTGATGGGTGACGACGTGTGATGTGGCGTTATCATAGCCGTTTGATTCATCGAAATGAAAATTCCACATTAGCTATTTGTTTGAGTCTTCTCTTTTTTCTTCTCTCTTCCTCTCATCCTCATCTGATTCTGAATCTAGCAAGGAGCAGCAGGTAACTCTCGTCGTTTCCCTCTCCCCATCGCCAGGTACGTTGTCGTTTTGGTTCGTTCATTCAATTTCTATCTTCCGTCATCGTTAACTGTTGCGGATCCCCCGAAAACACTCGTGATTCTGAGTTTTTGTGTGAAAATTGATTTTGATTTTGATGAAAATCGATTCGTCGGTGCTACGTGTCATCTGAAACGTTGATGTTCGATTCGTATATTGCTCAGGATTTACATTATATTTCAGTGTATCGTGAAATTTGAGTAGCGGGAATGCTCATGCATGAGTGATTTTGAAGGCTTCCTTGCTTATTTGATTGAGATATGGAGATTACGATGGCCTCAACTGTCCTGAATTTTATGAACACTACGTTAGATTGGGTGACATATGCTTTAGATGTTCCTTCTGCGCGTGCTATAGTTTTTGGAGTCCATATCGGTGGTAATCTTTCATATCCTGGACTGAAATATCTTATACTTTTTATCTTTATGGACAATGGGTAATGGACAATTATATATATGATTGGTTAATTAATTAATTTTCTCCAGTTTTACCTTCTGTTTTTGAAGGACATTTATTTATCGAAGTTTTTCTCCTGGTGGTCATACTTTTCTTGCTTTCCCAGAAAAGTTACAAGCCTCCTAAAAGGCCCTTAACGAATAAGGTTAGTTCAGCTGGACTATTTCTCTGTGTGTGTGCACGCGCTCATTGTTTGATTTGTTTTATAGATATATCTTCAATTTCTTCGTTACTTGATAAATATGTTCGCTATGTAGAGCTGATATATGGCGTGTGCAAATCTTTATGTGAAAATAAATTTGGCATATGGATATGGTTGATTACCAATGAGATTTTTTTCCTTATAAAATGACTTTTCTTTGCTTATTTCATCAAAAGCAAGCAGGCTTCGCCTCTAGTTTGTGTGTGAAGTTAGTGTGAGTATATTATGCAGTTGAAAAGCAGTTTCCATTAATGTTGAGATTTTAGAATTTCTTCAACACATTAATGTAAATAAAGAAATGGATATTCAATTTTTGTGAATTTTAATAGTTCTAGGGACCTAATATGGGGCTTCTCTATTATTATTTATGAGGTTTTATAGCTTTCAAGGTCTATTGATCTTTAGATTTCCTATAGATGGAAAATATGCTCTTCAGATATGGACTTCAACTATGCTTTTTTGCTAATCATATCCTTTTTTCTGGTGATCACCTGGAAGTTGAAACTTGAAACTACTCTGACATATATGCTCTGTTTTCTTTTGCCTTCAAGTTTTGAAAATCGATACATGAAAGATTTCAGTTTGTGCAAGTTTGGAGCTAATCACTAGCCCTCCATAGCTGTTGTTCTAATAGCAGCTCTCTTTTTGCTGTATTTGGACTTGCTTTTAGAAACATATCTCTGAATGGTTTCAGACAAAATTACATATGGCACATTCTACCTGTCTTTACTGAAATTCTATCATAGGGGGTTTTCACTTGGTAGTTGGTATTTTGTTGGTTGCTTTGCAGGCCATATTGTTGTTCTTTGTATTTCTGGAATGTAGTTCATAATTTTTTAAGGCCTTGAACACTTGGTATGGAAATTGAAGGTTTTGTTTGTTACATGCATTTTGTTAAAGGTTTTTTTTTAAAGAGTAACTAACTTATGTGTCTGACTTGTAACTCATTGTCTCTCTCTCTAGTCTCTCCCCTCTTGTAAATGGTTTTCATTTAATATGAGTTCTGCCTTATGACATATGCTATGCACCTCTTGGTGCTTCAAAATATGTTACTAGTTACTACTTTAAAGAAAGTAGTTGCAATGTTAGGATGGATATTAGGGGATAGTGATATTCTTACTGTTTTCTTAGTAATTTAGGATGTGTTTGATTTTGTTTTGTTTTTTAGTTTTTCAAAACTGTTCTAATAAACAAATTTTAAGAACTATTTTTTACAAATAAAATGATTTATTTACAATTTTGCCACCATAAAAAAACAGAAAAACTAATAAATAGTTTTCTGAAACATTCCAGAATTGTTTTAGAATTTTAGTTTTTATGAGGAAAAAATTATCACACGTTTCAAAGTTGTTTTTAAAAATTGTCTGTCAAACGGTTTTTTTTTAGTTTTCACTTTTATAAACAGAAATCTGTTTTTTAAAACAGTGAACAAATAGGTTATTCTTTCTGTCTGTCAACAGCCACTGCTCAAAATATTTAATTTTGTTAAGATATATTTTCACAACTCAAATTTATAAGTCTCTTTCTGTATTTAATTTTTTATAACCAGAATTTTCCATGGTAGATCTTCTTTCTCTTTTGTTTTTCAATTACTGTATGAAATTTCTAATGATATTGTTCCATGTTTGTTCCTCCAACCTGAGATTCTTAATGTTGTTGTATTTTTGACATTTTTTAAATTTGTGCTTAATGTTTACAGGAAATTGACGAGCTATGTGATGAATGGGTTCCAGAACCCCTTATTCCTTCTATTAATGAAGACATGCTGTATGAACCACCAGTGCTGGAGAGGTGATTAAATTTTGTTTGGTGGTAGCACCCTCATTTATTTTTCTTCTAACATTTTAAACATGTTAAAATTTATGTTACTTGTATGCTTTATTGCAGAGTGCCTTCCCTGAAATTACCATATGTTGTTTTGTACTTGTCATCTTCACTGTTATGGTTACATTTCCTTGACTTTAGATTCATGAAATTTTTTTAGGGTGAGCCCTGGAATGATGGTAAGTTTGGCACCTTGTGACCTGGGGGTCATAAGTTATAGAAGCTGAGACAACCTCTCCACTGACAGGGTTAAGGTTGCGACACCAGACCCTATGCCGACCCCACTATAATGGGAGTCTCATGCACTGGATCACTGATTAGATTCTTAATATTTTTGCTTTTTATTTTGAAAAAAAAAGTGTGTAAAATTAGAAGTTCTTCCCTGTGATTTCATGAGATTTCAGATGCCTTGTTTTCAAAGTCACATACATTTTCCTAATTGTGAAATTTTAGCATAACATACAAGGGAGCTGTATGTTTTATTTAAGTTCAAAATAAGGAAGGTTCGTGTTAGATTTTGAAAATAAAGGGAGGCCTGTGTAACTGACAATTAAAAAGTATTTGGGGTTGAAGTATATTCTCTTGACTAGTATCTATTAATATGCTCAATTCGTCATGTAAGTTAGACATTAGGATTCTGGACTCTGGATAAATGACATGATGAGCTCATTGTATACGTAAGTTAAACAGTAGGTTATTGTGAAACGTCAGCCAATTGTCTTTTTTGTATCCTCCTGATAATGAGGTATTTTTTATGCAGTGCTGCTGGGCCACATACCATAATTAATGGTAAAGAAGTTGTCAATTTTGCTTCAGCAAACTATCTTGGGTTTATAGGTCATCAAAGGTTACTTGTAAGGAACTGATCCCATATCAATAATAAATTTCTCTTTTTGGGCATTGAGTTGATGGTGTGAATTTATATTAACTTTATCTTGTAGGACTCATGTTCTTCTTCTTTAGAGAAATATGGTGTTGGTTCTTGTGGTCCCCGTGGGTTTTATGGAACAATTGGTAAGGCTCAATTTTAAAGTTTGTTTTTGAGAAAATGCTTGTTCTCTTATGTTACTTTTCCTGTCCCCAGATGTCCATCTTGACTGTGAAGCGAGAATAGCAAAATTTTTAGGAACCCCGGATTCAATTCTCTACTCTTACGGACTATCCACCATGTTCAGTGCAATTCCTGCTTTCTCTAAGAAAGGAGATATAATTGTGGCGTAAGTATGCATAGCTTGTCTTTGAATCTATATAGTTTTTCCTTAGTTTTTTTGTCTGATGACATTTATAGGGAGCATTGATAACCAGGCACCACATATAAAATTATTTTGGGTGGTTTTATGTAATTTCTTTTACTTCTTTATTAGAATGGTATAAAGAATGAACTGAGTTACTTCTTCTTCATCCAGTTATTTTTTAAAATATAGTAAAATATTGTTACTTAGTGCTGATTAATGGAGGCTGTGTTGATATAACTCTGATATTATGAGTGGGATTAAGTTTCATATATAGATTTTTATCTTTTACAGGGACGAGGGAGTCCACTGGGGAATACAGAATGGCCTTTATCTTTCTAGAAGCACAGTGGTGTATTTTAAACACAATGACATGGACTCTTTAAGAGAAACTCTGGAGAACTTTACTACCAAAAATAAGCGGGCCAAGAAATTGAGACGTTATATTGTTGTTGAAGCTGTCTACCAGGTAGATCTTGTCTATCATGCATGTAGTAGAATAGCTTTACACTTCTTCCAAATAAGTGCTCACAACAAAATCAAACAGCTGTATGAATTGCTTGCTTCTTCTCACAACATTCAATATTGGTAGATTGTGCTATATGAACTATCAGTGCTTCTGAGATAGTAGGGTAATCAAGAAATGCATATTGAAGATATTTATGAAGGGTTGAAAGAAACATTTTGAGCCTTAAAGAGTAGCAGCCCTTTGATTTGTTTATATTATCCAATGAACTTGTAATTATTTGGGGCTTCAAAATAACACGTGCGTGTGCTTGTAAGTACTTATCAGTCCCAGTACATGAATTAATGCATGTACTTGTGTACACATGCATCATTCTTCTTCAGCATAGAAATTGTTAATGACCAACTCTCCTAAAAACTTAGCTGTTAGGTGAAGGCTTATGAGTTATGATCAATGTGATATGTCTAACACACCCCCTGTAGCAAGAGCTCCGTAGGTTTGAAGTGTGGGCAATGCATATGCCTACTCTAATACCAGGTCAACGATCAGCTCTCATAATAACTTAAGCTGTTAGGTGAAGGCTCGTGATTGGTTTTACATCTTTAACAGAAATAATCCTGCAATTGTTGCAAACCAACCGTTCTGCAATTTTCTCATTAATTTTCTAAATATTTGGTTATCCAAATTGTTGTTATAAGAGCCAAAATGGTGTTGTAAACAAAAAAATGTCAGTGTTGCTGCTAGATCAGTGTCTGTTGCAATGTCATTCCTTAAAAGAGAAAAAGACTGTTACTTTTTTCTACTTTTCCTGGTTATCTATATATGTTCATATGCCTTGACTAAAATTGCTTGATCAATACGTGCTAACATCTTTTTCCCTGTAAAATTTTCAGAATTCTGGCCAAATAGCACCCTTAGATGAGATCATTAAGTTGAAGGAAAAATATCGTTTTCGTGTTTTGCTGGATGAGAGCAACTCATTTGGTGTGCTTGGAAGCTCTGGAAGAGGTCTCACCGAATACTATGGAGTTCCAGTATGTACTGAAAATTTCTGTGTTTGCATGTGGGTGCATACATAGTGCACTAAATGCAAGTGTGCATGTATTCAAAATTGTATTGCTATTTGTGATTTATGGTTACATGCTGCAGGCTGATAAGTTAGATATTATAACTGCTGCTATGGGACATGCATTGGCCACTGAAGGAGGATTTTGCACCGGAAGTGCAAGAGTCATAGATCACCAAGTATGGTAGTGTCATATGTGATATATAACTATCTACAAGCAATGTGTTGGGTTTCTAAGTATAGTGATGGAAAAAAAAAGGAAAAATTGTAAAAGTGGAACTTAATAAATTATTTCTCAAGGAATTTTTTCTTCTTTTTTTCTATTTTTTTTTTTACTTTTCATAATTTATTCCTGAATTTATAGATCTGAACTATAAATGTTACATGATGGAAAGGTGTGCATCATTAAGTTTATTGTTTGATGATAGCAATTGTTTCTCATCCATTTTCCATATATTAATATCTCTATGTTTTCAACCCTGGCAGCGATTGAGTAGCTCTGGCTATGTCTTTTCTGCTTCTTTGCCCCCATATCTTGCAAGCGCTGCAATTACAGCTATTGATGTTCTGGAGGAAAATCCCAATCTGATAACAAAGTTGAAGAACAACATTGCTGTGTTATGGAAAGGTAGGCTTTAATCTAGCCGCTAGTTGCATAAGTGAAATTGTATTGTACTGTCTGTCTACAATTTATTTGGCTTGCGCACATGTAGCGGTTTGGATTGCTGTTTATTTGCATGCTTTTCTCCCAATGAAATTAGGGTTCTATTTTAGTGTTTTGGTTAAGCACTTTGATGTGAGATACATTGTGGCTACTGCAGGATTGTCGAAAATACCAGGCTTCACAATTGCAAGTCATCCAGAGTCACCGATTGTTTATTTGAGATTAGAGAAGTCAACGGGTTCTATGAAAGATGACCTACATCTGCTAGAAAATATTGCTGAGCGTGTAAGGAATTTTGTTTGACAATGTTCATTTCTTGTTTTCATTCAATTTTGCTTGTACTTAATGTCGCGTATTCACAGGTTTTGAAAGAAGATTCTGTATTTGTGGTGGCTTCCAGAAGGTCAACATTGGACAAATGCCGTTTGCCTGTAGGAATCAGATTGTTTGTTTCTGCAGGGCATTCAGAGTCTGATCTTCTCAAGGCATCTGAATCATTGAAAAGGGTTGCAGCATTAGTCCTGGGTGGTCATAATTGAACGCTGTACACCTCTCTTCAGCTTCCTTTTATGTACCAAAACGTCAGTTCTATTCCACTTCTAGGTGAACAATTTTGAAATCCAGGCAGATAAAGGAAGTTCTATAGTTGGTAATTTATGTAATATTTTCTGGGCTAGCTTAGGGTAACTGTATTTTGCGTGTGTTGCTCATTGGTTTATACATGTTAAGTGGTAGAATAAGGATTTAATGTTTCTAATCATGAGTTGGGGAAAATGCTTATGAATTACATTCAGATTTTTTTTTTTTTTTTTTTTTTTTTTTACCGTGGACTTTTTGCATGTCAGAATTACCAACAATTTTCCTTAGTTAGCTGTTCACTAATAAGGTTGGCGAAGGTCACTACTATTGTGTGAATACCTAGTAAGTTGTTTTCCTTTTGTGCAAGTCAAACTTGCCTTGTTCATAATGTTTTTTTCCACTCTGTTTATGTTTCTAATTTTATTCAACTCCAATTTAAACTTATTAATTTAATAACTACACACCTCTGAAGCATGGGTACTCAAAAAATGGAGCCGTACCCAGTATGTATCTATATCGTACTCGATGGTATACCTGGGTATTTACTATGTATCCAAACATTTTTAAAATTATTTTATGTTGCTTGAAGTTCTTTGTACAGTGATATAAACTTTTCTTTCACTCACTCTCTTTGTTTTCAAATGATATAAAATAACTAAACAAATAAATGGAAAATAAATGATCAAAATTTAAGATTCTGAGATTTTTATTATATACATATATTATTATTAGGCTTAAATATGTTTTTGGTCTTTTTAAAATACACGTATTTTCATTTTTGTCCCCCTAAAATTTTCTTTTCAAAATAATTTTCGCCGTTAGAATAGTTAACAGAGTGCTAATGTGGCCGTTAACATTTATGCTACCTTGTTTTTAATTTAGTCCCTCTAAAATTTCCTCTATTTCATTTTAGTCCCCATGTTAACGGCCACATAACACTCTGTTAACTATTCTAACGGCGATGACTATTTTGAAAATAAGAATTTAGGGGGATTAAAAGATAAAAAAAATTTAGGGGGACGAAAATGAAAACACGTGTATTTTAGAGGGACCGAAAACATATTTTAGAGGGACCAAAAACATATTTAAGCATCATTATTCCCCTCATTCATATTTCATGTGTTTATGTATAATTTTATTAGTCTTGTTTACATGGAATTAACGATAGAATGTTATTTTCATATATATATATAAAGAGAGAGAGAGAGATACATGTGTGTGTATATATATATATATTAACATACTTGTATCTTAGTTTTTCTTTAAAATCCCTGTATCATGTACCTGTATCTGTACCCGGTGCTGTACTCGTATCTGTGCAACATAGCTATACATTTATCAATGTAAACAAAATTATGAGTGTTTGATAAGATATTTTAGCTAGATAAAAATTGAAATTAGTAGCTGAAATTATTTTATCAGTATTTGATCATAAGATAGTTTTTTTAGATAGCTATTAGTTTTTTTAGACTTGAGGTAGCTTTTTTAAAAAAGCTTCATTTTTCAGCTATTAATTGAATTTATTACAACTTTATCCCTCAACTCTTACTCATTATTATTTAATAATTAATAATTACTAATGTCCTTATATGACATTTTACCATTTACCGTTTGTTTTACCATACATTTTTAATTAAATTAGTTAGTTTTTAAGCTAATGTTACCTATATTGTCATTCAATGATGTGTTTTCACATCATTTAATGAATTTATAATGTCTTTCAACATTATTATTTAATGAGTTTAATAATATATGTGTTATATTCATTAAACGATATGATAACATATAATTGAATGATAATATAATATTTTTTTACACAGTGCATAGTAATTAAACTCTTAATTTTAAGATTGAAACAATAATAACTTTTGTTCTTGTAATTAGTTTTTAATAAAGTCTAGAGAAGTAAAAATATCGCTTTATCTAAAATATATTATTGATTTCTATTTTCCCTCAAATAAACTGTTTAATTATTATTTCTTTTTCTTTGATAAGAACGAAGAAAATGTAATCAATAATAGAGAAACTTGAGCAAATATATAAATTTAAGCAGTATAAATGTAAAATGTAGACTTAAAGTTATAAGCTATAAAAATAATGATTTAATAAATACTCACCTTGTAAGTTTTACACGGACATCCAATGATGTATTGCCACATCATTAATGAATTTAGTAATACATGAGGTGTCACATTTATTAAATGATGTGCCACCGCATTATTGGATGACTATGTAAAATTATTTTACACAGTGAGTATATACTAATTAAACTCTAAAAATAATCTATTTTTTCTTTTGTAACGAATTGTTACTTCTTTTAAGTACACAAAATGATACTTAGTTTTAGATATATTTACCACAAAAGGTTGCTTAACTCTCAAGTGGTAAGCGAACTTAAGCTCAATGGTTTTATTTTTTTTTGGGTCAGCTAAGCTCATTGATTGAGAAACTAAATTTACCCACAAAAGGTTAGGTGATCAACTTTTACAATGTTAAATAGTGTATTAAACGTGTCATGCACGGGAATTAATATTTAATGAATTGTAACTGTGAAAAAAATTATTATTTTTTAAATCATAAACATTTGCAATTACAAAATTCTTGAATTTCACTTGTCAAATAAGGCCTAATTTTTTGAGAATTCCAAATATTTTATGATTAAAAAGTTAATCAGAAAATAAAATAAATTTAATAATGTATTTATTTATGAATTTAGGTTATTATATTTGATATATAAAAGAACGATTAAAGACCAACCATGAAAAGTTTGTTATCAATAGGTGAAGTAAATTGGGATCTATAAGAATAAGGAAATTTAATGAAAGTATAATCAACTTTTGTATCCTGCAATGTTTATTTATACTTCAATTCTGTGAAATAAAATTTAATTTTCATCTAAATGAATAATATTAATTGTTGAAAGTGTTATCAACATTAATATCCTCGAATGAATTTGCATTTATCACAAATGAAAGTTCATTGAGAATTCTTTGTAAGAACTTGGATACAATACAAAAATCCCAAAAAAAATTCTTTATTAATATATTTAATTAAAAAACAGAATGATAAAAGTAATACAACGAACACCTAATATGAAAATTATTTATCCATGAGAATTTATAAAGAGTACATCCAAAAGAATCTTAAGTAAAAGACTTGGAAAAAGAAGCTTGGATGCTTCATGTCATTCCTGCAGGAAAAAAATAATATTCTGTCATCAAATTAATGTAAATTAAGTTAATAAATTTATTTTGTAAAATGAATAGCATACCTTATCTATAATGATATTGATAAATACAAATTATACACATTAATCATCCCTCAAATTTAACCTTTTAATGTATTTTTTATGTTTAATTAACAAGTCATAAGCATATTATGCCAATTCAGGTTCATATTGGGCTCAATTAAATTTTTCAGCATTAAACTGTTTTCGTATTTCAAGCATAACTTGAGTTATAGACATCTAAAAATTATATTCTTTATATTGTAGGAAAGATAAAAGAAAGCCCTACAACTTTGATGAAGAACCCAAAAGCTAAATCGGCTGGTTAGTGAGTCGAAATGGGCTTGGAAGACCGAATAGTCAGCATCATATGGAAACCTGACCAACACTCAATGATTGGGCCATAACTTGGGCTAGAAAACTCCTTTTGGGCTCAACTCAGAGGCATTTGAAAGCTAAGATCCAGAGCTTGATTTCATATGAAGACAACTCTCTTGGATTCTGCCAGATTGAGGATGATATGCTCGGTGCAAGTGGGAGACAAGTAGGTGAATGATAGCTAGAGTAGGTGAATAATTCAAAGTAATGGACAAATGCATTAGGTAATTGATCAATAAGTCCTTTTGTGGAAAAAACATGCTTAGTCATGGCTGAGTGATCATGTTTGGAATGACATATTTTCCCCTCCTATAAATAGGAGGGCTTGCTAGGGAGAAGAACATCCAAGTTGTAGTAGAAATTACTAAGAGTTTCATTTACTTTTGTTCATCTTTTTGTAAAGTCTTCATGGAAGGCTAAGTTTTTATTCAATTCAAGGAGTCAAGCTTATTTTCATCTTGGTTTTGAGGTTTGATCTTCATTTACATGCTGATTAAATTACATCTACCATGCTTTTCTACTCCACTTGCTTCAATTCCATATTTCTTTTATCAAAGCTTGATTGGTTAACATGTTTTGGTTATGAAATTTGTTATTGATGTATGTTGTACTCTTGATTGGTTAATCATCATACAATGATTGAAAAGCATATAGTAAGCAATTAAATTGAAGGTGTTCATTTAATTATTTACTTCAATTGGGTTCTGTTTATAAAATTGATTTGGATCTAACATAAGATTTTATGGTTATTTGATCTTGTTAATCTTAATCAATTGAATTCTGGAAATTATTTCAGTAGTGAATCCGGGATCATTGTAGGGGTTCCACATGATTCTAAGTTGATAGATTTAATCTCTTGAATGCATGTTATTAATAACCAATGATTTACCATGAAAATAGCCTCTGAATTCCTTGGATTGATATTGTCTTGAATTGATTCAACCTTTGCTTTTAACTTGATCTTTTATTTTCTTCAGTTTATTCCAATCAATCAAACCCCCCCCAAAGAAGGATTAATTTGAGTGGATCTTCAGGGTTCGACCCGGTTTATACCATTCTACTACAAGTAGTTTGCAGATCGGAGAATTATAAGTATAATTTTGTGCAGGTTCGACAACTGTCAAAATTTTGGCGCCATTGCCGGGGATCGAACCCGGGTCACCCGCATGACAGGCGGGAATACTTACCACTATACTACAACGACGTTATGATCCTTACTCAAATACATATAATCCTGGATGGAGAGATCATCCCAATTTGAGGTGGGGTAACAATACAAGACCACAACCCCAACAACAGTTTCAGCATAATGCAGGTACTAGTAGACCATCTTACCAGCAACCTGTGAGACATCAAATGTATCAACAAAATGTTGCAGCTCAGCAGCCTTCACAACCTAACTCTGAACCTTCACTAGAAGATCTTGTGAAGCAAATGGCTGCAACAAATCTGCAATTCCAGCAAAGGACGGAGGCTACCATTCAGAATTTAGAAATTCAAATTGGACAAATTGCCTTTTCACTAAATGAGATGCAATCTAAAGGTTCCGATAAGTTTCCTGCTTAACCAGTGGTGAACCCCCAATGTCAATGCAATTTCCCTTCGACCTGGAAGGGTGATGGATGAGTCAAACATACAGAAAGCTGCTAAAAAACCAAGACTTCATTCAAACAATGCACCGGATGATACAAAAGTACAACCATTGGATCATGTAGAAGGAGCAAAGCCATAAGATGATGATGCATCTTTTCGAAATTCTGAGAAAAGTATGCAGCAGAATGTACCACTACCATTTCCTCAAAGAGCTGCAAAATCCAGGAAGGTAGACGAGATGGAGAAGGAGATCTTGGAAACCTTTAGGAAAGTGGAAGTCAATATTCCACTTCTGGAGGCAATCAAGCAAATTCCAAGATATGCTAAGTTTCTGAAAGACTTGTGCACACACAAAAGAAGGCTGAAGGGAGATGAAAAGATTAGTATGGGGCAAAATGTTTCAGCCATCATTCAACAAATGCCCACAAAGTGCAAAGATCCAGGGACATTTACTATCCCTTGCATAATTGGCAATTGTAAATTTGAAAATGCTTTGTTAGATTTAGGTGCTTCAATTAATGTTATGCCTATGTCTATCTTTAACTCTCTTGCCATTGGACCTTTGCAGAGTACAAGTGTTGTCATCCAACTAGATAATAGGAGTAATGCATACCCTGCTGGACTTATTGAGGATGTCCTTGTTAAAGTTAATGATTTGATTTTCCCTGCAGATTTCTACATTTTGGATATGGAGGGAGGGTCTAAATCCAATAAGGCTCTGATTATTCTAGGGAGACCATTCCTTAAGACAGCTAGAACAAAGATTGATGTCCATGCAGGAACTCTTTCCATGGACTTTGGAGATGATATTGTCAGATTTAATATATTTGATGCTATGAAGCATCCCATGGAGGAGCACTCTGTTTTTCATATTGAGTTACTAGATGATCTGGTTGATGATACCTATTCTGAGTTGTTTAATGAAGATTTCCCTTCTTTTGCTGATTTACATGATGTTTACACCTGTAACAATTGTGTAGATTCTATATTATGTCCTGTTTGTGTTGAGATTGATACTTACTTGCAGTAGGATTTTCATGATGCAGGTAGTATACATCAAGATGATGGTGTACCTGCTGATTCAACAGAGCTAGAAGGTAATGATTTGATTGAATTGGATGTTGTTGAGTTACAGGTTGCAGAAACAATTCCATCCACCAGGACACCTCCCTCGATTGAGCAACCACCTACATTGGAGCTTAAACAACTCCAAAAGCATTTGAAGTATGCTTATTTAGAGCAGAATGAAAAGTTACCTGTGATTATTTCAACAAGTCTTCAGGCTGAGCAAGAAGAAAGGTTGTTGCAAGTCTTAAGGAAGCATAAAAGGGCAATTCGATGGACCTTAGCCGACATTCCTGGTATTAGCCCTTCTATGTGCATGCATAGGATCTCATTATTGTTTTCTTGATGGCTTTTCAGGTTATTTCCAGATTCACATTGCACCAAAGGACCAGGAAAAGACCACATTCACCTGCCCATTTGGAACTTTTGCCTATAGGAGGATGCCATTCGGCCTATGCAATGCCCCTGGTACCTTCCAGCGGTGCATGGTCAGTATCTTTGCTGACTTCCTTGAAAAGTGCATGGAGGTGTTCATGGACGATTTCACTGTGTATGGTTCTTCGTTTGAAACCTGTTTAGATAGTTTGGATAAGGTTTTACATAGATGCATTGAAACTAACCTTGTTCTTAATTTTGAGAAATGTCACTTTATGGTTGACCAGGGTATAGTGTTAGGACATGTAATTTCAAAGAAGGGTATAGAAGTGGATCCTGCCAAGATTGATGTAATTTCTAGTTTACCTTACCCATCTTGCATTCGCGAGATTAGATCATTTCTTGGTCATGCAGGTTTCTACAGACGCTTCATCAAAGACTTCAGCAAGATAGCCCTTCCACTTTCTAACATGCTACAAAAAGATGTTGATTTTAACTTTGATGACAGGTGTAAGGAGGCTTTTGATCAACTCAAGAAATCATTGACAATAACTCCAATTATCAAGCCACCAGATTGGACACTCCCTTTTGAGATCATGTGTGATGCATCAATTATGCTGTGGGAGCTGTCCTTGCAAAAAGAGTTGGAAAATTTTCTCATGTCATATATTATGCTTCTAGAACTTTAGATGCTGCACAAGCTAACTATACTACCACTGAGAAAGAATTATTAGCTATTGTTTTTGCACTTGATAAATTCAGATCATATTTGCTTAATTCTAAAGTGGTTGTTTTTACTGACCATGCAGCACTGAAGTTCCTATTGAAGAAGCCAGATTCAAAACCAAGGTTAATTAGATGGATGTTGCTACTTCAAGAGTTTGATTTGGAGATTAGGGACAAGAGCGGTGCAGAAAACATGGTAGCTGATCATTTAAGCAAAATTGAGAGAGCACCTGACTCCCTCCCTATTCATGATTCTTTTCCTGATGAACAACTTTTGGAGATGCGTGACACCACCCCCTGGTTTGCTGATTTAGTTAATTACTTGATTGCATCTGTTTTGCCTACACATGCATCTAGGGAACAAATAGATAAACTTAAAAGTGATTCTAAATATTATGTATGGGAAGATCCCTACCTATGGAAATTTTACAACGATCAAGTCATTAGGCGTTGTGTGCCAGATCATGAGTTTAATTCCATTCTAGATTTTTGCCATACATTTGCATGTGGTGGGAACTTTGGACCTCAACGTACTGCTAGAAAGGTTTTGGACTCTGGTTTGTATTGGCCTACCTTATTTCGTGATGTTTACAGGTATTGTAAGAATTGTGAACAATGCCAAAGAATGGGCAACATATCACGTAGAAATGAGATGCCTCAACAACCATTGTTGTTCTGTGAGGTGTTTGATGTTTGGGGGCATTGACTTCATGGGACCTTTCCCTAACTCTTTTGGTTTCAATTTTATTTTACTGGCTGTGGATTATGTTTCTAAATGGGTAGAAGCAAAAGCCACCCGCACTGATGACTCTCATGTTGTGATTGACTTTGTCAGGTCTAACATTTTTAGCAGGTTTGGAATTCCAAGGGAAATCATCAGTGATCAAGGATCTCATTTCTGCAATAGGAACATGGCATCCTTGTTGAAGAAATATAGGGTGATGCACAAGATGTCTACACCATATCATCCTCAAACAAATGGTCAAGCTGAAGTATCCAACAGGGAACTCAAACAAATTCTGGAGAAAACAGTCCAACCGAATAGGAAAGACTGGAGCAAAAGGCTTAATGATGCTTTATGGGCTTACAGAACAACTTATAAAACTCCTATAGGGATGTCTCCTTACCGGATAGTCTTTGGCAAAACATGCCATCTACTGGTAGAGATTGAGCACAAAGCATATTGGGCTGTTAAGCAATGCAATTTAAACTTGGATAAAGCTGGAATGCATAGAAAGCTTCAATTGCAAGAACTTGAAGAAATTCGGTTAGAAGCATATGAGAATTCCAGAATTTACAAGGAAAAGACTAAAGCATTCCATGACAAGATGATAACAAGAAAAGAGTTCATTGTTGGACAAAAAGTGCTCTTATATAATTCTCGTCTTAAGTTGATGCCTGGTAAGTTACGTTCTAGATGCTTAGGTCCATTTGTGGTTACTAATTTTTTTCCTTATGGTGCAGTAGAGATCACATATGAGACAACTAAAAAGGTCTTCAAGGTAAATGGACATCGGCTTAAGCCCTTCTATGAGGGTTTTCAAGAGCATACGTTGGAAGAGGTGCACCTGCACAATGCTACCTACTTGGCTTGACTTAAAGTAGAAAATTTTCTTCCCAATTTTTTTTTCTATTTTTTCTTGAGTTATTGTTGTTAATGATATGTGTTTTTCATTTTGTTGATTATGTGTGGAAAGTTTTCTAGAGTTTTCATTATTTTTATCTTATTATTATGTTTGTTGTGCAATGCTTCGATTTGTTTTCCTTAACTATTATATATACAAAACAATCCACTCTTGCACTGAACAACTTTGCTAGAGAGAAAGAATGGAGGAAACCCTCGCCAAGCTCAGAGTTCGGTTCCCTACTCTCCCTCAAGACGATCTCAGGAAAATTTACAGATGTAGACTTGAAAGGCTAAGAGTACTGATGCGCTTAGGCTTTCCTGAGGATGTTTCCTGAGGATGTACGCTAGATCATCGAGGCCAAGGTACGCTTAGCAGGTGAATTTCAAGATTCATTTGCCAGACATTTGTCAGGAATGGGTAGGAGTTCTTTTTCTAAAAAAAGAAGAGCAAAAAGAATGCAAGTTTGTTATAAGTGTGCAAGATGGAATTGTAACTCGAGATGTAAGAATTTCAGAATGAATTCTATAAATCGAGAAGATAAAATTAAATTCATTAAGGATGGACTGAGTAAGGAGTCTTTGGATAACATTAGCCAGGCTCTTGAGACGCATCCTAGTGGACAGGTTCAAATGGTTCTTCTTGATTTAGCTGAATTATTCCGAAGGGAGAAGGAACAATATAGTCTTGGGAATCTGACTCTAAAAGACCCCGTTTGCCAGTTTATAAGAAAATTGGATGGGAAGCAAATCCCCGACTCATAGAAGGCGTTCAAGCCGTTACTGGACATAAAACCAGAGGAAGATGTGAGCCAAAATCACAACTACTGTTCATATGCATGTGCATCTTTTCAGTTGTATCTTTTTGACTTTATAATTCACGCCTGTCTTTAATTTGTTTTGAGTTTTCTTTTCAGCTGATTCTTTTTGACTTTATAATTCATGCGTATCTTTGTTTATCCTTACTTGTCTCTTCATCGACTAACACTTAATAAAAAAAAAGAAAAAAAATATGACAATTTGATCTTTGTACCGGTTATTTCATCTTTATAAATTCCCACTATCACAAATGATTGGTACAACAAAATGTCTTCCTTTAAAGAAATTGCAGGACCATCTACACGCAGATTCCACAGTATCTGTGTCTTTGGTGGAACCAATCTCGGAAAGGATGAAGCATTTCGGCATGCAGCTTATGACCTTGGTAAAGCATTGGTTGCTAGAAAGATCAATGTTGTGTATGGAGGGGGAGTGCAAGGCCTGAAGGGTTGTATAGCAGGAACTGCAATCACAAGAGGGAGCCAAGTTTTGGGTGTTGCTCTAATGGATGGTAATAACCAGAAGACCGCAAACCTTACCCTAGGCACCGTACTGAGGGTTTCAACAATGCAGGAACGTATGGCACAAATGCTATACAAATCTGATGCATTTATTGCATTACCTGGTGGTCTCGGAACCTTAGAAGATATTTTCACCGTTGTGTCTTGGGCCAATTCTAACTTCCACCAAAAGCCATTAGGGTTCTTAAATGTTAATGGTTTTTATAATGGTTTGTTAAGTTTTCTGGAACAGGCTATGCATCAAGGATTCATACCTCAAGGACTGCAAAGAATCATGGCATGCTCTTCAAATGCTAACGATCTTCTTGAACAAATGCAGAACCTTTCACTTGGACCTTATGCATCAGGAAAGCAGGTGGACAAGAATAACAAAGATGATGGAAGGAAGGAAGATCCTGATACCACTCTCCGGTTGTAACTTTCCTTCCTCTTAAAGTTGTGCTTGTATAGTTTTTGATTTAATTATCAATTTAAAAAAAAAATCACCAATCTATAAAGACATTAGGGACAATGTATTGATTAGGTTGGGGGGAGGAAAAAGATGGTCCGTTTTTTTTAAAAAAAATTAATAGGATGGCAGAGTAAGGAGTTATGTTTAACTCTTGATACGCATCCCGTTAGTTTAAGAAAAAAAAAGAATTTGTGTTTTTTGTTTTAAGCTTTCCAGTAAAGTTAACAAGTGTAAAACAAAACATAGAAAAAAAGGTGATTTTAAGATTTTTATAATATGATTGAATTGATTCCTAACATCTTGAAATTAATTGGTTTGGCAACAGAGATTTGAATTGAATGGATCAATTTTGATAGTTATTAGCCGTGAGGATTTGAGCCTTGTTGACAAATTAAACTTTCTTACTTGTGTGATTTTCACCCATGAAATTTGTTACTTCAGAACTTGCTTTGATTCTTTTTGAAACTACTCTTGCACGTGCATGAACAAAAATGATTGAGGCAAATTTTTCTTTCACTTGAATAAATTACCCAGTTAAATAGCCAACCTTACATTATTTTCCTTTGAATAACCCTTTAAGCCTTATTTGTTGTCTCTCGTTCCATACTTAAGTATAAGACCAAACTTTTACCTAACCTTATAGAATAGAAGAGTATTGGATTTATCATAAGAATGGATTCTTGAACAAGTGTGGGGGAATGTTAATTATGTGGGTTGCTACATACTTAGTGCTTCTTTGTTATGTAAAAAAAAAACTAAAAAAAAGAAAAAAAAAGAAGATATGCAAAAAGAATGAAGAATCCAAATGATTTAATGATGTACTTAAACTTCAATGTTTAATTTCATATGTATCTATCACACTTGTTACTTGGATTCATTCTCCAAACCTCTTTTACCCTCTTTGGTTTAACTTGTCATATTTGTTCGTACCTCTCCATAATTGTCACTCCATTAGTACCCTAATAAAGACCTCTTGATTTGTGGATGTATGTGTAATTTGCAGCGGATAAGTAGAAGATAAGCAAGCTTATGATAGTGCAATTTTCATGGGTCGAATTTGAGAGAAACACAGACATTTTAAACACTTGAGAGATTGAGAGTACTTCCTGCGAGGTACTATCAATTTGAATCCAATATTTTCAATTGAAGTTGCCTTTCTATTTTGAGATGCATAAAGATAAGAATTCATGAATGTTACGATGTCTTGTAATCACCTCTAGCTCATGTTTTCTTTACATTTCACTAATTTCATTGGAAATCACCTCTTTGAGTCAATAATTTATGCTTGTTTCCAATTTTTCCCGGGACGTGCAAAAGGTAAGTGTGGGGGAATTTGATAAATACAAATTATACACATTAATCAGCCCTCAAATTTAACCTTTTAATGCATTTTTTATGCTTAATTAACAAGTCATAAGCATATTATGCCAATTCAGGTTCATATTGTGTTCAATTACATTTTTCAGCATTAAACTGTTTTCGTATTTCAAGCATAACTTGAGTTATAGATATCTAAAAATTATGTTCTTTATATTGTAGGAAAGATAAAAGAAATACGTACAACTTTGATGAAGAATACAAAAGCTAAATCGGATGGATAGTGAGTTGAAATGGGCTTGGAAGACCGAATAGTCAGCATCATATGGAAACCTGACCAGCACTCAATGATTGGGCCATAAATTGGGCTAGAAAACTCCTTTTGGGCTCAACCCAGAGGAATTTGAAAGCTAAGATCCAGAGCTTGATTTCATATGAAGACAACTCTCTTGGATTCTGCCAGATTGAGGATGATATGCTCGGTGCAAGTGGGAGATAAGTAGGTGAATGATAGCTAGAGTAGGTGAATAATTCAAAGTAATGGACAAATGCATTAGGTAATTGATCAATAAGTCCATTTGTGGACAAAACATGCTTAGTCATGGCTGAGTGATCATGTTTGGAATGACATCTTTTCCCCTCCTATAAATGGGAGGGCTTGTTAGGGAGAAGAGCATCCAAGTTGTAGTAGAAATTACTAAGAGTTTCATTTACTTTTGTTCATCTTTTTGTAAAGTCTTCATGGAAGGCTAAGTTTTTATTCAATTCAAGGAGTCAATCTTATTTTCATCTTGGTTTTGAGGTTTGATCTTCATTTACATGCTGATTGAATTACATCTACCATGCTTTTCCACTCCACTTGCTTCAATTCCATATTTCTTTTATCAAAGCTTGATTGGTTAACATGTTTTGGTTATGAAATTTGTTATTGATGTATGTTGTACTCTTGATTGGTTAATCATCATACAATGATTGAAAAGCATATAGTGAGCAATTAAATTGAAGGTGTTCATTTAATTATTTACTTCAATTGGGTTCCGTTTATAAAATTGATTTGGATCTAACATAAGATTTTATGGTTATTTGATCTTGTTAATCTTAATCAATTGAATTCTGGAAATTATTTCAGTAGTGAATCCGGGATCATTGTAGGGGTTCCAAATGATTCTAAGTTGATAGATTTAATCTCTTGAATGCATGTTATTAATAACCAATGATTTACCATGAAAATAGCCTCTGAATTCCTTGGATTGATATTGTCTTGAATTGATTCAACCTTTGCTTTTAACTTGATCTTTTATTTTCTTCAGTTTATTTCAATCAATCAAACCCCCCCAAAGAAGGATTAATTTGAGTGGATCTTCAGGGTTCGACCCGGTTTATACCATTCTACTACAAGTAGTTTGCAGATCGAAGAATTATAAGTATAATTTTGTGCAGGTTCGACAACTGTCAGATATCCATTAGAAACCGAAGATATTTATGTACTTGGAACCTTGTTAATGCAAATTGCCAAAGACTTCTCTGTAAACGACATTGATTGTGCAGTTTTTTTGAAAGTTTTCATGGTTGTCTAACAAAATTTTCAATCGACTTCTACTTTTGACTCTTGAGAAGGCAACATATAATTGGCCATGTGAAAATACAGGTCAAGGAAGATACAACCCAACAGAAGACAATGTCTGTCCTTGTGATTTATTAATAGCCATGGCAAAAGAAACAATACTCTCCATTACTCTCACTAATGCCCTATACCCTTTACCATTATCATTATTGTCTAGAACCTTTCATCGCGATTTATGATTCTTTCACTCACACTTCTAGTTATGAAATAATTGAATTATTTCTTCTTTTAATCAATTCCAGGATGTTTCTGATTTCAAATTCATTGAATTATTATATTTGTTAATCAATTACAATTATATTGTAACCCTTGTAATCGAAATATAGTGTTCGATAATAGATTAAAATGTCACTGGAGTTCTTGTAACTAAATTGCAAAGCTTGATAATCGATTAACACTCTTCTAAAAGTCATATTTTCAAGTTTAAAATCATTTCATTTAGATTAAAAACATTTTCCTTGATATACTATTGTTGGCATAAAATAAATTTTATTAGAAGAAAATTAAGAAACAAGTACCGAAATTAAATAGACACTTTATTTTATTGATGAAATTACAAGAGAAAGTACAAAGTGGCCATTTAATGGATTCTTGTTATTCTTCGATTGGTTCCTGTTGCTTCTAGTTTTCGAATGAAGCCTTGTTGCTCCTCATCTTCAAGTATGTCTCTGCTGCTCCTCATCTTTGAGAAGGCCTCTGTTGCTCCTCATCTTCGAGTGCCCACTCACCAACTCGAAGTGGTGATCATGAACGCCTTCCCAAGGCATTCGTAGAGAGGTAAGTTTGGTGCTTGGGGTGGGAACAAAAGAGAATCCCTTGGTGGACTGGGACCCCCCATTTTGGCTGGATTGTTCGACCTAAAGGAATGGCTAAAGGAAACTGAAGGGGCCTCTGACATTGGACACCCTGTCGACCTTAACAGTGGCAAGGCTAAGCAAGATCGGGTCGAACAGAGTAGCCAATAACAGAATCCACTCCGTGAAGAATGAGGTTATGAAATGGTGGTAAAGTTTAACAACTATTTATAGGGGAAGAAGAAAGCTCAAAACGTAAAATGCCACTAATCCAAACCAATAACAGTAGACCTTCATTTACTGCGTTCAAGTGGCCGGTGGTCAAAGGGTTTTCTCTGGACGGCAGAAGAGTTTAAGGCACATGCTTAAAAGGAGATTGAGGAAGAAGTCTTGCGTAAAGTCAAAAGCTCATCTATGAGGGACAGCCCGGAGAGGTCATGACAAGGTCGAAGTCAGGCAGAAGCAAATTATCACTCGAAGGCGTTGAAGGCTTTTCATCACTCAAAGAGGTTTGAAGTTTCAATCCATGTCAGCAACAACAATTATAAAATAAATGCTGCTTAAGCATTAAAGAACGTGGGAACGTGGAGGTTGAGGAAGAGCTTGCATGGTAGTTACATGCAGTTCCAGAATGGTTCCAAGAGGTGCCACCAAATAGGAATGAAGAAGATTGGCAAGTGGTTCGCAAACTGAACACTCAAGCACCCTGAAGCCAGAGCATCCATCCAGAGATCAAGGCACCCAGTTGCACAGAGCAAGTAGGGACTGCAGACCGCCATTTTTATTTGCTTTCTTATGCTTTTACGTTCTCTGTAATTTACTTTTCAAGTGTATGCACTGTGTCAATTTTCATTTACATCAATAAAAAGTATGTCCATCTTTGGGACACGCCATTAAAGTCTCCTTTTCTTCTCCAATTTTCTTAAAACAACACGTAAAGAACCCATTTTTTGAGGATTCATATCTCATCCTAGATTGCTCCTGAAATACATTTGTTTAGACTGAAATTCAAGATTAACAACTATTGCATTGCATACATAGAGTCTAAGCTATTTAAAACTATTTGAAGCTTGATTCGTTGGGTAGATGTCTTCTTCAAGACGTGTCTGACAACATTATGAAAGATCTCTCACACAAAAGGTATTTAGTCAAAGCTAATAAATGTATGCAACTTATCGTAATTATTATTTGTTATTATTTGACTTTCTATAATCACATGTACCAATTAATTCTTAATCAGTACACCACTAATTGAAATAGTAAACATGACTAAATTAATAAACTCACTAATGCATCAATTCCTTACAAAAATTATTATAACAATTTTTTTAACATGTGCAACATTGTACAGATAATAAATTAAAAGTGGAAAAATTTTATTGAAAATTACAACCTATAGCCACATTCAGTGCATTGCTAATATGAAATGTTATATTTTCCAATAAAAGATTTCCACTTTTGATTTCTTCCAGAGTATTATCTTATGCAATATTACGTAGGTTAAAAAAATCGTTATTATAAAAGCTGAATTTTAATCATGTTTGTCATTAACCAAAACTTATCCAAATTAAATAGAAACTAAATGTAGACCTGTGCAATTTGCGTTGGTTGATAGTAAAAATTATTTTAATTTTGTTTCATACAAAATATTATATGTTATAATTATTACAAATTTAACCAATTCCCAAAAATAGTTTTGTTTTAAAAAGGTAAAAATAAAATTAACCATCACTGATAAATTTCCTTTGAGTTAGATAGAAAAGACTAAAATGACAACCTTTTAAATTGAACACAATGTTAGACATGGTTAATGAACTGAGAAAATGTAGGATTATGCAAAATAAGTATTTTTTTCTCATCTAGAATGAACACTTTTAAGCAATCCTTATTTTAATAGCCATGTTAATGTGTACTTGTTTCTTCACTAACTTCACTATAATCTTATCTTGTCAGAACCTCTTCATAATGCAAAATATTTATATATCATACCCTTTATGATTTCTATTGTTCATACTGCATAAACTAATATGTCAAGTTTTCTAACTCAAAATTTGCAAAATAGTTGTGAATAAGGTTGTGTAATCTAACTTAATTTGACAGATCATGTGATTCAATATTTACATTGAATAGGACATTTTTTATTTCACATCCCAAAAATTAATATACAAGCTGAGAAGAATAACCATGAATTTCTTGATTTAATAAGCCTTTTGCAAATAGGAACTATGAACTTCTAATTTGTCCCAACTAATACTTAAATTCTCATCATTGTTGCAATAGATCATTTCATTGATATGAAGTTAAATAATCAACATAGCTAATCTCAATCTTTCAATATTTCGAATTTCAAATATTAAAGTATATAAAAGAGTAATATTCACATATTTTTCATTCTTGATTTTGATCAAATTTCAAACATATTTGAAGTGAAACATGATGACATGTTATTTTAATTTAGGTTTTTTTTTTCTTTCGAAACTTCATTTTATATGATTAATATTTGAAACACAATATTGAAGGGTTGAGAACTTGAGATTGGTTTCATTAATTATTTAACTTCAAATTAATGAAAGGACCTATTGCAACAATAATAAATGTTTAAGGATTAATTAGAAAAAGATAAAAGTTCATGGTGCTTATTTGCAAAAGGGAGAAAGTTTAGGGTGATTATATACTCTTTTCCTTATGAAATATAAGTGTTGAGACTAACTTAGGTATTTGAAATATTAAGATTGAATAAACAAAACTGGCATTCACAAAAACATTGGAAAGAAAAAAAGAAAATGAACATGAGGAGATATACATAAGCCAATTTGTTGATGTGTCAAAATGATATCTAAGATATCAACGTACGCTACATATTGCATTTCAGATTTAATAATAGATATTTTTATTACAAATTAAAATAAAATGAAAATATTTTTGTTATTGGTGCATTCTGTATATCATATGGAACGTAGAAATTTAAAGTGATGCATGAATAAAGATGCAGGTGGCCAATTTAAGTGTAAAATATATAAGATAAGGAATAAATATAGGAGCACCTTATCAAACTTAAATAGAGATTGATCGAGTTGTGTGATTACTCTCATATGTGACAGTGCCATGGAAAATTTTTGAGTCGGGTTGCAAGGTCCGACAGAGACGTGAGATTCGAGTAGGCCTGATGGATGGTTCGATTGGCTGAGATGGGGCTTGATCGGTATGTCGAACGGTGGTCGGGTTCCTGCAAATTACACTCCGACGCCCAAGTTAGTATAAGCTCTAAGAGAGTGGGAATCTTTAGGGATTAGTGCATATCTAACATATCACTATTGACGAGGTATTCATTGGAGTATTAAATTCTATTGGGCCCCCAACATGGTGGAATTTGATGCAGCTGAGGTGCATGGGATGCCCCCTGTGGATGCCCTATCTCTACGACCTAATTTGGTTGGGCTGACTTTGAAGTCTCCTAGTTGGGTTGGTGTGCGACCCAATGTGAACTTGGGGCTAGTCCAGAACATATGCCCCCAGCTCGACGTAGCTCAAGGTGAAATTGGCCGAGTTTCATTCCAGGACTATGAGTTTCGGGTCAACCGACTAAGTTATGGCTGATTTTTGTCTTGTTTTGGATGGCCTAGATTGTCCCTACGGCTGTGTCATTTCGAATTCGAGGCACGAGTGTTCATTTTCCACGTGACTTTTCGTGTTTCTCCTACGTGGCATGCTGGGAAGGAAAGGACACTAAGGGCTTTTGGGCCTTTATTTGAAGCAAGCCCATGTCCTTCTATAAATAGGGGCAGTTAGACGAAACCCCACTTCCTGCTTTTTTGCTTTGTCATTTTCTTCCCCCCTCTCTGTTCCTTGGTCGTACAAAGAAAATTGTCTTTTCGTGCCTTCCTTTCTCCAGTGGACCTTTTCTGCCGTTTCCTCTCGGCTCTCTTTATTCTTCCAGGGTCGGTTTGTTCAGTTTGACTAGACGATTCTTCCTATTTCTTCTCTCTTGCTCTTAATTTCCAGGTAATTTGTCCCTCATCACCTATCTTTTTCTTACCACAATTGAAATTATTGTTGTTGAAAGCGATGAGTCGGGTATTGACTCTTATATTGGGATGCCTCCTAGAAGTCGACCCGAGGGTGAGACAAGTCTTAATCCTATTTTGACCATTCCTATGAGTAGGGATACTTTAGAGGCGTTCAAGTCTTGTCCTCCCGGTCGGTCCGGGATGCTGCATCTAGGGGTTTCATTCGTGGTCATATGCCATCTGTCCAAAAACAAGCAGATCATTCTTTTGGTCAGGGGCCACACTATGGAATTAGCCTCCTCAAGTAGTTTTGAGTTCAGTGGTGATAAGAGTACTAAGAGTTGTTATACGACCTCTACAGAAGACCTAATGATATGTGTTGACTGCGAGGTTAAAGCTATGGTATCGAGATGTGTTAATCGGTGTAGCTGTGTTGATCAGAAGGCCCTCGACATGACTGTCATTTATCATCGTTCATGTTATGATAATGTAAGGGAAAAATTGGGTAGAATAGAGTTCACAGACGACCCAGAAGTTATGTACAAGTACGATGTCCCCAAGTCGACGTGTTTGTGAATTGTCTGAAACCAACACGTTCTTCTTGTATATGTACGATTTTTATTTTACTAAACTAGGAGTTAGGATATTTTCACCGACTTTGAAGTAAGTGTATTCCGACATCTGAACACAGCTCCTTCGCAATTGCATCTAAACACTTGGGCCTTCATGTGTGCATTACAACTACTCCTGGCCAAGTTTAAACTTCGACCCACTATAAATTTAATCTTTTATTTTTTTCCAAGTATTACATAAATACCCTAAAGGGAAAAAGAATGAGATCCTCAAAAGTTGGATCAGTATGCGTGACCATAAAGATAGGGGGATAATAGATTCGTACACCTAGTCGGCTAAAAGGGGGAATGTATTCTTTAAACAAGTATTTTTTTTTCAAATAAGGGCCGCTGAAGGGGAAACTCTATTTTGGATGCTAGAGACCCAAGAGCTTAGAATTCCAGTTTATTGGAATCGACTTCACTATTATAGAACACCGGTCGACTATGAAATTTCTTCGTCCAAACTCGTAGACTATGAGGTTAAGGTGAAGGAATCATTGGAGACATGTGTCTGAATTACTGGAAAAAAGTTTTCTAGTGTTCTTACAAAGCCTAAATTCTACTCGGATGGTACAATTAGGCTGAGTGAAGAATCTAGTGTGGGTTTGATGCTGCCTACGCCCCTCCTTTTATAGGTGTTGGGGGTATCTTCTATATATGGCATGATTTGCTGATTGGGGGACAACATGCGTCGATTCTGCTGTTAGGCTGCTTAATATCAGCTCTTTCCTTTTCTGTCTGATTTCCTCCCTTAGTCAAGCCGGGGGTCCTGTTAGGTGTGTCGGATCTACCTCTCCGAGCTTACCCTAGCCGAGCCTACCCTGGCCGAGCTTAACAGGTACGTAACATAAGCCTCCCAAGCTACGAAGTGTTATACGGTGAAGTAGCTTAATCGTTTATGTTGTGATACTTCTGATTGGTATTGATCCGAGCTCATTCTGGCCGACTTGTTTGGAGAAAGTACGAGCTTAGCTGGTACGTAAGTAGCTTAATCATTTCTGTTGTGATACTTCTGATTAGTATTGATCCGAGCTCATTCTAGCCGACTTGTTTGGATAAAGTACGAGCTTAGCTGGTACGTAACATATACCCTAATCGAGCGTATCTCGTACATATCATAAGCCTCCCAAGCTACGAAGTGATACTCAGTGAAGTAGCTCGTTTATTTCGGTTCTCCTCTACCCGAATGGTGCCTTTATTTGGGTCTGTTTGGTCCTACTTCTCATATGTTGTCAGCCGTTGCAGTTGAATAATGACCGTTGGATTGGGTTGATCTCCACCGTTTATTGTTACAATGGTCGCGCCTTTTGGCTCACCTGACTCTTTATTTTTGTGTCTTTTGGGATCCCTATCGTTTCGCGCCCTATATAGGGTTTCGATGAAAACCTTTCCTTACTACGAAAGCCTTCATCTTTTCTGTTCTTCCTTGTTTCATTTTTCCCGTGCTTATGCGTCTTGTTTTCTCTGTGCTTCAGCGCTGTTCGTGCTTTCTGTTTTTGTGTTTTCTGCTTCTTTTTCTGCTCTCAAGTACACGCCCTTCTCCTCTGTTGTCTTTTCTTCATTTTTGGCTATGTCTTCTAGAGAAACTTCTGAGTATTCTGGTGAGGGTTCCGATGGTGAGAGTTATCACGGTAGGGCACCATCCATTTCTGTTTTGAGTTCTACTGATAATACAGGTACTGATTCCTCTAGTGAGGATTTGGGTGAGGGTGATGTTGGGTCTTCTTACTGTGCCCCTGTCTTGGTTGATGTTTCCCGTGAGGAGGGGGAAGGTTCTGGAGTTCCTGGAAAAAAGAAAAAGAAGAAGGTACTAAAGTATTCTGGTGAGGGTGAGTTTGAAGGTTATGTGTTTAAGGTTGACGAGGAAGACAAAGACGAGTCTGAGTATGACTTTGTGGGTTATTCCTGGGTGGCGGAGTTGATCCGGGATTCTTCCTCGGTATACACCGATGAACCCTCTCTTAGGAAGTTTGTTGGTCAAGTAAATTTTACCCGACCGAGTACTAAGAGTTCCATAAATTGTAGCTGGTGTAATCCGGGAGATAGAATCTATCATCGGCGTACCCCTAACTCGGTTCACGATGTCGTCTATGTGTTTGATAAATTGTTCAGTGAGTTTAACGTCCGAGTTCCCTTTACTGACTTTGAATGGTCTCTCCTCCGTCTTCTTAATGTTGCTCCTACTCAACTCCATCCTAATTCTTGGGGCTTTATAAAAGGGTTCCAGATCCTTTGTGACTTTTTTGGTATAACTCCGACCTGTCCTAAATTTTTCTACTTTTTTCAAGTTAAAGTAACTCGTCCCTTGGGTTTAATCCAGATCAATAGCCGGTCCAATAGGAGAATAATGGGTCCCTATACCTCTTCCCTCAAACAATTTAACGATCATTTTTTTTGCCTTTTTAGTGAAAAGGGGGACGAATTCTTTCTTGATGATAATAAAAACTTGACTTTCCCCATATACCGGTCTCCTCGTCCACGTGCTGTTCTTTCTTTTGAGGCTGATTTATTTTCTTCCGAGGAGTTGATTGAGGTGAATTTTTTGAAAGAAGCCAATGGGTTGAAGTGTGGCAAATTGATTAAGTTAGAGAACAAGTCCGCTGATCTTAAGAGATATATTGGTATGCTTTGATCTTGTGTATTCATTTTGTTTAGGCTTTTCTCAGTATGATAATTTCATTCATATTTCTTTGACTGTAGAGAGTATGGCCACTGCTTTAGACAAGAAGGTGTTGGCTCGTCATCTCGCGGCTCATGGGCCGAGAAGGCTAAAATTGGAACTAGCTAGGCCGAGAAGGCCTTTGGTGAAGCTGCTTCTGGAGCCCCAGTGTCAAATCCTCAAGGGACATCCTCGGATAAGTCCCCATCTAAAGAGACTTCCAGAAAGCGTCCTCGTAATTCTTCTCTTCGCTTGGATGTTGTGAAAGATGTTGGTCCTGAGTTACCTACCGAGGGTACGCGTTTGCAGGTGTTTCAGGATTTTACCGGGTCGGGTCCCAATATATGTTCTCTATGGGATAACCGTTTTGATGTTCATCAAGTCATAGACAACAATCTCCTCCTGAAGAGTGATGTGAAGTATTTAGATAAATGGGGTCCTCGGTCTGCTCAACTCATGCTTCAGCACATAGGTGTTAGAGCTGTAGCCCTTTCCCGTTACCTGGAAAGGCATGATGCTTTTAGTTCTTCTCGAGAGTCCGAGCAGACTAAATCGTTTGATGATTTGCAAAAGCAGCTAGTTGGATACGAGGAGATGAAGACTAAGGTGGCGGGGTTAGAGGGGCAAGTTGTTCTCTTGACCAAAGAAAATGAAGGCTTGAAAGAAGACAAGGACTCCTTAGCCAGGCAGATTGCTACCGAGAAGATTGCTAGGATCAAGGCCGAGGAGTCACTTGCTGGAGTTCTTGAGGAAAAGAAGGAGGCTGAGGAAGCAAAAGACAAGATTGAGGCTGGCGCTGCTCAAACTTATGATCGAGGATTTTCTCAAGCTTTGGAACAGGTCAGGGCCTTATATCCATCTTTGGATGTTTCCAGTTGCGATGTTCTGAAGGAGGTTGTGGACAGGGTCTTGATGGAGATGGTTTTGGAGGATGGAGGAATTGGATACAAGGGTAACGAAGAAGGAAAAGTTGATGGAGATGATCCTTCCTCGGTCCGATCTGTTGAAGATGTGAGAAGACTCCTGTTGATCAACCTTAACTTTATTTCTTTTTTTTTTTGTTTTGTAACTAAGTTTTTGATGTATGTAACCCGAAACTTGGAATGTTTATGAAATGCGCACGTTTTCTTTGCACCGTCCATGACTTTCTCTTCTTCAAAACGTAAGAATTAGTGTTTATGATCGCTTTCTGTGCCGTATTTATTGCATTTCGTTAACTCTTAGGTGTTTCCGTTGCATATAAAAGGGGGAAATTGCCTTCCCTTTTTTGTCACTCTCGAACTTCATTTCTTTCTTTCCATGTCCGAGTTTTGCAAGAAGGCAGAGGATTTTCTGATATCAGTTAATCTTTTTGATCTGATTCTTATCGGGGAACGGATCAACAGATTAATTGATATTGGAATTTTCCTTTGGTAAATCCTTTTGGATCAAGCAGATTAATTGAGGATGGAAGTGAAGGTTTCACGTTCCGTTCGAAGGAATCTAAAGTTTTTTCTTCTTATGCCAAAGATGGGGGGCCAAGTTTGTGAGGAAATCCAGAACTGGGCTTGGTTCTTCGGCTTTTAGGTGTACCGAGAAGGTTTCTGCTCATGACCGAGTGGTTTTCGAGGGGGTGGAGGTAGAGGAATTCAAGAAATTGGTTCCTGCTGTAGTCTTGTGACATCTTCCCCTTTTAAATAGGTTATGTAGGGTAGTTTTCTGGTGTAACCTAATGGTTTTCTTTGGTTGTATCAGCTCCAACCTTTTGCCTTCTAGAGGAAAAAAGGGGTTTTGTAATATTTTTTGCGTCCAACGTCTTGTGTGTGGTAGGTAGTCTTCTGGTGTAAAACTTTTGAATTCTGAATGCAAGTTTTCCTTTCTATTTTCATTTGGATCTCATATTATTGATTTACTGGAATGTTGAATTCTGTACGAGGGTATAAAAATAAAATTTTGTAAAATTATTGAAATGTTGAACCTGGTTTTTGTAGTAAAGCTGAGGTGGTGTGCCAAACAGCTTCTTAGTACGAGGAGTTGATCCTTGTGACAATATTAAGTGTTGAACTTGCACTAGGGGAGGATCCATTAGGTACGATGAGTATAATCTTGAAAACTAAACTCTTAGGTACGAGTACTGCTAGATATGAGCAGTTTGATCCTTGCGACAATATCCAAGTGTTGAACTAGAATTAAGGGAGGATCCATCAAGTACGATGAGTATAATCTTGAAAATTAAACTCCTAGGTACGAGTACTGCTAGGTATGAGCAGTTGATCCTTGTGACTATATCCAAGCGTTGAACTCGATTTAGGGGAGGATCCATCAGGTACGATGAGTATAATCTTGAAAATTAAACTCCTAAGTACGAGTACCGCTAGGTATGAGCAGTTGAATTTTGTCACATATTTTGGAGAGTAAATTTTAACTCGTTATCTTGAGATGAAACTCAATTTTTAGAGAGTAAGCTTGTTACCCCTGAGATGAGACTCAGTTTTTAGAGCATATATTTGGCGAATCATGTCTTCCCTTTGGAGAATTTTAACTCGTTACCCTGAGGTGAGACTCAGTTTTTAGAGCATAGATTTGGCGAATCACGTCTTCCCTTTGGAGAATTTTAACTCGTTACCCTGAGGTGAAACTCAGTTTTTAGAGTGTAATCTCGTTACGCTGAGATGAAACTCAGTTTTTAGATCATAGATTTGGAGAATCACGTCTTCCCTTAGGAGAATTTTAACTCGTTACCCTGAGGTGAGACTCAGTTTTTAGAGTGTAAGCTCGTTACGCTGAGATGAAATTCAGTTTTTAGAGCATAGATTTGGCGAATCACGTCTTCCCTTAGAAGAATTTTAACTCGTTACCCTGAGGTGAGACTCAGTTTTTAGAGCATAGATTTAGCGAATCACGTATTCCCTTTGGAGAATTTTAATTCGTTACCCTGTGGTGAGACTCAGTTTTTAGAGTGTAAGCTCGTTACCCTGAGATGAAACTCAATTTTTAGAGCATAGATTTGGCGAATCACGTCTTCCCTTAGGAGAATTTTAACTCGTTACCCTGAGGTGAGACTCAGTTTTTAGAGTGTAAGCTCGTTACGCTGAGATGAAACTCAGTTTTTAGAGCATAGATTTGGCGAATCACGTCTTCCCTTAGGAGAATTTTAACTCGTTATCCTGAGGTGAGACTCAGTTTTTAGAGCATAGATTTAGCGAATCACATCTTCCCTTTGGAGAATTTTAACTCGTTACCCTAAGGTGAGACTCAGATTTTAGAGTGTAAGCTCGTTACCCTGAGATGAAACTCAGTTTTTAGAGCATAGATTTGGCGAATCACGTCTTCCCTTAGGAGAATTTTAACTCGTTACCCTGAGGTGAGACTCAGTTTTTAGAGTGTATGCTCGTTACACTGAGATGAAACTCAGTTTTTAGAGCATAGATTTGGCGAATCACGTCTTCCCTTAGGAGAATTTTAACTCGTTACCCTGAGGTGAGACTCAGTTTTTAGAGCATAGATTTAGCGAATCACGTCTTCCCTTTGGAGAATTTTAACTCGTTACCCTGAGGTGAGACTCAGTTTTTAGAGTGTAAGCTCGTTACCCTGAGATGAAACTCAGTTTTTAGAGCATAGATTTGGCGAATCACGTCTTTCCTTAGGAGAATTTTAACTCGTTACCCTGGGGTGAGACTCAGTTTTTAGAGTGTAAGCTCGTTACCCTGAGATGAGACTCAGTTTTTAGAGCATAGATTTGGCGAATCACGTCTTCCCTTTGGAGAATTTTAATGGAGATAAAAAATATAAGACAAATATAATTATTTATTGGTTTATAGTCAAAATTAAGCCTTGTTAAAACCTTTCTCGGTAAAAACCCTCCTTAGGGATAAAAAAAACAAGATAGGAAAAAGAGTACCTAACCTGACTGTCATTATACAATCTGTAGTTAACTGAAATAAAATCTTAGATGTTTGGCGTTCCATGTCCTAGGTATGGGTCTTCCTATTAGCTTTTCCAACTCGTATGCCCCGAGGCCGACTTCTTTCTTGATTCTAAATGGGCCTTCCCAGTTCGGGGCGAGCTTCCCATGCCTTGGGTCTTTTCTTGCTTGCTCGATTTTTCGTAAGACCAAGTCTCCCTTTATAAATTTCCTGGGTTGAACTTTTGAGTTGTACCTTATGGTTGATCTATCCTTACAAACTTGTTCTCTGAGGTGTGCCACTTCTCGTTCTTCTGTTAATAAATCCAGTTCGGTTCTCAAACTATCTTCATTCTCTCTAGCATTAAACTCTTGAACCCGAGCGCTCATGTAGGATATCTCTACAGGGATCATCGCTTCCATAGGTCAATCGGTACGATGTTTCTCCTGTTGCCGATTGAGGTGTGGTGTGATATGACCATAAAACCATTGGTAGTTCTTCGGTCCATCTTCCCTTTGCTTCTCCAAGTCTTTTCTTCAATCCATTGAGTATTATTTTGTTGGCCGCTTCAGCTTGTCCATTTGTCTGTGGGTGCTCAACTGAAGCCTTGATATGTTTCATGTCATATTCTCTGCATAGGTCGGTAAATTCCCTGCAATCGAATTGCTTTCCATTGTCTGATATTATTGTGTTTCGGATACCATGCCGACATATTATTTGTCTCCAGATGAATTTACTTATTTTTCCTGAAGTTATTGATGATAAAGGCTCTGCTTCGATCCATTTGGTGAAGTAGTCGATGGCGACAACTAGGTATTTGACCTGTCCAGGAGCTAGTGGGAACGGGCCGAGGAGATCTATCCCCCACATTGCGAAGGGCCACGGGGACGTAATACTGTGTAGTTCCTCCGGACTCATGTAGCTGAACTTTGCGAATTTTTGACAAGCATCACATTTTTTCACAAACTCCTTAGCGTCAGCCCTTAATGTTGGCCAGTAAAATCCAGCTCTCAGAATCTTGGCTACTAATGATCTTGCTCCCCCATGGCTTGCACATACTCCTTCATGTACTTCCTTCAAGATGTAGCTTTGTTGATCATTTGTGATGCATCTTAAAAGGGGGGATGAATATCCTCTTCGGTAGAGTGGTCCGTTTATGATTACGTAGAAGCTGGAGTGGTACATGATTTTCCGAGCTTCAATCGGATCAGAAGGTAACCTGTTGTTCTGAAGATATTGAAAAAAAGGGGTTATCCAAGAATCTGAAGTGGTTATGTTTATTACCTCTAAATCTTCGTCGATACTTGGTTTTTGTAGGGTTTCCTGTATAACCGTCTTGTTGCATCCCGGTTTTTTCGTACTCGCGAGCTTGGATAATAGATCAGCTCTCAGGTTTTGCTCTTTAGTTATGTGCTGAATTTTAAAGCCTGCAAAGTTAGTTACTAAACTTTTCACCTTATTCAAATACCTGAAAAGTTGAGGATCTCTTGTTTGATATTCTCCTCCAACCTGGCATGTGACCAACTGTGAGTCACTGAAGACGGTTATATAGCTCGTTCCGACTTCTTTGGCTAGGAGCAGTCCTGCAATGAGCGCTTCATATTCTGCCTGATTATTGCTTGCTTTAAATTCAAAACAAAGGGATTGTTCGAGAACCAAATTATTTGGTCCTCCTAGGATGACTCCGGCTCCACTACCTTTTATATTTGATGCTCCATCGACATAAAGGGTCCAAAGTTGCTCTTTTTGTTCATCAGCTGGGGTGAGCTCTACCAGGAAATCTGCTAGGATCTGTGACTTAATCGGTCCTCTTGGTTGGTAGATTATCCCGAATTCCAACAGCTCCACCGACCATTTGATCATCCTCCCTGCTAGCTCGGGCTTATGCAAGATTTGCTTTATTGGTTGATCAGTTTTTACAACTACCTGATGAGTCTGGAAATATGGTCTAAGTCTTCGTGCGACTGTTATTACTGCAAGAATTACCTTTTCAATTTTTTGGTATCTTATTTCAGGGCCCTACAGAGCTCTACTCACAAAATAGATTGGTTGTTGTCCATCAGGATTTTCCTGAACCAAAACAGCACTGATGACTTGTTCACTTACTGCTAGGTATACTAAGATTTCTTTCTCCGGATCTGGTTTCTTTAGAATGGGAGGTTGTGATAGGTAGGGTCTTTATTTGTTGGAAAGCTTGCTCACACTCCTCTGTCCATTGGAATTTACTCCCTTGTCTAGTAGATTGAAAAAGAGGTCTCAAACGTTCTCCAGATTTAGACAAAAATCTGGATAAGGCTACAATTCTTCCAGCCAGTGTTTGTACTTCCTTCATGTTGGATGGGCTTTTCATTGCTAAGATAGCTTGACATTTCTCTTGGTTCGCCTCGATTCCTCGGTCAGTTAACATGAAACTAAGGAATTTTCCGGAATGAACAGCAAAAGAGCATTTCTCTGGGTTGAGCCTCATATTGTATTTCCTGAGCTAGTTGAAAATTTCTTGGAGATCATCAATATGCTTTCTGTCTGTTGGAGTCTTGACCACCATGTCGTCGATGTAGACTTCTATATTGCGCCCAATCTGCTCCGCAAATAACTTGTCCATCAGTCTTTGATATGTTGCCCCGACATTTTTTAATCCAAAAGGCATAACTTTGTAGCAGTAGTTGGCCATATCTATGATAAACGCTGTTTTGTCTTCATCCACCGGGATCATTCTGATCTGATTGTAACCCGAATAAGCATCCATAATGCTGAGATATTTGTAACCAGAGGCTCCGTTGACTAGGTGGTCCACGCAGGGGAGCGGATAGGCGTCCTTAGGGCATGCTTTTTTCAGGTCGGTGAAGTCAGTGCACATCCCCCACTTCCCATTGGATTTTTTGACCATGACAACATTCGCAAGCCATGTAGTATATTCAATCTCCCTGATGAAACCAACTTCTAACAATTTCTTTGATTCTGTTAGTGCTGCATTTCTGCGCTCCTCGCCTAGTCTTCGTTTCCTTTGGGAGATGGGTTTGATCTTTGGATCGATCATTAGCTTGTGACATACAAAATCCGGGTCGACCCCTGGCATGTATGCAAGAGTCCAGGAAAATAAGTCAGAATTTTCTTTTAGGATTTGTATTACCTGGTGTTCCTCTTTGGGTGAAAGGCTTGTCCCAATCCGAGTTGTTTTATCTGGTTTGTCGCCGATTTGGACAATCTTTAGCTCCTCAGTAGGTTGAGGTCTTCTATCCGAGAAGTCGATTCTTGGTCTAGCTCGGTAGAGTGTATCCTGAGTTCAGCTCCAGAATCTTTGTTGGAAGATCTCCTTGTTTCCAAGCTTTTTACATAGCAACGCCGAGCTTCGTCCTGTTCGACTCTCATAACTCCTATCTTTTGGTCATCAACAGGAAATTTCATAGTTAAATGGGGAGTTGAAACGATTGCTCCCAAAGCATTTAAGGTGGGTCTCCCAATAATAATATTATAAGAAGTAAGAGCATTGACAAGTAGATATTTTACGTTTACGGTTTTGTAAATCCCATCAGACCCAAAGGTCGTTCTAAGGTTTACATAACCTCTTACCTCTACCTGTTCTCCCACGAATCCTACTAGGCTTCCATCAAAAGGATGAATAGTATCTGTTGGGAGGGAAAGATCCTCGTAAGTCTTCCAGAATAGGACGTCAGCAGAGCTTCCTTGGTCTATCAAGACTCTTCTGACCGAGCAATCTTCAATGTTTATCCGGACTACCATTGGATCGTCCCGATTCATGTCCTTTAAACCTGCAAAGTCCCTGTCAGAGAAAGAAATGACAGGATGGGATTTACCTGATTGCTTCCGTTCCAATTTATTTACTGAACAAATTATTCTAAGGTGTCTTTTCTGGAAAAGGAGGTAGGTCCGCCTCCCGCGAATCCTCCTGAAATGGTGTGAATGGATCCAGCTCTTCTCCTAGGTGTATTTGGACCGGGATTCTTTTATGGGGATTCGTCCCTATTTCTTCTACGATCATAATCTACCGGAGCTGCTTCTTTTTTATTTTTCTGCCTGCCATCGTACACATATCTCCCGAGGTGACCAAGTCTGATGAGTTGTTCGATTTGATTTTTCAAAGTCCAGCAGTCATCAGTATTATGCCCAAATGTGCGATGAAAATCACACCTTTTTGTCCGATCAACCCCCTCAGGGGTGTCCTTAGGGGGTGGGGGAAGTTTGATGATTCTTGGATTTTATACCCCGCGCAAGATTTGGCTCCTTCTAGAATTTAGAGGAGTGAAGTGATCAAAAATTGGGGCTGGTCGGGGCGGTCTAGCCGACCTTCATTTTTCTTTCATGGGTGGTTCTTGAAGTTGTAGTTCCCTTTGTTATTCTGTTGACTATTGTGTCGAGAGGAACCGTCCTTTTCTAATGGTTTTGTTAGCATGGCTCTGAGTCGTCTTTGGCTACGGCTGCTTCATCCGCATCTATCTGACCTGAGGCTGGTCAGGGCGGTCTAGCCGACCTTCCATTTCCTGGGTGGTTCTTGAAGTTGTAGTCCCCTTTGTTATTCTGTTGACTATTGTGTCGATAGGAACCGTCCTTTTCTAATAGTTTTGTTAGCATGGCTTTGAGTCGTCTTTTGGCTACGACTGCTTCCTCCGCATCTATCTGACCTGAGGCTTTGCGTCTGAAGTCGGCTATGTCGATTGGTTTTGACTTGGCCAACTCGTCTGCGAACTGGCCTTCTTTTACTCCGTTGATGATCGCCCTGAGATGTATCTTAGGATCGAGCTCTTTTACTTGCATAGCTTCTTTGTTAAAGCGATTGATGTAATCTTTAAGTGGCTCATCGTCACCTTGAAGTATGCTAAACAGACTGTCTTCTGTTTTCAAGAAAGGACAACTTGATGAGAATTGGTTCTTAAAGGTTGTGCTGAACTCCTCAAAATCTTTAATTGATCCATGAGTAAGAGTTGAGTACCATTGTAGTGCGGGCCCTGTCAAAGTCCCTGGAAAAATCTTACACAAAACAGGATCAGTAGCACCTGTTGTGAGCATTATTGTATGAAATCTAGTAAGATGTGAATTGGATCAGTTGTTCCATCGTAGACAGGCAGGTCAGGGAATTTAAAATATCTTGGTAAAGGAACAGACATTATATAGTCAGTAAAAGGATGAAAACGTGAATCAGTATGATTATTCTCATGAACCTGGGGTCTTGAACGTTCTGAGGGAGTTCGAGTCCCTGAAGAGTACGTGTCTCCCTCCTCTTCCCGAGAGTCTCGCGTATTATTCAATTGTTCTCGCATCACTCTGTTTTCTTCCAAAACCTTTTGGTTCTCCTGTCTGAGTTGTTCGAGCTGTTGAGCAAGCTCCTGCAATTCCGGTCCATCTTCGTTGGCGTTAGACCTTGTTTTCACCATCTTTTGGAGATTCTTTTGGTACTCTGTGAGAGTTTTACCAGAGCCCCACGGTGGGCGCCAAATGTTCTTACAAAGCCTAAATTCTACTCGGATGGTACAACTAGGCTGAGTGAAGAAGCTAGTGTGTGTTTGAAGCTGCCTACGCCCCTCCTTTTATAGGCATTGGGGGTATCTTCTATATATGGCATGATTTGCTGATTGGGGGACAACATGCGTTGATTCTGCTGTTAGGCTGCTTAATATCAGCTCTTTCCTTTTCTGTCTTATTTCCTCCCTTAGTCAAGCCGGGGGTCCTGTTAGGTGTGTCGGATCTACCTCTCCGAACTTACCCTAGCCGATCCTACCCTGGTCGAGCTTAACAGGTATGTAACATCTAGTAAGGCAATTTTAGACGTGGTCGATGCTTCAATGGGATTGGTCACAATAGGTAGCTACCATCCAACTCGATCGATTCTTACTTTCTGTATTTGAAGTACTTTGATTCTAATCAATTTTGTTCTTAAGTGTGGTGTTTGATTTTTCTTGTAGGTAAGATGGCAGATACTACATTACCGACCTTGATGGATGTGGATCGTCTGGTTGACGATGATCCTTATCTAAATATTGACTTGTCTGACTTAGATGCGCCTATCAAGGTGTCAGTGATGGGACTGGACCGGTGCAAGTTATTGAGCCCAACCCTCCTTCTCGTCCCTCCCCTCAAAAGATAAAGAAGAAGAAGAATGTTTCCTCATGTTGGTCCAAAAAGCATAAGCAAGCTATTGATCTAGCGGCCATGCTGAAGGATCATATGGATGTTGATATGTCATCTGTGTATGACATGGACTTCGATGTGGACAACCCAGAGCTGGGTTAACTCATGTACAATGAGAAGACCAAGAAGATTTACCATGATCTTGACCCAGAGGATCAATGCCGGCAAGCCGAACAACTGATGCTCCAGCATGCCTCACTTGTCAAACATTTCCAAATGATGATTCTAGGAAAGCTGAGGCATACAAATGCGAAGTATGACAAGGTCAACGTGGCTGCCACTACTACTAAGAAAGTCATTAAGGATTTGTCCCAGAAGCTGATTGAGGACTGGGGGAAACTCAAAACTGAGAAGACTGCGAGGGAGAAAACAGAGGAGAAGAAGGATGACTTGGAGGAGAAATTGAAGGGGCCTCTTGAGGCGAACTCCAAGCTAAAAGAACAAGTATCTTCCATACAAGCCAATTTTTCTTCGGCCGACAAGACCTCCAAAATCGAGTATGTGAGGAAGGTCGTGATTAAGGATACTTATTAATGGGTGGAGGATAAGAAGAAGCTAGTGGAAGTTGCCTATTCCATTAACAAATAATCCTTTCTGAGGCCCATTAGTCAGCTTCGCATTCTGAATCTTGGTCTCAATCTCAATGTTGAAGGCGTCTCCCATGACTATATTGTTGAAGATGGGAAAATCTGTAAGATGGACCCTGTTACGTACCTGTTAAGCTCGGTCAGGGTGGGCTCGGCCAGGGTAAGCTCGGAGAGGTAGATCCGACACACTTAACAGGACCCTCGGCTTGACTAAGGGAGGAAATCAGACAGAAAAGGAAAGAGCTGATATTAAGTAGCCTAACTGCAGAATCGACGCATGTTGTCCCCCAATCAGCAAATCATGCCGTATATAGAAGATACCCCCAACACCTATAAAAGGAGAGGCGCAAGCAGCATCAAACACACACTAGTTTTCTTCACTCAGCCTAGTTGTACCATCCGAGTAGAATTTAGGCTTTGTAAGAACATTTGGCGCCCACCGTGGGGCTCTGGTAAAACTCTCCCAGAGTACCACAAGAATCTCCAAAAGATGGTAAAAACAAGGTCTAACGCCAACGAAGATGGACCGACATTACAGGAGCTTGCTCAACAGCTCGAACAACTCAGACAGGAGAACCAAAGGGTTTTGGAAGAAAACAGAGTGATGCGAGAACAACTGAATAATACGCGAGATTCTCAAGAAGAAGAGGGAGACGCGTACTCTTCAGGGACTCGAACTCCCTCAGAACGTTCAAGACCCCAAGTTCATGAGAATAATCATACTGATTCACGTTTTCATCCTTTTACTGACTATATAATGTCTGTTCCTTTACCAAGATATTTTAAATTCCCTGACCTGCCTGTCTACGATGGAACAACTGATCCGAATTCACATCTTACTAGATTTCATACAATAATGCTCACAACAGGTGCTACTGATCCTGTTTTGTGTAAGATTTTTCCAGGGACTTTGACAGGGCCCGCACTGCAATGGTACTCAACTCTGACTCATGGATCAATTAAAGATTTTGAGGAGTTCAACACCACCTTTAATAATCAATTCTCATCAAGCTGTCCTTTCAAGAAAACAGAAGACGATCTGTTTAGCATACTTCAAGGTGACGATGAGCCACTTAAAGATTACATCAATCGCTTTAACAAAGAAGCTATGCAAGTAAAAGAGCTAGATCCTAAGATACATCTCAGGGCGATGAGCTAGTTTGCGGACAAGTTAGCCAAGTCAAAACCAATCGACATAGCCGACTTCAGATGCAAAACCTCAGGTCAGATAGATGCGGAGGAAGCAGCCGTAGCCAAAAGACGACTCAGAGCCATGCTAACAAAACCATTAGAAAAGGATGGTTCCTCTCGACACAATAGTCAACAGAATAACAAAGGGAACTACAACTTCAAAAACTACCCAGGAAAGAAAAATGGAAGGTCGGCTAGACCGCCCCGACCAGCCCCAATTTTTGATCACTTCACTCCTCTAAATGCCAGAAGGATCCAAATCTTGCGCGAGGTATATAATTCAAGAATCATCAAACTTCCCCCACCCCCTAAGGACACCCCTGAGGGGGTTGATCGGACAAAAAGGTGTGATTTTCATCGTGCATTTGGGCATAATACTGATGACTGCTGAACTTTGAAAAATCAAATCGAACAACTCATCAGACTTGGTCACAAGCTAATTATCGATCCAAAGATCAAACCCATCTCCCAAAGGAAACGAAGACTAGGCGAGGAGCGCAGAAATGCAGCACTAACAGAATCAAAGAAACTGTTAGAAGCTGGTTTCATCAGGGAGATTGAATATACCACATGGCTTGCGAATGTTGTCATGGTCAAAAAATCCAATGGGAAGTGGAGGATGTGCACTGACTTCACGGACCTGAACAAAGCATGCCCTAAGGACGCCTATCCGCTCCCCAGCGTGGACCACCTAGTCGACGGAGACTCTGGTTACAAATATCTTAGCATTATGGATGCTTATTCGGGTTACAATCAGATCAGAATGAGCCCGGTGGATGAAGACAAAACAACTTTTATCATAGATATGGCCAACTACTGCTACAAAGTTATGCCCTTTGGATTAAAAATGTCGGGGCAACATATCAAAGACTGATGGACAAGGTATTTGCGGAGCAGATTGGGCGCAATATAGAAGTCTACATCGACGACATGGTGGTCAAGACTCCAACGGACAGAGAGCATATTGATGATCTCCAAGAAATTTTTAACCAACTCAGGAAATACAATATGAGGCTCAACCCAGAGAAATGCTCTTTTGCTGTTCATTCCAGAAAATTCCTTGGTTTCATGTTAACTGACCGAGGAATCGAGGCGAACCTAGAGAAATATCAAGTTATCCTAGCAATGAAAAGCCCATCCAACATGAAGGAGGTACAAAGACTGGCTGGAAGAATTGTAGCCTTATCCAGATTTTTGTCTAAATCTAGAGAACGCTTGAGACCTCTTTTTCAATCTATTAGACAAGGGAGTAAATTCAAATGGACAGAGGAGTGCGAGCAAGCTTTCTAGCAAATCAAGACTTACCTATCACAACCTCCCATTCTAAAGACACCAGATCCGGAGAAAGAAATCTTAGTATACCTAGCAGTAAGCGAACAAGCCATCAATGTTGTTTTGGTTCAGGAAAATCCTGATGGACAACAACCAATCTATTTTGTGAGTAGAGCTCTGCAGGGCCCTGAAATAAGATACCAAAAAATTGAAAAGGTAATTCTTGCAGTAATAACAGCCGCACGAAGACTTAGACCATATTTCCAGACTCATCAGGTAGTTGTAAAAACTGATCAACCAATAAAGCAAATCTTGCATAAGCCCGAGCTAGCAGGGAGGATGATCAAATGGTCGGTGGAGCCGTCAGAATTTGGGATAATCTACCAACCAAGAGGACCAATTAAGTCACAGATCCTAGCAGATTTCCTGGTAGAGCTCACCCCAGCTGATGAGCAAAAGGAGCAACTTGGCACCCTTTATATTGATGGAGCATCAAATATAAAAGGTAGTGGAGCCAGAGTCATCCTAGAAGGACCAAATAATTTGGTTCTTGAACAATCCCTTTGTTTTGAATTTAAAGCAAGCAATAATCAGGCAGAATACGAAGCACTCATCGCAGGACTGCTCCTAGCCAAGGAAGTCAGAGCGAGCTATATAATCGTCTTCAGTGACTCACAGTTGGTCACAAGCCAGGTTAGAGGAGAATATCAAACAAGAGATACTCAACTTTCCAGGTATTTGAATAAGGTGAAAAGCTTAGTTAACTTTGCAGGCTTTAAAATTCAACACATAACTAAAGAGCAAAACCTGAGAGCTAATCTATTATCCAAGCTCGCGAGTACGAAAAAACCGGGATGCAACAAGACGATTATACAGGAAACCTTACAAAAACCAAGTATCGACGAAGATTCAGAGGTAATAAACATCACCACTTCAGATTCTTGGATAACTCCTTTTTTTTCAATATCTTCAGAACAACAGGTTACCTTCTGACCCGATCGAAACTCCGAAAATCATGTACCACTCCAGCTTCTATGTAATGATAAACGGACAACTTTACCGAAGAGGATATTCATCCCCCCTTTTAAGATGCATCACAAATGATCAACAAAGCTACATTTTGAAGGAAGTACATGAAGGAGTATGTGCAAGCCATGAGGGAGCAAGATCATTAGCAGCCAAAATTCTGAGAGCTGGATTTTACTGGCCAACATTAAGGGCTGACGCTAAGGAGTTCGTGAAAAAATGTGATGCTTGTAAAAAATTCACAAAGTTCAGCTACATGAGTCCGGAGGAACTACACAGTATCACGTCCCCGTGGCCCTTCGCAATGTGGGGGATAGATCTCCTCGGCCCGTTCCCACTAGCTCCTGGACAGGTCAAATACCTAGTTGTCGCCATCGACTACTTCACGAAATGGATCGATGCAGAGCCTTTATCATCAATAACTTCAGGAAAAATACGTAAATTCTTCTGGAGACAGATAATATGTCGGCATGGTATCCCAAACACAATAATATCAGACAATGGAAAGCAATTCGATTGCAGGGAATTTACCAACCTATGCAGAGAATATAACATGAAACATATCAAGGCTTCAGTTGAACACCCACAGACAAATGGACAAGTTGAAGCGGCCAACAAAATAATACTCAATGGATTGAAGAAAAGACTTGGAGAAGCGAAGGGAAGATGGATCGAAGAACTACCAATGGTTTTGTGTTCATATCACACCACACCTCAATCGGCAACAGGAGAAACACCGTACCGATTGACCTATGGAAGCGATGCGATGATCCCTGTAGAGATATCCTACATGAGCCCTCGGGTTCAAGAGTTTAATGCTGGAGAGAATGAAAATAATTTGAGAACCGAACTGGATTTATTGATAGAAGAACGAGAAGTGGCACACCTCAGAGAACAAGTTTGTAAGGATAGATCAGCCAGAAGGTACAACTCAAAAATTCAACCCAGGAAATTTATAAAGGGAGACTTGGTCTTACGAAAAATCGAGCAAGCAAGAGAAGACCCAAGGCATGGGAAGCTCGCCTCGAACTGGGAAGGCCCATTTAGAATCAAGAAAGAGGTCGGCCTCGGGGCATACAAGTTGGAAAAGCTAACAGGAAGACCCATACCTAGGCCATGGAACTCCAAACATCTAAGATTTTATTTCAGTTAACTACAGATTGTATAATGACAGTCAGGTTAGGTACTCTTTTTCCTATCTTGGTTTTTTATCCCTAAGGAACGTTTTTACCGAGAAAGGTTTTAACGAGGCTTAATTTTGACTTTAAACCAATAAATAGTTATATTTGTCTTATATTTTTCATCTCCATTAAAATTCTCCAAAGGAAAAAAACGTGATTCGCCAAATCTATGCTCTAAAAATTGAGTCTCATCTCAGGGTAACGAGCTTACACTCTAAAAACTGAGTCTCACCTCAGGGTAACGAGTTAAAATTCTCCAAAGGGAAGACGTGATTCGCCAAATCTATGCTCTAAAAACTGAGTCTCATCTCAGGGTAACGAGCTTACACTCTAAAAACTGAGTCTCACCTCAGGGTAACGAGTTAAAATTCTCCAAAGGAAAGACGTGATTCGCCAAATCTATGCTCTAAAAACTGAGTTTCATCTCAGGGTAACGAGCTTACACTCTAAAAACTGAGTCTTACCTCAGGGTAACGAGTTAAAATTCTCCAAAGGGAAGACGTGATTCGCCAAATCTATGCTATAAAAAACTGAGTCTCATCTCAGGGTAACGAGCTTACACTCTAAAAACTGAGTCTCACCTCAGGGTAATGAGTTAAAATTCTCCAGCGGAAAGACGTGATTCGCCAAATCTATGCTCTAAAAACTGAGTTTCATCTCAGGGTAACGAGCTTACACTCTAAAAACTGAGTCTCACCTCAGGGTAACGAGTTAAAATTTACTCTCCAAAAGACGCGATTCGCCAAATCTAAGCTCTAAAAAACTGAGTCTCATCTCAGGGTAACGAGCTTACACTCTAAAAACTGAGTCTCACCTTAGGGTAACGAGTTAAAATTCTCCAAAGGAAAGACGTGATTCGCCAAATCTATGCTCTAAAAACTGAGTTTCATCTCAGGGTAACGAGCTTACACTCTAAAAACTGAGTCTCACCTCAGGGTAACGAGTTAAAATTCTCCAAAGGGAAGACGTGATTCGCTAAATCTATGCTCTAAAAACTGAGTCTCACCTCAGGGTAACGAGTTAAAATTCTCCTAAGGGAAGACGTGATTCGCCAAATCTATGCTCTAAAAACTGTGTTTCGTCTCAGCGTAACGAGCTTACACTCTAAAAACTGAGTATCACCTCAGGGTAACGAGTTAAAATTCTCCTAAGGGAAGACGTGATTCGCCAAATCTATGCTCTAAAAACTGAGTTCCATCTCAGCGTAACGAGCTTACACTCTAAAAACCGAGTTTCATCTCAAGATAACGAGTTAAAATTTACTCTCCAAAAGACGTGACAAAGTTAAACTGTTCATACCTAGTAGTACTCGTACCTAGGAGTTTAATTTTCAAGATTATACTCATCGTAACTGATGGATCCTCCCCTAGTTCAAGTTCAATACTTGGATATTGTCACAAGGATCAAACTGCTCATACCTAGTAGTACTCGTACCTAGGAGTTTAATTTTCAAGATTATACTCATCGTAACTGATGGATCCTCCCCTAGTTCAAGTTCAGTACTTGGATATTGTCACAAGGATCAAACTGCTCATACCTAGTAGTACTCGTACCTAAGAGTTTAATTTTCAAGATTATACTCATCGTAACTGATGGATCCTCCCCTAGTTCAAGTTCAATATTTGGATATTGTCAGAAGGATCTAACCGCTCATACCTAGCAGTACTCGTACCTAAGAGTTTAATTTTCAAGATTATACTCATCGTAACTGATGGATCCTCCCCTAGTTCAAGTTCAATACTTGGATATTTTCACAAGGATCAAACCGCTCATACCTTGCAGTACTCGTACCTAAGAGTTTAATTTTCAAGATTATACTCATTGTAACTGATGGATCCTCCCCTAGTTCAAGTTCAACGCTTAATATTGTCACAAGGATCAACTCCTCGTACTAAGAAGCTGTTTGGCACACCACCTCAGCTTTACTACAAAAACCAGGTTCAACATTTCAATAATTTTACGAAATTTTCTTTTTATACCCTCGTACAGAATTCAACATTCCAGTAAATCAATAATACGAGATCCAAATGAAAATAGAAAGGAAAACTTGCATTCAGAATTCAAAAGTTTTACACCAGAAGACTACCTACCACACACAAGACGTAGGACGCAAAAAATATTACAAAACCCCTTTTTCCTCTAGAAGGAAAAAGGTTGGAGCTGATACAACCAAAGAAGACCATTGGGTTACACCAAAAGACTACCCTACATAACCTATTCAAAAGGGGAAGATGTCACAAGACTACGGCAGGGACCAATTTCTTGAAACTCTTCCACTACCTCCACCCCCTCGAAAACCACTCGGTCATGAGCAGAAACCTTCTCGGTGCACCTAAAAGCCGAAGAACCAAGCCCAGTTCTGGATTTCCTCACAAACTTCGCCCCCCATCTTTGGCATAAGAAGAAAAAACTTCAGATTCCTTCGAACGGAACCTGAAACCTTCACTCCCATCCTTAGTTAATCTGCTTGATCCAAAAGGATTTACCAAAGGAAAATTCCAACATCAATTAATCTGTTGATCCGTTCCCCGATCAGCATCGGATCAAACAGATTAACTGATATAAGAAAATCCTCTGCCTTCTTGTACAACTCGGACATGGAAAGAAAGAAATGAAGTTCGAAGTGACAAAAAAGGGAAGGAAATTTCCCCCTTTTATATGCAATGGAAAGCCCTAAGAGTTAACGGAATGAAACAAATACGGCACAGAAAGCGATCGTAAACACTAATTCTTACGTTTTTGAAGAAGAGAAAGTAATGGACGGTGCAAAGAAAACGTGCGCATTTCATAAACATTCCAAGTTTCGGGTTACATACATCAAAAACTGAAATAAAGTTAAGGTTGATCAACAGGAGTCTTCTCAGCATCTTCAACAGATCGGACCGAGGAAGGATCATCTCCATCAGCTTTTCCTTCTTCGTTACACTTGGATCCAATTCCTCCATCTTCCAAAACCATCTCCATTAAGACCCCGTCCACAACCTCCTTCAGAACATCGCAACTGGAAACATCCAAAGATGGGTACAAGGCCCTGACCTGTTCCAAAGCTTGAGAAAATCCTTGATCATAAGTTTGAGCAGCGCCAGCCTCAATCTTGTCTTTTGCTTCCTCAACCTCCTTCTTTTCCTCAAGAACTCTAGCAAGTGACTCCTCGGCCTTGATCCTAGCAATCTTCTCAGTAGCAATCTGCCTGGCTAGGGAGTCCTTATCTTCTTTCAAGCCTTCATTTTCTTTGGTCAAAAGAACAACTCGCCCCTCTAACCCCGCCACCTTAGTTTTCATCTCCTCGTATCCAACCAGCTGCTTTTGTAAATCATCAACAGATTTAGTCAACTCGGACTCTCGAGAAGAACTAAAAGCACCATGCCTTTCCAGGTAACGGGAAAGGGCTGCAGCTCTAACACCTATGTGCTGAAGCATGAGTTGAGCAGACCGAGGACCCCATTTATCTAAATACTTCACATCACTCTTCAGGAGGAGATTGTTTTCTATGAATTGATGAACATCAAAACGGTTATCCCATAGAGAACATATATTGGGATCCGACCCGGTAAAATCCTGAAACAACTGCACACCCGTACCCTCGGCAGGTAACTCAGGACCAGCATCTTTTACAACATCCAAGCGAAGAGAAGAAGTACGAGGACGCTTTCTGGAAGTCTCTTTATATGGGGACTTATCCGAGGATGTCCCTTGAGGATCTGACACTGGGGCTCCAGAAGCAGCTTCACTAAGGGCCTTCTCGGCCTGGCTAGTTCCAATCTTAGCCTTCTCGGCCCGTTGAGCCGCGAGACGACGAGCCAACACCTTCTTGTCTAAAGCAGTGGCCATACTCTCTACAATCAAAGAAATATGAATGAAATTATCATACAGAGAAAAGCCTAAACAAAATGAATACACAAGATCAAAGCATACCAATATATCTCTTAAGATCAGCGGACTTGTTCTCTAACTTAATCAATTTGCCACACTTCAACCCAGTGGCTTCTTTCAAAAAATTCACCTCAATCAACTCCTCGGGAGAAAAGAAATCAGCCTCAAAAGAAAGAATAACACGTGGACGAGGAGACTAGTATATGGGGAAAGTCAAGTTTTTAATATCATCAAGAAAGAATTTGTCCCCCTTTTCACTAAAAAGGCAGAAAAAATAATCTTTAAATTGTTTGAGGGAAGAGGTATAGGGACCCATTATTCTCCTATTGGACCGACTATTAATCGGGATTAAACCCAAGGGACGAGTTACTTTAACTTGAAAAAAGTAGAAAAATTTAGGACAGGTCGGAGTTATACCAAAAAAGTCACAAATGATCTGGAACCCTTTTATAAAGCCCCAAGAATTAGGATGGAGTTGAGTAGGAGCAACGTTAAGAAGACGGAGGAGAGAACATTCAAAGTTAGTAAAGGGAATTCGGACGTTAAACTCACTGAACAATTTATCAAACACATAGACGACATCGTGAACCGAGTTAGGGGTACGCCAATGACAGATCCTATCTCCCGGATTACACCCACTACAATTTATGGAACTCTTAGTACTCGGTCGGGTAAAATTTACTTGACCAACAAACTTCCTAAGAGAGGGTTCATCTGTGTATACCGAGGAAGAATCCCGGATCAACTCCGCCACCCAGGAATAACCCACAAAGTCATACTAAGACTCGTCTTTGTCTTCCTTGTCAACCTTAAACACATAACCTTCAAACTCACCCTCACTGGAATACTTTAGTACCTTCTTCTTTTTCTTTTTTCCAGGAACACCAGAACCCTCCCCCTCCTCACGAGAAACATCAACCAAGACAGGGGCACAGTATGAAGACCCAACATTACCCTCACCCAAATCCTCACTAGAGGAATCAGTACCTGAGCTATCAGTAGAACTCAAAATAGAAATGGATGGTGCCCTACCATGGTAACTCTCACCATCGGAACCCTCACCAGAAAACTCAGAAGTTGCTCTAGAAGACATAGCCAAAAATGAAGAAAAGACAACAGAGGAGAAGGGCGTGTACTTGAGAGCAGAAAGAGAAGCAGAAAACACAAAAACAGAAAGCACGAACAGCGCTGAAGCACAGAGAAAATGAGACGCAAAAGCACGGGAAAATGAAACAAGGAAGAACAGAGATGAAAGCTTTCGTAGCAAGGAAAGGTTTTCATCGAAACCCTATATAGGGCGCGAAACGGTAAGGATCCCAAAAGACACAAAGATGAAGAGTCGAGTGAGCCAAAGGGCGCGACCATTGTAACAATGAACGGTGGAGATCAACCCAATCCAACGGTCATTATTCAACTGCAATGGCTGACAACATATGAGAAGTAGGACCAAACAGACCCAAATAAAGGCACCATTCAGGTAGAGGAGAACCAAAATGAAAGAACTACTTCACTGAGTATCACTTCGTAGCTTGGGAGGCTTATGATATGTACGAGATACGCTCGATTAGGGTATATGTTAAGCACCAGCTAAGCTCATATTTTCTCCAAACAAGTCAGCCAGAATGAGCTCGGATCAATACCAATCAGGAGTATCACAACAAAAACGATTAAGCTACTTCACCGTATAACACTTCGTAGCTTGGGAGGCTTATGTTACGTACCTGTTAAGCTCGGCCAGGGTAAGCTCGGAGAGGTAGATCCGACACACTTAACAGGACCCCCAACTTGACTAAGGGAGAAATCAGACAGAAAAGGAAAGAGCTGATATTAAGCAGCCTAACAGCAGAATCGACGCATGTTGTCCCCCAATCAGCAAATCATGTCGTATATAGAAGATACCCCCAACACCTATAAAAGGAGAGGCGTAGGCAGCATCAAACACACACTAGTTTTCTTCACTCAACCTAGTTGTACCATCCGAGTAGAATTTAGGCTTTGTAAGAACAGACCCTAATACGACCAATGTAATCTGCGTGGAAACTAGGGAGGTTGTGAGGAAAGGGGAACTCTATCTGGTGGAAGTCAAGGTGGGCAGACTGGTGGCAGTAAGAATTTGTTGTAGTCTCTTTCGAGTTAGGATCGACTTTTTCTGTGTAATTTGATAACTTAGCTTCTTTTGAATGTTAATGATTTGACTTACTCGTCTTGTTCTCTATGATGGTCGATTTCTTTTAACTTGAACTTAAAGAATGCAGATATTAGCTATTTTGTATATCAACTTCGCATTGATTATTAACTCAGACATTTTTTGTAACTCGGATATTCTTTTAAAATTTGATTATACCAAAAATTAATTTAGATGGTTCTCTTAATCATACTTCGTATCAACTGTTAACTCGACCGATTTCCATAACTTATGTTCTTTTCATCAAAAATTAAATCGGCCAGTTTTTTAATAACTTTGATGCTCTTCACATCAAAGACTTACTCGGGCGATTTTCGTTACGGATTATCTTCGCATCAATTGTTAAATCGGCTAGTAATTAAAACCTTGATGTTATTCACGTCAATTATTAACTCAGTAGGTAATTATTGAAGTAAATCATAGAGTCACAAGAAGGGAGGTTGAATTGTGACCCTTGAAAACTTTTGGTCCAACCTGCAAGTACTTTGAAAAACTTATAGATATTTGCTCAAGGAATACCTTGGCTATCAGAAGTTGCTTCTAGAATATAGTGGTTAGTGTATAATGCCAACTAAGTTGATTGAAACTATCTTCTTAAAGGCAAGCAATATCATAAGGACTAATATAATCAAATTTTATTCTTCCATTTAATGTATTTAGTGTAGTTACAACTCATAATAAGGTTCAGAAGAATAATATAATGTTTATGTAGTTATGCAGAAGCAAAGCAATGAACCCGTCACTTTAAACCTTTCTTCTGGAGGGTCAAATGATTTTGTAATTTAATAAAACTTTCCAGAATAGTTATTTAGCCATTAAAAAAATAAGATTATATGAGAAAATATGTTTAGAAGAAGGTTTACATCAATATGATATTTTAAAATCAAGTTACAAAATGAAATCTGATATATGTTTCTTCTGAAGCATCAAATGAACTTGAAACTTGATGAAACTTTCCAGATCAGATATTTAAGTAGTAAATAATTAGAATATCAAGTTAGATCTGATTAAAATCAAGTTTATAAAGATCTAGTAGTTTGAACCCTAAGTTTCAATGTTGAACAATGGACAGATTTCAAGAAATGTGCTTCTGAAGCACTAAACAGTTTCATAATTTAATGAAACTTTCCATATCAGTATTTGAACTGATATGGATGTGATTTATGTGAAAATATTAGTTCAAAAATAGGTTTATCAAAATCTGGTAGTTTGAACCCCAAGTTCCAATGTTGAACAATGAACATCTTTCAAGAAATGTGCTTTTGGAGCACCAAACAGTTTCATAATGTAATGAAACTTTCCAGATCAGTATTTTAACTGATATGGATGTGATTTATGTGAAAATATTAGTTTAAAAACAAGTTTATCAAAATATGGTTTACAAATTGCTAAATGATCAAAGTATGAACAATAACTAACCAAGCAATAGATGTATGTGCAGAAAATTAAAGAGAGTAAGGGTAAGAGACATTGCAAAGATGATTTTTATACTGGTTCACCCTCACAATCCTTGGGCTACATCCAGTACCTACCTCAGTAGGATTTTCCACTAATCAATCATGATTACAAGGTATTCTTTGCTCCCACAGCCTCCTCAGGCTCTTTGCCAAGTATTATTCTGCAGCCTCTTCAAGCTCTAATCACCAGTATTCTTCGCTCAGCCTCTGCAGGCTCTTATAGGTTTAATCTGCAGCCTCTCAAGGCTTCACACCTACTGCAGCTTCTTCTGCAGGAAGTACAGACTCAAAAACACATTGCAGATTTCCTTCTGCAGGAGTTACACCTCTGTTTAGCTCATTGCACCATTGCAGCAACTCACAACAACAATATACACTCTCTCAAGAGACACTAACACTCTTAAAGCACTCTTGAGAGTTTACAAAGATGTATTTGCTGAGAATATAAAAAACAGGCTCAAAACTACTAAAAATTAAACACAACAGCGAAAGGTTGAGCCATCTCTCTTTTTCTAAACTTTTTAGAGCAGAATCTCAGAAAATGTGAAGAGAGAGAAAGTCTCCAGAAAATGGATTTGTAAGTCTATGCTCGGATACTTCTTATGGAGAGAGGCGTGTCTCAACTTGAAGGGAATGTCTCCTTTTATAGGGAGTGGAAGAAAATAGTCGTTGGAGACATGCTTGGACTCACAGCTGTGTTCCTGGAGCTGTCCCTTTCAAGTTGCAGCTGTCATAGTTGTATACAACTCTCATCTTTGACCAGCTGCCTCTTTTGAAGACCTATCTTCTGCAGACAAAAAAGCTTGTGAATTCTGCAGCCATTTCTTCTGGGAGCACATCATAGGCCATAATTAATTTAGCATAAATTATTCCAAATGTGTTTGACCCAGCTGCATCCCTAAAAATGATAAAAACGGAATTTAATGAATTCTGCTTCTTCTGCAGTATGTCTGACAACATAATTCTTCTGCAGACTTGCTGTAACTGCTTCTTCTGCAGCGTGCAAAAATTATGTTTCTTCTTCTGGAAGTGTGCAGAAATTTTGTTTCTTCTTCTAAAGCTTCAAATATGTTTGTAAAAGCTTCCAACCTTTTATCCTTGCTTTATTTGCATTGTGAGAGAAGTAATTATGATTCTGGAAGCTTCTTTGAGTGTTCTTCAACTTGAAATATTCAAGGATAATAGCTTGAGGAGTGTGGGAACTTGTTCAATGATTCTAGAGATACTTTGAACATGTTTACAACTTGAAATAAGAATTTGATGCTTCAGTAGAAACTGTAAGTTTTGCTTCTAAGGACAAAACCGTGTTTCTAGTGATATTGATATTCTCATATTGCTTTGTTTGCATCAGCAACACTTGGAATGAATATGCTTGAATTGCTTAGAAGGTGTCATGTCTCATGAAAAACTCCTTCTCATGCTTTTAGTGGTCTTGAATGATCCTTCCAAAGCTTCAACTTTGCTTCTGAAGGTTGATACAACTCAATTTAATGTTCATGGGATCTTAGATGAACTGTTTTGACCTTCTTAAAGCTAAGAAGCTACTTCTTGAACTTGTTTCATCATTTTTGACATGAAGCTCTTTGTAACATGCTTCTGGATTCTAAAGTTAAATGATGTTTATGATCTTTGCACCTTCCTTCCTCTGTAACTTTTCCTGTATTCTTTCTCAAGTGAAAACATTAGTACCAAAGTATTCAGAACACTTAGAATATTGTTGTGAAAGTTTGTTGTCATTAAAATCTTTGCTCAAAGGGTCTTGGACCTTACAATCTTCCCCTTTTTGATGATGACAAACTTTCATGAACAAATTCTAAGTTTTCTGAATAAGGGAAATAATAACCAAGTGATTTAACCATAAAGAATTAAATCTCCCCCTGAATTTGTTCCATTTACAACATTCATATAACAAAAATGGGATTTAACAATAAAGAATTATTTCTCCCCCTGAATTTGTGCCATTCAGATAGAAATTTGTTATGATTGAATCTTTATATTCTTCTCCCCCTTTTGTCATCCATCAAAACGGGCATGAAAATGATAGGAAGGAATAAGTTCTCACCATTGTCTAGCCTAGGCTACTTAGAATGTGAAGAATGATCTAAATAAGATCAAATGACAACCATCTATATGTCTTAAGATGGTTAGAAGTAAGCTAAAGGCATTGGTAGAACATGAGAAACACTTGCTAGTAACACAAATGTGTTAAACCAGAATTGATACTACACAATCCTTACTTCCTTCTCTTGCATATTACACAATCTTAAGCTAACTTTTCTCATTAGTAAGATGTTAAAGATAAGATCCCTTTATCCAAACTAAGTTGAATCATCAAGATTGGGGGCTTGGACCTTATCATAAAATAATGGGATATAAGAATAGAAGAGGTATGAAATTGGTTTACCATATTAGTTCCAAAGTTTGCCTATGGAGGCTCTATCTTTTTCCAATGTAACCTTTTTATTTTTCTTCTTTCACTTTATCACCCCATGAGAAGCACTTGCTACAGATTCTTCCAAGCAAAGAAGAAATGATCTTATTCCTTTTCTACATCATCAAGAGGATATTTTGTGAAACCTAAAAGGCTTGGTAAGAAACATGTCATATGGAAGACATGTACATATTCATGAATATACCCATGGGTGAGTAAAATTGAGTATCCCTTGATATCCTTCATAAGATATTGATCATCACTCCTAAACTTAGAAGTTGCAGCAAAAATGCTTTCACTAATCTTGGATACATAGGCTCCTATATTTTAAAGAATTTGAGCCATCCTAGTCTTTCTAAGAGGACATATACACCCCAATCTTCTCTTATGAGTGGTTGAGGAGTTCTAGTGGAAGAGATTTTGTTACCGGAACAGTTGTAACAAGGACAACTCTAATTGGTAAACTTTGATGAACATGAGTAGCTACAAATTTTATGCCATTTCTTCCTATAGCTTTGATCCTCGTGAAAATAATAGGAATGATATAAGGAATTGGAAAAAACAAGTAATGTTGTGAAAGAGAATTGAATATATGAAGGAAACAACCTATCATTCACTTTGGGTTATAGCTACTATTTATAGTGAGTAAAAATGAAGGCAACAACTCCCTCTTAGGCATTGAGAATATCAAACACCAATAGAAGGAATTCCATCTCTCTTTACTCTCTCTTCAAAAGCATGATTTTTGCTTCTAGATGGGAAATTCATCTTCTAAGTGTTCTAGATTAGGTAAAGAAGGCTCATGTTGAACTTAGAACACATAATATATCAATCAATTATGCATTTGATCTTTAATGAAGTTTTATCTTTCTTCTAGAAGATGTTTAGAAAAGATATCAGCAAGTTAAGACTTTGTCTCAACATATTTCAGTTCAATGTGATGCTTATGACCATGATCTCTAATAAAATAATACTTGATGTCAATATGTTTTAAAGTGATGCATGGGATTGATAGATAGGATCATAGAACTTTCATCATCACATAAGATTGGGATTTTAGTGTACCTCCAAGAGTAATCCTCCATTTAATGCTTAAACCCAACCTTTGTGAATATCTTACTGTTGATGTATATTTTGCTTCTACAATGGATAGGGCAACAGTATTTTGCTTGCTGCACATCCATGATAAGAGAGATTAACCAAGAATTTGGCATTCACCATTTGTGCCTTTTCTCTCAATCCTAACTCCAGTAAAATCAACATCATAGAATCCTATAAGATCAAAGCTTCTTCCTTTCTTGTACCAAAGGCCAAGACTAGTAGCTCAAACAAGGAATCTAAATATTCACTTTACAGATACGACATGAAATTCTTTTAGGATAAGATAGAAACCTTGCACATAATTCAATTGAAAATGCAATAGCTTGCCTACTTGTTTTTTTAAGAATAATAAGGAAGCAATCATACCTTTGTATTCCTTTTTAGAAACAAACTCACCACATATGTCTTTATCAAGCAAAGTGGATGGATGCATTAGAGTTGTCATTGGCTTGGCTCCATCCATTTTGAATCTTATAAGAAGATCCTTGGTAGACTTTTCTTGAAGAGTGGAGATTTCATCATCTTCTTTCTTTCTTTGTTTCTGATCACTTTACCTTTCTCATCCATCTCATCTTATTTCAGTGATGGATTGATTTTGAGAAGAGGGAACTGGTGTCCACACTTTGTTCTTTTCAAGGTGTTCAAGTTCTTCTTCTAATGTATCTCCAATGATTTGATCATAAGGGTGAGCATTAACTCTAGTTTCAGCTCCTAGGTATGGATGGATCATTGGAAGCTTGTTGAATATTCTTCATTCCGTTGTTCATAATTTAGAGTCAAAATCTGCATCCTTCTGCTTCTGATCCTTCTTCTGATCAGTTTCTAATCCTTCTTCTGATCATCTTTTGATTCATGACTTCTGCTTCTGAAGTCAGTTTTATCCTTATGGTTTAAATTTAGTTCTTCTAATTCATTTTCTAAACCTGCAGTTCTTTCTTTCTTAAGAGAAGCATTAGATTCAATGAAAAGAACAACATGCACACTTTCCTCAATCAGTTTGATTTCTATAGGCTTTTGAAGTTAAAGAATATCCAAGATAGATAACCTAATTAGATTTTGAATCAAACTTACCAATATAACATTATCATCCAAATGTATGCAAGTATGAAATGTTTAGACTAAAATGTTTCACATGCTTCTAATAGTGACTATTTTCAAAGTATAGCATGAAATGCTTACAACCTCAGCCCAAAAATATTTTTAACACTAGAGTCATTTAAAATGGTTCTAGCCATTTCTTGTAGTGTCTTATTCCTTCTTTTCACTATTCCATTATGTTATGGAGTTCTAAGGCATGAAAAGCTGTGAGAAATGTCATTCTCATCAAGGAAGGCTTTGGATAACGAGTTTTCAAACTCCCCTTCATGATCACAACTCAAAAAAGTAATATTGGATTATTTTTCAGTTTGGACATTCTTGCAAAAGCTTCTAAAAGACTCATCCTTTGTGGTTAAGAATAAAACGTGTTAGAGTCTTGAGTAGTTTCTCAAAGTCTAATCTCTAAAGGACTTTTGAAAAAAGAGATGATAATTTATCCCAATAAAAAGAATCATACAAACATTTTAAGGCCACAAAAACCATCACATTTGGATTAGTACATCCAAAGATATTCTAATTCCAAGTCACTGCATTAGATCATAAAAGTATCATTGACTGCTATACTTCAAACTGCATCTGTGAATTATTTTCAATTCACAAAGAAATGAGATTTCACCATAATAAACTAGATATCTCAAGCTTTCTAACAATACAAAGATCGTGCAATTTGAATTTTCCTATCCCAAGATATGATGCATTTAAGTTGACTGATTTATCACAGAGTGCAGAATGGGACAGTTCTGTTTTTATGCATTGATACAAATCCATGCAACCAAAATCTTAGATATTTAATGGGATTAAACTATTAATTGTTATCTTTCAAATCCAACTGGTTTCACTTGAAAAAGATTTTCCTTGCTCAAGTTATAAACATCCAAAAATAGTAGGCTCAAATATGATCATATAACAGAACAACCTACTTTAATGACTTACTGGGAATTATTTAGATGTTCAAAAAATATGAAACTTTCCAGTCTAAAATTAATACGAACCAGTTTTCCAATGAAATTTGTTTCACTCAAATATCATTCTTGTAGCTCAAGTTATGATCTGATGAAGTGGATTGCTTTATGTCAAAATTTATAACAGAACAACTATATTCACGAATTTACTGGGACTCTTGTAGTTGTGATAAAATTCTCAAACTTTCCAGTTTAATACTAACATGAATAAGCTTTCAAATAAAATTGGTTTCATTGAAAAAGCATTCCTATGGCTCAAGTTATGATCTGTTGAAGTGTACTAGTTTATATTAGAACTTATGACAGGACAACTGTATTCAAAATTTTACTGGAACTTTTGTGATTAACATGAATTTTTCAAACTTTCCAGTTTAATAATATCATAAATAAGCTTTCAAACAAAATTGGTTTCACTCAAAAAGCATTTCTATAGCTCAAGATATGATTAATTTAAGTTGACTAGTTTATATCAGAACCTATTGCAGAATAGCTGTATTTAAACTTTTACTGGGACTTTTGTGATTAAGGTAAAATTCTCATATTTTCCAGTTTGATACTAACATCAATAATCTTTCAAACAAAATTGGTTTCACCTAAAACAGGCTTCTGTAAGCCAAGTTATGCTCATTTAAAGGTAGTTATATCAGAATTTTAAACTAGCAGTACTGGCACATTACTTTTGATCTTCTAATCATTTTCTTTTTATGTTTAAGACTAATAAAATGATTAAAACATAATGTTCATATAAATTTCAATTAATGATAATCATTCAATTACCAAGCACTCAAGACCTTAGCATAGACCTATTAGGAATGTGCTTCAAATTCATTGACTCTATGAATATGCATTGGGGATAGAAATCTTTGATACCTTATTATTGGTCAATTGAACTGTATTTTTTCTTACCCATTGCTTCTTTCTATAAATCATGAATCTTGGAGATTTCACACCAAGCATTTTAAGAAGCTCTGGCTAGAGTCATGTTCCTTCTTTGGATGGAACATTCTCATAGCCTTGGAAGTATTTCCTTTGGCCAATAGTCCTATCTTCTTGAGAATTTTTCTGCATAACAAAATTACTAAGGAGACATTTTGGTACCCATTTCATCTTAAGGTCCATTTGAGCCACATGTAGAGTTATATCAGTTTCTAGCATCATTGGCTCCTTCTTGAAGTTGTTTATTTCTTCAATATTCTGCATCAACACTTTTGGAGTATGCTTCTTGGTTGGCCATTACTTCTTCCTGAATCTTTTCCTCTCACACGGTTAAGTGTGCTCGACCCATAGAGGCTGAGCTCTGATACCAATTGAAGTAAATCATAGAGTCACAAGAAGGGGGGTTGAATTGTGACCCTTGAAAACTTTTGGTCCAACCTGCAAGTACTTTGAAAAACTTACTGATATTTGCTCAAGGAATAACTTGGCTATCAGAAATTGCTTCTAGAAGATAGTGGTTAGTGTATAATGCCAACTAAGTTGATTGAAACTATCTTCTTAAAGGCAAGCAATATCATAAGGACTAATATCATCAAATTTTATTCTTCCATCTAATGTATTTAGTGTAGTTACAACTCGGAATAAGGTTTAGAAGAATAATATAATGTTTATGCAGCTATGCAGAAGCAAAGCAATGAATCTGTCACTTTAAACCTTTCTTTTAGAGGGTCAAATGATTTTGTAATTTAATAAAACTTTCCAGAATAGTTATTTAGCCAATAACTAATAAGATTATATGATAAAATCTGTTTAGAAGAAGGTTTATATCAATATGATATTTTAAAATCAAGTTACACAATGAAATCTGATATATGTTTCTTCTGAAGCATCAAATGAACTTGAAACTTGATGAAACTTTCCAGATCAGATATTTAAGTAGTAAACAATTAGAATATCAAGTTAGATCTGATTAAAATCAAGTTTATAAAGATCTGGTAGTTTGAACCCTAAGTTTCAATGTTGAACAATGGACAGATTTCAAGAAATGTGCTTCTGAAGCACTAAACAGTTTCATAATTTAATGAAACTTTCCATATCAGTATTTGAACTGATATGGATGTGATTTATGTGAAAATATTAGTTCAAAAATAGGTTTATCAAAATCTGGTAGTTTGAACCCCAAGTTCCAATGTTGAACAATGAACATCTTTCAAGAAATGTGCTTTTGGAGCACCAAACAGTTTCATAATGTAATGAAACTTTCCAGATCAGTATTTTAACTGATATGGATGTGATTTATGTGAAAATATTAGTTTAAAAACAAGTTTATCAAAATATGGTTTACAAATTGCTAAATGATCAAAGTATGAACAATAACTAACCAAGCAATAGATGTATATGCAGAAAATTAAAGAGAGTAAGGGTAAGAGACATTGCAAAGATGATTTTTATACTGGTTCACCCTCACAATCCTTGGGCTACATCCAGTACCTACCTCAGTAGGATTTTCCACTAATCAATCATGATTACAAGGTATTCTTTGCTCCCACAGACTCCTCAGGCTCTTTGCCAAGCATTATTCTGCAGCCTCTTCAAGCTCTAATCACCAGTATTCTTCGCTCAGCCTCTGCAGGCTCTTATAGGTTTAATCTGCAGCCTCTCAAGGCTTCACACCTACTGCAACTTCTTCTGCAGGAAGTACAGACTCAAAAACACATTGCAGATTTCCTTCTGCAGGAGTTACACCTATGTTTAGCTCACTGCACCAGTGCAGCAACTCACAACAATAATATACACTCTCTCAAGAGACACTAACACTCTTAAAGCACTCTTGAGAGTTTACAAAGATGTATTTGCTGAGAATATAAAAAACAGGCTCAAAACTACTACAAATTAAGCACAACAGCGAAAGGTTGAGCCATCTCTCTTTTTCTAAACTTTTTAGAGCAGAATCTCAGAAAATGTGAAGAGAGAGAAAGTCTCCAGAAAATGGATTTGTAAGTCTATGCTCGGATACTTCTTCTGGAGAGAGGTGTGTCTCAACTTGAAGGGAATGTCTCCTTTTATAGGTAGTGGAAGAAAATAGTCGTTGGAGACATGCTTGGACTCACAGCTGTGTTCCTGGAGCTGTCCCTTTCAAGTTGCAGCTGTCATAGTTGTATACAACTCTCATCTTTGACTAACTGCCTCTTTTGAAGACCTATCTTCTGCAGACAAAAAAGCTTGTGAATTCTGCAGCCATTTTTTCTGGGAGCACATCATAGGCCATAATTAATTTAGCATAAATTATTCCAAATGTGTTTGACCCAGCTGCATCCCTAAAAATGATAAAAACGGAATTTAATGAATTCTGCTTCTTCTGCAGTATGTCTGACAACATAATTCTTCTGCAGACTTGCTGTAACTGCTTCTTCTGCAGCGTGCAAAAATTATGTTTCTTCTTCTGGAAGTGTGCAGAAATTTTGTTTCTTCTTCTAAAGCTTCAAATATGTTTGTAAAAGCTTCCAACCTTTTATCCTTGCTTTATTTGCATTGTGAGAGAAGTAATTATGATTCTGGAAGCTTCTTTGAGTGTTCTTCAACTTGAAATATTCAAGGATAATAGCTTGAGGAGTGTGGGAACTTGTTCAATGCTTCTAGAGATACTTTGAACATGTTTACAACTTGAAATAAGAATTTGATGCTTCTGTAGAAACTGTAAGTTTTGCTTCTAAGGACAAAACTGTGTTTCTAGTGATATTGATATTCTCCAATTGCTTTGTTTGCATCAGCAACACTTGGAATGAATATGCTTGAATTGCTTAAGTGTTCTTTGTAACATCCTAAATTTTATTAGGATAAATATTAATTAAATTAAATAGATTAATTAAGAAAATAATTAATTTAATGGGAAATAAATAATAGGAGTATTGCTATTATTAGTTTTATTTCGTAAAGATAATTTTAATTGAAAATAGAATAATGGGGGTGAGAGTGGGCCCAAGCCCAATTAGTTATTTCAGTAATGAGGGGTTAACAGAGTACCCTAATCCTTATTCGTATCATTCGTCAGTAAGCGAATGCTGAGGAGGGGAGAAACAGAGTCTCAAGAGAGAGCTACTGTGGAGTGAGCGCCAAGAATCCAAGAAAGGACTTCCTTGCTGTAATCAAAGCTTTGCTTAAGGTACGGTGGGGGAGAGGGTATTGCCTGTATATGCATGTAGGGGATGTTTGGGTAGTAATCTAAGATGTATAATTCGAATTTATGAATGAATAACTGAGAATGATGATATAATCTGGTGATTGATGATTTATTGTATGTGTATTGACGAATTATTGAATGAGAGTAAAGATGATATTGAAGATAATTGAAAAAGGGGTGATTAGGGATTGAGAAATTGGGGTTTTGATGAATTGATGGTATAATCTGTAATAGATTGATGATTTATTGAGTATTTGATGTTATTAATGAGTATGAATGATGTTTAGACGAAAAAGACTGATTAGGGATTGATTGGATTGGTTTAGAGAGGTGAGAAATCGTGAAATCTGTGATCTGAGTCGCGAGTAATCGATTACCAGATGTGGTAATCGATTACCAGAGTGTTCTGGGCAACCCAGAAGCACTGTTTGCTTGCTGGTAATCAATTATAGGGGTGTTGTAATCGATTACCAGAGAGTTTGTCTGTGGGTAATCAATTACAGGGGTGTTGTAATCGATTACCAGAGAGTTTGCTTGCGGGTAATCGATTACAATGGGGTTGTAATCGATTACCAGAGACCTTGTTTGCGGGTAATCGATTACTAGAGGTTGGTAATCGATTACCAGAGTGGATTTTGAGATCCTAACTGTTTGATAATGATTGATGTTGTTTGAGAGTACTTTATAATGAGTATGGTGTTGATGATTAATGATGTTTGATGAGGATTGTGATGCTTATGATGATGAATAATGATGATATTTGATGATGAGTGTGATGATGTATTATGATGATAATTGATGATGAGTGTGATGATGATAATGATGTCGGTGTATATCACCTTATTATGATGATGTTTAATGATGAGCATATTGATGTATAATGATGAGGATAAATGTATATCACTTTATTATGATGATGTTTAATGATGAGTATATTGATGTATGATGATGATGATAAATGTATATCACTTTATAATGATGATGTTTGAGGATGAGCATGTTAATGCATGATAATGATGATTTATGATGATGGTGTATATCACCTTTTGATGATGATGTTATCTAAGTTGTGCAGGCCCATAGAGGGGGTACAACTTAGGAGAGATGCCTTGAGCATATGTGATGAGACCTGAATTGTGCGGGCCTATAGAGGGGGTACAATTCGGGAGGGGAACTGAGTTGTGCGGGCCCATAGAAGGGGGTACAACTCAGGGGATCAAGATGGGGCGTTCGATGCACGGGCCCATAGAGGGGGTGCAACCTAGGAGTGATTGTACGGGCCCATAGAGGGGGTACAACCTAGGGTCGAATGTCGTTGTGCGGGCCCATAGAGGGGGGTACAACCTATCGGATAGTGTGTGGTAACACCGGTAGACCACCTTGGTACTAACTAGAGTGATTGACGAGGTGCACCCATTGTGTGGAGTTCCAAGTCATGATCTTTGGGTAGACGATGAGAGGAGTATTGATGTGTGATATTTCATGATGAAATGGTGTTATTAAATGATGTTATGAATATTGATGATGATGAGTATTATGTGTGAGAATAGAATATATGATTATTTGGGTGAATGATGGTATGAGAACTATGTGATGATATATGAATGTGATTATGATGATGATGAGATTGATGAATGTATAAAGGATATGTTTATGTGTTGTGAATAGTAATGATGGTATGACATGTATATGTTGATATAGATGATTGAATATATGTTGAGTTTTAGATGAATGTTATTCATTGGTGATTTAATGTATTGATGGCATGATGTAATGATGTTGTGGGTGAGGATGGGTATTCTCTATGTGTATGTATAGGTAGTATTCCTTTTCCTCACCGTATTCTGTGGATATATTTTACAGGTGTTGAGGAGGACACGACTGGTGTCGATTATTAATAAAAGGGTATGCTCTGGTAGATGTGACATCAGGTGTGCTTGGGGATTTTTACTATGTTCCTAGAATAGGAGTATTTTTATTAACTTCAGGATGCCTTGTATGGCAGGAGATTATTAATTGTTTTTATTCCTATGGAGATTTCCGCTGCTTTATATTGGAATTATATTTGGAAGTTTAATTTCTTTAGTAAAGTCGTTTTCGAACTATGAGTTATTATAAGAGTGATTGTGAACCTTTTTACCTAACGTGGGACTTCACATTTTCTAAACTGCAATTTCTTAAATATATAAGAGTATGGGGTAGAAGGGTGTCACATTAGTTGGTATATGAGCAGGTCGGTTCACCGGCCTTGAGTTATGAGTTTACTATGCTTTTGATGTGCTAATCTGATTGATTGGTTGAGTAATTGATTGGTTGCTTGAGTGAATTATCTGCTTGGTTGATTGTTGTTTGTTTGATTTCCTTGCTTTTCTGCTTTACTTGGTATGTTTGCTTACCCTTTCTTTAATAAGAAAGAGTAATGGTTGGGGGGTAGGAACAATCGAGCGCCTTGATGGCTATGGCACAGGCGGTTGGCAACCTTAACCAACATCACGAGACGGACTGGCTTGCACGGTCCCAGAGGAACCCTCCACCTACGTTCCGTGGGGGATATGACCCTGACGATGCTGCTGACTGGATCTTCGAGATCGAGAAGATTTTTTTTTAGAGCGATGGACTGCCCGTTGGTGCAAAAGGTTACGTTGGCTGCGTTCATGTTATCAGGAGATGCCGGATCCTGGAGTGACTCACTCATTCATATCACGTGCTTGCGTGTCTAAACTTAAATTGTCTGTTTCTTCCTTGCCTTTTGTATTGAGTGTGGAAACGCCAGCTAGTAGGTCAGTTTCTACTTCTGATGTTTGCTCAAACTGTTCTATATCTGTTAATGATATAAACTTCCTAGTTGATTTGATTTGTTTGCCTCTAAGTCAACTAGATGTCATTCTTGGTATGGATTGGTGATAGCCGGATAGGTGTAGGATCTAGAATTGAGCAAAACCAACCGATTAGAATCAATAAAGAGCAATTAAAATGCGAAAATTAGTGGCTGGGCAGCAGCTAATTCACGCAAGAAAATGAAAGAAAATGAGAGAAAATGAAAGAAAAAGTGGAGAGGAAGAAATGGGAAGGACGCCACTGAAGCAAGAGTCCACTTGCAGCAGATAAGTCCAATGCCAGACGCCACTAATTCAGGAGAATTAGATAAGTCTCAGTATGGTTTGAGCAACAACCACCAAGCCTCACTCAACTCATAAAGGGAGGAGAAAATTTGGCATAATGCCTTTACTTCAAAATTCAATGTGTGCAATACAAGAGGAGAAGACTCCTTTATATAGGAGTGGAGGGGGAAGGGGGCGGAATTTTAGGAGAATAAAATGGGAGAAAAATAAAAGATGAGTGAAAACACTCCTAAGTGGGTTTTGAACCCAAGACCCCAAAGGTTTATGGCTAAGCTAAGTCTTAAGCCATTAAACCTCTAAAATGCGCCCCACTCATGTAAAAAAATTACAAGATGAAAGAAATTCTATCCTAGGTGGGAATAGAACCCAAGACTCCCTAAGCCTTATAGCAAGGCAACCTACTAGCCAATAAACCCATACATGTGGGCGCCCAAGTAGGAGGAAAATAAAAGGAAAATTACAAAAATAAAAAGAAAATACAAAAGAGTCCTAATAAAGGTGGTCCATAGGACAAGGGTCCTATCCAAGGTCAAGATGTCCTTCTGTAGGGTAGTGACCTTTATTTTGTAGGGTAGTGTCCCTTTATTTGTAGGACACTAATTTCTTCAACTCTTCCTTGCTTGAAGTTGGTGCATATCCTCAAATGTAGGTCTTGCAGGTCCAAGCTCCTAGCAGAGTGTTATCAATTGGTTATCGTCCAACCATGTTCTTCTAAACTGTGCTGATAAGTCTGTTGTTTTTGGTCACCCTGTCGAGTGTAAGAGTAAGGATTTTATGACTGCCAATCAGGTAAAGGCATCTCTAAGGGAAGATGCCCAGGTTTACATGCTTTTAGCTTCTTTAAAATCTGATAGTAGCGCTGTGGTGAGTTAGATACCTGTAGTGTGTAAGTACCTTGAAGTATTTGCTGATAATGTGTCTAGTTTGCCACCTGAGAGAGAGATAGAGTTCGCCATAGACTTAGTGCCAGGTACAGGACCGATTTCAGCTACACCTTATAGGATGTCACCATAGAGCTAGCAGAACTTAAGAAGCAACTAGAAGAACTGTTAGAGAAGCAGTTCATTAGGCCTAGTGTGTCACCCTGGGGAGCGCCTGTATTGTTTGTTAAGAAGAAGGATGGTAGCATGAGGTTATGTACTGATTACCGCTAGTTAAATAAGGTAACCATTAAGAATAGGTATCCTTTGCCTAGGATAGATGACTTGATGGATCAGTAAGTGGGGGCATGTGTGTTTAGCAAGATAGATCTTAGATCATGCTATCATCAGATTAGAGTTAAGGAGGAGGATATACCTAAGACCGCTTTTAGGACTAGGTATGGACATTACGAGTATCTGGTAATGCCTTTCGGTGTGACGAATGCTCCTGCCATTTTTATGGATTATATGAACAGGATTTTTCACCCTTATTTGGATAAATTCGTAGTTGTCTTTATAGATGATATACTAATTTATTCCAAAACTAAGGAGGAGCATGAGGAACATCTAAAGGTAGTGCTTCAAGTTCTTAAGGATAAACAGTTGTATGCTAAGATGTCCAAGTGTGAGTTCTGGTTAGAGCAAGTGAGTTTCTTAGGTCATGTAATTTCTAAGGGAGGTATAGGTGTAGATCCTTCTAAGGTAGAAGTCGTGCTTAAGTGGGAGTCCCCTAAGTCAGTGAGTGAGATTAGAAGTTTCCTTGGGTTGGCTGGGTACTATAGGAGGTTCATAGAAGGGTTCTCTAAGTTAGCTTTGCCTTTAACCAAGTTGACTAGGAAAGGAGTTGCCTATGTGTGGAATAGTAAGTGCGAGACTAGATTCCAAACCCTTAAGGAGAAGTTGACTAGTGCACCAGTGTTAGTGTTGCTTGACCTTAGTAAACCTTTCGTAGTATACTATGATGCTTCTAAGATGGGTTTAGGTGGGGTGTTGATGCAAGAGGGTAAAGTAGTAGCCTATGCTTCTAGGCAATTGAAAATCCTTGAGAGAAACTACCCTACCCATGACCTAGAGTTAGCAGCCGTAGTGTTTGTGTTGAAGATTTGGAGACATTACCTGTATGGTTCCCGATTTGAGGTTTTTAGTGACCATAAGAGCCTTAGATATCTGTTTCACCAGAAAGAGCTGAACATGAGGCAGAGGAGGTGGTTAGAGTTTCTTAAGGATTATGATTTCGAGTTAAGTTACCATCCCGGTAAGGCCAATGTAGTGGTTGATGCCTTGAGTAGGAAGTCTATCCATGTTAGTTCCCTAATGATTAGAGAGATGGATCTTTTAACCCAGTTTAGAGATTTGAGTTTAGCTTGTGAGATGACCTCTGAGAGTGTGAGGCTAGGAATGACTAGAGTAAGTAATGATTTGCTGAAGGATATTAGTAAGGCCCAGTTATAGGATCCATTTTTGGTTAGCAGGCGAGAGGCTATAGAAGGGGGGTGGTGGTGGAGAGTTTGTACTTGGTACCGATGGGGGTAGTGAGATTTGGAGATCGAGTGTGTGTGCCTAGTGAACCTAGCATTAAGAGATTAGTACTAGAAGAAGGGCATAGAAGTAAGCGTAGTTTCCACCCAGGATCCACTAAGATGTATCAGGATTTGAAGAAAGTATTTTGGTGGCCTAGGATGAAGAGGGACATAGAGGAGTTCGTGAGTGCTTGTTTAGTGTGCCAGAAGGCTAAGGTAGAGCATCAAAAACCTCCAGGATTGCTACAACCCTTAAGTATACCTAAGTGGAAGTGGGATAGTATATCCATGGATTTCGTAGTTGCCTTGCCTAAGACTGTGAAGGGACATGACTCAATTTGGGTTATTGTCGATGGGTTAACTAAGAGTGCCCATTTCCTTCCCATCATTATTAAGTATTCTCTAGAGAGGTTGGCTCAGTTGTACATCAGTGAGATTGTGAGGTTGCTTGGCATACCATCTAGTATAGTCTCCGATAGAGATCCCAGGTTTACCTCTAGACTTTGGGAGAGTTTACAGCAGGCCTTGGGGACCCAGCTTAGGCTTAGCTCAGCTTATCACCCTCAGACTGATGGTCAGACCGAGAGAACCATCCAATCCTTGGAGGATTTGCTTAGAGCCTGTGTGTTATACCAATGGGGTAGTTGGGATAGCTTTTTACCTTTGATAGAGTTTACCTATAACAATAACTTTCACTCTAGCATAGGTATGGCGCCCTAGGAAGCATTATATGGTAGGAGGTGTAGAACCCCTTTATGTTGGTGTGAGCCGGGTGAGAGTCTTGCATTAGGACCTGAGATAGTGCAGCAGACCACTGATAAGGTTAGGATAATCCAGGAGAGGATGAGGACGGCCCAGAGTAGGCAGAAGAGCTATGCGGATAAGAGAAGAAAGGAGTTAGAGTTCAAAGAAGGGGACCGTGTATTCCTGAAAGTCACTCCCTGGACTGGGGTTGGTAAGGCATTAAAGTCTAGAAAGTTTACACCTCGATTTATTGGTCCTTACCAAATCCTTAAAAGAGTCGGCAATGTTTCCTACCAAATCGCTTTGCCTCCACACTTGTCAAATCTTCATAATGTTTTCCACGTTTCTCAACTCCGGAAATACGTTCACGATCCTTCACATGTGATTGAGTCGGATCATCTTGAGGTTAAGGAAAACCTAACAGTGGAAACCATGCCGGTGAGAGTTGAGGATCGGAGGGTGAAACAACTTCGAGGTAAAGAGATTCCTTTAGTTAAGGTGATCTGGGGAGGACCTACACCCGAGAGTGCCACTTGGGAACTCGAAGAGAAGATGAAGGAGTCTTATCCAGAATTGTTCGCTTCAGGTAAAATTCGAGGACGAATTTTCTTTTTAGGAGGGGAGAGTTGTAACATCCTAAATTTTATTAGGATAAATATTAATTAAATTAAATAGATTAATTAAGAAAATAATTAATTTAATGGGAAATAAATAATAGGAGTATTGCTATTATTAGTTTTATTTCGTAAAGATAATTTTAATTGAAAATAGAATAATGGGGGTGAGAGTGGGCCCAAGCCCAATTAGTTATTTCAGTAATGAGGGGTTAACAGAGTACCCTAATCCTTATTCGTATCATTCGTCAGTCAGCGAATGCTGAGGAGGGGAGAAACAGAGTCTCAAGAGAGAGCTACTGTGGAGTGAGCGCCAAGAATCCAAGAAAGGACTTCCTTGCTGTAATCAAAGCTTTGCTTAAGGTACGGTGGGGGAGAGGGTATTCCCTGTATATGCATGTAGGGGATGTTTGGGTAGTAATCTAAGATGTATAATTCGAATTTATGAATGAATAACTGAGAATGATGATATAATTGGTGATTGATGATTTATTGTATGTGTATTGACGAATTATTGAATGAGAGTAAAGATGATATTGACGATAATTGAAAAAGGGGTGATTAGGGATTGAGAAATTGGGGTTTTGATGAATTGATGGTATAATCTGTAATAGATTGATGATTTATTGAGTATTTGATGTTATTAATGAGTATGAATGATGTTTAGACGAAAAAGACTGATTAGGGATTGGTTGGATTGGTTTAGAGAGGTGAGAAATCGTGAAATCTGCGATCTGTGTCGCGGGTAATCGATTACCAGATGTGGTAATCGATTACCAGAGTGTTCTGGGCAACCCAGAAGCACTGTTTGCTTGCTGGTAATCGATTACAAGGGTGTTGTAATCGATTACCAGAGAGTTTGTCTGTGGGTAATCAATTACACGGGTGCTGTAATCGATTACCAGAGAGTTTGCTTGCGGGTAATCGATTACAATGGGGTTGTAATCGATTACCAGAGACCTTGTTTGCGGGTAATCGATTACTAGAGGTTGGTAATCGATTACCAGAGTGGATTTTGAGATCCTAACTGTTTGATGATGATTGATGTTGTTTGAGAGTACTTTATAATGAGTATGGTGTTGATGATTAATGATGTTTGATGAGGATTGCGATGCTTATGATGATGAATAGTGATGATATTTGATGATGAGTGTGATGATGTATTATGATGATAATTGATGATGAGTGTGATGATGATAATGATGTCGGTGTATATCACCTTTTTATGATGATGTTTAATTATGAGGATATTGATGTATGATGATGAGGATAAGTGTATATCACTTTATTATGATGATGTTTAATGATGAGTATATTGATGTATGATGATGATGATAAATGTATATCACTTTATAATGATGATGTTTGATGATGAGCATGTTAATGCATGATAATGATGATTTCTGATGATGGTGTATATCACCTTTTGATGATGATGTTATCTAAGTTGTGCAGGCCCATAGAGGGGGTACAACTTAGGAGAGAATCCTTGAGCATATGTGATGAGACCTGAATTGTGCGGGCCCATAGAGGGGGTACAATTCGGGAGGTGAACTGAGTTGTGCGGGCCTATAGAGGGGGTACCACTCAGGGGATCAAGATGGGGCGTTCGATGCACAGGCCCATAGAGGGGGTGCAACCTAGGAGTGATTGTACGGGCCCATAGAGGGGGTACAACCTAGGGTCGAATGTCATTGTGCGGGCCCATATAGGGGGTACAACCTATCGGATAGTGTGTGGTAACACCGGTAGACCACCTTGGTACTAACTAGAGTGGTTGACGAGGTGCACCCATTGTGTGGAGTTCCAAGTCATGATCTTTAGGTAGACGATGAGAGGAGTATTGATGTGTGATATTTCATGATGAAATGGTGTTATTAAATGATGTTATGAATATTGATGATGATGATGAATATTATGTGTGAGAATAGAATATATGATTATTTGGGTGAATGATGGTATGAGAACTATATGATGATATATGAATGATATTATGATGATGATGAGCTTGATGAATGTATAAAGGATATGTTTATGTGTTGTGAATAGTAATGATGGTATGACATGTATATGTTGATATAGATGATTGAATATATGTTGATTTTAGATGAATGTTATTCATTGGTGATTTAATGTATTGATGGCATGATGTAATGATGTTGTGGGTGAGGATGGGTATTCTCTATGTGTATGTATAGGTAGTATTCTTTTTCCTCACCGTATTCTGTGGATATATTTTACAGGTGTTGAGGAGGACACGACTGGTGTCGATTATGAATAAAAGGGTATGCTCTGGTAGATGTGACATCAGGGTGTGCTTGGGGGTTTTTACCATGTTCCTAGATTAGGAGTATTTTTATGAACTTCAGGATGCCTTGTATTGCAGGAGATTATTAATTGTTTTATTCCTATGGAGATTTCCGCTGCTTTATATTGGAATTATATTTGGAAGTTTAATTTCTTTAATAAAGTCGTTTTCGAACTATGAGTTATTATAAGAGTGATTGTGAACCTTTTTAACTAACGTGGGACTTCACATTTTCTAAACTGCAATTTCTTAAATATATAAGAGTATGGGGTAGAAGGGTGTCACATTCTTTCATACTTAGAAGGTGTCATGTCTCATGAAAAGCTCCTTCTCATCCTTTTAGTGGTCTTGAATGATCCTTCCAAAGCTTCAACTTTGCTTCTTAAGCTTGATACAAATCAATTTAATGTTTATGGAATCTTAGATGAACTGTCTTGACCTTCTTGAAGCTAAGAAGCTACTTCTTGAACTTGTTTCATCATTTTTGACATGAAAGCTCTTTGTAACATGCTTCTGGACACATGTTCTAATGTTAAATGATGTTTATGATCTTTGCACCTTCCTTCTTTAACTTTTCCTGTATTCTTTCTCAAGTGAAAACATTAGTACCAAAGTATTCAGAACACTTAGAATATTGTTGTGAAAGTTTGTTGTCATTAAAACCTTTGCTCAAAAGGTCTTGGACCTTACAATTATAACTTTTATGCTCTTCTCATCAAAGATTTACTCAGACGGTTTTCGTTACCGATGCTCTTCGCATTAATTGTTAAATTAACCGATACTTAAAACCTTGATGCTCTTCATATCAATTATTAACTTGGCTGATATTTGAAACCTTGATGCTCTTCACCTCAAAATTTAATTCGAAAGGTTTCAAAGATATCTTGAGATATTATTCATCAAGAGGATTCACGTGAAACTATATGAGAAGTCGTTCCGTTCATTCACGATGATGTTTGAGTTGATACATGCAAGAATGAAATTTAATTGTAATACATTCTTATGTTGCCAACAATCCAAAAATGGGGGACTGACTTTCCTGCTCGAATCTTCGCAAGACAAGGATGTCGACTTCAAATCTTTTAATGTGGGCATTTTCATTATACTGGGGTGTCAGGCACTCCTTGGGTGCGACTTCTCGAACATGTGCTACCGCTCTGGTCTCGTCTATGAAGTCGAGTTCTCCCAGGATCTCCTTCTCGTTTCAGATTCGTTAAAGGCCTGGACTTGCCATGGGGGTTCCCCAATCTCGACCAAGAACAAGGCCTCGATCCCGTAAGTTAGCTTGAAAGGGGTTTCTCCTGTGGAAATGTGTGGTGTCGTCTGGTATGCCCATAGGACATGGTTCAACTGCTCCGCCCAAAGTTCTTTGGACTCATCTATCCTTCTCTTAAGCGATCGTAAGATCACCCTGTTAGCTGACTCTGCTTGGCCATAACTGGGATGCTCCACAGACGTGAAGTGGTGCATAATCTTGAGTTCGACAAGGAGATTTCAGAAGCCTTTATCAGCAACCTGTGTTCTATTATCAGTGATGATTGACTTTGTAATTCCGAAATGACTGATAATGGACCGGTAGAAAAACCTTTAAACACGACTCTATGTTATAGTGGTAACAGTTTCCACTTCTATCCACTTCATAAAGCAATCCACTGCCACTATGAGAAACTTTAGCGGACTTGGCGTTGGTGGAAAGGGTCCGAGAATGTCAACTCTCCATTGGTGGAAAGGCCAAGGTACGAATAAGGTGGATAATGCTTCAGCCAGGGTATGCTGATAGTCGGCACGCCTTTGACAAGGGTCACATTTTTGTACTAAGCTCTTGTAGTCTTTCACCATTGTCCACCAATAGTAGCCGACCCTTAACGCCTTTTTCACTAAAGATCTTCCCCTGTTGTGTCCCCAACAACTACTCTCGTGTAACTTGGCGAAAACATAGTCAATATGATTTTTTTATAAGCATTTCAAAAGAGGGGTAGAAAAGCCTCGTTTGTACAATTGCCCTCTAACGACCAAGTATCATTCGACCATTTGTCGGATTCTCTTGGTCGAGTTATGCTCCTCAGGGAGGTCTCCTTTTTCAAAGTAGGCTTTGATGGGCGTTATTTTTTAGCTGCTATCTTCTGTTGACATGATGATTGTTAGTTTCGAGATGCTAGGAATGGTGAGTGTCTCTTGAATGACTGACTAATTATTCCCACCCTTTTTCGTGCTTGCAATTCGAAACGACACATGGTGTTTTCCTCTCTAGGGACATGTTGAAAAACCACGGTCTCAAAAGACTCACATGCTGTTTTTACCTTCTCTAAATACCTCTGGAGGAGGGGTCCCCACACCTCACACTCGAAATTTACATGGGATATCATAAGATGAGAGTTCCTACAAAGGTGACTTGGGTTGCGTCGTGTTCCTTGGCCATTGCTAAACCAGCAAAGCAGGCTTCATACTCAGCCTGATTGTTGGAAGTTTTAAACTTGAATGTCAAGGATTGCTCGATACACACACTGTCTGTGCCTTCCAGAACCACTCTTGTGCCTTCTCCGTTGACATTGGAAGATCCATCTACGTACACCGTCCAATCCGTTTTCAATTGGTCGTCTCTGCCGCTGGTCATGTCGATAACAAAGTTAGCAAGGATTTGTCCCTTTAGTGTTGTCCTCGCCTCTTATGTGAGGTCGAATTCAGAGAGCTCCACCACTCAAGAAGTCATTCTCCCTAAAAGGTCTGATTTATGGAGGATCGCCCGATTTGGAAGATCGGTCTTTACCAATATCGGGTGGGACTAGAAATAGTGCCCCAATCTCCGGGCTGTGATGATGTTACCAAAGTGGCTTTTTCTATGTTCCGGTATCTTACCTCTTGTCCTTGTAGGGCCTTACTCACGAAGTATACCGGGTGTTGTCCGTCTTCATCCTCTCATACCAACACCGAGCTGATAGCATGATCTGAGACCGAGAGGATTGTGGGCTGAGGTTGGGAGACACTACGTTCCAAGTTTCTGATTCTTTGCTCAAGACGACTTGTCTTGGTGAGAAGGTTGGGGAGGTGGTTGGTGGACGTGTGTCTCAAGTTCTAAAAGCCAAGCTCGAAGTTGGCTTATTATCTCGTCTCTAGGATCAAGAATGTGGAATTGGGTTTGATCCTCTTGGTATTGAACGACGTTCAACTAAGTTTAGGGTCGATGAGAATTTCCAATGTCACCGAAGCCTTCATTATGATAGGAAACTTCCTCCACCCAGTCGTTAGGTGTAGGTTGGAGACGAGCTCTTCCTGTCTATCTCAGTGTGCTGACCGTCATAGTTCCAAACAAGGTATGGGTGTTATGCCCTACTTTTAGCGCCAATTTGTCTGAGTCGAGTTATGTGGTCTGACTTGGATGTGAGATTTGAGTAGGTCTAGTGGATGGTTCGATTAGCTGAGATGGGGCTTGATCGGTATGGATCTTCGATACGTCGAACAGTGGGCAAGTATTTGCAAATGACACTATGACACCCAAGTCAGTATAAGCTCTGAAAGAGTGGAATCTTTAGGGAGTAGTGCATTCCTGACATATCACTATTGGTGGGGTATTATAGGAGTATTAAATGCTATTGGCCCCCAACATGGTGGAATATATGGTGCAGCTAAGGTGCATGGGATGCCCCAAATATGGATTCCCTAGCTGTATGGCCTGACTTGGTTGGATAACTTTGGGGTCTCTTAGTGTATATTTGTGTACACATCCCTAACTTACATTTCACCAATTTCATGGATATATTTGGCTTTCCAATGCAAGTTTTGTGAAAGCAAGTATATGTTGGATTGGAAAAAATCGTACGTTTGTTAAACACAAACGTTTTCCAAACATACGCTTAGTTGGGCTGGTGTGCGGCCCAATGTGAAGTTGGGGCTGGTCCAGAACAGAAATGCAGGCGAATGATGGAAGCATGTAGGTTTGTTGTCTGATAGTGACCAATGGACAACAAGGTTTACCGAGCACATTTCCTTGTGTAGAGAGACCATAAATTAAATGCTCCTCAGCTCCAATAAGATGACCAAAGGAAGGAGCAAGGAAGAAAGGTAGTGGAGCTTTTATGTTTCGTTAGCTGCTAGCTATCAATTCCACATTGTGTTTTCATGCATTTACAAGAGTCAATAGTCATACACGTATTTAAGATAGGGATTTGATAAAACATGGTAGGCACTCTCATTGGCTTGAGGTTGACATGACAACTCGTAGATAATAAGGCCTCGGTGCTATCCTATCACTGGTTTCATGAATTTGCTGATACATGTAAATAATGTAATATAAGACTGCTTTTCTGGTATATGATAAATAGTAATTAATGAATACTGTGCTTTCATGACATATTTTTGTTTCCTAAGTTATTTCTTAAATGAGTGTACATTCACTTCTTTAGTACCGTGCCGTGGTTCCTACAATGTCATACTTTGTGAAGCTCACGATGATTTTTTTATTTAATGAAATGCACCAGAACAACCTTGTCCTGTTTCTTTAATCAGTATAATGAGAGTTAGTTGAAAGATGCTTTCAAACCAATGCGAAGGTAGGATAATAGTAAAAGATTATAATATTAATGAGGATAATTATTAATTAATGAAAATTATTGTGAGTTTGTGAGGCACACATGCACGCCCTTGACTGCTTAAAGTTTTGGTGACATGCGGCCATCAACCACGTAAGTGGCTTCTTTATTCTGATCATTGACGAGGATTGACACGCAATTATGTGTTGATATTTGTCTAATCAGTCATCAAATGCTAATTACTTACCAAATCGAATACTAGTATTGGTTGCATTTTCATCCTTTTGTTGTTAGAGTCAAATCTTATAAAATAAAACTAGGAGGCGGTTTATCTCTTGAAAATGGTTTATGGATGCTGATCATGTGCAGTTAGACCAAATAAGTGCAGTTTTAATCTTAAAGTTTAGGATTTTTAAATTGTGTTTATATTTTTTTAACAAAACATTTTTTTACGAGTCTTAAGTATTATTTTTTGTTTTTAACCTGCTGAAATCCCACAGACATATCTATGAATTTAACTGTAAAGGATCGGGATGATGGTAAGGTAAAATATTTCCCAAAAAGTGTACCTGGTATCACAATATACTTTCACTCCAATCAAGTTTTTAAAGTATTATTTTAACATTGAGTTATCAAACCATTAACATCAATTTTTGGTGTACACTACCATAAATTTATTAGTGTACCTAATAAAGGTTACCCATACTAAGATTGTCAAAAGAATTGTAGTTTGTATATGGTTGGTTTTAGTTTGATTAACAAAAAAAAAAATTTGTTACCGTCATATATGGTTGAAAAAGAAATGAATTATATCAGTTTTGTTTAATCTTGGGCTGACAAAAAATATCCACATGATCCACTATCACTGGAAAATAGCAGAGCTTAAAAGTCAAACTTAAACAAAAATAATGGTTCTGTAGAACTTTTAATTTTTCTCACACCATGAAAGCTCTTCCTGAAACGTGTCCCAGCAATAAAGGTATTCTCTTTGTTTAAGGGCTTTCATCTATTAAAATCATGGACGGTTTTGTGCTTATTTTTTATATTTTTCCTCCAAAAGGAACTTTCAAAATATAAAAAACTGTAGGTGGTCAATGATATTAAGTAAGAAGTATTTATTATTAGGAGACTAATCCATTAGTGAGGACACTAACTAATGCATTAGTCTTACGGCAATAATCATGTATCTTCCTCTTCCTTTCTCTTTCTTTGTGCACCTTTGCAATGACACCATTGCAATGACACCATTTACATGGTCCAGCAAACAGAATGTTTGCAGAACGTCCAAAGAAAAAGCTTGAAAGTATTAATAATATAATAAATCTGAATACATATTTAATTTAATTTAATTAATTATATACAAAGGGAAGAAAATGTTTTCTTCCAAAAGGCAAAACTACATGCTAGCCACCAAAGGAGAAAATAATTTATATATATACCAAATATATAGTAGTAAAGAAAGGAAGAGACAAAACTGTGTATGACTAGTTATTCAGTGACTCAGTGTTAAAGCCTCCACAATTGACAAAAATTTCTCCTTCTATATGAACCTCCTTTGTGTATTTTGAATATTCGTATAAGGGATTGACTCATTAAGCCCCTCTGGCTGCCTAAGATCCTACTCAGATGATGAGATGTGACATTCTTTCAAATGAAGTTGATGTCATTATGTGCAGTAAAGTCATACCCATTTTTGAACAATCTGCAACAAAATTAATTGTCATAGGCAAGACAACTAGATTTGATTATGCACCTTTTTCTGTAAGCTATGACACTGTGTAAGGAGATTTTTCAGAACCATCCAAGACTATTTCAAATAGATCAGCCTCAGAATCCTCATCAAAATCAAAGTCTCGATTGTTATTCCCACTGTTGTGATTTCCTTTGGTTGTAGATCGATTATGCCACTGAGAATCAATCCTTCCCATTGAGAAGAGTTCCTTACTGTCATCATAGCCCAGGGTAGCAGCAGGGGAATTTACAAGTGGGGCTATGAAACATGGATTTGGTGTTCTTTGGGCATTTGCAGGTGCATATTTGAATGCACTTTGTCCAAAATTAACTAAAACCATGATGTCTATATTTGCAGATAAAGTTGGACAAAGTGGAGTGCCAAATACCTCTGACTGGCAATGAATGACATGGACTAACTCTGAGTCTAATGTGAAGAAAACCTTTTTCTGCCTGGGATCAAATCCACATCCAATTACAGTATCAGTTCCTACCCATTGTGCCTTCTCGGATTCCAATACAAGTTTCATTCCTGTAACCAAGTTTCCCACTTAGAAACCATTTATTTATAAGCATGAATATACAAATTAAAATAATAACACAACTAAGAGAACACTGGCCTTATTTACCATTAACTATAACTAGTTTACTGTTACTTAAACTGTGTACAGTGAGGCATTTCATGTGTGCCTTTCAAAGTTTGATGCTTTTGGTAAGAATTAGAAATGTGTCTTTTGTTGGGTTATGCAGTTGCCTTTCTAATACATCAACACAAAGCTAAAACTTTATGACTTGTGATTGTGAATTGTGAATCTGTACTGCACTTATTGGTGTCACTGTCACCTAAATGACTTCAATTTTTTACCTAAGAGAAATGGAGTGGCCTTAAGGCCTTTGCTCAAATGGTAAATAAAATTAACATGGTAAAGCAATAAGACAAGGGCAGGTAATTTAGTTACCATCAAGAAAGACAGAACCATTGGAATTGAACCCAATGCTCCGAGGGTAAGTGCCTGGAACTCTTAGAGGAACAGCTCCACCTGCTGTTAAACCCAATGAGAACATCACAGATCCACTCTTCCCACCCTCTTTAGGTCCAAGTTTCATTTCTTCAACATTGTCCAAATTACCTGTAGCATTTGAGCCATCTTGAAGGAGGAGTTTTGTCTTCTCCCCTTCTACTCTCTTTCTAACAGATTCATGATCATCACCACAACGAGAATACAGGATGGTAATTTCAAAATAGGCTTCTTGTGGGAAAGCATAGTTCCCCAAAGGAGGGCCAGGTAGAGGCAGAGCAGTCCTAATAACAGAAGCAACACTCATGGAAGAGTTGTTGGGATGAAGAACCTTTTTCAACCCAGGATTGAGTCTAATCTTCTGCATAAATTCATTTGATCCCTGACACACTTCCCAGCTTATCTCAGCCTCAATTTCTCTTCCATATTCACCACCTGCACATGCTCCTAAAAGGGTTGATCTCTTTGAAGGAGATGACATGTTGTTCTTGTAGCTTGTGAAAGCAAATCTAGACCAACCATTTTCTACAGCATCAGCAGCTAGGTAGGGATGATCAGCCCAGTTGAACAAATCTTTTCTTCTTCCAGAGACCCCGTTATGAAACACATAAAAATTGCTTTTTTTGTTGCTCCTCTGATCAAATTGATGGTTGATGATGGTTGGTTGGTGATGAAGTCTTGCAATTCCTGCTTGGAGGCTTTCCCTTCTGGTCAAGCTATTAGGTTCAACAAAGTTTCTATGATCTTTCTTATGATGACACCAACGCCACATGAAAACCAGCAAAAGGGTTGAAACACATCCCACGGAGGCTGCTATCACTGCAACATGTATCCATTGACCCATCTATTCTTCTGTCAGAAATTCCGATTCTTTCTGCTCTCTTTTCCTTTCAATTTTTATGCATAGATTGTTCTGGTCAGAAAAGGTGGGGTTTGAAGGAGTAATGGTGAGGGTAGAAAAGGAATGAAGGAGGGAAAAATGATAAGGGGGCAATGGAGTATGGTGAGCGTGGACTAAGACTGGTTCAATCATGCAGAAGAGGTGGTAGAAGGGGTTACCATTACCAAACCAAACCGTGAATGGCACAAAAGGTTGGGTTTTCCTAGGAGTACTAATTCATTTCCATTGTCAGTTCCCTTAAAATTTAATTTATGGGAACCCACAAACACTCCTATAGTAACCATTGAACGCGTTTGTTGATAAAAGACATCTGTGGTAACGTTTTTTGTGCGTTTATGTTATTGTTTTTTATGCAAATTTAAAAAAAGAGACAAAAACAAAATGACATTTTTATAAAAAATGTTTCAAAACATTTCTGTATTTTGATTTGTTTTTAAAGAAGAGAAAACTAATATGGGTTTCTCCTACTTAAATTGTGCTTTACATTGCAAGCACTTGAACTTTGCAAGAAAGCTAATGGCCAAATCGTAAATAGCAGAGATGATTTTCAATTAATTATAATCAATCAAATTTAATATAATGTATGTGATGCCATTGCTTTCTAGATATTCTTGTTCTTGGCTTTAGTAGAGAACCTTCATCCTACATATACAATTTCTCTCTCTGCTTCAGAGCTAACTTCCAAATGCAAATTGGGTGCATTTTATGAGCTCTGCTTTCTTGTCTAACCGACATTTTGGGTTGTCCCATTAACTGCACCACCAAAAAGTTATAAAAAAAAATTTAAGGTTCAGAAAGTTGACTAGGGGCCATGTCACTGTGGAATGGAATCCCATAAAAGACTGATATGAAGTTAAGGGGAAAATATGAACAATTTGGAAAGTAGTTGAACAATTTTTGTTGATAGACAGTTAATTTTATGTTTATTACCGTTTCTTTTAAACTTGTTTTAAATAGAGGAGAGGGACCACTCCACCAATTCTCTGATGGTGGAATAAGGGTCTCTTTGATTTACTTTTTTATTTTCTGTTTCTTTTTCCTGTTTTCATTTTGTTTGCTGTTTTCTGAAATTTTATAAAGGAAAAATTGGAAATGCTGGAAATGAAAATTTTTTGTTTCCAATATTTCCAGTTTTTTCTTTATAAAATTCCAGAAAACTAAAAATAAGAAATGGAAACAAGAAATGAAAATGCAAATCAAACAAACCTTAATTATTTAACAAATTTTATGTAAATAAATAATGTTAAAGCCAAAAGCTAAATCCATATTTATTATTTTTTTTTAGAGAAAACTGTTTTTTACATTTATCCCTGCTTCATTTAAGAAGGAATATAAGTTGCGTTATTATTAAAAAAAATTAAATATACCCTCATAAGTGGGTGAGTTCCTCTGCCACTTAAGTGCACCAAACATCATAATTCATTGTTCTATGTTTTAATCACTGAATATTAGGGTGGAGAGAAAAACATTTCCACATGTATATTTTGTCTTATTCGATGAATAATGACCCTTACATATGGGTATGGCAAACTCATTGTTGAGAGAGATACTTAAATATAGCCATTGTCGGGTGCAAATTACCTCAAGTCACACATACAGGATATAGCACAATTAGTGTCAGGTAGGTAGAAAACAAAATAAAATGTCAAGAACTCTACACGTGTGAGGTGATCGGAAAATATGTGAGGTGAAGTGTAAATGTGTCCCATACTCTCACAATACAAAATATACAAAAGAATGGCTTAATGAATATGAAAATATATGATCTATTATATAATATAGAAGTTAAAGTGTAGAATTTTGCGATGACATGACAATTTTAGTAATATTTTTATTTTGTGAGTTGTCATTGTATTATATGGAAGAATCTTTTAGGGGCATTTGGTTCAAGTTTTACGAAAATGTTAATGAGTGTCCTAAAGACATTTATTAAGAAAAAAAAGTAGAAAGTTTTTATTGGAGTATGTGACATTTAATGACACAGATGTAATCAATACTATGATTTCCAATAAAAATCTTCATTTATGGATCCTTAACCAATGTTCTTAGAGCACTCGTTAGCAGGACCCTATGTTTAATTATGTTTTTATCTCAAAATATCATCATATTCTTATTTGGTGTCCTATTTTTAATTTTTTTTTAAAATAGTTCTCCATATATGATTTTATTTACCGAATGGTTCCTATACTTTTTATACCATAAAATGCTGATTTGACACATAAAATAGATGGACCATTTGGGAAAAATTATTTTATAAGGGACTAATTTAAAAATTATGATATTTTATGAGAACTGGTTTGAAAATTGTGATAATTTTTAGAAACCATCTGAGAAAAAAATAATTATAAAAAATAATGGAGGAACCATTTGGGAAAAAAACATCATCTATGAAGTACTACTTTGAAAAAATTAAAAATGAAGGACCAAAATGGAAAAATCGTGATATTTTAGGGACAAAAACATAATTAAACATTTGATTTACTTTTCCATTTCTTATTTTCATTTCCTATTTCCAATTTTAATTGCAATAATACTTCAATTTTGATGACAAAAATACCACATTGATTTCATTTTGTTTTCTATGTTCAAAGTTTTCTACAAGAAACAATGAAAATAACTAAATTTTATTATTTTCACTATTTTTCTATAAAACTCTGAAAACATGAAATTAAAGTAATAAAATGAAAAATAAATAATTTTTTTAATCAAAACTAGAAAAAAAAATGAAATCAAATAGGGCTTCTCTCATTAATTACAAGAAGACAATAGTTGAGTTTTGGTCTCCACTGTATTTTAATAGTAACATGATTTAGTCATAAATGCACTTAAATTGAAATTTGTAATTCTTAGTATTCAACTCAAAAGTAAAAAAATCAATAGAATATGGTCATTTACTTTCAGAAAATATTTCTGTTTTTTAGGTTTAATTACAAAATTATTTTCAATTTTGATTATATAAACATCACATTGTTTTTTTATTTTGTTTCTTGTTTTCGAACATTTATACAGAAAACAGTGAAAATAATAACTTTGTATTGATTTCTCTATTTTCTTTATACAAAACTTTGAAATATAAAATAAAATGAAAAAAAACAAGTTGACTTTACTTGTAATTAAAACTAAAAAAAGTAGAAAATAAAAAAAAAGTTTTCTAAAATAAGTAAACGGTTCATTGTCCCCAACTCAACTAGACCCTTACTCAAGTTATAACCCAAGTGAGAAACTTATCAACACTAAGAATTTTGACACAATGTTGTTTTACTATTAATTACTCTCCCGGTCTTTTTTATAGGACTCCTTTAAGAATTTTGTTTGATCTTTCTTTATATGACCCTTCACATAGTGTTAAAAAAGCATTTACTATTATTTTCTATCTTTATCTCTTATTAGAAGAAAGGCAGAAACATCATAAGGAACTTAGAGAAGTCCCACATCGTCCAATATAAGTGACTAACTTGGAGTAGCAGAAAATTGATTCTGTTATATCAGTTTTTCTTTCAGTTTCCCTTTCCTGCGTTCATTTTCTTTCTCCTTGTATCAGTATATAATACACTCAATTTTATTCGTTTTCTGTATCAACAAAGAAAATCTTTCCTCATATTCTGTTTTGTAAATTCTGTTATGGTATCATTTCAAGAGCTTTGTGAATTTCTGCAGTCACGGCTAGAGGAAGCCCAAGCAATGGTGGTGCCAACAATGGTGGAGCTTCACCTCTTCTTCAGAACCCTGCACTTGATCCTCTCAGCGTTTATTACATCCATCCAGGTGAAAATGCTTCTATGCCTCTTGTTTCTCCACTACTTACAGAGAAAAATTATCACAGCAGGGCTCGGGCAATGAAAAGAATTTTCATCTAAAAAAAATACTCAAATTTGTCAATGGAAGTCTTCCAATGCCATCTAGTTTTGATCCCAATTTCGATGCTTGGGAAAGATGCAATAATCTTGTTCTTGCTTGGACTTTTAACTTGGTAGAGCCTATAATTGCCAAAAGCATTGTGTATCTTGAAATAGCTGTTGTTGCTTGGAATCTATTGAAGAAGAGATTTTCACAAGCTGATAGAGTAAGAATCTTTGATTTGCAACAAGAATTGATGATGCTAAAGCAGGGTACAAGTACAATAACTCAATACTTAACTAAACTTACATCTTTATGGGATGAATTGGAAAATTTTAGACCCTTTCATGATTTTTCCTATTCAGTTCAATGTGTTTGTGTACGTATCTACTAGAGAAGGAAAAGAATATAGAGAAGAAGATTGTATAATGAAGTTCCTAAGTGGCTTGAATGATGAAGTTGATGTGGTGAGAACACGGATACTTATGATGGATCCTTTTCCAGATTTAGATAAAGCTTTTTCATTAGTTGTACAACAAGAAAGGAGAAATTCATATGCTAATTCTTCAAATAATGAATATTCACAAGTGTTTGTTAATGCAATTGATAGTAGGAAGCCTTTTGGTAGAGGCAAAGGTGGATATGTTGGTAGAGGCAGCTTGAAGGTATGCAACTATTGTGGGAAAAATGGTCACACAGTAGAAGTTTGTTAGCTCTGATACCAAAATGTAACGTCCTAATTTCTAAATTCAGAAATAATGCCTGTTGGGAGCACTATTTCCAAATTCGTGAAATCATTTCGTTCATTTTGTGTATCGGCATACATATCATTCACTTAAGTAATCCAACACTTACTAAAGCTCCAAACATTTCATACATGAACAAAGAAATAAACATAATCTATATTCGCCAAATAGGCTCCAGTCGATACAATTATCCAACAAAACATAACAGTATCTGAATATGTATAATATAACAAAGTGCTAAATTATCCTATCATATGGCTCCTACTGGTCATCTTCATCCGGGGAAATATCTTGCACAACTTAAATATTGTTCCCATAGAATGGGGTGAGACCAACGTCCCAATGGGCATGAACAAAGATACTACAGGGAAAACATTCAGGCAATTATCATGCTTCTCAAACAACCATTACAATCAACAGCAACTTCATATCCATCAAACACATCACAATCAAAATAATAAAGCTTATAAATGCATGTCTGTGAAGTGTTGTAACCCGACACCCGGGGTCTTTTCACTGTTACATGACTGTGATTGAGCGCTCGGCCATGAATCCAAGGACCGTCGTCCAGGGAAACCTGAGATTAAGTTTTATCTGAACATGATGTACACATAAATTGATTTATTAACATGATTGAGGTTCCCCCATCTTCCCCTTGGCCGAGAGGTCGATGAGTTAGCCTCATATTGCTTAAACATGATTGCCCGAAGGCCTGAGATGGTCCGAAGACCCCTGAATTAGCCTGAAGGCTCTGAATTGGCTGTAAGCCCTGTGATAATTAATTTATAATGCATAATCTTAGTGGCCAAAGGCCTGTGGTCATATATAAACATGCTTAAGAATTACTGCACATATTCATATAAGTCTCCTACCCTATGGTTCACACAAATCATAGACCAACAACCATCACATTCATACCAACTAGGCTTATGTTAATATTCTCATCATAATTCAAGGAAAGAAGGGAAGGAAGATTAGGGGAACATGCTCTGAAATTCGAACAACAAAGAAACATACAATCACACCCACCTGATGGTCAAGAAACGAAGAAAGAATAGAGAGTAGATAACATTGAAGGAGGAAAGATTGATGGAAGGCTTGATCTTGGAGCGTAGAAACCGTTCTTGACTTTCACTGGCACATTCTCTCACTAGAACCTCTCTTTCTCTCTCTGAAAAGACGAAAAAATGGAAGAGAAACTGAGTGGAAACCGTCTGCAGTCGTGTTTTAAAAATGTTGAAACTGTCATTTTGGATTAAGCGAGAATGCTCACGAAAATATACCCTCTCTGGAAGATTCTGGCTTAAGTCAGAATTTTTGGCTTAAGCGAGAATTGTAGAACTGACTTTTGCAGTTTTTGCTGCATAATTCGCTCAAGCGAGATTCACTCGCTTGAGCGAGATTCCTGGTGTCTAAAACTCATATTTTTGCCTCTTAAGCTTTTCCTTATCCATCTACATCCAAATTTAAATTCAAATCTTATAGTTAAACATTTTCCTAAAACTGATATTATTATATTAATAATATAATAATTACTATATTTATAACAATTAAGGTTAATTGAAACCTTAATAATATGATTTATCTTCTAATAATTTTATTATTATCTTGTTATATTAACAACAATTATTATATCTTCTAAAATCCAATCTTATATTATATCTCCCTCTTAGTATCCATATTATCGTATCATTATTATATCATTAGTATTATAATATTATTTTATTAATAGTTCCTGTTATTATTATAAAAATTCTCTTTTTATAACCAATATTATCGAAATACAGTTATAAGTATTTTTATATTATTATTATTATTATTTTTATTATAATTCTAGATTTCTAAATTTCTGGGATGTTACAATTCCACCCCCCTTAAATAAATTTTGTCCTCAAAATTTGTCTTACTATTCTCTTAAACTTAAGTCTATGACACTATGTATTGGTAACCTATAGCTTTGGGTTGGATATTATGTTTCTATTAATAATAATTGTAAATTAACTATTCGAAGTACAGAATAAATTATATTCCTAAACTAAATCCATTGAATCACTCACCACATTTATCATAACTTACAAATTCAAATTTCCTTCCTAAACTTAAGCTCTATGTCTTCAACTGTAAATTTCTGAATATTTTTCTTATGATCAAAGACCTATGTAACTACTAAATAATTAATTTCGACACCTTCAAAGATCATAGCCTAAACAACGATAAATGTGTGAGCCTTTGACTCATGATCATATCCTAATTATAAAACTATTTAAACTGTAAAATATCCTTATTGAGATCCACCTAGATCCAATGATCAAATCAACAACTCTTAACTACATATACATAATTACTCAATTTCTAACAAGCTCCATATTAGATCTTTATCTCTGATCCTTTTAACTATAACCATACAATTATCATATCTCTAACACCAAAACCATCAAATTAAAAGAAATCTTTGTTTCTAAAAAGATTAAATCTCTACATGTTAGATCATACAATATCAAATCTTTTTCCTTAAAACTATCAATTAAAAATTAAATCTCCATATCTAACCCGTAAAACAAGTTTAACAGTCTTCCTCAAATAAAAGATCATTTAAACTCTGTACAGAACTAGTTCCAACTTCTTAGGTTCTAATATTTTATCATCACTCTAGAAAGATTTCTATATTTGAAAGTAATTTAATCTCTTATAATATTTTCCTAATATCCTTCATCAATTGAATACAACTCCAGACCTATATGATTTTATCATAATATCTAAAGATCCAATTATAGTTCTCATTCCATCTATTTCCCAATTTTAATTAGTGGTGAAGATTTGTACATGCACTTAAACTGTTTTTATTTCTAAGGATTTATTACTTTTATTTTCTTGTGAACTAATATTATCCTTATTCAACATTCTATGTTTTATGATAGTACTTATACTATGCTAATTAACTAATAATTTTTTTTTTATACTCATTCTAATACTTGTAAAAAAACTAATCTTAACCAAATATATATATATATATATATAAACACACACACATATATATTTATACTAAATTTAGACAATGTTATAATTTCAAATAAATCTGAATAATATAGGGGTTTTGATAGTAAATTCCTCATATTCAACTATATAACTTTGTAAAATTTATCCTTAATTTTTTAGTTTCATATCGTCATTATTTTTACTTTTTAACAATCTTTATTTATCTTCACAATATTTGATGGGGTAAGATATATTTTAAAATACTATGATATCTTTCTAATAATTATCTACCTTATGTTATCCTAAAATTCCTATTTTCTTCTAACAATCCCTAAAATTATATAGGGAATAATAGATACTATTTCCTTATGAAAGCATTATTACAATAACAAATGTATATATCAATTCTAGTCACAATGTGTCTACTATTAACAAATACAATCAGTCACAATAATCCACATGATCCAAAATAACATTTATCTAAAAAAAAAATTTATACTATCATAAATAAAAAATTATTTTTAACATATCACCACACAAATAATATCTAATTTCATCTTAGCTATATGTCTTTTCTACTTCCAACAAACCTTATCTTATTTTACAAACATTTTTATTCATCTTATAACATCTATCTCATCTCAATCCTCTAATGCTATAAAGTAGTTTATTAGTTGCTATTATCACTACCTTTATCGAAATCTTAGCTATACTTCATAAATTCTAGCTTCAGAAATAATGTAAGAAGCATGGATACCCCGCTGGTTTTCGTGGGAAGAAGTTTGGCACAATATCTGCCAACAATTTGATTGGAGAAACTTCTAAAAATGGAGAAATTATTGAGAAGAATGAGGACAATTCACAACAACAGTTTCATTGATAGGAGAACAATATATAAAGCAATCATGGCTTTAATTCAATCTTCAGTTGCCACTAGCTCTACATCAAGCCAAGTAGCAGCCATCACAACCTCAAACGCTACCACAAATAATCATCATCCTTCCCATCCAGGTAATGCCTTTGCTTTTGCTATAAATAAATCAACAACAGTAACATGGATCCTGGATTCAGGAACAACAGATCACATATGCTCAGATCAGACCTTGTTTACAACCCTGGAACCTCTCACAAATAAGTCTATCTTAGTGAAATTACCAAATCGTAATAATGCTTTTGCTACACACATTGGTACAGTCAAAATTACCCAAGATCTGCATCTTACACAAGTTACCTAATTTCTCAATTAACCTCATTTCTGGGTCTAAACTCAATTCTTCACTTAACCGTGCCTTAATTCTCTTACCCAATGTTTTGCTTCATACAGGACTTGAGCAATTTGAAGATGATTGGTTCAGCTGAGATGGTAGATGGATTGTATCATATTCTTGTTCCAAAAGATTTCACAACTGCCAAGCTTCACCAAATTAGCAATGTAACAACCACATCACATTCCTTTTCTGTTTCAGCTTTATGGCATTTTAGATTAGGACACATATCCTCTTATAGAATGAATCTTCTAAAAAATCAAGAGAATATGGTCGTTTACTTTGAGAAAATGTTTCTGTTTTTGTTTTCTGTTTTTTAGGTTTAATTACAAAATTATTTTCAATTTTTATTATATAAACATCACATTATTTTTTTATTTTGTTTCTTGTTTTTTAACATTTATATAAAAAACAGTGAAAATAATAACTTTGTATTGATTTCTCTACTTTTTTATACAAAACTCTAAAATATAAAATAAAATGAAAAAAAAAACAAGTTGACATCACTTGTGATTAAAACTAAAAAAAATAGAAAATAAAAACAAAAAATGTTTTCTGAAATAAGTAAACGGTTCCTTGTCCCTAGCTCAACTAGACCCTTACTCAAGTTATAACCCAAGTGAGAAACTTATCAACACTAAGAATTTTGACACAATGTTATTTTACTATTAATTACTCTCCCAGTCTTTTTTATAGGACTCCTTTAAGAATTTTGTTTGATCTTTCTTTATAGGACCCTTCACATAGTTTTAAAAATGCATTTACTATTATTTTTCTATCTTTATCTCTTATTAGAAGAAAGGCATAAACATCATAAGGAACATAGGGAAGTCCCACATCGTCCAATATAGGTGACTAACTTGGAGTAACAGAAAACTGATTCTGTTATATCAGTTTTTCTTTCAGTTTCCCTTTCCTGCGTTCATTTTCTTTCTCCTTGTATCAGCATATAATACACTCAATTGTATTCGTTTTCTGTATCAATAAAGAAAATCTTTCCTCCTATTCTGTTTTTTAAATTCTGTTATGGTATCTTTTCAAGAGCTCTTTGAATTTCTGCAGTCATGGCTAGAGGAAGCTCAACCAATGGTGGTGCCAACAATGGTGGAGCTTGACCTCTTCTTCAGAACCCTGCACTTGATCCTCTCAGCGTTTAATACATCCATCCAGGTGAAAATGCTTCAATACCTCTTGTTTCTCCACTACTTACAGAGAAAAATTATCACAGCTGAACCCGAGCAATGAAAAGAATTCTCATCTAAAAAAAATACTCAAATTTGTCAATGGAAGTCTTCCAATGCCATCTAGTTTTGATCCCAATTTTGATGCTTGGGAAAGATGCAATAATCTTGTTCTTGCTTGGATTTTTAACTTGGTAGAGCCTATAATTGCCAAAAGCATTGTGTATCTTGAAATAGTTGTTGTTGCTTGGAATCTATTGAAGAAGAGATTTTCACAAGCTGATAGAGTAAGAATCTTTGATTTGCAACAAGAATTGATGATGCTAAAGCAAGGTGCAAGTACAATAACTCAATACTTAACTGAACTTACATCTTTATGGGATGAATTGGAGAATTTTAGACCATTTCATGATTTTTCCTGTTCAGTTCAATGTGTTTGTGTACGTATCTACTAGAGAAGGAAAAGAATATAGACAAGAAGACTGTATAATAAAGTTCCTAAGTGGCTTGAATGATGAATTTGATGTTGTAAGAACAAAGATACTTATGATGGATCCTTTTTCAGATTTAGATAAAGCTTTTTCATTAGTTGTACAACAAGAAAGGAGAAATTCATATGCTAATTCTTCAAATAATGAATATTCACAAATGTTTGTTAATGCAATTGATAGTAGGAAGCCTTTTGGTAGAGGCAAAGGTGGATATGCTGGTAGAGGCAGCTTGAAAGTATGCAACTATTATGGGAAAAATGGTCACACAGTAGAAGTTTGTTACAAGAAGCATGGATACCCCGCTGGTTTTCGTGGGAAGAAGTTTGGCACAATATCTGCCAACAATTTGATTGGAGAAACTTCTGAAAATGGAGAAATGATTGAGAAGCATGAGGACAATTCACAACAACAGTTTCATTGACAGGAGAACAATATATAAAGCAATCATGGCTTTAATTCAATCTTAAGGTGCCACTAGCTCTACATCAAGCCAAGTAGCAGCCATCACAACCTCAAACACTACCACAAATAACCATCATCCTTCCCATCCAGGTAATGCCTTTGCTTTTGCTATAAATAAATCAACAACAGTAACATGGATCCTGGATTCAGGAGCAACAGATCACATATGCTCAGATCAGACCTATTTTACAACCCTGGAACCTCTCACAAATAAGTCTATCTTAGTGAAATTACCAAATCGTAATAATGCTTTTGCTACACACATTGGTACAGTCAAAATTACCCATGATCTGGATCTTACATAGGTCCTGTATTTACCTAATTTCTCAACTAACCTCATTCCTGAATCTAAACTCACTTCTTCACTTAACTGTGCCTTAATTCTCTTACCCAATGTTTTGCTTCATACAGGACTTGAGCAATTTGAAGATGATTGGTTCAGCTGAGATGGTAGATGGATTGTATCATATTCTTGTTCCAAAAGATTTCACAACTGCCAAGCTTCACCAAATTAGCAATGTAACAACCACATCACATTCCTTTTCTGTTTCAGCTTTATGGCATTTTAGATTAGGACACATATCCTCTTCTAGAATGAATCTTCTAAAAATTCAAGAGAATATGGTCATTTACTTTTAGAAAATATTTCTGTTTTTGTTTTTTGTTTTTTAGGTTTAACTACAAAATTATTTTCAATTTTTATTATATAAACATCACATTTTTTTTATTTTGTTTCTTGTTTTTTAACATTTATATAAAAAACAGTGTAAATAATAACTTTGTATTGATTTCTCTATTTTTTATACAAAACTCTGAAATATAAAATAAAATGAAAAAAAAACAAGTTGACATCACTTGTGATTAAAACTAAAAACAGTTGAAAATAAAAACAAAAAAAGTTTTCTGAAATAAGTAAACGGTTCCTTGTCCCCAACTCAACTAGACCCTTACTCAAGTTATAACCCAAGTGAGAAACTTATCAACACTAAGAATTTTGACACGGTGTTATTTTACTATTAATTACTCTCCCAGTCTTTTTTATAGGACTCCTTTAAGAATTTTGTTTGATCTTTCTTTGTAGGACCCTTCACATAGTTTTAAAAATGCATTTACTATTATTTTTCTATCTTTATCTCTTATTAGAAGAAAGGCAGAAACATCATAAGGAACATTGAGAAACTGAAAAGGGTTGAAACACATCCCACGAAGGCTGCTATCACCGCAACATGTATCCATTGACCTATCTATTCTTCTGTCAGAAATTCAGATTCTTTCTGCTCTCTTTTCCTTTCAATTTCTTATGCATAGATTGTTTTGGTCAGAAAGGGTGGGGTTTGAAGGAGTAATGCTGAGGGTAGAAAAGGAATGAAGGAGGGAAAAATGATAAGGGGGCAATGGAGTATGGTGAGCGTGGACTAAGACTGGTTCAATCAAAGCATGCAGAAGAGGTGGTAGAAGGGGTTACCATTACCAAACCAAACCGTGAAATGCACAAAAGGTTGGGTTTTCCCAGGAGTACTAATTCATGGGAACCCACAAACACTCCTATAGTAACCATTGAACGCTTTTGCTACACACATTGGTACAGTCAAAATTACCCAAGATCTGCATCTTACACAAGTCTTGTATGTACCTAATTTCTCAATTAACCTCATTTCTGGGTCTAAACTCACTTCTTCACTTAATCGTGCCTTAATTCTCTTACCCAATGTTTTGCTTCATACAGTACTTGAGTAATTTGAAGATGATTGGTTCAGCTGAGATGGTAGATGGATTGTATCATATTCTTGTCTCAAAAGATTTCACAACTGCAAAGCTTCACCAAATTAGCAATGTAACAACCACATTACATTCCTTTTCTGTTTCAACTTTATGGAATTTTAGATTAGGACACATATCCTCCTCTAGAATGAATCTTCTAATTGACTTGTATCCTTCTTTACTTGGTTCAAATAAAAGACATGTATGCGAAATTTGTTATTTTGCTAAACAAAGAAAGCTTCCCTTTTTCTGTTAGCACACATAATGCAAGGAAACCTTTTGATCTAATTCATTTGGACATTTGGGGTCCTTATAGTGTAAGAATTATACATAAACATAAATTTTTTCTTACTATCTTGGATGATTATAGTAGATATATACTTGTGGATAGTCTTTCTTAAAACTAAATCTTAAACACATCAGCATGTTAAGAATTTTATTCACATGGTTGAAAATCAGTTCAATGTTACCATAAAGACCATAAGGTCAGACAATGGTCCTGAATTTTTACTCAATTCATTTTATCAAGAAAAAGGCATAGTACATCAAAGATCTTGTGTGGAAACTCCTCAACAAAATGGCAGAGTTGAGAGAAGACATCAACAGATTCTAAATGTGGCTAGTGTTGAGTCTCAAAAATATTATTAAGAAATTAATAATGTTTTAAGTATCATTATCCTAAGTTTTAATGAGTAACAAATTTGATCATTGAAATAATTATAAATACTCTTAAAGGTATTTCTCATGTTCAGCAGATTGGACTTTCTGAAGAAGACCTACTGAGGTCAAGTGACTTGTTGAAGGTTGAAGACTCTCTGAAGTTTTCTGACGTGGCTTTCGTTTCTGCGTTTTAATCTACTGAGAAGAAAGGCTCGTTGAAGATGTTTAAGTTATTCACTCATCTTGGCACTGTGTGCAGAACTCCTTTCCAGAATCAGTTCAAATTCTATACCATAAAAGGAATGTTCCTGCTGCTGAAGTACAAGTGCTCAGGAAAAGTAAGGTCAATGCTACAAGCCTACCTTGCCCTGTTCACAAGCCATCAGAATTTGTCTCAACGGAAGCATTATAATTTAATGTTATCTCACAACGGGATTAAATAGAGCTCAACGGATCTCAAATCCATCTCTATAAATTCCCTCATTCAGACTTCATGCAACATAGAGAAGAACATTAACCTGCTGAAACGCTGCAAAATTTTACGTGAAAAACTTACTCTGATATACTTGTACACAATTTTCATATCTTGAGTTTAACTCAGTTTGTCTGTACATTTTACCCAGTTTGAGCTTTAAACTTGTGTAGTTTTTAAGTTTAGGCTATTTTCCTTCAAACACTGTTTGTATAGAGCCTGGAGAGGCTTGGTAAGGAAAGAATAATTGTGTAGAGAGCCTGAAGAGACTTGGTATTAAAACTATATTTTACATTTATCACTGCTTCATTTAAGAAGGAATATAAGTTGCGTTATTATTAAAAAAAAAATTAAATATACCCTCATAAGTGGGTGAGTTCCTCTGCCACTAAGTGCACCAAACACCATAATTCATTGTTCTATGTTTTAATCAATGAATATTAGGGTGGAGAGAAAAACATTTCCACATGTATATTTTGTCTTATTCGATGAATAATGATCCTTCCATATGGGTATGGCAAACTCATTGTTGAGACAAAAAATGAAATCTAATAGGGCTTCTCTCATTAATTACATGAAGACAATAATTGAGTTTTATCGTACTATATTTTAATATTAACATGATTTAGTCATAAATGCACTTAAATTGAAATTTGTAATTCTTAGTATTCAACTCAAAAGTAAAAAATCAAGAGAATATGGTCGTTTACTTTCAGAAAATATTTTTGTTTTTGTTTTCTGTTTTTAGGTTTAATGTGAAGCGCTTGCAGCTTAATTAGTGGCATAATGGGTAAGTTGCAATTGCAGGTGCACCGGTTCGAATCCTACTGCAGCTCCTTCGATCTTGAAGTTTTTAAATAAAGGGAAACCACATCATTCACAATGGATTGAACCGTTCCGGACCGGATCTCAACGGGTTAATTAGTAGATTCGTTTGAAAATCTTGACCGGACTGATCAGGAGTCCGATTTCTTGACGGAATCTAGTTGGATTCTTATAAAATTGCTCCTTATCAAAGCATGGCATATATCCATGCTAAACAACTATAAGTTTTTTTTCATTCTTTTCCTACTTTTACTATTATTAATTATATAGCGAATTGCTCAGCTACTCTCTTTGAGAGAGTCTTATAGTTTTTTATTTTGTTAGCCATGTGGCCCTTTCTTTCATATATAGAAAAAAACACTCCAAAAAACTCCAAGCAAATCTGCATGAAATATGGTATCCAACACCATCAGAGAAGAGTATGAGCAACGACCAATAATTGGGAAACAACATCATGTGTGCATACTTTCCAAGCACACGGTTCAATAATTCAATAACTGCAAGAAATATTATATCCATCTATTAACAAAAATTGATTTAAACTCCAAGGTGCAGGGAAAATAACATAAGTGCCAAACACAGAGCAGAAAAATTAACAGCAACATCAATTTCAGATAAAAGTAAGATGAGACAAGTCTTAGGATATCTTAATTAGTATTGCATAAAGTTACAAGATTATATAAATGTTCAAGCTTCAAAGGAAATTTACAGGCAGGCAAGGCACTCTATTTTTTTTACATATAAAGCAATATATTCATTATTCTTCATAAAAAATCCACCATTTTCACAACTTAACTAATACATGTAATTTAAAGAGGAATTCGATGTAGCTATAACTTAGGTACTCACTACTTCAACTCAATAGAGACAACATATCCTTCAGTGTATAAAATGAGCCTCAAATAAGCAATTCACCAAATGTTATTTAAATGGAATTTAAATAGAAGTTAGAAGGCAAAATAGAAAACCGGAATTTAAATCAATACGTTAAAAAGGTTCAAGCCGAAGTCGTTCTCCTTTCACTTGAAGGACTCCGACAAAACCCTATGTGGCACCTTCTCCGGAAGTGTGTCGGTTTCTCTGACATATCATCGACCGACAACGGTGGTTTGGAGGCGGCCATGATAATACCATTTGCTTACTGAACCATCAAACCCAAAGTTGTGATTTTCCGGTGTGATTTTCTAGAAGAATGAAAGTATAGATTTCTGGTGGTTCATCTTCAGTACAGAGAAATTTGAAAAAGGTTTTATGAACTACAAATGACAATAATATAAATTATGTATATTTTCCAATCCAACTTCTCATGGCCAAGTTTAATAAGAAAAGTTCTATAGAAACTGGAAGCATTTTGTATAAAACTGATTTGAATGTATTTGAGTCGCACAGAAAAATGAAAGATACAAGAGACTATATGTAGGAAACTAAAAGAAAGAAAAGATGAGCAAAGGAAAGGCGGAAATTAAAACTGAATGATTCTAACAGAATGATTGTGTATTTTCAGCTAACTAATCACGTGCCGATGTGGGACTCAGCTTGAACTTTCTCAGTTATTAAAGTTTCGCAGAACATACATCAAAACCTTTCCTATCAAAGCCTCCAAACCTAATCGAACAACATGATTCTAAATGAAGCATGGAAGAAAAACGAAAGGGGATGGCGAGTGGCGCATGAGCAAGAGGAATGGCGATGTAGATGACAACGAAAGGGGAAGGAGAGAGCACGATGCAAGGGAGCAACGATGAAGGAGCACAGCGCAACTTCATTTTACTAAGATCCTAATCCAGTCACTATGCCAAAAAAGCTATTTAAGGGGCGCTCCCGTGCAACATAAAAGGGCGCTTTCGTGTGCCCTAATAGAATCTGCTCTTGTTTGGTCATTAAAAGGAGGGCGTGCCCAGAAACACCCTGACGGAAGGCACAGAGGGCGCTTATAAAAAACACGGAAGCGCCAACAGCAAAGTGTCAGGATTGGAGGGCGCTTCCTTGGAGCGCCCTGGTTTGACAGGACAAGGGCTCTTCCATGGAGCGCCCTCCTTATGCACAGGACGTGCATTTGGAGGGCGATCCAGGGAAGCGCCCTTGTCCTGTCCAACCAGGGCGCTCCAAGGAAGCGCCCTCCCTCCCTTTTTTTTTGCTTTTTAATTTAGATGAAGCTGTGAACACAGTTTTAAACACCTGCAAAACTCCATACCAGCAGCCAGAATTTCATCCTTGAAACTAATGTCAAAAGTTTTGCATAGAATATGCTTAACATATACAACATCCTTAACCAGGACTAAGTCTAGTCATTAACCTATAAAAAATTTGGTAGAGTTTCCTCTGTTTTTACAAGTTTTCCCAATTTATCAAACACCTGTAAAACTCCATACCAGCAGCCGAAATTCATGTCATGAAAGTAATGTCAAAAGTGCATAGAATATGCTTAACAAACAACATCCTAAACCATGACTAAATCTAGTCATTATAACCTATAAAAAATTTGGCAGAGTTTCCTCTGTTTTTACAAGTTATCCCAATTTATCAAACACTTGTAAAACTCCATACTAGCAGCCAGAATTCATGTCATGAAAGTAATGTCAAAAGTGCATAGAATATGCTTAACAAACAACATCTTAAACCATGACTAAGTCTAGTCATTATAACCTATAAAAAAATTTGCAGAGTTTCCTCTGTTTTTACAAGTTATCCCAATTTATCAAACACCTGTAAAACTCCATACCAGCAACCAGAATTCATGTCATGAAACAAGTGTTTGTCATTAAAGTATAACATCAAATCAAAGTATACAAAATTTACAGAACTTATCATTAATAAACATCTTTGTACAACATTTTCAGAGTAAACGTACACGTGTTTACTCACCATCAACAAGTGCAAATCAATCACATAAAAGTGATTACTACATGTTTTGCTCATTCTTCTCTAACCTCATCAAGTTGCTCCGTAGTGTAAGTCGAGCATCAGTGTTGAGGAAAGTACTATAAAACCCAAAATTTTATTTCATTAAAAGAAGTTCTAAATGGGGAGAAAAATACTTGTTATAACAATTCCAAATTACCTCTCTTGGTATAGTGAGTGCATTTTGATCGATTATCTCCTTCATGAAACGCATAACAAAAAGGCCACAATCACTGTTTTTTGTTTGCCGTGGACACTACAAAAATAATTTATAATCAAATCAACTTACGTAATGATAAGTTACAAAGGAACACAAGAGTTCGCGCAACATTACTTGTATGCGGTACCAAATGGGATCAGGTATAATCATATTCTTTTCAGTTTGAAAACCCATTAGCGTTCGATATTCATAAAAAGATCTAAACCAATAAAACAAATAATGTGTATGAGAACTCTAATTAAACAATGTAAGTGTGATTGTATAATGTTACTTAACATAGAAAACTTACTTCTTAATCATAGTCTTCATCGGTTCGTAATGTGTAGGGTCTTTGCGCAAGGAGTCAAAAAAGTAAACCTTGCCAAAATCAATTAAACTCAAGGCGATAAGAACCCGGTGTCGCCTACAATCATATTGTCATATGTGTCAAACATACAATGTTTTATAATTAGTTATATTGAGATATGAACACATACGTCACATACCCGTCATGATTGTACGGAAGCAGAAACAATTTATCTTGCCCCCGTTTGTTATACAACATCCTACCCAGGACTTTGTCCTGCTGAGTTGTTGCAACAAAAGCTGTGGTCATTTCAAGAGAAATGAAAACATAACTATCCGGGCGGCCAGATGGAACCAATATCTCCGTATACAAGTAACTATGCAATACAAAATTGGGCGGTGGTTAACTAATTTTACAATCTTATCATTAAATGAGAATGACATACTATGAAATTTTAAAATTCAAAATACCTGGAGTAGATGTTTATGACAGTGGCATCTAACCAATCACGATACAACACAGCTTGAAGACAATTTTCATCAATGTATGTGTTCACTTCATTTTCTTGAATAATACCCGCAGTTATGTTGCAACAAATGGTAGAACCACTTCCTTGCATCTTTACTGAATAAAAAATTTCGAGTAATTGCAAGTTCATGGAGGGAGGATTGGTGGGTTTTGAGGTGACCACCCGTGGAGTACTTTCCCTAATTGGAGACTTATGAATAGGTGATTCATTTGAATGACGTGTCTCCACAGGTGGTGCCGCTGCGGAGGTCTGGGGAGTCTAAAAATACAACATATTCAAGGATTAGTAATTGAATTTGAACTTATATAAATGAACTTTTTACACAAATAAAACTATACACATACCAATGCATCCAATCCAATATAAGTACATGGCCAAGCCACGAAACACCCTAACGCATCCCGCACAGTACTCAATTCCCCAAAACGATCTGGGCATGGAAGGGTAGCATGTGGGTCAGTAGCAACTTGAACCATGACCTTCAATTGGTCGGAGGGAAGTGGGCAATTGTGTAACATCTGGTCTGGTAAATTGGGTGCTTGCCCCTTACCAACCACTCGCAAGACAGTGTCTCCCAAATATAATATGCATTGAAATATTCCCTAAACAATTGAGATAAGTAAATATGTTTATGGATTAATAGTGTGTAAAAAACAAAATAGTTAACAAAAATATAAACAATTAATTACCACAGGAAAGGCGGGTCTGGGAGAAGTGTTAGAATCTCTCATGCTCCGTTCTCTGGTAAGTTCTTCAATCATTCTTGTATTCTGGTCAAGTTTTTCTTGTATCTGTTGATAACCATCGTGCATTTCCCGGTATTTCTCATACATATCATTATATTTCTCTTTAGAAACAACATCTTCTTTGGGTTTAGGCGGAGGTTTGAAATATTGCCCAGGATATACCCCAAAACCCATACCCCGAACACGACCCCTATATGTGTCTTTCTTAAGAACCGTGTCAAGGACGTGTCTCTCATCAGAATTACCAGATTCATCGGCTTGAGATAATATTTCTTCCTAATAACAAAAGTGCAAAACATAAAGTCAATGATTCAAAATAACCCTAAATTTAACACACAGTAACATTAAATATATACTTACACATTATGTGAAGACCTCTTCTACTCTTTCATTACTAGCATTCTTTTTCTTGTTTATCCGAGCGACTTTCCACAATGCATGTCGTGAAACTTCACCAGAGTCTTTACCCGCTTCTTTTAACTGTTTACAAAAAGTTACCCACTATTAGTACTAACAAAAAACACTATTTTGGTATTTCATGTTAATGACAATACTCACAATTTGTTGTTCAAGTCGAGCATAACCCAAGCGTGAGGCTCTATATGGGTAATCGGGGTTGGAGGCTCTAGCCTTGTTTATCTGACTTATTTCCTGCAATGAGTTATATATACAAGTATTAAACATATACTTTAACAAAAATAGAATTAAAAAACATGGAGCATATGGTTGATTATAGTACCTTGAAACGTTCTTGTGTTCGTTGGGCAACAAAGTACTCCCATTGCTCTTGTGATATTACATCCTCATATCTCTTAGGAGGATGCGGGATTACTTCTTTGTTCTCATCAAAAACATGGTTGGTGGATAACACAGACCTGAAGGATCTATGTCTTTTACCAGCCAACATAAGCACATACCTCTTGTGGCAGTCATCAATGTCAAAAGTGGACTACATAGAAATGAAAACAAATTACCATCGTATTAGTTTAGGTGTCCTTAATTATCTTAAAATATAAAGAGGGGACATAACATGTACCTTTATATCCTCCCATATCATATTGTTATATGGAAGAACTTCTTCATCCTTCCATTGTCTAATGGTAATTGGTACCTTTAGACGAGCAAGTGCACCAATATAACTACTAAGTATAGTGCCTCCGGGATTAATAGGCTGACCCTTGTCATTCCATGCAACCTAAACAAAAGGACAAACTATATAGTTATATAATTCATCTTCATAAACATAATTTGATGTAACCATAATTTGATATAAACATACAATTGGTTACCTCTATTTTGTTTCCTTTATTCCTCTCTTTGATTACTTCGGCCGTAATTGTTGCCCCACGTCTGTGTATGGCATCCATGTTTTCATTGTCTGCTCCTGACATGATATCTGCATGAGAATCATAAGACATTAATTAGCATAAACTGGAATTAGTAAACAAGACAAAAGAAATAACTATTTAAATAAGTCAAAACATACATGGCTCATCTTTTTCTTTTTCTAGTTTGTTTGACACCAGTGGGAACATTTCTAAGATGAATTGATGGATTAATCCAAATACCCTCATTATGGTCCACTCTCAGGTACAACCCACCATCTGTTGTTGAGTCACCATATAATAACTGTGATGTCGTAACAAAAGGATCATCTTCAACATCATCCCCTTGATTATCATCCACATTTGGGTTGTCATTGAATTTGTTACTTAACATGACTATGGAACAATTCACATCTGCAGGATTACTAACATAGAAAACTTGTTGAGCTTGGGATGCTAGGATAAATGGCTCATCTTTGTAACCTTCCTTGCTAAAATTAACTTGCATGAAGCCAAGGTTATCGACCCGAACACCAGTATTGTTGTCAACCCACTTACAACCAAACACAGGTAACCGAAAGTGAGTATAATCCAATTCCCATATGCGATCAATCACCCCAAAATATGAGATATTAGCATAAACTCGATTTCTATCTTTTGCACTTGACATGTGCAATGCTTGGGCAATTAAAGTCACACCACTGTTTTGGACTGTTGTTCTATCATCATGGGCCTTTGTGTAGAAAGTGTAGCCATTAATCAAGTAAGCCTTGTGAGATATTACATTCAAACTTGGGCCATATGCTAAAAATCTTAGTCTAGTAGAGACTAAAGTAGGATTATGGTTCATGTCATGAAAAATCCTCGACTGAAACCATGAGATAAAACTTCGATTGTGTTCCCTTGTGATCCAATTATCTCCTCGGTTAGGATTCGAGTGCCGAAGTACCTCCTTGTGAATTTCAACATACGACTCTACCTCATCATCATTGTGCAAGACATAAAGGTGTGCTTGAATCCATTCCTCTCTTTGAATACCTATGACTTCATTTACCCCAATCCCTTCTGATTCCGAGCTTCTGTTGTGTCCAGAGTTCGGAAGCCCTATGGAATTCACACCACTAAGGTATTCTGTGCAAAACTCAACAACTTCTTCAACAATGTACCTTTCAACCATATAACCCTCAGGCCTTCTGCGACTTTTAACATACCCTTTTAATATCTTCATGTATCACTCAACCGGGTACATCCATCTCATGTAAGCTGGTCCACACAATTGAGTCTCACGAACCAGGTGAACTGTGAGATGAATCATTATATCAAAAAAATAGGGGGAAATACATTTCTAGCTCGCACAGTGTTACCACTATCTGTCTTTGCAAAATGGGCAACTTTCCTGGGTCAATCACTTTACTGCAAATAGCTCTGAAGAAATGACACAATTTAGTTATTGTAATGCGCACTTTGTTTGGAAGAATGGAGCGTATTTCAACCGGAAGCTGATGACCCATAAGAACATGACAATCATGGGACTTCACACCTTTCAACCTTTGTTCTTTTAGTGATACTAGATTTCTAATGTTAGAGGAAAAACCCTCTGGAACTTTGACTATCTGCAGAAACTTGCAAAAAATAAGTTTTTCTTTTTTGTTAAGAGTATAAGCCGCCGGAGGAAGATATGTACGTGAACCCCTTTTTTTTGGGACCAATTCTTTCCTTATACCCATGGCCAACAAATCCCATCTCGAATTTATCCCATCCTTGGTCTTGCCTTTGACATTCAGTAACGTGCCGATAACACTCTCGCACACATTTTTTTCTATATGCATCACATCAAGGAAGTGTCTAACAAACAATGACTTCCAACATGGCAACTCAAAAAATATAGACTTCTTTTTCCACCCTCTAGTAACAAGTTGCCCGGCAAAAGGTTTGCCGAAGTTGTTGCTCAGGTTACCCACCTTTTCCCACAACTCATCACCCGTCAATGGAGAAGGATGCCTCCCATCCTCGGTCTCACCATTGAATGCTTTCTTCCATCCCCTATAACGATGGGATAAAGGCAAAAACTTGCGATGACCCTGGAATACATTTTTCTTACAATGCGCTAAACGCATCCAAGAAGTATTTTCATCACAAACAGGACATGCACACTGACCCTTTACACTATAGCCAGACAAATTACCATAGGCCGGGAAATCATTAATCGTTCCAAACAACATTGCCCTCAACAGAAAAGATTCTTCTTTGTAGCCATCATAAACCTCTACTCCAGTATCCCACAATAGCTTCAAGTCTTCAATCAATGGTGCCAAGTACACATCTATATCATTACCCGGTTGTCTAGGCCCAGATATCAACATGGACAACATCATGTATTTGCGCTTCATACAAAGCCATGGAGGTAGATTATATATGATCAATAACATCGGCCATGTGTTGTGTGTACTAGATTGGACACCATGCGGATTCATTCCATCTGTTGATAAGGCAAGTCGAAGATTTCTTGCTTCCTCCCCAAAAGAGGGGTACTCATCATCTATCTTCCTCCATTGCGGAGAATCAGCGGGATGCCTCAACATGTCATCCTTGACTCGTTCATTTGCATGCCATGTTAAGTTTTTTGCATCGATGACACTACGGTACATCCTTCGAAACCTTGGAATTATGGGGAAATACCAAACCACCTTTGCTGGTGAAGTCTCTTTCTTATAACGAGACTCATTGCATTTAGGAAACACACTTAATGATGCATGCTCATTTCTGAACAAAATGCAATCATTGGGACAAGCATGAATCTTCTCATAGGTCATCCCAATAGAACATAACATCTTCTTTACCTCATAAGTTCTGTTAGGTAGCACATTGTCCTCCGGCAACATCTCCTTTAGCAATGTTAGTAACTCTGTGAAACTCTTGTCAGACTATCCATTTGATACTTTTAAATTATACAACTTCAGCACAGCGGACAACCTTGTGTGCTTGGTGCACCCGCTGTACAGTGGTTTTTCAGCATCACTAGCCAAGGTATCAAACATTTTTGGGCAATCTCTAAGGTCCTCTTTGACTACATTTCGAATGTCATCAATTTTGTCACAATCATCCCATCCGGTCCCAAACTCATCAAGGTTCTACGTTAACATTATTCTCACCCATACCACTATGTTCAATTCTAGTCTCACCATGAAATGTCCAACTTGTGTAACTCAGATCAATTCTGAAACAGAAAAGATGGTTCCTCAACTCCGCTTCACTTAGTTGCTTAGAACAAAAACATTTTATACAAGGACACACAATTTTTGTAGGATTTGTTGCATGATCAACGACAAGCTTTATGAACATTTTCACTCCTTCCTCATATTCACTTGTCAAACGATTTGCAAACATCCAAGAACGATCCATATTCTATCAACAAAACATCAAATCATTTATAAATTGACTCAAAAGACAACCATAATTTAGATGTAATAAAAAATTAATTTACTACATGCATACTAATTCTAAAAATTGAGTATCACAAATTTATGCAATTTCCAATCCTAATGTCAATAAATACATCAATGTGAATAATAATAGGTATATAACACAATCATTTTATTAAAAATTCGGATGCAAATAAAAAAGGTGCAAATAGCAGAAACAGAGGTGCAACTAGCAGAATAAAGATGTATTATGCAGAAACAGTGGTGCAGATAGCAGAAATAATGGTGCAGCAGAAACTAGGTGCAGTTAGCAGAAAAATGGGTGCAATCAGCAGAAAAACAAAAAGTTCAGGCACATGGTGTGGCACATAGCAGAAAAAGTGGTGCAAGAGAAACAACATTTAAAAAAAAAAACCTGTGGCAGATCGGAGAAGATGATGTCCTTGGGCGGTGGAGCTTCTCGCGGCAGCTGAATGGAGACGAACGGAGGAGCAGTAGCGGCCGAGGCACGGCGGACCGGAGGAGCTAAGGGCTTCACGGCGAACGAAGAAAGCGGCGAACGGAGGGCGCGGCGGACCGGAGGAGCTGCGGGCTTCACGGGCGGAGGACGAGGGCTTCGCAGCGAACGGAGGACTCCCCTTTGCGGCGGACGGAGAATGAAGGTTGAACGAAGGACGGACGGTGGCCCCTTCGCAGCGGTCGGAGAAGAGAAAGATTTAGGGTTCTCAAGTGAGTGAGGGAGACTGAAGTGTTTAGAGTGAGAAGAGAAAGATGAAACTGAGAGAGGGGGAACGAAAATATAAAACTCGTTTCAGTTCTTTGAAAAGCAGGGCGCTTCCCTGGAGCGCCCTAATGGGAGGGCGCTTCCAGGAACGCCCTTAACATCAATTTATATATAAAAAAAAACGCACCTAATTGGAGGGCGCTCACAGGAAGCGCCCTTAATACCTTAATATGAGGGCGCTTCCCTTAAGCGCCCTCAACAAACTTTTTTAGAAAAAAAATTAACTTTTTTGTCATTTTAGGGAACGTGTAGGAGCGCCCTGATAGAGAATGCAACACCAAATTCAGGGCGCTCACGTGGAGCACCCTTAACATTTTAATTTAAGGGTGCTCCAGCCCAAATTTTAAGCGCCCTGAAGTTAAAAACGTTCATTTTAAACACTTACCAACACGGGAGCGCCCTAAAGTAAGTGCTCTTATATCCCAAATTTGGCATAGTGAGTGTTTTAGGTTTTAAATCACTTTCACTATTGGTTGAAAATATAATCATTTTAGAAAATTTCCTTTTATATTAGTTTTACTTTTAGCCGATATAAATAATCTTTTCTATATCAGTTTATAGAAGAACCGATTTACCAAAACTCAACTTATTTTCAAAATTGTCACCGTATGGTTTTCTAAACCGGATATTATTTAACTGATATGAAATCTTGTTATAAACGGCTATCTTTGCACTAGTGATAGTAACTCTTATCACTACGTTAAATTTCTCTTCACCCCTTCACGATAGAAGAAGAAAAAGAATAAATAGCATTCTTTTATCTTATAGTGTAGAAAGAAAGACCAATATTTTCTTTTTGGTAGACATCAAAACCAACATTTACTAGTCTTCAGGAGTTGAAGTAATATTCTTATTCCAAATTGTTTGCTATCTTTCTAGCAGTCCAGTTTATCTTGATTTTATTCTAAATAGATGGCATAAAGCCGCTATCAAACCAAATAATTAACAATCATTGTCTGATTAGTAGGTCGGTTTGATTTACAATTGAGTAGAATTGATTCTAAAAATAAATGATTGAGATGAATAATGCACGCTTTACGAAATACATTGGACGAAAGTGATTTAAAATCAATTTTACAAAATTGATTTTGAATGGTTGAAAAATTAAAACAAGCATTAATCTGATGATACATAATTGAATTGCTTTTTCTGACTGATGCCACTGAGAAAAAGTGGACATGCATCATTATTTAAATTATAGCTAATTAAAGGCTTTATAATGTCATTATATTTGGTAAGATGGTGATGTATCTTAATGGCCTGGCCAATAGAGTTTCTTGTACGCTTTATCTAATTCAAAATGAAGTTAAGGATAGGTACTTTTTCATTCAAGTTGAACAACATGCGAATGTGAATGCTGATTATTGTAAATTGCAGTGTTTGTAAACAAATTTATCACTCTCCTTTTGAGTAAACCCCCAATTAGGTCCTGCACGAAAGGTACAAGCGTCATCAGTTAGGTTCTTCAAAAATGTTTATCATCAGTTAGGTTCCTTAAAAATTAAAGTGATCATCACGTTAGTCCCTCATGAGTTAGTCATAGTTAAAAAAATGCCGTTAATAGAAGTTAATGTGAAATGTTTTTGTGTGACTTGATCTGTTAAGTGTCAAATAATCATCCAATTCAGCAATCATATAAAGGACAAATGACTTAAAACTAGGGTTTCTATTAGGTCCCTAATCTTGGGTGAGTATTCTTTCACAATTTAAACCCCAAATATCAAACCCTAAAGTTGCAGTCCAAAAATTTGCCGCATTTAAACATTGTGAAGAGAAATTGCTAGTCGGGATCACTAGTATTTCATCTCCAAGAAGACAATGCCTGTAAATTCATGCGGTTCATGTTTTTGTTCTTCATCTTCATCCAGAAGTCACAAAAAGAGGAAGATTATGTTAAGGATGTGCTATTATGGAAAAGAAGCCATATTGTTTATTTCTCACAATGAAAAAAAAAAAACCCTAATAGAAGGTTTCTAAGATGCCCCTCACAAATGAGGAAGAATTAGTCCCCCTTACCTTAGAATGATACAGAAGACACACCCAAGATTAGGGACTTAATAGAAACTCTAATTTTGAGCCATTTTCCATGTAAAATTGTTGAATTGGATGCTTATTTGGAATTTAATAGGCCAAGTCATATAAAAATAATGTTCCATGTCAGCTTCTATTAACGGTGTTTCTAACTGTGACTAACTGGGGGACTAATTAACGTGATGACCATTTTAATCTTTAAGGGACCTAACGGGTGACAAATATTTTTGAGGGACCTAACTGACGACGCATATATCTTTTAGGGACTTAATTGGGGGGGTTTACTCTTCTCTTTTTTAATATAATAATTAAGTTTAGCAAAGGAAATGTTATATTTTTCAAAGTTCGGAATATATCATGAATTCCAATATTGACTTACAATAAATAACCTACGAATGAAAAAGCTCTGTTTAAAAAAATACTAAGACCTTTCTATATATGTCAGCATCCCAAAATATATGGTTTGGTCCAAAGAATAGGGATGGCAATTTCACATTGAATCAATGGATCCTCGCAGGGACTGTCCTGTTTGGGGCCCCGAGAATGGGAACTTTTTCCATGTGGGAACAGGGATGAAGAGAAAAATTCCCCCGAGAGAGATTCGGGGACGGGGATGGGGACCATACCCCCTGCCCCACTTATTATCTATAAAAACTCATATATATAATATAGAATGGATATTTTTGTCTTTTCATAAATAATTAATATATTTATTATATATAAAAAGTACTGGTTTTTTTCTATTTTTAAAATTTTTTAAAATTATTTAATATCAATTGGAGATCCTCGCGGGTATTTGCATGGAGTCGGGGAACGGAGACAGGAGAAATTATACCCGGTTACGGGGAGCTCCCGCCCCGCGCGGGTGCCATACCTACCAAAGAACCATAAGAAAACCTATTGAGCTACATGCCGGACTCAAATGGTGATGGTGAAGTAGTGTTTCCCAAAAAAAAAAAAAAAAAATAGGAGAATGGAAGGAAAAGCCTGCCTTCCACGTTTATTTTCAGCATCGCTAGTGTGTTTCTTTGGTGTTTAATGCTCTACAACGTGCATTTATTTCACAGAAAGCAATATACTCATTCCATCTCACTTTACTTATCTTTTTAGAGAAAAAAATTGTTACATTTTACTTGTCATTCTACAATTTCAAGGAATATTTAATTTTTTTACCAAATATATCCTCTACAATTATTGTTTGAGTGGCTTGGAATAAGATGCCAATCATTTAATATAGTGTAGTGGAATAACTTAACTAATGAGTCATAAGGGGTATAATAGGAAATCAATTAAAAAATTTTATGAAAATAAGAGAATTAATTGCATTTCTTAGTTCTTGTGCAAAAACCTTAAAAGACAAATAAAGTGTGACGGATAGAGTACTTTTTTCTATGTTTTTCCGGTTTGGGAATGCATCCGACGTGTATTCAAACACATGCTAGAAGTGTGTTTGGTTAAACTTGCTAAAATTTTATATAAAATTTAACAAATTAGCTGAAAAATTGGATAATTTAAAGTATGTTTAGTAAAACTAACTGAAAAACTAGCTGAAAATTGAAAAAACCTGTGAAAGCTTAAAAGCTAGCTAAAAACTGAAAGCTAGCTAATTTGATTGAAAGTGTTTGGCAAAATTAGCTAAAAATGGTAAAATGATATATATATATATATATAAATATAAATATAAGGACTATTTAATAATGATGAGTGCAAAGATTTCAATGGGACGGGTAATGTACTATTTGTATCCAGACCCGCTAAAATTAACGGATACCCATACAGGTACAGGGTAATAAGAGGTATCTATTAATATTTATAAATTTAAATTTATAAAAAGAAATAGATAAAATGTCCCATATTATTATAAAATTATATTATATTAATATTATATAATATAATATAAATGAATATTATATAATATTATTACATGTAAATATATTAAAAATGTGATTTAAAATAATAAAAAATTATAATAATTTAATATATTTAATAGAAAATATATTTTAATGAGTATGCGAGTACCCGAGAGACATATAGTATAATATTCATTCCCACCTATTTAATAAATATATGGATACCCATTATGGGTATATCCACGGGTATCCACGAGTGTGAGTTTATTTTGCCATCTTTAGATAAGTGGGGGTTGTTGAGTGATAAATTTGTAATAAATTTTCAGCTAGTAGCTGAAAATGGAATTTTTTAAAAAAAAAAAACAACCTCAAGTAGTTTCTCAAGAAAAGCTAGTAGCTTCATGGAAAAGCTACCTAACCAAACAGTGATAAATGGTTTCAATTTTCATCTAGGTGAAATATCTTAACAAACACACTCTTAATTGAAAGTTTGGTAAAACTACCTGAAAATCGTAAAATATCATATAATGACATTATATTAATTACCAAACAATAATGAGTGAGAGTTGCAAATAACATATAACAAATTTTCAATTAATAGATGAAAAAGAGTTTTCTATTTTTTTAAAAAAAAAACCTCAAGTAGTTTCTAAAAAAAGCTAATAGTTATTCTTATTGATAGAGCTGTCAATTTGGGTTGCCCGACCCGGTTCGATGCGGGTAGCGGGCTTTATCGAGTCTGACAAAAAAGCCCAGAAATTATTCGGGTTTTTAAAATAGGTGTCTGAACCCTACCTTTTGTGGTTTTTTTGTGGGTTTTTGCGGACTACCCGGCCTTTTGTGGGTTTTTGTGTGTAGAGCGGCGTTTATCGGGCTCGACTAAAAAAACCCGGGAGTTATTCGGGCTTCTTAAATAGGTGTTTGAGCCCTACGTTTTTACAGGTTTTTACAGATCAACTCAATCGAACTAGTCCATTTTACCAACTCTAATCAGTGATAATATGATTTCTATTATCAATTTGAATTTTCATCTGACCGATATCCATTATCAAATACACTCTAAATAGCTGGATGGAACTCAAACACCCCCAAAAAGGCCCCATTTATTCTACCTTTATTTTTCTAATCATTTATCATTTTTAATTTGTTATTTACAATTATATAAGCAAGCATCGCGGAAAGGGTTGATCCAGCTTAATAAATGCTTTTTAAGTTCAGACCAACTGTATTTTTAATTAGTTTTACTACCCATAGTACTCATATCCGCAATTGAGCCAAACTTCTATGTGTAGTATAGCTATGGTCCGAATTGCTGACTAAAAATTTATCTTTTTGTAACATATATATTGCAGAACTTTTGAATGAAATAGGATATTTTTTTAAATTTTATGTCATTAAAAAAACAGAAACTTAAAAGTTAAACATAAGAAAGTTGAGACCCACGTTAATAATGGCGCAAGGCCAGTGCCTCAACGCAAATCATTGTCTAAATTGGACTGAGATGTGAACTGAGATGTCAAAATTGGAAATTTTCATAAAGAGCATGTAAAGGTACACAAATTGGCGGCATAAGTCATGTAGTTTACTTTTGTTCTTATCTGTGGGTGGAAGTGGGAAAGTTTGACGCTTCTGCATGTGTTTGGAATGGATGCACGGGAATTTCCAGGAAAATATGGTGACGGATATTTAAAAAAACAGAAAAGGTATTTTCAGTTTTTGAATAAAAAAATTTAAAAATAAATAAGTGACCATTGATATGTTATGTATGTATTGTAAGGGTATGTTTGTGAGTTGAATTTTTGAGGAGAAGGAAGGGAAGGGAAGAATTTATTGGAAGTCTTTCTTCCCTTTGTGGTTGTGAGTTTGAGTATTTTACAAAATTTTTCCCTCTTCTTCTCCCCCTCCCTTCTCCCTCCAATCCTTTCCTTTCCCTCCTCTCTAAGCTGACAAACATACCTAAGGGTTTTAAAATTGAATTTTAAAAATATAAATTAAATAGAAAAATATGCACAATAATATATTGAAAGTAATTTAAAAATAAAAATTTAAAAAATAAGAATGATATATATGCTCATTAGGGATCGGAACAACCCTATTAAAAATTATGTTTATAATTTTGAATATGAATGTGTAAATAATTCTTAGGCTTAATTGCATTTTTTGTCCCTCTATTATCATCAATCCGCGATTTTGGTCCCCTACTTTTTTTTTCGCGATTTTGGTCCCCATATTATTCCAAATTCGCGATTTTGGTCCCTCTAACACATAGATTTTGAAAATAGGGGGACCAAGATTTTGAACTAAATCGCAAATTTGGAATAATAGGGGGACCAAAATCGCGAAAAAAAAGTAGGGGGACCAAAATCACAGATTGATGATAATAGGGGGATCAAAAATGCAATTAAGCCTAATTCTTACTAAATGTGTTTTTGAGAAGAAATTATACATGGTAAAGGTGAAAGCTACCATGGTAAAAGGATTAATGGTAACATATGAAATAAAGATATAATTTATACCATTTTAAGGGATATAATTACATTTCCTTTGTGACAAGCCACTATTTGGTATATCATGTATAATATAAAAAATATAAATATTTAATTCTCATTATTTTGGCCATAATTACAAGAATGAAATTGTAGCATGCATAGTTAATTAAATCACATTAAGGGCAACATTTTAGTATATTTTATCTTTCTTCTAAATAGTCAAAAGATCAAATATTTGGAGCATGTGTTAACTCCACAATTATTTCGACATCTAGTCGAAATAATTATTTTATCTTCCCAATAAGACATTTTAAGTGTAAGATTTGAAGATGGAAGATGAGTCAAGAGCATGCATGGAGGGAATGGAAGGTCTCAAAATGGTTATGAAAAGTTACCAATGGGAAGTTGTTGGAAGTTATCAATAGTTTAGATAGTTTTTATTAAATAAATGTGTTTAAATGAATAAATGACACATATCCATTAGGTGATAAAATTATAAAGATTGGTAGTTAGGATTTTTGTCTATAAATTAAATATGTATTTCTACAATGTAAAAGAGGTTAGATCCCATTTACTGAAAATCTCTACAAGGCCAACACGTCCATCCATGTGACTACTGGCAAACGAGATTGAAAGTGTGTGATCCCTCCATTCTATATAATTAATGCAAAGTCTTCTCTTTACTTTTCTGCATAGCTTACTTCTCCTTCTCCTCCTTCTTCTTTTTCTTAAAAATTCTAAGTAAAACTACCACTAAAAAAAATCGTTAAGAGAATTTTTATCTTGTTCCCAAATTGTTCTTACGATAATTTTTTATACAAAAAAGTAGGGTAAAGAGAGAGAAAAAAATTGTATGTTTAAAATATGTAAAAATATATCCTTATTAGATGAAAAAGAAATGATAAAATAAGAGAAGAATGATGATTTTTGAATAATTTGATTAGTTTTCTCTTTAAATCTACAAAGAAAACTTTTCATGTGAGATTGATGAGTGATTATGTTCTATTTTGTTCTTTTCTTCTTTCATTCATGAATGAGTAGTCATACTCATACATCTCTTTTTACGTAATAATTGACTCCTCTAAAATACATAATGATAACCATCGATAAAATAAAAAATCAATGGTTAAAACTTTAGGAGGTTCATTATTTATTATATATATATATATATGTGTGTGGATGAATGGAAATAAACTTACTCCGGGAGTAATTTCGTGTAAAGTTGCTCTGTTTAATTACTTTGTATGAGTGTTGATTTATCCAATCGTTGAATTGAAAGTTTTCATTAAGTAGATCAAGTTTACAAAGTTTTATAAAATTTAAAAACCATTTGATACCTCATCTTATGACTTCAATTTAACATATAATATACTTTTCAAATTATAGGTAAATATTATTGACTATAAAATTGCTTGCCTATAAATGTCCTAATTATCTAAAATTTGGTATGCATAATTATTATGTTAATATCACATTATTCAATGGTTAGATTTGTAAAATTCCTATTCTACAAAAAGTTATTGAGTGGAGTAACTTACTAACTTACTAAGTATATTTTATCTACTTAATGAGAACTTTCAATTAAACGGTTGGATTGACAAAAATCAACATTCATAATAAGTTATTAAGAGGAGTAACTTTACTAAGAGTTACTCTTCGAGTAAATTGATCCCCACCAATATATATATATATATATATATATATATATAATCTCATTCAATAATTTCTTAATTAAGAATTATATTTGCACTCTCTAAAATGCACTTCCACCCTTTAGAATAAGCGTGACAACTAAATTCGAGTCCGGGGTACCGACCTACCCCCGTCTCGATTTTGACGAGAAAGTTTTGACGGTTTAAGAAAAATCTGATCTCGATCTACCTTTAACGGGGGCGGGTTTGGGAGTGCAAGAATTCGTCCCGCCCCTGAATCCGAGCTCACCCCGATATAATAATTAAATAATTTTAATTATACTAATAGTTAAATAATAAAGGAAAATTTATATATTTTTTAAAAATGTAATATAGTTATTAAGTTTTTTATTTTTCAGGATTCTCAATGTCTATATTTATATATTATTTGAATTAAAATATATTAGATATATATGACTTATTTAAAAATATGAATTTAAGTTATAAAAAAATATATAAAAAATAGGGAAAGTGAGATCCTCGTGGGTTTACTTGAACTCGACAGAGACCCGCAAGGATAAAGTTAGGTTTCATAATTTCATACATTCTCTCTTAAAACTCAAACCTAAACCCGCTTTAACTATTATGGGAGAGAAATCAGGAAGAGCTAGCAAACCCCCCGCCCGAGCCCATTGTCGTACCTACATTAGAGGAATCAAATCCTTTCTCTTACATCTCCTTTCCCATCTTTTTTTTCTCTTTTTTACTTTTCCTTCATAACATTCATTAATTATATCTCTTATTTTCCATTTTTTTTCTCTTTGTCCATAAATAATAAATATACCCACCTCTTTGGGTGCATACTCATAATTCTCCTTTACTAATTTATATTTTTCTCTGTTTTCTCTCCTTTCATTTTGAGCTCTATCAAACAAAGTATATTAAAAATAAAATTAGTGTCGTTCAACTTATTTGAGCTAGTTATTGAGAGATATGACTTCGCTGCAAGACTATTTATTAAATTAACTTCATTTTTATTAATTAAGAAATAAAATTGTATAAAATAAAATGATAAGTTATTAACTGGTTAAAGTTCACACTAGTAAATTGTAGAAACTAAAGTTTGCTGGATAATTGACTCAAAATATAATTGAGTAATTTTCAATTTAACCATTTTATGGTTACATAGTGGCTTCTCTGTCTCTTTTTAGTCTTCTTTACAAGTTATAAATATTATAAATTTTGTTGTAACTCTTCTTCTTCTTTTTTTAAAAGTTGTTGTATTGAATCATATAAATTTATTATATTTCATTACGTGTGTGACTATTTCTTTATCATAAAACAGAACAGATTATCATGAATGAAAAGGAAGTTAAAAAAAGAAATAAAGGAAGGAAGAAAGCAATCGTAATTGCTGGTGCAATCACCAATCAACAAGACAAGATTCTGACTTGGCCACTCGGGCAATTGGCCCAAACTACTCAGTACTCTCCCCAAAAAAACTGCAAAGAGGGAAGAAAGATGAAACGCAAACATGCAAAGAGGAAGACAATAGATAAAATATTGCATTTTTATAATAAAATACAGCAAAGGGAAGGGGGAAGAAACCCACCATTGATGGTAATGGTCAACACATGGAAAAAGAGATTCATGGCAGAATTACATATCCCAACTATGCAAAGACCATTTAAGTAAGAGCTCATAATCTCCTCTGTCCCGCATCTTGCAGACCGAAAGTTATCACAATGGATGATAAAGTTTGTTTACAAAAAGGGAACTAAGGCTCCTGTGATTTATTGTGATATAAAGTTATCATAAGTTATCACAATGGCATTGTCACGTATGTATTAAATAGTCTATCAGAGCCAAAAAAACAAATAGTCACCCAATGTCATTGTCACGTATGTATTAAATATAAAGTTGAATAGTTGATTGTGCATCTCATAAAACTACTTACGGTTACTTCATGGAATAAAATGTATACATGAACATTTTTTTTGGGAGGGGGTGTCGATGGTTAAGAAAGCCTAGCTAAATTAAAATCCATCACATTCTAAGGAGCATCTTTTATAACTTTTTGAGTATCTCTTCATTAGAAAGATGAAACAGAAACATGTTAGGGTGAGAATTAGTTACAATCCCATCTATGATTATAGAACATCAAATTAATAGATTAAAATAGGATGCGTACTTGCACAAATCTTGAATCTATTAGAACGCATTGAAGCAATCTCCTTTGGAGAACTAGATCTTCTTGTAAGAGAAAGAACAAGAATTCTGCTAGAGTGAAGCACATATTTTATTGATACTAACATTCTTTAAATACAAATAAAGTCATAACTGAAAAAATGCTAAAAATTCTCTCAAAATAAAACTGAAATAAAACAATAACAACTCATAATTTCTTATTCTAGTAACTGCCCATAATTGCAGAAAATCAACAATTGTAACTGATAAACTTTAATTGTAGATACTGATGCATATTCTCAGCACTCCTCCTTGCATCAGTAACTGCAAACTCCAAGTTTCTCCCTTAAGCTTTCAAACCTTGCTCTAGGTAATGGTTTTGTAAAGATGTCCGCCAATTGATCTTCCGTTGTACAGTGTTGCAGTAAAATTTCTCCTTTCTGTTGAACTTCCCTGAGAAAATAAAACTTAACATTAAAGTGCTTAGTCTTTCCATGAAAAACTGGGTTGGTGGAAATCGAAATTGCTGCTTGGTTGTCCACATAAATCTTCGTGCTTTCTTTCTGTTCAAGCTGTAAATCAATTAGTAACTTCCTAATCCATAAAGCTTGATTAACTGTTGCAACTGCTGCAATAAACTCTGCTTCCGTTGTAGATTGAGCTATAGTTTCCTGCTTCTTTGAACTCCAACAAAAGATTCCTGAAGCAAGTGAAAAACAGTAACCTGAAGTGTTCTTCATATCATCAACAGAGCCAACCCAATCACTATTAGAAAAACCATGAAAGTTAAAATCTTGATTCTTCTGGAACATGACACCATAACTAGCAGTCCCTCTTACATATCTCAAGACCCTCTTTGTTGCCCGAAAATGCTCTTCACTAGAACAATGTAAGAATCTAGAAAGAACACTAACAGCTTGCAAAATGCCAGGCCTACTGGATGTAAGATACATCAAACATCCAATTAAGCTCCTGTAAACAGCCTCTTCTACTTTTCCCTACCCGTCTTCTTTGCTAAGCTTCTCTTTCTAATTCATAGGAGTACTCATAGACTTGCAAATCTCTTCAGCATATTTTCTTTGACAAATAAAGATTCCCGAATCTGTCTGCTTGATCTCTATTCCCAAGAAGTATGACATTTGACCAAGATCAGTCATCTCAAAGTTATTCAACATTTCAGTTTTGAACTGATTAATGAGCTTAACATCACTTCCTGTTACCAAAAGATCATCAACATACAAAGATAAAATCAGAATGTCAATGTCAGTTTGCATAATATAAAGTGTTGATTAACTAAGACTCTTAGTGAAACCAAGACTTGGCAAATATTTATCTATTCTGTTGTACTAGGCCCTGGGAGCCTGCTTTAGGCCATACAAAGCCTTTTTTAACAAATAAACCTTGTCTTCATGGCCTTTCACAACAAATCCTTCCGGTTGCTCAACATAGATTTCCTCCTGTAGAAAGCCATTAAGAAATGCTGATTTGACATCTAATTAAAACACTTTCCAATCTTTTTGAGCAGCAATGGCCAAAAGCATTCGAATAGTATCAAGCCGAGCTACAGGAGCAAATGTTTCTGAAAAATCAACTCCATACACTTGAGCATATCCTTTTACCACCAATCTGGCCTTATGCTTGTTGATAGAGCCATCTGTATTTAATTTTGTCCTAAATACCCACTTCACTCCAATGACATTCTTGTGTTGAGGCCTTGGAACTAACTGCCATGTTTGATTTCTTTCAATCATACTAAGCTCCTCCTTCATTGCATCCATCCATTTTGAGTCTTCTTGAGCTTCTTTGAAACTGTTAGGCTCTAGCACAGCAACATTGCAGCTATCATAAATATTAGAAAGTAGCCTTGTACCTCTACCAGGTTCATCATCAATGTTGTCATTGTTTGATGAAGAAACGTCTTTTCTCTGAAATTTTATTTCAGAAAAATTTTCAAGATCTCTACCCTTCTGTATGCTTAGTTTTTCTTCTCCCCAATTCCATTCATGCTCCTCCTCAAAGTGCACATCCCTACTTACAAGTATTTTTCTAGATTTTGGCTGAAAAATCTTGTAAGCCTTCGCAGTCTTGCTATAGCCAACAAATATTCCAGGCTCAACCTTTTTATCAAGCTTATCACGTTTCACCTGCGGTATGTGAGTAAAGCATACACATCCAAAAACTTTTAAATTAGACAACAAAGGTTTAAATCCATACCAAACTTCGAATGGAGTTTTTCCTTTGACAGCTTTTGTGGGTAATCTATTAAGCAAAAAAACTGCAGTATTTGCAGCTTCAGCCCAGAATTTCTTGGGAAGGTTTTTCTCATACAACAAACAGAGAGCCATCTCCATCACAGTTCTATTTTTTCTTTCACTGACCCCATTTTGCTGTGGAGTATATGGAGTAGTAAGCTGATGTTCAATTCCTGCCTCCTCACAAAACAGATTGAATTTTTCTGATGTATATTCAGTCCCATTTTCTGTCCTTAGAATTTGAATCTTTAGCCCAGATTGATTCTCTATCCAGCTCTTAAACTTCCAGAATATTCCAGCAACATTTGACTTGAATTTCATAAAGTAAATCCAGAACATTCTAGAGAAATCATCAATGAAAAGTACATAATACTTACTTCCATTCAATGATGTTTCACTCAAGGGCCCTCCAATATCACTATGGATCAGTTGCAGTTTACTTGTTTCTCTCCAAGCAGATTGTTGGAATGGCAATTTGGTTTGCTTCCCAAATTGACAAGTTGCACAACTTGTCATATTTTCCTCCAATGATGGTACACCTTCTGCCATATTATTTTTCTCTAACATACGCAAAGTTGTATGGTTGAAATGACCCAACCTCTTGTGCCAAAGTTCAGTAAGAGAACTTGAGCTTACAACAGCAGCTTCCTGAATTTGCATCAAGTCTAATGAAAAACTTTTGCCTTTCATTTGTATCTTGAACAAATCCTTTCTATCAGCAGTTTGAATCAAACACATCTTGTCCTCAAAGATCAACTTGTACCCTTTCTCAAGCAATTGTCCAACACTCAACAAATTTTGAGTAATCTTAGGAACATACAAAACATCATGGATAATTTTTGTTCCTAGGCCAATCTCAATTGCAATAGAACCTTTACCTTTAACATCAATGAACTCACCATTTCCAATTCTGACTTTTGAGACAGCATCCTTATTGATCTCTTTAAAAAGCTCAATATCATAAGTCATATGATTGGTGCAGCCACTATCAATCAACCAGCTCTCACTTGCATTAGAAGTTGTTGGATACGTTGCCACAAACAACTGGTCATCCTCTTGATCTGCAATCTGGGCTTCGTCTTGCTTTTTCTGCTTTTGAAATGTGCAAATTTTTGCAATATGACCAAGTTGGTTGCATTTGTGGCACTTCACATCGGGCCTCCTCCAGCACTTAAAAGATGCATAACCTTTCTTTCCACAATGCTGACATGGTGGATAGCTTGATTTGCCTCCTAAATCTGCCTTACTGCTTTCGTGATCTTTCTTCCATTTCTTCTTTCCCTTTGCTCTCTGGTTAAGTTGCAACTTTGCCTGCAAAGCCCCTTCAATTGTGCCTTCTTGTCTCATGAGTCTCCTCTGCTCTTGAGCTTTTAAAGCACTTAACAGCTCCGCCAAGGTAATGGTTGACATATCTCTAGAGTTCTCCAAAGAAGAAATTTTGGTCTCAAACCTTTCCGGTAGAGTGACCAGAATCTTTTGAACAATCCTGGAGTCTTTAAATTCTTGACCGAGTAGTCTAACTCGACTCGCAATGCAAAGAAGTTTATCAGAATACTCCTTCACCGTTTCTGATTCCTTCATCCTTTGCATCTCAAACTCCCTAATTAAATTCAGCACCTTCATCCCTTTGATCTTCTCATTGTCTTCATATTCTTGCTTGAGAAAATCCCAAATCTCCTTGGCTGATTTAAGCGTCATGATTCTGGTGAAAATTTCCGGTGATACAGTAGTAAACAAGTATGCCTTCGCCTTCGATTTTCTTTGCTTCTTCTCCTTATGGTTTTTTATTTGTGCCATTGTTGGGTTGTCTGATAAAGGAGGTACTGCATAATCCTCCTCTACAGCTTCCCAAAAGTCTGCAGCTTCTAGGTAGGACTCCATTCTAATTGACCAAATCTCATAATTTTCTCCATTGAAAATTGGTGGTGCAGCAACTAGAAAAGTGTTTTCAGTTTGCATATTTTGATTTTGGTGCAGGCCCTCAATCTCACAGTCCCTCAAGAAAAAGCTTTGATACTAATTATAAGAGAAAGAAAAAGAATTCTGCTAGACTGAAGCACATATTTTATTGATACTAACATTCTTTAAATACAAACAAAGTCATAACTGAAAAATGCTAAAAATTCTCTCAAAATAAAACTGAAACAAAACAATAAAAACTCATAATTTCTTATTCTAGTAACTGGCCATAATTGCAAAAAATCAACAATTGTAACTGATAAACTTTAATTGTAGATACTGATGCATATTCTCAGCACTTCTTCTATAATTCTCACTCTCCCTTAAATTGGCTATCATTCTCCTTTGGAGAACTAGATCTTCTTCTATAACTCTCCTTTAAATTGGCTATCCATGGAGCAAGTCAAAGAGTCGCAACAATATGCAAGTTATATAGAGTGTGTTTAGTAAGTCATTTCAGCTAGTTGAAAGCTTAAATTAATAATTGAAATTATTTTTGTTTGGTAAGGTAGCTTTTTTGGGTAGTTAATAGCTTTTCTTGAAAAACTACTTGAGGTAGCTTTTTTAAAAGAAAAAAAAAACCTCTCATTTTCAGCTACTACCTAAAAATTTATTATAACTTTATCTGTCAATCACTCCCACTAATCATTATTTAATAATTAATTATGTCTTTGTATGTCATTTTACCATTTTCAGCTAGTTTTAATGAACACAATCAATCAAATAAGCTAGCTTTTCAGCTTTCATCTAACTTTTAAGTTTTCAGCTAGTTTTACCAAACACAATCATAGAGTGCAACGGAGACTTAGCTATATACTACCTCCAGTCCTATTTATAAGAACATTTTGGAGAGTTGCTCTTGGTCCTTCTTATTATAAGAACCCTTTTAGATTGTCTCTTACATTAATTGTGTTTTTGACAAAAATACTCCATCATGGAGATAGGAGAGTAATTAAATAATAGAGAGAGAATGATACAGTGAAGTAATTAAATGGAGATGCTGGCAGTTTGCTTGTAGTTGCAGAGATGTTTCGGTTTTTTTGTTCAAAATGTGAGTTTGTTTGAGTCTGTGATTTTGTCCGTGTGAGTTACTGAGTTGTGTCTTAGATTTTAAAAGAAAAAGCTTAGAACTTGTACAAATTTTCTAGTTGATTTTATGCAAAGTAGAAATTATAAAGTTAGTTTAGTGATTCTCTGAACAAGGTTTCTTTTTTGTACTTTCTCACGATTTTTTTTAAAACTTGAGTTTCAAACGGAGTTATACATAGAAAAATCTGATAGCGGCGGTTAAAAAGGTGTTTTGTTACGTCCGTTGTGGCCGCAGCACCGTTCCGTTGCGGTCATTTCATGCGATTTTTTTCACACCAAGATTTTGTTCGGTATCGGTATCGTTCACCTCCAAAACCGATATGTTGCGGACGATATTTACGTTTCAGAGCGATTTTTTAAACCTTCGGTATTGGTACCTGGTTAGAGATGAACGTGTGGGCTTTGCTGTGCTAGAAGCATTAACGTCGATGGATGGCTGGGTGTTTTCTCTGCTTGCTTACTGGAGGGCGATTTGGACTCTGGAGATGCTTGCAGTTGCAGAGATGTTCTCATTTTTTTTTGTTCAAAATGTAAGTTTGTTTGAGTCTGTGATTTTGTCTGTGTGAGTTACTGAGTTGTGTCTTAGATTTTAAAACAAAAAACTTATAACTTGCGAGAACGTCGATGATTGGCTGGGTGTTTTCTCTGTTTCCTATATGGAGGGCGATCTGGACTTTGGAGATGCTCGCAGTTTGCTTGCTGTTGCAGAGATGTTCTTTGTTTTTTTGTTCAAAATGTGAGCTTGTTTGAGTCTGTTTTTTTGTCTGTGTGAGTTACTGAGTGTGTCTTAGATTTTAAAAGAAAAAGCTTAGATCTAGTACAATTTTTTTGTTGATTTTCTAAAAAGTAGAAATTATAGAGTTAGTTTAGAGATTCTCTGAACAAGGTTTCATTTTTGTACTTTCTCAAGATTTTTTAAAAAAAAAACTGATTCTCAAACGGGGTTATACATAGAAAAAACTGATTTCGGTTTAAGTCATTTTTGTTACGTCCGTTGTGGCCGCAACACCGTTCCGTTGCGGTCATTTCATGCGATTTTTTTCACCCCGAGATTTCGTTCAGTATCGGTATCGTTCACCTCAATAACTGGTATGTTGTGAACGATATTTACGTTTCAGAGTGATTTTTAAAACCTTGGGTATTGGTACCTTATTAGAGATGAACGTGTGGGCTTTGCGGTGCTGGAAGCGCGAACGTCGATGGATCGTTGAGGGTTTTCTCTACTTGCTTAATGGAAGGCGATCTTGACTCTGGAGTTGCTCACAGTTTACTTGCAGTTGCAAAGATGTTCTCAATTTTTTCTTCAAAATATGAGTTTGTTTGAGTCTGTGTTTTTGTCTGTGTAATTTCCTAAGTTGTGTCTAAGATTTTAAAAGAAAAAGCTTAGAACTTGTACAATATTTATGGTTAATTATTTGAAAAGTAGAAATTATAGAGTTAGTTCAGAGATTCTCTAAAGAAGGTTCCAATTTTGTACTTTCTCATATTTTTTTTGAAAAAACTGAGTTTCAAACGGGGTTATACATAGAAAAAACTGATTGCGATTTAAACGGGGTTAGAACTTTTTCAATTTCCTAGTTGATTCTTTGAAAAGTAGAAAATATATAGTTAGTTCAGAGTATCTCTGAACATGGTTTCATTTTTATACTTTCACGTCACTTTTTTTTTGAAAAAACTGAGTTTCAGACGGGGTTATACATAGAAAAAATTGATTACGCTTTAAACGATGTTTTTTTATGTCCGTTGCGACCACAACACCGTTCCGTTGCGGTCGTTTCATGCGATTTTTTTTACACCGAAATTTTGTTCGGTATCAGTATCGTTCACCTCCGTAACCGATATGTTGCGGACGTAATTTACGTTTCGAAATGATTTTTAAAACCTTGGGAATTGGTACCTTATTAGAGATGAATGTGTGGGCTTTCCGGTGCTAGAAGCGTGAACGTTGATGGATGTCTGTGTGGTTTCTCTGATTGCTTAATGGATTGCGATCTGAACTCTGTAGCTACAGTTTGCTTGCAGTTGCAGAGATGTTCTTTGTTTTTTCTTCAAAATATGACTTTGTTTGAGTCTGTGGTTGTGTCTGTGTTATTTAATGAGTTGTGTCTTAGATTTTAAAAGAAAAAACTTAGAACTTGTACAATATTTCTGGTTGATTCTCTGAAAAGTAGAAATTATAGAGTTAGTTCAGAGAATCTCTGAACAAGGTTTCATTTTTGTACTTTCTCATGATTTTTTTTTTTGAAAAAATTGTGTTTCAAATGGGGTTGTACATAGGATAAACTGATTGCGGTTTAAACAGTGTTTTGTTTTGTCCATTGCGGCCGCAACACCGTTCTGTTTCGGTCGTATCATGCAATTTTTTTTCACACTGAGACTTCGTTTGGTATCAGTATCGTTCACCTCCGTAACCAATATGTTGCAGACGTTATTTACGTTTCGAAATGATTTTTAAAACCTTGGGTATTAGAACCTTTTTAGAGATGAACGTGTGGGCTTTGCGGTGCTGGAAGAGCGAACGTTGATGGATGTCTGTGTGGTTTCCCTGATTGCTTAATGGAGTGTGATCTGAACTCTGGAGATGCTGCAGTTTGCTTGCAGTTGCAGAGATTTTCTCTGTTTTTTCTTCAAAATGTGAGTTTGTGGTTTTGTCTGTGTTATTTACTGAGTTGTGTCTTAGATTTTAAAAGAAAAAGCTTAGAACTTGTACAATATTTCTGGTTGATTCTCTGAAAAGTAGAAATTATAGAGTTAGTTTAGAGATTTTCTGAACAAGGTTCCAATTTTGTACTTTCTCATGATTTTTTTTCAAAAAAATGAGTTTCAAACGGGGTTATACATAGAAAATACTGATTGCGGTTTAAGCGGTGTTTTGTTACTTCCGTTGCGGCTGCAACACCGTTCCGTTGCGATCGTTTCATGGGATATTTTTTCACACTGAGATTACGTTCGGTATTGGTATCGTTCACCTCCGAAACCGATATGTTGCAGACGATATTTACGTTTCGGAGCGATTTTTAAAACCTTGGGTTCTGATACTTTATTAGAGATGAACGTGTGGGCTTTGCGGTGCTGGAAGCGTGAATGACGATGGATGTCTGGGTGTTTTCTCTTCATGCTTAATGGAGTGCGATCTGAACTCTGGTGATGCTGCAGTTTGTTTGCGGTTGCAGAGATGTTCTCTATTTTTTTTAACATAATGTGAGTTTGTTTGAGTCTGTGATTTTGTCCTTGTGAGTTACTCAGTTGTGCCTTAGATTTTAAAAGAAAAAGCTTAGAACTTTTACAATTTCCTAGTTGATTCTCTGAAATGTATAAATTATAGAGTTAGTTCAGAGATTCTCTAAACAAGGTTTCATTTTTGTACTTTCTCATGATATTTTTTGAAAAAACTGGCTTTCAAATGGTGTTATAAATAGAAAAAACTGATTGCGGTTTAAATTGTGTTTTGTTATGTCCGTTGCGGCCGCAACACCGTTCCGTTGCGGTCGTTTCTTACGATTTTTTTTGCACCGATATGTTGCGAACATTATTTACGTTTTGAAACGATTTTTAAAACCTTGGGAATTGGTACCTTATTAGAGATAAACGTGTGGGCTTTGCGGTGCTGGAAACGCGAACGTTGATGGATGTCTATGTGGTTTCTCTGATTGCTTAATGGACTGCGATCTGAACTCTGGAGATGTTGCAGTTTGCTTGCAGTTACAGAGATGTTCTCTATTTTCTCTTCAAAATGTGAGTTCGCTTGAGTCTGTGGTTTTGTATGTGTTATTTACTGAGTTGTGTCTAAGATTTTAAAAGAAAAAGCTTAGAACTTGTGCAATATTTCTGGTTGATTCTCTGAAAAATAGAAATTATAGAGTTAGTTCATAGATTCTCTGAACAAGGTTCCAATTTTGTACATTCTCATGATTTTTTTTGAAAAAATTGAGTTTCAAACGGGGTTATACATAGAAAAAACTGATTGTGGTTTTAAGCGGTGTTTTGTTATTTTAGTTGCGGCCGCAACACCGTTTCGTTGCGGTAGTTTCATGCGATCTTTTTTCACTCCGAGATTTCGTTCAGTATCAGTATCGTACACCTCTGAAATAGATATGTTGCGGACTTTATTTACGTTTTGGAGGAATTTTTAAAACCTTGAGTTCTGATACCTTATTAGAGATGAACGTGTGGGCTTTGTGGTGCTGGAAACGTGAACGTCGATGGATGTCTGGGTGTGAACTTTGGAGATGCTGCAGTTTGCTTGTGGTTGCAGAGATGTTTTCTATTTTTTTTATCATAATGTGAGTTTGTTTGAGTCTGTGATTTTGTCCGTGTGAGTTACTGAGTTGTGTCTTAGATTTTAAAAGAAAAAGTTTAGAACTTTTACAATTTCCTGGTTGATTCTCTGAAAAATATAAATTATAGAGTTAGTTCAGTGATTCTGTGTACAGGGTTTCAGTTTTGTACTTTCTCATGATTTTTTTTTTAAAAAAACTAAGTTTCAAACAGGGTTATACGTAGAAAAATCTGATTGTAGTTGAAACGGTGTTTTGTTACTTCCGTTGCAGCCTCAACACTATTCTGTTGTTGTCGTTTCATGCGATTTTTTTTCACACTGATATTTCGTTCGGTATCGGTATCGTTCACCTCCGAAACCGATATGTTGCGGACGTTATTTACATTTCGGAGCGATTTTTAAAACCTTGGGTATTGGTACATTATCAGAGATGAACGTAGGGACTTTGCGGTGCAAGAAGAGCGAACGTCGATGGATGCTTGGGTGTTTTCACTGCTTGCCTAATGGAGGGTGATCTGGACTCTGGAGTTCCTTGCACTTTGCTTGTTCTTGTAGAGATGTTCTCTATTTTTTTGTTCAAAATGTGAGTTTGTTTGAATATGTGATTTTGTTTGTGTGAGTTACTGAGTTGTGTCCTCGTTGATTCTCTGAAATGTAGAAATTATAGAGTTAGTTTAGATATTCTCCGAACAAGGTTTCATTTTTGTACTTTCTCATGATTTTTTTTTTGTAAAAATTGAGTTACAAACGCGGTTATACATAGAAAAAACTGATTTCGATTTAAATGGTGTTTTGTTACGTCCGTTGTGGCCGCAACACCGTTCCGTTGAGGTTGTTTTATGCGATTTTTTTTCACACCAAGATTTCATTCGGTATCGGTATCGTTCACCTCCGTAACCAATATGTTGCGGACGATACTTAGGTTTCAGAGCGATTTTTAAAACCTTGGGTTTTGGTACCTTATTAGAGATGAACGTGTGGGCTTTGCGGTGCTGGAAGCGCGAATGTTCACGGATGTCTATGTGGTTTCTTTGCTTGCTTAATGGAGTGTGATCTGAACTCTGGAGATGCTGCAGTTTGCTTGCACTTGCAGGGATGTTCTCTGTTTTTTTGTTCAAAATGTGAGTTTGTTTGAGTCTGTGATTTTGTTTATGTGAGTTACTGAGTTGTGTCTTAGATTTTTTAAAAGAAAAAACTTAGAACTTGTACAATTTCCTGGTTGTTTCTTTGAAAAGTAGAAATTATAGAGTTCGTTCAGAGATTCTCTGAACAAGTTTCCAATTTTGTACTTTCTAATGATTTTTTTTAAAAAAACTGAGTTTCAAACGGGGTTATACATAGAAAAAATTGATTGCGATTTAAGCGGTGTTTTGTTACTTGAGTTGCGGCCGCAACACCGATCCGTTGCGGTCGTTTCATGCGATCTTTTTTCACATCGAGATTTCGTTTGGTGTTGGTATCGTACACCTCTGAAATAGATATGTTGCGGACATTATTTACATTTTGGAGCAATTTTTAAAACCGTGGGTATTGGTACCTTATTAGAGATGAACGTGTGGGCTTTGCGGTGCTGGAAGCGCGAATGTTCACGGATGTCTATGTGGTTTCTTTGCTTGCTTAATGGAGTGCGATCTGAACTCTGGAGATGCTGCAGTTTGCTTGCACTTGCAGGGATGTTCTCTATTTTTTTGTTCAAAATGTGAGTTTGTTTGAGTCTGTGATTTTGTTTATGTGAGTTACTGAGTTGTGTCTTAGATTTTTAAAAAGAACAAACTTAGAACTTGTACAATTTCCTGGTTGATTCTCTGAAAAGTAGACATTATAGAGTTAGTTCAGAGATTCTCTGAACAAGGTTTCATTTTAGTACTTTCTCATGATTTTTTTTAAAAAAACTGAGTTTCAAAAGGGGTAATGCATAGAAAAAATCGATTGCGGTTTAAACAGTGTTTTGTTACGTCCATTGTGGCCGCATCATTGTTCTGTTGCGGTCGTTTCATGCGATTCTTTATCACATCGAGATATCGTTCAGTATCAGTATCGTTCACCTCCGTAACCGATATGTTGCGGACGATATTTACGTTTCAGAGGGAATTTTAAAACCTTGGGTTCTAATACCTTATTAGAGATGAACGTGTGAGCTTCGTGGTGCTGGAAGCGCGAACGTCGATGGATGTCTGGGTGTTTTCTCTACTTGCTTAATGGAGGGCGATCTGGACTCAGGAGATGCTTACAGTTTTCTTGCAGTTGCAGAGATGTTTTTTGTTTTTTTTCTTCAAAATGTGAGTTTGTTTGAGTCTGTGGTTTTGTCTGTGTGAGTTACTGAGTTGTGTCTCAAATTTTAAAAGAAAAAGTTTTGAACTTGTACAATTTTTCTGGTTGATTCTTTGAAAAGTAGAAATTATAGAGTTAGTTAAGAGATTCTCTGAACAATGTTCCAATTTTGTACTTTCTTATGATTTTTTTTGGAAAAATTTGAGTTTCAAACGGGGTTATACATAGAAAAAATGAATTGCGATTTAAGCGGTGTTTTGTTACTTCAGTTGCGGCCGCAACACCGTTCCGTTGCGGTCGTTTCATGCGATCTTTCTTCACACCGAGTTTTCGTTTGGTATCGGTATCGTACACCCATGAAATAGATATGTTGTGGACGTTATTTACGTTTTGGAGCAATTTTTAAGACCTTGGGTATTGGTACCTTATTAGAGATGAACGTGTGGGCTTTGCGTTGCTGGAAGCGCGAACGTTGATGAATATCTGTATGGTTTCTCTGATTGCTTAATGGAGTGTGTTCGAGTTTGTTTGACTCTGTGATTTTGTCTATGTGAGTTACTGAGTTATGTCTTAGATTTTAAAAGAAAAAACTTAGATTTTGTACAATTTCCTGATTGACTCTCTGAAAAGTAGACATTATAGTGTTAGTTCAGAGATTCTCAGAACAAGATTTCATTTTTGTACTTTCTCATGATTTTTTTAATAAAACTAAGTTTCAAAAGGGTTAATACATAGAAAAAATTGATTGCGGTTTAAACAGTGTTTTGTTACATCCGTTGCGACCGCAACACTGTTCCGTTGTGGCCGCAACACTGTTCCATTGCGGCCGCAACACTGTTCCGTTGCGGTCGTTTCATGCGATTTTTTTTCACATCGAGATTTCGTTTGATATCAGTATCGTTCACCTCCGTAACTGATATGTTGCGGACGATATTTACATTTTGGAGGAAATTTTAAAACCTTGGGTTCTTATACCTTATTAGAGATGAACGTGTGGGCTTTGTGGTGTTGGAAGCGCGAACGTCGATGGATGTGTGGGTGTTTTCTCTGCTTGCTTAATGGAGGGCGATCTGGTCTCAGGAGATGCTTACAGTTGCAGAAATGTTTTTTGTTTTTTTCTTCAAAATGTGAGTTTGTTTGGGTCTGTGGTTTTGTCTGTGAGTTACTGAGTTGTGTCTTAGATTTTAAAAGAAAAAGTTTTGAACTTGTACAATTTTTCTGGTTGATTCTTTGAAAGGTAGAAATTATAGAGTTAGTTAAGAGATTCTCTGAACAAGGTTCCAATTTTGTACTTTCTCATGATTTTTTTTTTTAAAACACTAAGTTTCAAACGGGATTATACATAGAAAAAATTGATTGCGATTTAGGCGGTGTTTTGTTACTTCAGTTGCGGCCGCAACACCGTTCTTTTGCGGTCGTTTCATGCCATCTTTTTTCACACCGAGATTTCGTTCGATATCGATATCGTACACCTCCGAAATAGATATGTTGCAGACGTTATTTACGTTTTGGAGCAATTTTTAAAACATTGGGTATTGGTACCTTAATAGAGATGACGCGTGGGCTTTGCGGTGCTGGAAGCACGGACGTTGATGGATGTCTGGGTGTTTTCTCTGCTTGCTTATTGGAGAACGATCTGGACTCTGGAGATGCTGCAGTTTGCTTGCACTTGCAGGGATGTTCTCTGTTTTTTTGTTCAAAATGTGAGTTTGTTTGAGTCTGTGATTTTGTCTTTGAGAGTTACTGAGTTGTGTCTTAGATTTTAAAAGAAAAAACTTAGAACTTGTACAATTTCCTGGTTGATTCTCTAAAAAGAAGACATTATAGAGTTAGTTCATAGATTCTCTGAACAAGGTTTCATTTTTGTATTTTCTCATATTTTTTTAAAAAAGCTGAAATTCAAACGAGGTTATACGTAGAAAAATTGATTGCGATTTAAACAGTGTTTCGTTATTAGAGATGAACATTTTGAAGTTTAAACCTTGGCTTCTGATACCTTATTAGAGATGAACGTGTGGGCTTCGTGGTGCTGGAAGCGCGAACGTCGATGGACGTCTAGGTGTTTTCTCTGCTTGCTTAATGGAGGGCGATCTGGACTCAGGAGATGCTTACAGTTTTCTTGCAGTTGCAGAGATGTTTTTTGTTTTTTCTTCAAAATGTGAGTTTGTTTGAGTTTGTGGTTTTGTCTGTGTGAGTTACTGAGTCTGAGATTTTAAAAGAAAAAGTTTTGAACTTGTACAATTTTTTTGGTTGATTCTTTGAAAAGTAGAAATTATAGAGTTAGTTCAGAGTTTCTCTGAACAAGGTTCCAATTTTGTATTTTCTCATGATTTTTTTTTTAAAAAAACTGAGTTTCAAACGGGGTTATACATAGAAAAATCTGATTGCGATTTAAGCGGTGTTTTGTTACTTCAGTTGCGGCCGCAACACCGTTCCGTTGCGATCGTTTCATGCGATCTTTTTTCACACCGAGATTTCGTTCGGTATCGGTATCGTACACCTCCGAAATAGATATGTTGCGTACATTATTTATGTTTTGGAGCAATTTTTAAAACCTTGGGTATTGGTACCTTATTAGAGACGAACGTGTGGGCTTTGCGTTGCTGGAAGCGTGAACGTTGATGAATGTTTGTATGGTTTCTCTGATTTCTTAATGGAGTGCGTTCTGTACTCTGGAGATGTTACAGTTTGCTTGCACTTCCAGGGATGTTCTCTGTTTTTTTGTTCAAAATGTGAGTTTGTTTGAGTCTATGTTTTTGTCTATGTGAGTTACTGAGTTGTGTCTTAGATTTTAAAAGAAAAAACTTAGATTTTGTACAATTTCCTGGTTGACTCTTTTAAATGTAGACATTATAGAGTTAGTTCAGAGATTCTCAGAACAAGATTTCATTTTTGTACTTTCTCATGATTTTTTTAAAAAAACTGAGTTTCAAAAGGGGTAATACATAGAAAAAATTGATTGCGGTTTAAACAGTGTTTTGTTACATCCGTTGCGGCCGCAACACTGTTTCGTTGCGGTCGTTTCATGCGATTTTTTTTTCACATCGAGATTTTGTTTGATATCAGTATCATTCACCTCCGTAACTGAATGTGTGGGCATTGTGGTGTTGGAAGCGCGAACGTCGATGGATGTGTAGGTGTTTTCTCTGCTTGCTTAATGGAGGGCGATCTGGTCTCAGGAGATGCTTACAGTTGCAGAGATGTTTTTTGTTTTTTTCTTCAAAATGTGAGTTTGTTTGGGTTTGTGGTTTTGTCTGTGTGAGTTACTGAGTTGTGTCTTAGATTTTAAAAGAAAAAGTTTTGAACTTGTACAATTTTTCTGGTTGATTCTTTGAAAAGTAGAAATTATAGAGTTAGTTCAGAGATTCTCTGAACAAGGTTCCAATTTTGTACTTTCTCATGATTTCTTTTTTGAAAAAATGGAGTTTCAAACGGGGTTATACATAGAAAAAATTGATTGCGATTTAAGCGGTGTTGTTACTTCAGTTGTGGCCGCAACACCGTTCCTTTGCAGTCGTTTCATGTCATCTTTTTTCACACCGAGATTTCGTTCGGTATCGGTATCGTACATCTCCAAAATAGATATGTTGCAGAAGTTATTTACGTTTGGAGCAATTTTTAAAACCTTGGGTATTGGTACCTTAATAGAGATGAACATGTGGGCTATGCGGTGCTGGAAGCACGGACGTTGATGGATGTCTGGGTGTTTTCTCTGCTTGCTTATTGGAGAACGATATAGACTCTGGAGATGCTGCAGTTTGCTTGCACTTGCAGGGATATTCTCTTTTTTTTTTTGTTCAAAATGTGAGTTTGTTTGAGTCTGTGATTTTGTCTATATGAGTTACTGAGTTGTGTCTTAGATTTTAAAAGAAAAAACTTAGAACTTGTACAATTTCCTGGTTGTGGACGATATTTACGTTTCGGAGCGATTTTTAAAACCTTGGGTATTGGTACTTGATTAGATATGAAAGTGTGGGTTTGGCGGTGTTAGAAGCGCGAACGTCGATGGATGGCTTTGTGTTTAATGGAGGGCGATCTGGACTCTAGAGATGCTTGCAGTTTACTTGGAGTTGCAGAGATGTCCTTGGTTTTTTTGTTCAAAATGTGAGTTTGTTTGAGTCTGTTATTTTGTTTGTGAGTTATTGAGTTGTGTCTTAAATTTGAAAAGAAAAAGTTTAGTACTTGTACAATTTTTCTTGTTGAATCTCTGAAAAGTTGAAATTATAGAGTTAGTTTCTGTGATTTTCTGACAAAGGGTTCATTTTTGTACTTTCATGATTTTTTTTTCAAAAAACTGAGTTTCAAACGAGGTTATACATTGAAAAGAACTTATTGCGGTTGAAACGATGTTTTATTACATCCGTTGTGGTTGTTTCATTTGATTTTTTTTCACAACGAGATTTCGTTCTGTATCGGTATCGTTCACCTCCGAAACCGATATTTTGCGGACCATATTTACGTTTCGGAGTGATTTTTCAAACCTTGGGTATTGGTACCTAATTATAGATGAATGTGTGGGCTTTGCGGTGCTGGAAGCGCGAACGTCGATGGATTGCTGGGTGTTTTCTCTGCATGCATAATGAAGGGCGATCTAGACTCTGGAGATGCTCGCAGTTTGCTTACAGTTGCTTGGATGTTCTCTGTTTTTTTGTTCAAAATGTGAGTTTTTATGGGTCTATAATTTGGTCTGTGTGAGTTACTGAGTTGTGTCATAGATTTTAAAAGAAAGAGCTTAGAACTTGTACAATTTTTCTGGTTGATTCTCCGAAAAGTAGAAATTATAGAGTTAGTTCAGTGATTCTCTGAACAAGGTTTCATTTTTATACTTTCTCATGATTTGTTTTAAAAAACTGAGTTTCAAACGGGGTTATACATAGAAAAAACTGATTACGGTTGAAAAGGTGTTTTGTTACGTCAGTTGCGGCCGCAACACCGTTCCGTTGTGGTCGTTACATGCGATTTTTTTTTTCACAGCGAGATTTCGTTCGGTATCGATATTGTTCACCTCCGAAAATGATATGTCGTGGACGATACTTACGTTTCAGAGCGATTTTAAAGCCTTGGGTATTGGTACCTGATTAGAGATGAACGTGTGGGTTTGACGGTGCTAGAAGCGCGAACGTCGATGGATGACTATGTGTTTAATGGAGGGCGATCTGGACTCTGGAGATGCTTGCAGTTTACTTGGAGTTGCAGAGGTGTTCTCGATTTTTTTGTTCAAAATGTGAGTTTGTTTGAGTCTATTATTTTGTTTGTGTGAGTTACTGAGTTGTGTCTTAGATTTGAAAAGTAAAAGCTCAGCACTTGTACAATTTTTCTGGTTGATTCTCTGGAAAGTAGAAATTATAGAGTTAGTTTCAGTGATTCTCTGAAAAAGGGTTCATTTTTGTACTTTGATGATTTTTTTTTCAAAAAACTGAGTTTCAAACGAGGTTATACATTGAAAAGAACTGATTGTGGTTGGAACGATGTTTTGTTACGTCCGTTGCGGCCGCAACAGCGTTCCGTGTTGGTCGTTTCATGTGATTTTTTTTCACATTGAGATTTCGTTCTGTATCGGTATCATTCACCTCCGAAACCGATATTTTGCGGCCGATATTTATGTTTCGGAGTGATTTTTCAAACCTTGGGTATTGGTACCTAATTAGAGATGAATGTGTGGGCTTTGCGGTGCTGGAAGCGCGAACATCGATGGATGGCTGGGTGTTTTCTCTGCATACTTAATGAAAGGCGATCTGGACTCTGGAGATGCTCACAATTTGCTTACAATTGCTAGGACGTTCTTTGTTTTTTTGTTCAAAATGTTAGTTTTTATGAGTCTGTAATTTTGTCTGTGTGATTTACTGAGTTGTGTCTTAGATTTTACAAGAAAGAGCTTAGAACTTGTACAAATTTTCTGGTCATTCTCCGAAAAGTAAAAATTATAGAGTTAGTTCAGGGATTCTCTGAACAAGGTTTCATTTTTATACATTCTCATGATTTTTTTTAAAAAAAAACTGAGTTTCAAACGGGGTTATACATAGAAATAAAACTGATTGCGGTTGAAATGGTGTTTTGTTACGTCCGTTGCGGTTGCAACACCGTTGGTGTTTTGTTCTGTTGCAGATGATATTTACATTTCGGAGCGATTTTTAAAACCTTCGATATTGGTACCTGATTAGAGATTAACGTGTGGGCTTGGCGGTGTTAGAAGCGCGAACGTCGATGGATGACTGAGTGTGTAATAGAGGGCGATCTGGACTCAAAAGATGCTTGTAGTTGGCTTGCAGTTGTAGAGATGTTCTCAGTTTTTTTGTTCAAAATGTGAGTTTGTTTGAGTCTGTGATTTTGTCTGTGTGAGTTACTTAGTTGTATCTTAGATTTGAAAAGGAAAAGGTTAGCACACGTACAATTTTTCTGGTTGACTCTCTAAAAAGTAGAATTTATAGAGTTACTTTCAGTGATTTTCTTAAAAAGGTTTCATTTTTGTACTTTCATGAATTTTTTTTTTTGAAAAAACTGAGTTTCAAACGAGGTTATACATATAAGCGAATCGATTGCGGAAGAAACGGTGTTTTGTTACGTCCATTGCGACCGCAACACCATTCCGTTGCGGTCATTTCATGCGATTTTTTTTCGCACCAAGATTTCGTTCGGTATCTGTATCGTTCACCTCTGAAATCGATATGTTGCGAACGATATTTACGTTTCGTAGCGATTTTCAAAACCTTGGTTGTTGGTACCTGATTAGAGATAAATGTGTGGGCTTGGCGGTGCTAGAAGTGTGAACGTCAATGGATGGTTGGGTGTTTAATGGAGGGCGATCTGGACTCTAGAGATGCTTGCAGTTGCAGAGTGTTCACGGTTTTTTTGTTCAAAATGTGAGTTTGTTTGAGTCTGGGATTTTGTCTGTTTGAGTTACTGAGTTATGTCTTAGATTTTAAAAGAAAAGCCTAGAACTTGTACAATTTTTCTCGTTGGTTCTCTGAAAAGTAGAAATTATAGAGTTAGTTCAGTGATTCTTTGAACAAGGTTTCATTTTTGTACTTACGATTCTTTTTTAAAAAAAAAAATAGTTTTTCAAACGGTGTTATACATAGAAAAAACTGATTGTGGTTGAATCAGTGTTTTGTTACGTCCGTTGCGGCCGCAACACCGTTCTGTTGTGGTCATTTCATGCGAGTTTTTTTTCGCACCGAGATTTCGTTCGGTATCGGTATCATTCACCTCTGAAATTGATATGTTGCGAACGATTTTTATGTTTCGGAGCGATTTTTGAAACCTTGGGTATTGGTACCTGATTAGAGACGAATGTGTGGGCTTGGCGGTGCTAGATGTGCGAACATCGACGGATGGCTGGGTGTTTTCTCTGCTTGCTTAATGGAGGGCTATATGGACTCAGGAGATGCTTGTAGTTTGCTTGTAGTTGCAGAGATGTTCTCGATTTTTTTGTTCAAAATGTGATTTTGTTTGAGTCTGTGATTTTGTCTGTGTGAGTTACTGAGTTGTGTTTTAGATTTTAAAAGAAAAACCTAGAACTTGTACAACTTTTCTAGTTGATTCTCTGAAAAGTATAAATTATATAGTTAGTTCAGTGATTCTCTGAACAGAGTTTCATTTTTGTACTTTCTCATGATTTTTTTAAAAAACTGAGTTTCAAACGGGGCTATACATAGAAAAAACTGATTGCGTTTGAAACGGTATTTTGTTACGTCCGTTGCGGTCGTTTCATGCGATTTTTTTCACACCGAGATTTCGTTCGGTATCGGAATCGTTCACCTCCGAAACTGATATGTTGCGGACGATATTTACGTTTCGGAGCAATTTTAAAAACCTTGGGTATTGGTACCTGATTAGAGATGAACGTGTGGGCTTGGCGGTGCTGGAAACGCGAACGTCAATGGATGGTTGGGTGTTTAATAGAGGGTGATCTAGACTCTAGAGATGCTTGCAGTTTTGTTGCAATTGCAGAGATGTTCTCGGTTTTTTTGTTCAAACTGTGAGTTTGTTTGAGTCTGTGATTTTGTCTGTGTGAGTTGTTGAGTTGTGTCTTAGATTTTAAAAGAGAAAGCTTAGAACTTGTCCAATTTTTCTGGTTGATTCTATGAAAAGTAGAAATTATAGAGATAGTTTCAGTGATTCTCTGAAAAAGGTTTCATTTTTGTACTTTCTCATGTTTTTTTTATAAAACTGAGTTTCAAACGTGGTTATACTTAGAAAAAACTGATTGCGGTTGAAACGGTGTTTTGTTACGTCCATTGCGGACGCAACACCTTTCCGTTGCGGTCGTTTCATGCGATTTTTTTTCACACCGAGATTTCATTCTGTATCGGTATCGTTCACCTCCGAAATCAATATGTTGTGGACGATTTTTACGTTTCAGAGCATTTTTTAAAACCTTGATTGGAACACAAATATGTTAGAAATACCACTCCAAGTAATGATGCTTTTCGAAATCATGATAGTTCATCATTTTAGAGATTCAATACTTCCAAGTAATGATTGGAACACAACAAATAATGATTGGAACAAAACAATAAGGCTTTTCGAATTCTACCGCCACATATTGCATTTATAACCCACAAACTTCCATTGGTCTTTTTTTGCAGAGAAGCAACGAGCACGCCAAGGTCTCGACCGGTACCGCTCTTTTGCTAGAAAAATGTGTCGCCGGTGTCAAATCGAGGGGTGAAGGGACATGTTTTGGTTGATGAAGAGGAGAAATTGAAAGAATGGTGATGAATGAGGATATAGGGTTAGAGGATAAAAAGTAAAAACAATGATGTTAGGGGAAAACATAAGGGTTAATTTGCAAGATATATCAAAACTAAATTGTAATAATGATTTTTCATAAAATAAAAGTTGAAAGATTTTCTTGGGAATTACAAAAATTTTAACATTACAAATGAAGTGTTATCTCTTTGTTTAGGCCAACATCTATCATTAATCTTTTTGTTTTTATGCAACTAATGGTACTGATTAGGCCAAAAAAATTAATAGTTAATCAATACTTTAAAACATAAATCTCTTTTCCAAGTATGTTCTGCGACAATTAATTAACACGTGAAATAGAAATACTTACGTGCGCTTCTCTTTTTCATCCTATGGTTTAAACTAAAGTCCTAATCAATCACTAGAATCAATGTTCACCTAATGTATAGCTATTTGCACATCAAATCAACCATCGACAAATAACTGGAAACAAAATTCTCAAACTACAAAATCTATCTCAACATGACCAAATACAAACAAATCAACACATTCCTTTCCATCTTCATTCATAGAGCCCATATAAACGAACAAAAATGGGAAGGGATCTCATAAAACCAACCTTTAAAGATGACCCAAACTAGTGAACGAAAAGTATCGAAGCACAACGGAGCAAATTCACCCTAAATCAACGTCGTAACCACACGTCGAAATTGATTCTATAGTCGACAGAGCAAAACGACTTCTCCCGATTCAATCTCAAATCAGGCACAAGCCTAGGGTTCAATTGCAGGGATAGATGCACCAATTTGTTAAGATAGGCCCAGAGAAAACCATGCAAAATGGAATTGGAGCTACGCTGAAGTTTTATTTTGTAAATAAAAGAAATGATGAGACCGGTAATTTTATGCACAGGTGTCGATCATTTTTTGTGTACTAGTACACAATAACCGTGTTGTGTACCATAAATGGACCCTAGAATAGTAACCTCAATGTTCTGTTGTTTACCGAGGGATAAAAAATACTTTTTGCTAACGAGGTGGAGTTATATAAAAAAGAGATCACCACCTTTTTAGCATTCAAAAACTCCCAACAATGATTAAAAAAAATGATCATATTGCATCTAGGGATGTCAATGGGGTGGGGCGGATAGCAGTGATATTAAAACCGGGCCGGTCCTGCCGGTTCAACCGGTTGGACTGAAAATCGGTCCACTGACCGGTCCGATCAGTGGGTTTAGATCGTTTTGCATACGAACCAGTCAAAACTCGGTTAAAACCAGTTCAACCCGTTAAAACCGACCAGTTCTGTGTGTTAACCGATTTTTTACGAAAAATAATATTTCTCGTTAGCGGACTCGAACAAGGAACGGGTAGACGCAAAGACAAGCACGCGAACCACTGCACCATATGCGCTTTTGATATAATAGGTGCAACTTATATTATATATTGTAACATGCTTCCCTGTTATCAAAATTGAAAAGACAACTCACACGTATATATCTCGACCAAAAAAAAACTCACACGTATATATCACATGCAGTTCCACATCCATACCATTGCTGCACACCGTCCGCAGTAACATTGGCAAGGTTCATCTATCAATTTTTTTAAATTGAAAAAACCTTCACCTGTAATATTATATTTTATTATGTATTATTTTTCATTTTGTTAAATATAATAAAAATATTTAATTTTATTCTTATATAATTCTACTATTAAATCTTAAAATAGTGAAAATAAATTATTGATCTTTGTATCACAAAATATTTTTTTTTAAATAAAATATATTTTATCATATAATATTTATTTATTTATTTATTTTAATTATATGTCCGGTTCAACTAGTGACTCACTGGTTGAACCAGTGACCCATTAACCAAGTATCTCGACTGAGTCAATCACCGGTCCGAGTTTTATAACACTGGCGGGTAGTGCACTACCCATATTCATACCCGTTAAAATTAATGGGTACTCATACGGGTAGCGGGTATCCGTGGGTATTCACGTGTATCCATTAATGTTTAAAAATTTAAATTTTATAACAAAAAAGAGAGAAAATGTTATATAATATATTATAATATCATATTATATATAAATAATCATTATATAATGTCATTATGTATTAATATATTAAAATTGTAATCATAAAATAATATAAAATAAATTATATCTTATCATAAAATAATAAAAAATCCTAATATTTAAATATATTTAATAAAAAAATATGTTTTAATGAGTATGGGATACCTGCGGGGCGGGTATTATAATATCCGTTCCCACCCATTTCACGGTTACAGATATTTTTAACATCCCTAATTGCTTCTGTACTCACTATAAGAGGCTATATTACACAATGAAGTTGTATCAAACAACGTTGTCAAGTTGCTAAAGTGCTTTCCGAACTAAAACTGTTACATTATCTTTGTTTATTAACCTCTCACATTCATTGTATTCTGTTTGTTAGAGTTCAGTGAGTAGGTTCTACTTAGGTTTTCATTAGTCAATCCACACTTTGTACAGTCAAGCAAATCCTTCATTCATCCTTATATTCTTAAAATTCAACCAAGCTAGGTAGAGAACTTGAGTGTTAGTGTGAAATTAACAGTGCACAACTTGGATAGACAACTACAAAAATACTACTTGGAGAACATTACTTGGAAAAGGCTAAAACATAAATACTAATCAGAAGTGCACAAACCCAGAGAGGCTACTGTGAAAATACTACTTGGACCTTGTAACTTTGCAAAGTTAGTTAAATATCATTGTGTGAAAAATCCAACTTTATTTGTCATACTTCGTAAAGAATAAATTTGGCTTAAGTAACTAAACTCAACCATTCTTAAGAAATCAATGTTATCTTTGAATTAAATACAAAGACACCTAGTCGTAAATATAATTCATAAAAAATTCTTAAACATGAATAAGTGTTGATATTTACTTAATCTTAATTGATAAATACTGTGAGAAAAGAATTGTTGTGTTGAAAATCATTCTAAGCTCCAAGTGACAGGGGATACTCTCACATGTCTTTTTGATCGACGAGAAAAATCAAAACCAAACAAATACTAACTTGTATTGGTCTCGTGGGCCGCATTAAGACAAACCCCTAAATACCTTATAACCTCTTAGACCCAAAAAACCACAGAAATATCTTTTAAGCTCCCATTTTATGACCAAAATTAAAAAAATCTCCTGTAGTGAAGACGGAGAGGGTCATTCGCTTTCTAGGACCCACTATGCCAAAAAAGACTTTTTACCTCGGTTCCGAGAGACTTTTTATCGCGGTTACGATCGCATTTTACCGCGCTGAGATAAAAGGAATTTAACGCGGTTACTTTTCGAAACTGCGGTAATTGAGTAAGCCTTTTTACTACGGTTCTGAAAAATAACCACGGTAGAAAAGGTGAGTAGTTTAAAAAATCTGGGGTTTTTTACCGCGGTTGGATTAAGGAACTGCGGTAAAAAGCCATGGAATATCGTAGCTATTCTGCAGTTAATGTCTAGTTATTTTATTAAAAACCTAACAAAAAACAAAATTTTAGTATACTCTCTCCCACTACATAAATTATCATAGCATGAAATAATAATAATAAGGAGGATTAAATTCTAAAATTATTGGAACCAAAATAATACTATTCAATAAGCAGTGGGAATAATATTGCTAGTTTTCAATGCACAATGATAGTCCAATCTCTATGTAAATATGAAACAGCAACCCTCTTATAAACACCATGATGGTAAAATTTTATATACTAATTCAACTAGAGTTGTTGCAAATCTAAACTCAACAGGACTCGTTGCACATGCCTTGAAGCAACAAGAGTTCCTCAAAAAAGCTGCAATTACTAATTTTATAATGGCATTCAATACTGTATAGATTCTAATACAAGCCTATCACACAATTCATAATGAAAATAATGAACTGATCAAATCATGAAAAAGTCGATACACATCTCAAACTGATCAAATATATTTGGTAGATCCCTGCTAGGTGTTAATTAATATATCAGAAAGCATGCAAATAATGAACATAGTAGCTAGCTACATCAGGAAATCCCAAGTTTAGATCCCTGGCAGTGGCACTCATTAAAAATATTGCAAACTATATCAATTACTTGACTAACCTCAACAGGGCGCCTTAGCTTTTGCAGCTTTCCATTGACATGCATAGCCTTTAATGCAGATATTGCAGATATTCCTAGTGATCCATCAAACATCCCGGCATCAACAACAGTGTCCTATCCAAAATAAGTATCAATCATTTATATGGATTGTCACTAAAAAACTTCCATGAATTGCCAAGGAAAGGTTCGGTTTTATTTAAAATAACTTGAGGATATAAATGCCTCACCAAGTGAGATCCGATCAATAAAGCTTCAGCATTTGCATTTGCACCCTCAACTCAACCATGTACATTTCCCATTTGGTCCACCCAACTGGAAGCAACAAACACATCAGTTAAGCTTTCAGAAAAACTATTCAGAGTTGAAGAAGTTAGAAGGCTAACGTTCTCAAACCAGCATCCTTCATCCAATCACGGATAAGATTGATTGCCCCCATGGATGCAGGACTCAAAAATGTCCTCTCCAGATAGTCACTAGCATCACTCACCTATTCATCCAACATCAACAATGACTTCTAAGAATAAAATAAAATTTATTGCAATCCAGCCACTAGATGTGAATGACCAGTAAAATATAGGTAATGAATGTTGCAGGTTACACTCCTGAATCAATCTTTGCTATGTGAAGAACCTTTTATTTAGGCTAAAGTACACATAACACCTTCCATTTTATATGCCATGAAAACCTTTATGTAGTTCAGAAAATTTAAAGAGTTCAAAATGATAGATACAGACTCCAATGAATGCGGATAATTAATCACTTTATTTGATGCCAATATACCAATATTCAGAAGCTGAAATACTCAACTCTTACCAGATCATGCATTTGGATTTCAGCTTTTAATGAAAGAAACTTAAAATTGAACTAATCTTTAATCACAATTTGTTCTACAACATTATCAGCACTTTCTGGAAATAAGATATAAAGTCCAAATAAAATTTGCATCTGATTGTTTAATTCCATTCTAACTATTGAAATTGAGAAACTATAACAAGAAAAGGTTTCACTGATGACATATTTAGCCTGATTCTATCTGTTCAGAATCAAGTTATCATATTTTGGAACCTCTTACATAAAACACATATAGAAAGCCATTGCTTCATGTTATAGTATTAGTTAACTACTGTGAGAAGTAAGCATGAAAAGATTAAGACAAAACATACCAGCCTTTCCAATATTGTTCAGTCTTTTCCAACTCAGAGTCACTGCTGATTAAAGTTGATGCATTTCCTAATATCCAAAGGCAATACCTGCACATAATTAATAAACTCAGTTTTCAATCAACTTGGAATGAAAGCGCATGACAAAATTGAACCATAAATTAATAAACTCAATTTTCAATCAAGTTTAATCAAGGGACTAAATATTGCAGGGCCTGATTCCTTTCCCCTTGTCTTGATCAAAGCCAGATTGAACCGTAAAGGAAAAATGAAACAAAATATAGCCAAAGCCAATGCCCCAGGCACATACCCACAAACACTACTCCTTTGTTCACTATGGTCTTAATGGCAAGAAAATCATAACTAAGGTAGGTGAGGCGGAATCCATCATCTAAAAGCAAATTAGGCTTTGACAAATTAGAGAGTCATTGATATGAACTTCAATATATTTACACTATTACAATTATGATTTTTTTTTAAATAATAACGATAGAAAGATATTTGAAGATACCAACATTCAGAAGAGTCATGGTCTAACAACTTATGCTTGAGCAAATTTTTCAAAACCTTGTAGGTGCCCTCATGCCTCCTTGTCCTTCCCACACCCTGTTACATCATTTTTTTGGTAAATAAAACACACAGATTAGGAACACCGCTTTGTTTGATTCCCAAGGCCAGAGATGAAGTCAGCCATTTCTAACCATTGCAATAACAGGGCCAGAGCTTAGGAATTCACACAGCCCATTGAAGAAGGGTCTCTTTCAGATTGTGATAATGCTTTTGGGCAAATTCCTTTGAAGGAATCAATACTTTAATTCCAAAAATGTTGTACCCTTTTCTCTCAAAACGAGATATAATCTCTGAAATCTGAAAAAATAAACTTATAGTGGAAGACTATAAAATAAGAGAATAAAAACACAACAAAAGTTTATAGTGGAAGACTATAAAATAAGTAAGAGAATATTTTAACACAACTCAGAAAACTGTGAAGAGAACCCAAAACTCAAACAAATCGATATTAAGAAAAATATAACAGCTATAAGTGCTTACTATATGTCCTATATATCACAAATCATGTAATTTACGTTAAATAGCAATCACAAAGCGAAGTTTTCCCGTAAAACAATCTTATTCATCAGCATATAAAAAATTAAAAAGAATGCAGCAAATTCTGCTATCTGTAAATACCATCCTTGTCGTCACAATGAATGACCAACGGGCTTTGAACACGTTCCTAAAACTAATGAATCCGACAGAATATTAAGGTGTGTGGATGTGACATATTGCTTGGCTTGATGTTCATGTGGGGGACAACCGCTGAAGTCTACGTTAAACAATCATATTGATTACATTATAAGATATTATCATATCTCACAATAAAGTTAGTCAAAGTCTATCTTAGAAAAATCACAATAAAATATGAAGGAGCTATGAGCAGTTGAGAAATTAAAGCACAATAACAAGGAAACTTGTAGCTGATGAATTTTACATGCATGTCCAAGCAGAAGATCTATTTGTTTTCAAAAAAACAATCAACTCAATATTATAATATAACCACTCTACAATATTTCATTTTCATTTATATAATGCTCTGACCAATCTCCTTTGTTTCTTAAACTTGCTACTTGCTAGTTGCTACTGCACTTCTTTCTATCCATCAAGTTAGAATTGCAAAAGCTCTAAAAGAGATCACTTTGGCAAAGATTACTATTTACACTATATATATACACTTCATAATTACACTTAGTTTAGTTACATCTAACAACTATGTGGTAGTAACCATGTTATCTATACAAGGACACAGGTTCATTCATCCAAAAGAATAATGCCACCAACCATGGATCACTCCCAACCCATCAAAATTTTCCAAACTCCTTTCTCAATCTTGATCCTATTCCTGATTTCCTATTCTGTACCAGTTAACATGCTTTTAAAATCAGTGTTATTATCATTCGATTCCAGCCATGGTTTAAACTATATTGATTCTCTTAACATCAATGAACAAAATCTTGCTAAAGGAGCTTAGACAAAGGGCGTTCAACACAAAAATTCAGCATTTGAATTCGGTTAAAGACTGCACCTGAAGTCCTAAAATATATTCTAAATCTGTGTGAAAAATGAAGGAAGTTTAACATGTGAGGTTTAATCTTAAAATCAAACTATATTCAAAAGGGATACTTATTGGCTTAATTAGTTCATGCAAGTAATGCAATTGACCGCATAGCAAAATGAAACTAAGCATCAGATTTGGGGAATGTCTAAAACCTCTATGCATGTTCATTCTGAAAACCTAGAAATTTCATTCTCAAATCCACTAATAAATACCAATATGAAGCTTGGTGAATACCTCTAGTTAGGACCGGCTCACTTGCAGCAGCAGGGTCACGGACGGAGGCACGGCGGCTTCAGCAGCGGAGTGGACGACGACGACGCAATTGCAGCACGGTTCAGGGCGGACAGCGGGCGGAGACAGCAACAGAGCGGCAGCGTCAAACCTGGAGCACTCGCAGAGGCGACGGCGCAGCGGCCACAGACGGACGGCGGCAAGGACGCAACGGAGAAGATGAGCTACGGAGGTTCGAAGGCGAGACAAAGACAGGGGCACGAGGGTTTCTGTTCTGGGAGAGGTATTTAAACAATACCAAAAACCGCGGTTCCGAAAACTAAAGAAATTAATTAAAAAAACCCAAAATTTTAAAATTTTGTTACCGCGGCTGCTAAAATGACCGCGCTTAACTCAGCTTTCACATTTTTTTACCGTGGTTCTGATCTGTAACGGCGGTAATTTAGTCAAATTTTTTTTAAAAAAAAAATAAATCACAGGCTTACTCTAATTACCACGGTTCATTCCCAGAACTGCGGTAATTGGTCAACTCACTGCATTTTACCCCGGTTACCAGTTGTAACCGGGTTAATTGGGGCGTGGTAAAAGTCCTATTCTGGCATAGTGACCTTAGCCTTATCTACTGAAAACTTGAGAAGCAATGTGAGAGAGGGATGGAGCGAAACATGAATTCCCTGTGCTTCCACAACGCAAATGCAATACACACTCTCCACTCCCACTCTCACTCACACTCCCTCTTCCACCCAACCCCTTCTTTTATTTTCCTCAACACACACTCCTCAAGACCCCACTTTCGATGCTGCTCCTGGTGAAGGACAAGCAAGGCACCTACGCCCCTAAACAAAACAAAGTCGTCGTCCTTTGGGACCTCGACAACAAACCCCCCACGTGGGTCATCCTACTGATAAGTGCCAATTATATGATTTATTCCTGTATTTTTACTGCACTTATCAAGGGTAAAATAGTAATTTGTGCCCCAAAATAATTCATTTTTATTAATAATTGTAATAATTGTGTTTATTTAATTTGAATTTGAATTTAATACTATTTTAATAGAAAATCTGTTGATTTTGCAGATTTATGAGAGATTTAAATGAGAAAAGAAGATAGCATTATTTGAGGAAATGATCTACAGATTTGAAGTTTAAATGAGAGCAAATAAAGATAAGATCAGCAGTCATTTAAACAAGAATTATGCGGATAAGCTTCCCAATTTAAATTCAAAGTGAAGATAAACACATAATCAGATCAAAAAAGGGGAAATAAGGAAAGCCAAGCAAACAAGGATAAGATTAGGAAGAGATCAAGCTAAAAAATGAGAAAATCAAGAGAAGCTGGAACGAGAAATACGCTCCACCTGCACTCAGCGCAGGTGAAGCGTAACTATTAGGATTCCTCTCTGGTTCCTGCGTTTCAGATGCGCTGAGCGCAGGTGAAGCGCAGGAACACGAATTTATTTTCTAATCTGATTTCAAAATAGATTCCTTCCAGATTTCATATAGCTTTTCAATCTTTATAAATAGGACCCTTTGTAAAGATCATAAGAGGCAGCCAGGGGAGGAGAGAGCCTAGGATAGAGGAGCTTTTAGAGAGACGGCAGAGCAGAGCTAGGATTGAAGAAAAGCGTGACAGTTTCTTCATTGGTCTGTATGGCTACCATGCGTAGCTAAACTCTCCAATAGGATTGAATGTAGTTGATTCAATCCCCAAATGTATGTAAATTCTCTTTATTAATTATGAATCCCTATTCTATGATATCGATACTTTTATACTTTACTTAATGCGTAGCTTCCGCCTGTGTGTCGGAGTTATAGGTTGTTTTTGTAAAATGCATTGGTAAATGGTTTTGTAAATTCAACAGCGAGTTTGGGGGAGCCTAGGAATAGGAAATTTGAATTCTGATTGGTAAAAGTACTCATAGTAGTTACTATAGGAATATAGTGAGAATCGATGATTGAAGAAGAAGTGTGACAGTCTCTTCATAGTAGTTGATGGGTTTCCTGGCAAGTTTACCAGTAGTCCAGTAGTTTTAGAGTAAGTGAGTTATCGTATCCACAGGGAGCGGTTTTAACTTGTAGAGTTATAGTAATTGTATTTTCAATAAAACGTTTTCGCAAAAAGGTTGGTTTTACGGAATAATAAAATAAACAAAGATAACACGAGATAATAGTATTTAGGACTAGGATTTGATTTCGTTTCATCTCCCCCCCTTGTGTACTTGAACTCCTTTTCCCTTATTTATGATCGTACTTGTAATTACCTTAGCATTGTTTAATTACAATAATTATAAGGCATGCCTGGTAATTATCGTACCCGCAAATTCCCCTATAATATCATAATTAAACGCCAAAAGTTATTCTCTACAGGCATTCAAAGTGGCATTTGGCGACCCCGAACATTCCCTGTATTTTGCATTCAGCGTTATCGATTTAACCATACTTTCACATAAGGCACCTACGGAGGGGTGTGTCACTCACTGAACCTCCGATCGTTAGAATACAATCCTTATGCTACGATATAATTAAACCGAGTACCTTTAGCAATCCGAGAATAAGCTTCATGAACAGCTCCATGCTCACCTACCTCTGATACTAGCCGGAGTTCCACTTTTTGTATCCAGAGCACTAGCCTACCATCCCGGCGCACGCGCGGAGTTGATGCATTACACACAGCATAAAGATACCGATAGACTACAAGCATAGAATCATAAATAAATAGAAAAGAGAATTCTTATACACAAGGGGATCGAATCTACTACATCAAATCCTACTAGAGAGTTTAGCTACTCATGGTAGCCATTACTAACTACTGAGAAATTTGTCACCTTTCTCAATCCTATACTACTCTCTCTCCGTATCAGTGTTTATGGTCCCGAGGACCCTATCTATGACCTTTGCAAAGGGCTCTATTTAGAGAGTTGGAAAACCTTCAAGGGATCAGGTTGTGATGTCACTGGTGAGTGTTTAATCCAATCAGAGGCTGCCTTTTCATTAATTGACGTCACTGTTGTGAAGCTTGACCAATCAGGAGCTTCCCTTTCATTAATTGACATCACCTGCGTGCGGCTTCATTAATCAGGACACGCGCTTCATGTGCGCTTAGCGCACATGAAGCCTGGCCAATCTGCTCATGCGCTCCACGCGCGCTAAGCGCATATGGAGCGTGTGACTCGCTGCAGCTTTCCTTGATTTGTGAATCTAACCTCTTGATTCCTTTCTAATCTCATCTGGTTTTCCTTTATCCCTTTTATCCGAATTATTATTGTATTTATCTGCCTTGGATTTGAATTGAAAAGATTCTTTGCAGGATTCTCTGATTTTCTTTTATTTATTTAATTTCTGAATCTGCAATATCCTCCATTTTGATGCTTTTTCCACTCTTGTCCCAAATCTGCTATAATTCTGCATAAAATAGCAAATTTCTATTTAAAATAGCATCATATTCAAATTTGTATCAAATAAATACAATTATTATAAATATTAATAAAAGGGGATATTTTGGGGCATAAATTACTATTTTAACCTTGATAAGTGTAATAAAAACTATATGAAAATAACGCTAATTTTACACTTATCAGTAGTCACTATAGGAATATAGGACGAATTGATAGTGTTAACGAACGGAAAAGTTGAGCAATCAAGCCGGGGTAATTTGTCACCTGGGAGAACCCGCATGAATTATTTCTGAGTATCTCGTGATATGGGGAACCGGCATGGGATAATAGAGTTTGGCTAGGGTATTATAGAAATATATTCATAAATAATATTGGGATTCACATGCATAAGGGGTGCGATGATACGAAGTTCAATCCTGATCTAAGTAACGCTATCTTACCTTATCTCTATTGTCTCATTTATTTTATGCAATTTACTTCCTGCACAACAAAAATAATCAAAAATAGTTTCTCACTTGATAGTTTGATCACTAATAAATACGAAGTGAATCGTTCCCTGTGGATACGATACTCTTTACTTACTATTATACTGCTGGAATTTTGGTACGCTTGCCTAAATCCCATCAAGTATTTTTGGCGCCGTTGCCGGGGAACGGTGTATCAATTCGTATAGACTTGGGAGGTCTAACTATCAAGTTGTATATACTCTATCTTAGGATTTTATTTTATTTTTTTAAGATTTTTTTTTATTTTTATAGGAATTTAAAAAAATATTTTTAATCTTTATTATAAAAATTCTTTTCCACACTTACCATTTTCAAGTTTTCTTGTTTATGCTTTTGAGAGGTCAGGTGTCCCCAAATCAACTACAATTTGATCCAGAAATAGAAAAGACACCAAGGAAGAACAGAAGTAGAAACCAGAGAAGGAGACGAGGGAGAAGTCGAAAGAAAACAAAAATATTTTATTTTTAATTATTTTATTTTAATTCTTTTCTTTTTATTTAGGATTAAAAAAATTATAATTATTATTTTTTAAAAAACTATTTATTATTTTTTTAAATACAAAAAAATTAAATTATTTTTTTTATATTTTGTTCTTCTCATCTGAGCTAACATTTTTTTGAGCTTCTTGATTATTTCTCTTGTGAGGACAGGTGTAGAAGGAACAAAAATAAAAACAGGAAAAAGGGGCAAGGATAAGCTTAAGGAGACAATCCCAACACTCTCTGTTCAACCACCCCAAGTGAAGTAAATTTTGAATGACTTCTGAATGGCAAAATCCACCAAGAAGAACGCTTGGAGATTATCAAAATCCACCAAGAAGAATCCTTGAAGATTATGTTAGGCAGCAAGAACCAAAATATTTCTCCCACACACCGATTCAAGGTAACTTCTCTAATTACAATAATTATTCTAATAGTTTTTCACAAGATTGGGGAAGTTACCAGAATCAAAATTTTGGGTGGCGACAAGATGCTGTTTCATTCCGTAAGCAAACTGTAGCAGATGAGCTCAAGGCACAGAATAAGAGTATAATGCAGCAAATAGAAACACTCAAAAAGAAGCTAGCTAACCTTCCTCAGCCATCGCAGCCAGTTCACTCTTATCCTAGCCAGTCACCACAATTAATTTGTGATTTTTGCGGAGGTAACCATCTCAATGGTCACTGCTCTTACCCATGCACTCAAAAAGAGCAAGTTACTTATATGGGCAACCAAGAAAGACCTGGAAACTTCTCCAACAGCAACAACTTTTGCAATCAATTCACAAGGATAGAGAAATAGCCAGAATCAAGATTGTAGGTGGCAGCAAGATAATGTTTCATTCCATGTGCAACCTTCTTCCCAACAACAGCAAATCTACTCTTCAGTTCAACCATGGCATTCAGATGGGAACAATCTTATTGAAAAAAAGTTGCAAGAATTGGTACGATTTCAGAAGGCTTGTGAAGAAGCAATACTACCTGCTGACCCCATACTAGCTGAGATAGTAGAAAATATGACCAAATGTCAGTCAAAACAAATTTCAGCAAATGCACAGCCCAACCCTGAAGAACAGTATGATGACATGACCACCATAAGTGTTCAACTGATAGGGGAAGAAACCAATGACAATCTGGCTGATGAAGAAGAGAAAGCTAAAGAAGAGGAACCAGAAGAAGAAGAAGAAGAAGAAGAAGAAGAAGAAAAGGAGAGGAAACTGAAGAAACACAAGAAAGAGAAGCTGAAGAAAGGGAATCAGAAGAAGGTGAAGCAGAAGTAGAAGAAGAAGAAAAAAGAGGGGATGAAACAGAAAAGATTGTGCTTAAAGAAGAGATTGACTGTGAAAGGGAGGTAGAGAACAAAACATATGAAGGTGTACATGATGAAAAAGATAAGGAAAATGAGAAAAAGAGTGAACAGGGAGATAGTGAATCAAAGCCCGAGAAGGGAAGGGAAGTGACACCAAGACCAAAGACCTTGCCTTATTCAACCAGTCCTCCAAAGAAAGATCAAGAAAGGCATGGTGCAAGTGTTAAACCTTCCAGACCTCATACAAGAAAGGCCTGCAATCACACTAACCAAAACAGGGCAAAGAGAAGAGAAGTCAAGCTGACATCACATTCAGAGCCTAGAGCCAGGTTGAAGACAAAGTGGTCAGGTGTGTTTCATATCAAAGACCCTGTGAAGCAAAGAAATTGAGAACAATCAACTTTGAATCATCCAAGCTTCAGGAAAAGGAGACTCATGCGCATGAGAGCAAGATAATAAAGAAAAGGAAAGTCAAGCCAAGGAAGTCAGAAGCATGGTCTAATTCCAGAAAGAAGCCCAAATGGTTAAAGTCATTTCACACTACAGATTGTTCCAAGGCAAGATTATGGGGAGGTTTATTAGCCAAAGAAAGGAAGGGTGCAGCACACAAGCTCACCAAAAGATTTCAGTTTCAACCACCTTGAGAGAACAGGCGTCGAGCTAGAAGACGTTAAACAAGCGCTTCCTGGGAGGCAACCCAGAGATTTTTAAGTTTTTAATTGTTTTCAGTTTTATTTTGTTTTTGTTTGTTAATTAGGATTTTTCATTTTTTTAGGATTTAGGAAATTTTCAAAATTGATTGGAATAAGTTTGTGGAAAATAAAATTTTTAAACAATAGGAAGTAGCAGAAAACGTGACTGAAAATTACAAAATCTTATTCTGTTTTCTGCGCTTCACCTGCGCTTAACGCAAGAGAAGCGCAGAATTGCAATTTTAGTCACTGTTTTCTGCGCTTCACTTGCGCTGAGCGCAGGTGAAGCGCAGCAGTACGAAATTTTAAAAATATTATGTTTTCTCATGTACTGTTTCTCTACTTCCTAAGCTCTTCTTTTCACTCTTTCCACTCACAAACCTCCATCAATTTTGAAACTTTCAAGTTTCAGGTATATTTTCTTTAATTTTCACTGATTGAAATATTCACCTACTCTGGTTTATGATTTGCACTTTAGGATAGCAACCTTAGGATTGTGAATATTGTTGATAATTGCTACCTTGGATGTGCTTATGGCTATATGAATATGAAGAACAAGTTTTCTATTGAAATGCTCTTTGTTTTGTGAGTTATTGAATTTGAAAGTGTTGTGGTCTGTTTCTTTCAAAAATTTTGAACTTTCACTTTCCATGGATTGATTGAATGCTTGCAAAACAAATGAGTATGATTTGTTTTTAGGAAGTCATTACCAAGTGCAATGAAATTTTTCTGTGAAGAGATTAATTCTTTTGAGAGCATTTGGCTTCCATGTTCTTCATGAATTGGTTTTTGTAATAAGGCATCATTGAAATGAATGTGTTTCCAGCAACTAACTGTTGTTATTTGACTTTTCAGATGCCTAAGATTAAATCGTTGGTCTTTCCCGTGGCTTTAGCTCACGAGGAGAAGGCATGGGAAGAGGATCAGAGAATATGATCCCATGAGATTCAAGAATGCACAGGCTGCTGCAAAGTATAAAGTTGAAAAGACCAGTTGACCTCAAACCAATCAGGAATTACCAGACCCATACCCAGGCATGTTGTTTGAAGAGTTCCGGATATTCTAGCAGTGGCCTGGGGACAGGCCTATTCATCCAGGGGAGGTGGAGCAGGAGCAGCTGGAGAGCAGGACAAGGACTTAAAGGATACAGAGGATGAAGATTGATACTGATGTTTTTCTTTCTTTTATTTTCTCTTATTTTATAGGATTTTTTTTAGTTGATTAGGATTTTTGTTTTGTATTTCATTTTTTTTAGGATTTTTTTTTTATTTTTAGGAATTAGGAATTAGGGATTTAAGGAGTAAATTTTTCAAGATTCTCTAAATCTAGGCAGTTTAACTAACCAGATTAGGAAAGAAGAAAGGGTTTTGTGATTAATTCCATAATTAGTTAGGATTAGGATATTTCTCAGGAGAACCTATCAGGAAAGTTAATTAAAATCAGTAAGTGCTTTATCAAGGAATTTAGCCAAAAGCTGGTGAGTTGAGAGTCCAAACACTTGAATTTAGAGTTTTCACCGCTGCTTGTGAACTGTTATTGATTGAGTTTCTGAATTTTAATCTGCATGTGGAAAATATGGAAGTTATAAAGGCAAAATTTGTTGATTAAATTATTTGCTCAGTGCCAAAAAGCCAACCCTTGATAAATTTTTTCCAATTTTTTTTGTAACCCATTTGAGCTTTGATGTTTCTTCTTATGCACCCCAGCCAAGATTAAATGTTTACATCCTGTCCCTCACACTTGAGATAGAGAGCAAAGGTGCAAACATATAAAATGGGAAGAATTGGTTGGTGATTTGAAAGTCAAGAAATACAAAGAAAAGACACAAGAAAGCAAAAGAAGATCACTCCCTCAAAAATAAAAAAGAAAAGGTGAATCAATTGAATAAGTTTGGGGGAGTGCATGCATCTTCAAACAAAGAAAGAGGTCAGCTAAATGAGACAAATCAAGAATAAGATGGAGAATGGAGAGAAGTTCCAAATTCAAGAAAAATCAAAAGATGCTCTCTATTCTAAGTGTTCTTGCTTATCCAGAAAAACTATAATTTCTTGATAACTCAGCCTCATTACAACCAAGTAAAGACCTTTTGATCCATATTAACCATGTGCATGTTTAGAAACCAGAAACGACCATCAATTCTAGTTGTTCAACTGTGGTGGAAAAATTGAGGGAAACACTTACCCGTGAGCATGAGAGAACTCCTTGGTTTATCATTTATTGCTTTAATTGCTATTTGTGAGAAAGTTTAACTGATTTGATTGTATCCTGTTCTGATTGAGTTTTGGTAACATCTCTTAATTCTGATTTTTTCTGATATTTGGAATGTGAACCGTTTCCTATGGATACGATATTCTTTATTTACTATTTTGGTACGTTAGCCTAAATCCCATCGCCTACAACGCCGCTCTCTCCCTCAAAACCCTCGCTCAACACTTCGGCGACGTCGTCGACATCTCCGCCTACGCCAACTGCCACGCCTTCATCCATCTCCCCCAATGGATCCTCGACCAACGCCGAGAACGCAAAAACCTCGACATCCTCGAGCGCAAGGGCGTCGTCACACCTTATGAGCCTTACGTCTGCAACGTCTGTGGCCGCAAATGCAAGACCAACTTCGACCTCAAGAAGCACTTCAATCAGCTTCACCAGCGCGAGCGTCAGAAGAAGCTGAACCGCTTGAACTCCCTTAAGGGGAAGAAGCGACAGCGCTATAAGGAGCGGTTCATTCGTGGGAACCGTAAGTACAATGAGGCTGCTAGGGCTCTTGTTACGCCTAAAGTTGGGTATGGTCTTGCTTCGGAGTTGCGGCGTGCTGGGGTTTTTGTGAAGACCGTGGAGGATAAGCCTCAGGCTGCGGATTGGGCGTTGAAGAGGCAGATGCAGCACTCGATGAGTAGAGGGATTGATTGGTTGTTTCTGGTTTCGGATGATTCGGATTTCTCCGAGATGTTGAGGAGGGCGGGGGAGGCCAATTTGGGGACTGTGGTTGTTGGGGATATGGATAGGGCGTTGGGGCGGCATGTTGATTTGTGGGTTCCTTGGCTTGCGGTTGAGAATGGAGAGATTTCGGAGAAAGATTTGGTGCCGAAGAACAAAGGGAGGAGAACAACAGAGGATTTGGATGGGTTGTTTTTTAGTGAGGATGAGGAATTGGAAGAGGATTTTATGTTAGTGTATAGCGAGGATGAGGATGAGGAATACATTGAAGAAGAAGAAGAAAATGGGTTTTATATTTATTGATTCTTTGTAGTGTTATGTTATGTTATGTATAGCAGCTTGGACTTTGATGGTTTCAACGCTGCTGTGAAATGAAGTCTGTTTTTTGAATGCTTCCTGCAATTTTCTTCACCATCCTGCTAAAGGTTCAGATTGTGATGGTATATTTCTGCTCTGAACCATTTCATTTTTTTCCAATGAGATGAGATGACAACTATAAAAGATAGATTGCAGTTTGGCATTGGCATTGAAGTTTCTAGTGCCCTGTATCGCATGCTTGAGTTCAATATTATATATATTTTGTTGTTTACAGCTTGTGTCTTGAGTTTTTGTGGAGAGCAAACTCAAACGCATCCTTTGATCATGCAACGTTACCTTTGTTATAACTAATGTCCATATTAATCTCAGATAAATTTTGTTTTTGCAACACATTAGTTCTTACGCATCTATAATAATAGAAATTTAAGCCTAGGGTTTCCCTTAATCCTTAATATTTATTTTAGACTGCATTCTTCTTCATTCTAGCTTTGAGAGTCATTCTCCTTCATTTGTTGTAATTTCTTGACAATGGTGGGTAGAGGTGGAAAGGATTCAAGAGGCTCGACTACGACCAAGAAGGAATTGTGTAATTTGGAATAACATCTCTTCGCGTATTAATATTTGTCAATAAGTACACAATCATAAGAGACTTATGGTAGATACTATTAATTTATGTTATGAGACCGTGATTGTACCCGGGAGTTGGAATGAACTTGAACACTATTGATGATGTTCCCTTACTTGCTGAAGATGATTTTACCAGGGTCACATTGCCTGAAAGTAATTCAACTATACGGGCAAAAGGTGTTGGTGGTTTTAGTACAACATCAATTGAAGGTGTAGGTGCTCTCAATTATACACTTGAAGGAGGAGGACCCCTTAACTTTTGAGGCAGTTACATTCCTTGTAGAACTCCTTAATAGTGTGTTTGGATGGGGAAATTTTAGGGAGGAATGTATTTTAAGTGAGAATTTAAAATGATTTAGCTTAAAATTACTTGTTTGGATAATAAATTCATGAAATTTTAAAAATTCTGTAAATTTTATAGAGAATTTCTTTTACCTGAAATTAGGGGATTTCAAATCCCTGTTCGAAGGAGAGAATTTGGAATTCCTCTCTCGCAATTGCACACCTTGCTCAGCTATCGGGATTGCTCAACTCTGCATCGCTGTTTCCTTCAAGATTCTCTACGCAATTCCTCTTTCTCTCTCAAGCTTCTCTCTATCTTCTTGAGCTTCATCGAGCTTCTCTTGGAGCTTCTCTAGGCGATTTCTCTCTCTCTCACTCAAGCTTTTCTCTCTTGCGATAAAGCTTCTCTTCGCTATAATTTCTTCTCTCCCTCTATGCATCTTGATTTTGATTCCATCTCATTGTGGATCTAAACACAATATTTATGGATAGATTTGATTGAAATAATTTTTACGGTTTCTTCAAATTTTGTTTTATGTTCTTCAACTTCTGAATTTTTTTGTTGCCTTGTATAGTTGAGCTCAATTTGGATTGTTGTTTGATGGCTTTAGGTGCTAACTGAAACGATAAGGTGCTTATTATGTTCTTAATTATTTTCTTGTTGCTTAAGATTGTTGTGTTGCTGTATTGTTCAGATGCCAGTTTGTTGTATTGTTGAATTGTTGTATTTGTTTGTTCTAAATTGTATTGTTGCTGTATTGTTCAGATGGCAATGTTTTGTAGGACTTGGTCTCTTTTTCTTTGTATTTGAGGGGTAGGTGTTATCCTTGTATTGGAGTTTTGCTTTTTAGGTGTTGTCTATTGATGATGTGATCCCAATCAATAGCTTACTTAAGGACAACATGCTTGAGGGGTTAGTTTTACCTATGTTTCACATTACTAGGGATTAATTAGATTGAGCTGACCATGCCATCTTCTGATGATTCTTTGGTGGCAGAAGTAGCTAGTCCAGAAGAATTCTCATTCACAAAATTACAGTGTTCCATTTTTCATATTACAGGTTCTATTCCATTCTGTTTAACATTTCAATGCTTTTGTGTGTGTGTGTGTTAATTACTGTTCCTACCTGATGGCTGATACACTTGAAACGATAGCTGGATTTTATTTATATATATTAAGGATAAGCTTTTTTTAAGTTTGCTGCCTAATTATTATTTATATTATTTTATTTATAAGTTAAGCTTTTTATAAGTTTCCTACCAAAATTGTTCTTTGTCTAAATAGGTAATTGTGATAACTGATAAGGAAAGGTTTCCACTACATTAACTCAGCTTCAACATGGTTGAGGCTCTGGCCTTGTGAAAATTTTTAATAATTATGTGCAGTTGAACCATGTTTTGAGTTAGATATATATTGGCCTATCTAGAAATACAACATAATCCTTTCTTATTTCTAGTAAAAGATTCTGGATAGGGTGAGAGCAATGGCATTAAATTGACCAGAGAGATATCAAGGCTTTCATCTTGGTAAGCAAGTTTTCTAACTTCCATTATTCTCTGTTTGTTTTCATCAACATATATACCTCAATTTTGTATGTATTTGGGACAAGAAAATAACTCTAGTTGGCTATTATTATGGATTTTTTTCAACCGTTCATGCAGTTCTACTTCTTAAATTGCCTAAGGTTACGCAGAAGTACTTGTTTTTTATCCCGAGTTTGCTTTCTTAGCAGAATTAGCACTGGATTTGGTTAGCAAGCACAACAGAGCCAGGGGAAGGAAAGATGGATAAGGACTAATCATAATTCCTAGTAGCTTAAAAAAAATCAAAAGCAGTGACTTGAGTTCCTTCTATGATTGCATTTTCTTCAATTTATAAGTGGATATTATCTATTTATAAAGTCTCTTTCTTTAACTTGGCTGAAACGTTTCATTAATAGCATTGACTTCCTTATTTTCTTCACACAATTAACTTTCGCCGTGATGCACCAAAGATATAATGTTTTATAATTATAATATTGACAAATTATTTTAAGCCAGCAGCCATGCAATTATAAGGAGCAGCAACCAATTATCTTGTTTTCTTTCTTCACTAAAATAACCATTATATGGATTCTAATTTTAAAATATGGTGTATATATGCAGGACATATTTATGGCAGGAACAGACACATCCGCTATAACCACTGAATGGGCTCTGGCTGAGTTAATCAACCTCCCCCATGTCATGGAGAAAGCAAGACAAGAGATTGATTCAGTAATTGGAAAGAGCAGATTAATACAAGAGTCATATCTTCCTAACCTTCCATACTTACGAGCTATAGTCAAAGAAACACTAAGGATTCACCCTACAGCACCACTTCTAGGGAGGGAATCATCTGAAAGCTCTAATGTTTGTGGCTACGAGATTCCAACAAAGTCCTTGTTATTTGTTAATTTGTGGTCAATGAGTTTAGGCCAGAGAGGTTTATGAGTGAAGAGAACCAATTGGATGTGAGGGGACAAAATTTTCAATTAATGCCATTTGGGACAGGAAGAAGAGTGTGTCCTGGTGCCTCACTTGCACTTCATGCTGTTCCCATTAATCTTCCAGCTATGATTCAATGTTTTGAATGGAAGGTTGATGGGACAGTAAACATGGAAGAGAAACCAGCCATGACCCTTCCAAGGGCTCATCCTTTGGTTTGTGTCCCTGTGCCTCGCTTTAATGGCATTTCTTCAAGCATATAGGCGGCCGAGAGATATATATTTAATTTATGAGCTAGTTTCAATCTTGTACAGGGAAATCTTGACTGTACAAAATTTACTAGGTTATCACACTTCTTGTATATTAGTTTATTAACAAATTAAACAGAATGTTGCACTTTGATCTATCAAGTGACAAAATGTTGCAAGAAAGGAAGTTAACATTCTGCTCCATTTTGTTAGAATATTATCTTTTGCATCTGCCTATTTACACGTGTTGTTTATCATTCTGGTGAAAATCTTATTTTGTCCAACCTTAGTTTGTATATCAGTTTATTACATTTTGTTGGAATATTATCTTTTGTATATTACCCTTTTAATTCCCAAGAGAAGTTTTGTGTTTTCTTTTTGGTTATTTTATTTTTATATTTTGGTCTCTTTTTTTAATAGATCTTTAATACCTGAGTTTTAATACGTAACTAGCGGTGGACCCGTGCCTATTCACGGGTTATGTACAGGTTGACTGATATATCTATATATATATATATGGTATTAATATAAATTTAAGTAAATAAAAATAATTTATAACAAATTATTATGCTTTAAGACAATATATCAATTGTAAGAAAATCAATGAGAAAAGTTGTACTCCAATAATAATTTAAAAGATCCCTTGTATCTTTAACAATTTTATTATGCCTTCATCTCTTCATCCTACACAAAAAACAATTCATATAAAGAAAAAAAATATTAGAATGAATTAAGTAAGCATGTACTAAAATAATTTATCTCTTAGATATCCACTTCATATATGTATTTATAAGTCTTTCTTGACATGTAATAAATTTAAATGGGTGGAAATGAATTTTATTAAATGAAAATGAAAATTGTATAAGTAAAAATGAGAGTGAAATTCTTACCAGTTATTTGTATATCTTTAATATTATATGCTTTTACATAATTCACCAATGCCAAAGTAAAGTGTCTGTATAAAGAAAAGAATGGAAAAGAAATAAATACATAATAGTATTTTAATATTATAAATATATATAAAATTAATATGAGCATCAAATCGTAGCAGATAAGTTTCCATTTCTTTAATGTTATACACTTTGTACAATCATGTGTAGAGTTGCCAAAAGGGTACACTTCTCCTTATCTATATATTAGTATTAAAAATGCAATAGAAATAAAAAAACAAAGCATAAGTCATGTTGTAATAATATTTAAGTTTTAAGATACTGACCTATTATAGATTTTGGAAGACCTCTTTGAAGACAACATTGGCAGTGGTGTTTAAGGCTCTTCCTTCTTTATCATGTATCAATATTTTTAACCCTTGTTTGCTTTGAACTCTAGATACTGCAACATATAATTGTCCATGACTAAACACTGGTTTAGGTAAATATAAACCAACACTGGCTAGTGATTGACCTTGAGACTTATTGATAGTCATAGCATATGAAACAACTAAAGGAAATTGTCTTCTTATAAGCCTAAAAGGCCATGGTGATTAAGATGTTGAGTCTCAAAGGATTAAATATATGAAATTAAAAATATTTTGAGTCTCACTCTCTTAAGTTTTAATGAACAACAAATATAAAATATAAAAGACATTTATATGATAATATGCTCTCACAGGATGTTGCACTGTTTCAGATCATATTGTCTGTGTAAAAGATCATCTGAAAGATCAACTTCATCTGAAGAGTGTTTATCATCTGAAGACTTGAAGATCATCTGAAGCACTCCTTGCATCTAAAGGCTGAAGGTATCAAGTTTAAGGTTTGACCCATGAAGTCGCTACTATGTAAGAAGAACGTTCATCCCAATGGTCTAACCCTTTTCAGCATAAGAATCAGAGCTGCTTTCTCTCCTCGTTCAAATGTTTAGTATTTTTAAGGAAAGTCTGCAAAGCTGTTGTACCTGCTCAAAAGCATTGTGTGCGCAGACCTGCTGCACCTAAGACTGCTCAGAACGTGTTGGACAGAATGTGTCTCAACGTCTCCTGAAGCATTAAATGCTATTTGACAACGGGAAACATTTTCTCGAAGACTATAAATATGCCCGTGCAGATTGAAGCAAGAAAAAAAGAGAAGCAAAGTTATCAAAGAAATCTTACTCTGCGTAAACGCTGCAAAAATACTCTGATATTTTCTGTACATTTGCTTATTTGCTTATCCTGAGTAAATCTCAGTTACTTATACACTTCTGATAAGTTCAATCTATCATCTGAAGATAGTTGATTGAACTTTATCTGTTTTTATCTTAAAACAGTTTGGGTTACAAGCCTGGAGAGGCTTATTGTCTGAAAGAAACTTGGGTTACATTTGGATAAGTGTCTGAGAGCCTGGAGAGGCTTGGTGAAAGAAACAATACTTGTGGTAGAGCCTGAAGAGGCTTGGTTGAAGAAACAATACTTGTGATAGAGCCTGAAGAGGCTTGGTTGAAGAAACAATACTTGTGGTAGAGCCTGAAGAGGCTTGATAGAAAAGAATACTTGTAATCTTGCAAGATTAGTGGAAATCCAGTGGTGGTTTGCCCTGGGACTGGACGTAGCTCACAAGTGGTAGTGAGTGAACCAGGATAAATTCTTGGCTGAGTTTTCTTTCCCTCAAACTCTTTCAATTCAGTTTTTAAACTAACAAAGGGGTCTTGAAAAGTTTTCAAGAGCAAAAATCTTAACATCAAACGAAACTATTTATCAAAACTGTCTTTGTGTCTGAACCAAGGTTCAGACGATCTTTCATCATCTGAAGTTTTTACAGAAACTTTTTAAAGAATTTTCTAAAACCAAAAGGTTTCCATTGAAACACTGTTCAACCCCCCTTCTAGTGTTTCCCTATTTTTCTTACAGTTGGTACAAGAGCTTATCCTCGGGGTTAGCACCTAATCAGTGCGAAGGACAAAGATCCAATGGAAACTTCTACCAGCAACAGACAGTATATCACTGAAGTAGCCTCCATCACGAGACCCCCAACATTCAATGGAGTGGATTACCACTATTGGAGGGATCGTATAAAGTTGTTTATTGAAAGCAACAACATTGATGTCTGGGATGTGGTTACTGATGGAGACTACGTACCCATGCATGCTGGAGTACCCATACCTAAGGCTGAATGGACCTTGGAGCAGAAGGCTCGAGTTCAATTAAATGCCAAGGCCAAACTCTATCTGATATGTTCCTTGAACAAGTCAGAATATGAAAAGGTTCATGGTTGTTCATCTGCCAAGGAGATCTGGGATACACTTGCAGCAGCCCATGAAGGGACAGAGACTGTGAAGCAATCCAAGATCAGCATGCTTGTACATCAATATGAGATGTTCAAGATGGAAGAATCTGAAACTATAGACCAAATGTTTGGGAGGTTTCAGACGATAACCAATGGACTCAGGTCATTGGGAAGAATCTTTGAATCTGGAGATAACATTCGAAAGATTCTAAGAAGTTTACCAAAGTCCTGGAGACCCAAGGTTACTGCCATCCAAGAAGCCAAAGATTTAAATTCTCTTAGAATGGAGGAACTACTGGGCTCTCTCAAAATCCATGAGCTTGAACTTGGAGAGGATGATACCAAGAAGAAATCACTAGCATTGAACTGCAAGGTCAGACAGTCTAGGCATGGTAGCATGAAAGCCATGCAAGCAGAGGACACTTCAGAGAGTGATACTGAGTCTGAAGACTGTTCAGAAGATGATGATTTTGCTCTTTTCAGCAAGAAGATTAAGAAAATGCTACAAAGAAAAAGAAGATACAGAAGATCTCAACCTTCTAATGTCAAACAAGGTAAATCAGGTAAAGAATTTACTATCACTGACAAAATTACCTGCTTTGAGTGCAAACAGCCAGGTCACATGAAGACGGATTGTCCCAAGTTAAGAAAGCCAACCTTTCAGAAGAAGAAGTTTTTCAAGAAAAAGAAAGGATTGATGGCTACATGGGAAGACTTGGATGATTCCACTTCAGAGGAAGAGGAGGACACTTCAGAAGAAGCTAACCTCTGTCTGATGGCAAGTCTACTATCTTCAGATAGTTCAGACTCTGAGGTAATTCCTCAAACTTTACAAGATCAGTATGATGACCTTGTTGAAAGTAGCAGAGAGTTATTCAATGAGTTCAAGGAACTTTCAAGAGCTTTTACAGAAGCTGCTTTAGAAAATGAAAATTTTCAAAAAGAAAATCTTGCTCTCAAAGGAAAGCTACTTCAGCAAGATCCAAGTAGTTATGATAATCTTGTTAAGGAGAACAAAAAGCTCAAAAACAAGGTTAGAGAATTAACTTTGGATCTAGCCAAGTTTATCCAAGGAACTAATAATCTGAATAAATTATTGGGCTCTCAGAGGCATCCCCTTGACAAGAGTGGCTTAGGTTATTCAGACACATCTTCATCTGAATCTTTTATATTTAATATGCCCGATAAAGGACCTAAGAAAGGTAATGGGTGTTCTAATTGTGGAAAGCCTGGACACGTTGAGTCTCAGTGCAGACACAGAAGGAAAATAAGACCCAAAGCTAACAAAAAAGGACCCAAGAAGGTATGGGTACCTAAGAATTTGATTGTTCCTGTTGCAGATGTGTTTAACAGGACAAAAGAAACACCACAAATGGTACCTGGACAGTGGGTGCTCGCGACACATGATGGGAGAAAGGTGTTTGTTCCAAAGCCTTAGACCTAAGGCAGGTGGATTGGTCACCTTTGGTTGATATCAGCAAGGGAAGATCACTGGTATTGGGACTGTAGGTATGACTCCTATATCCCTCATTAAAAATGTGCTTCTGGTTGAAGGACTACAACACAATCTTCTAAGCATAAGCCAATTATGTGACAGTGGATATGTTGTGTCCTTCACTAAAGAAGGATGTATTGTCAAGGATACTTCAGATCATATCCTCTTCTCTGCTAAGAGACACAATAATGTGTACAAAGTTGATTTAGAGGAACTTGCTAATCAGAATGTGAAGTGTTTTGTTTCCATTGAAGATGATTTGGCATCAGAAACTTGGGCATGCTAGCCTGAGATTGATCTCAAAGCTAACTAAACATAACTTAGTTAAAGGCTTGCCCAAGCTCTCATTCAAATATGATATTTTATGTGAAAATTATCTGAAAGGGAAACAAACAAGACACTCTTTTAAGAGTAAAAATGTTGTTTCAACCAGCAGACCTTTAGAACTACTTCACATGGATTTGTTTGGACCCACTAGAACAGAGAGTCTTAGCAAAAAGAAATATGGATTGGTCATTGTTGATGACTATACAAGATTCACATAGGTTATATTCCTAAGAAGCAAAGAGGAAACCTCTGAGAATTTCACAAAATTCTGTAAGAAGGTGCAAAATGAAAAAGGAATCTGCATATCTGCTATTAGAAGTGATCATGGTGGAGAGTTTGAAAACTCAAGCTTCAGACTATTATGTGATGAGAATGGGATCTCACACAATTTCTCTATGGCTAGAACACCTCAGCGAAATGAGGTTGTTGAGAGAAAGAACAGAAGCTTGCAAGAGATGGGAAGAACCATGCTCATTTCAAGCAATCTACCTAGATCCTTTTGGGCAGAAGCTGTTCACACAACATGTTACATTCAGAAAAGAATTTTGGTAAGACCAATTCTCGAAAGAACCCCATATGAATTATGGAAAGGAAGAAAACCCAACATTTCCTACTTCCATATCTTTGGATGTGAGTGTTTCATACTCAACACAAAAGATGATTTAGGAAAATTTGATGCTAAGTCTGACAAAGGTTTCTTTATTGGATATTCTGAATCTTCTAAGGCTTACAGAGTGTATAACTCAAGAACCTTAACAGTAGAAGAATCTATCCATGTAAGATTTAATGATTTTAAAGAGACTGATAGGGAACTATCAGATCTTGAAGAGGATTTTGCAGGAATGAAGCTGAATCCCGAACTAAAGTCTGAAGGACCCTCTGAAGGTCATTCTGAAGAACCTTCTGAACAAAAGTCTGAACCTGCATCTGAAGCTGAACCTTCTCAGACCAACATTGTTGAGTCTCAGACAGAGTGTGTACCCTCTCACAATCGCGATTGGAGATACCGAACTCATTATCTAAGAGATCAAATTATAGGTGACACCTCAGAAGGAGTAAAAACAAGATCAAGATTCAGAAGCTTGAATAATCTTGCACTTCTCTCTGAGATTGAACCTAAAAACATTGAAGAGGCTCTGCATGATGAAGGTTGGATCCTAGCCATGCAAGAAGAGCTGAATCAATTTGCTAGGAGTGATGTCTGGACACTTGTACCTAAACCCCATGGGAAAACTATAATAGGAACCAAATGGGTGTTCAGAAACAAGTTATCAGAAGAAGGAAAAGTAGTCAGAAACAAAGCAAGACTTGTTTCTCAAGGCTATAATCAACAAGAAGGTATTGATTTCACTGAAACTTTTGCTCCTGTAGCGAGGCTTGAAGCCATTAGAATTTTACTAGCTTATGTAGTAAATAATGGCATCACCTTATATCATATGGATGTTAAGAGTGCCTTTCTCAATGGGTTTATTGAGGAAGAGGTCTATGTTAGACAACCACCAGGTTTTGAAGACACTACTTTTCCAGAACATGTTTTCAAACTGAAAAAGGCTCTTTATGGTATGAAACAAGCCCCAAGAGCTTGGTATGATAGATTGAGCAACTGTTTAATCAAAAATGGTTTTCAAAGAGGAAAAATAGATACAACTCTTTTCAGAAAAATTTCCAACAAAGACTTCATGCTTGTTCAGATATATGTAGATGACATTATATTTGGTTCTACTGATTCTTCATTATGCAAGGAATTTTCTGAACTTATGCAATCTGAGTTTGAGATGAGCATGATGGGGGAACTTAAGTTCTTCCTAGGACTTCAGATTAAGCAACAATCTGATTGTATATGGATACATCAAGAAAAATATACAAAAGAAATGCTTAAGAAATTCACTATGAGTGATTGCAAGTCCATGACTACTCCCATGGATCCTTCTGTTGTTTTGAACAAAGATGAAGGGGAAGAACCAGTAAATCAAACTTTGTATAGAGGAATGATTGACTCATTATTGTATCTGACAGCAAGCAGACCTGACATTATGTTCAGTGTATGTCTTTGTGCCAGATTTCAATCTGATCCAAGAATTACTCATTATAAAGTTGTAAAAGAATTTTCAGATATTTAAATGGTACTACTAATCTTGGTCTTTGCTATAAGAGAAGTAAGGATTGCAGGTTAGTGGGATTTTGTGATGCTGATTTTGCTGGAGATAGAATTGAAAGGAAATCAACAAGTGGAGGTTGTCATTTCATTGGTAACAACATGATCAGCTGGTCCAGCAAAAGGCAAAGCACCATTGCTTTTTCCACAACAGAAGCTGAATATATTGCTGCAGCCAGTTGTTGTTCACAACTGCTATGGGTAAAATATCAGTTAGAGGATTTTAACATTAATGTATCTTCTATACCTGTAATGTGTGATAACACAAGTGCAATTAATTTATCCAAGAATCCTATTCAACATTCTAGGGCAAAGATATAGAAATCAAGCATCATTTTATTAGAGACTATGTTCAGAAAGGAGTTTTTGATATAAAGTTCATTGATACTGAGCATCAATGGGCAGATATATTCACAAAAGCCCTGACTGAAGATAGATTTAAGTTCATAAGCAATAATCTGAATATCTTGTCTTTGTCTGAAATATAATTGTTGCATCTAAATATGCATCTGAAGTTGTTGCATCTGAACATGAATGATTGTCTGAATAGCATGTATATGTGAAACAACTCAGTCTGATGACATGGCAAGCTGAAACGTTTGGTCTTCTTCTCTGAGTAACTACTCTAAGCATGTTTGCACGATCTCCGAAACCTCAACTGTCATCATTACTATGTGTGACGGCTATTTAAGAGACGTGATTGCTACTATTACTGGCTACTGCTCTCTCTCTTTCCAAGTGCAAACTGCTGCCTTTCTTGTGCCCTAAGTTCCTTGAAGCCTCTCTGTATTCTTCATCTCCTTCTTAGTTCATAACAATGGCTTCCAAGAAATCGGCTGGTGGTCAGATTGTTCCTTCCAGGACTGTAGACCTGGAGATGCTCCGAGATGGTGGCATTGATCTCACTGACACCTTCGAAGCATGTGGTTGGATTAATTTCTTCTCTGCCATTGACTGTGCATGGCATGAACAGAGTGTGGTGGACTTCTGGAAAAATGCTCGAGATACTTCTTCCCAGGATGGAAGGTATCAAGGTTTTGAAACTAAGGTGATGGGTATAAAAATCATTGTAGATGCTGACACCATTGCTGCTGTAACTGGTGTTCCCAATACTGGAGATATGTTCATTTCAGAATGGGAAGTAAATAATGGTGGAGTTAAGAGATTTATCCAAAAGTTGTACGGGATTGAAGACCCAGGTGATCTAAGAAGCTCTTACATGCATCCTAAGGCAAGGATTCTTCATGCCATCTTGGGGTGCTGTATTTTGCCCAAACATGAAAGTAAGAATCATGTGTCTGAGCTGGAAAGATTCTGCATAATCCATCTTTTGGACAAAAAGCCTCTTAATCTACCCAAGATCATCCTCTACAATATGCTGAAAAGGTTAAATGATTTTGCCTCAAGCTATACTCATACCACTCTTATCATAAAGATTATGCTGAAATTCAATGTTCCCATTGAAAGAGTGTATGACCACAAAGATCCTTCTCTCTTCTCCTTGACCAACATCAAGAGGATGGGGATTGCTGTGAAGAAGCCCTCACCAAAAAGGACTCTGCTAGAAGAAGTTGTTCAAACCAAGGCTAGCAGAACTGGGAAAAGTCCTTTAGAGATTCTGGAGGAGGAGTTGCAAGGTGACACTCACAAAGACAAGTTCGTGTCTGCTCAAACTCCCACTAAAGTTCTGAAGAAGAAAAGAACAAAGCTGCTTCAGAAGAAAGAATCATCAAAAGGAGAAGTTCAATTCAGATAATCTGAACCTGCTCAGAGTATGTCTGCACATACTTCTGAGATTGTAGGTCAGGTTACTGAGAACCTAGCTTTTGCTACTCAGCCTACTCTCAACTTAGGAGGACAGGTAGAGGACAACAATAGTCTAGAGTCTGAACCAATCTCAGTTGCATTAGATGATTCAACTGATCCTGTCAAAGCCATCCCTCTTGCTACGAGTCTGCCTGAAGCTGACATCAGACAAGTGGTCGCAGAGATTGAAGAAGAAGAAAGAAAGCAGAAGGAAGAACAAGAAAAGCAAGACTATGCTCTTGCTGTTGCAGCTCAACAAGCCGTTCTTGAAGATGAAAGGCTTGAGCAAGCCAACAGGCTAAAAAGAAGAAGAGCCAGTGCTAAGACTAGAAGAAATCAAAGGAGAAGACTGTTGTCTCCTGCTACTGATGCCCCTCAGAAGTTGACTAGAAGTAAAAGCATCCAACAAGAAGATGCTGTCGAGTTTCAGAAGGTTGCTGAAGCTCAAAGAAAGAAGAAGTTGGAGGAATTGAGGAAGAAGAAGCCAGCTACTGAAGGCTCTATGGTTCGTATTAAGAGACCTAGGGTTCTTTTTGGAAATGTCTCATCCTTAGAAAATGAAGCCCCTCTTCCACCTAAAGCTATCAGCACACCAAGAGAAGTACCCCCACCTTCACCATCTTCTTCCTCTCTGTCAGGTTACTCTGAACTTGATTCAGATGTCGAACCAGACTGCATCTGGTTTGGTGGAAATCTTCCTGTTAGTATTCTGCTGAAAGAAAAAGAAATGAACCTGTCAAGGCAACCTACCTATGATCTAGCTTTACCTATTCGCAGCAATGAACACTTGAAGTGGGCTGCTGAAGTGCCTCACATATACTACAATATGCTCACTTCTGTACGAACCAAAGTACCAAACTTCCAAACTTATATGAAGAATTACTATTCTTCAAGGAAGCTGCACCATTGTTGTCTCACCCACCATCGAGGTTTTTGCTGGAAACTTCCTCAGAAGCAAGACAAAGAAGGATGCTCAGCTCAAGGGGAAGTGGTCTCTCAGACGCTCTTGAGAAGATCAAATATGGAGTCATCACTCCTCGCCATAAGTGGAAAGCTTTGGATCATTTCTCATAGGATCAACTCAATCTATCTCCTGATGAGTGGATCACTGTAAGAATGTAGTGTCTTGAAGCTGAACTAATTGATCAAAGTTGTTCCAGATCCTTTGGCTGTAGAGATTTCAAACCCCCTCTACCTATTCATACAAAGTTGTCAACTACTATTTTGGTGCAACCAGACAGGATAGTGTTGAGTCTCAAAAATATCATAAGAGAAAATATGATGTTTAAGACAACTCAATTCCCAAGTTTTAATGCTTAACAAATTTGAGTTAAAATATTTATCATAGATACATATATGCTTTAATGATTTATCTATGATTTCAGCAAGAGTCACTATAAGCCTACATAAAAAGACTAAGTGTTGAAGCTGTCTGAAGAAGCAGAACTCGTCTGAAGAGTTGAAGCTGTTTGAAGTGGCTCAACCCGTCTGATGTATCAGTGCTGTCTGAAGTCTCACTTATGACGTGGCACTCTCTGCTGAAGCTTGTGAAGACTTTTCTGAACCTCTGCTGCACGTACCTTTTCAAACACGTTTACGGCAAGGAACACAGAGACCTTTCCTGGTGATTTTGAATTTCATACACCACTGAGGAAATCTCTGCAACGCAGCCTCTGCAACAACATTTGTAGCAGCCTTAATGCAAGAGAAACCTTGTATCGTGTCAGAAATATCAGAGCTCTCAGAAGCATGTCTCACAACGGATTAAATAGCATTTAATGCTATCTCTAAACGGTGGTATTTCAACGGATTAAAGTTTGGGTATAAATACCCCTCTATAAAGACCATCAAAGGCAACGAAGTAGAAGTGAAAAAGAGAAATCAATATACAAGAAAGCCAAGAGAAACATCACGCTGCAAGTTTTTACTCCGTAAAAACTCTCTGATAGAATTCTTTGTACACATTTGTATATCCTGAGCATACCTCAGTTTTATTGTACATTGTATTGGTTTGAGCTTCAAACTTGATAGTTTAAAAGCTTAAACCCCTTTCTTTGTAAACCTTGGTAGAGCCTGAAGAGGCTTGACAGAAAAGAATACTTGTGGTAGAGCCTGAAGAGGCTTGACAGAAAAGAATACTTGTGGTAGAGCCTGAAGAGGCTTGACAGAAAAGAATACTTGTGGTAGAGCCTGAAGAGGCTTGACAGAAAAGAATACTTGTTTGTGTATGGAGAGACTGTACTCGTGGTGTCTGGATAGACTGTACTCGTTGTGTCTGGAGAGACTGTACTCGTTGTGTCTGGAGAGACTGTACTCGTTGTGTCTGGAGAGACTGTACTCATTGTGTCTGGAGAGACTGTACTCAAATTCAAGCTTGTAATCTGAATATTCATATAGTGGAAATCCAGTGGTTGTTTGCCATTGGGACTGGACGTAGCTCACAGTGGTAGTGAGTGAACCAGGATAAATTTCTTGGCTAAGTTTTCTTACCCTTATCTCTTGTCAATTCTTTTTATACTAATCAAGGGGTTAGAGTAATTAATCTGATATGTTATAAAGACATAAAACATTGTTTTAAATCAGTATCTTTTATAACGTCTGAAAACTTCAGACAGTCCTTTAAGAGTCTGTCTGAAATCGTGTCTTTAACACCTGTTTGCGAAAAGCTTTCAAAAATATTCAGAAACACTATTCAACCCCCCTTCTAGTGTTTCCCTGTGTTTCTACAGTTGGTACCAGAGCTCTACTCAGGGTTGAAGCACCTAACAAGTGACTGAGGACTGAAAGATCCAAATGGAAGCTTCTACCACAAGACCCCCAACATTCAATGGAGTGGATTACCACTACTGGAGAGATCGTATTAAGTTATTCATTGAGAGCAACAACATTGATGTTTGGGAGGTGGTCACTGATGGAGATTATGTGCCTATGCAAAATGGCTTGCCTATACCTAAGACTGAATGAACCCTGGAGCAGAAGACTAGAGTCCAGATGAATGCTAAAGCCAAACTCTATCTGATATGTTCATTGAATAAATCAGAATACGAAAAGGTCCATGGATGCACTTCTGCCAAGGAGATTTGGGATACTCTTGCAGCAGCCCATGAAGGGACTGAAACTGTCAAGCAATCCAAAATCAGCATGCTTATACACCAATATGAGATGTTTAAGATGGAAGAAACTGAAACTATTGACCAAACGTTTGGGAGGTTTCAGACTATAACCAATGGACTCAGGTCTTTAGGAAGAACCTATGAATCTGGAGACAACAACAGAAAGATTCTAAGGAGTCTACCTAAGTCCTGGAGACCCAAAGTCACTGCCATTCAAGAGGCAAGAGATCTGAACTCTCTAAGAATGGAAGAACTGTTGGGATCTCTCAAAGTCCATGAACTTGAGCTTGGAGAAGATGACAACAAGAAGAAGTCTCTGGCTCTAAACTCCAAAGTCAAACAGTCTAGGCATGGCAGCATGAAGGCTATGCAAGCTGAAGACAGTTCAGAAGCAGATGAAGATTCTGAAGACAGCTCAGAAGATGAAGATGATCTTGCTCTTTTAAGCAGAAAGATCAAGAGAATGCTACAGAACAGAGGAAAGTTCAGAAAGAACCAACCGTCATCATCCAAATCAGGTAAGATAGGTAAAGAGTCTAACCCTGATAAAATTTCTTGCTTTGAATGTAAGCAACCAGGACACATAATGGCTGATTGTCCAAGACTGAAGAAAAACAACTTCAAGAAGAGGTTTTCCAAAAAGAAGAAAAGTCTCATGGCAACATGGGAAGATCTTGATGAATCAACCTCAGAAGAAGAAGAAGATACTTCAGAAAAGGCAAATCTGTGTCTCATGGCTAGTCTACCATCCTCAGACAGCTCTGAAGCTGAGGTATTTCCTCTTACTCTACAAGAAATGTATGATGATATGGTAGAAAGTTCTCAAGAACTTTTCCAAGAGTATAAGAATCTACCCAAAGCCCACACAGAAATGTGTTACAAATATGAGGCACTTGAGATAGAACATATTATGCTCAAAGAAAAGGTTCTTGAGACTAAAAACTGCAGTTCACAAGCTGTGTCTGAAGAAAATAAGAAACTTCAGAAGCAGGTTGTGGAACTGACAAAAGATCTGGCCAAATTTGTCAAAGGAACTAAAAATCTGAATATAATGCTTGGAAGTCAAAGGCATTCCCTTGACAAAACTGGACTAGGCTTTTGTGATCATAACTTGTCTGAACCTCCTACAGTCTTAAATTTTTCTAAAAAGAAGGTTACTGGGTGTTCTCACTGTGGTAAGCCTGGACACAATATGGCTCAGTGCAAACACAGAAGAAAGACAAGGCCCAAAGCTAACAAGAAAGGACCCAAGAGAATATGGGTACCTAAAATCTTAATTATTCCTGTTGCAGATGTGTTTAACAGGACAAAGGAGACCCCACAAATGGTACCTGGACAGTGGGTGCTCGCGACACATGATAGGAGAAAGGTCTTTGTTCCAAAACCTTAGACCTATAGCTGGTGGAATGGTCACCTTTGGTGGAAATCAGCAAGGGAAGATCATTGGAATAGGGACTGTAGGTATATCTTCTTCATCCCTTATTAAAAATGTACTTCTAGTGGAGGGACTACAACATAACTTACTGAGCATAAGTCAATTATGTGACAGTGGTTATGTGGTAGCTTTTACTAAGGAAGGATGCATAGTCAAAGACTCCTCTAAGCAAATCCTCTTTACTGCTAAGAGACACAACAATGTGTATAAAATTGATCTAGAGGATCTAGCAAGTCAAAATGTAAAGTGTTTCATTTCTGTTGAAGATGAAAAACAGATTTGGCATCAAAGACTTGGGCATGCCAGCTTAAGATTAATCTCAAGATTAGCAAAACACAATCTTGTTAAAGGATTGCCCAAGCTTTCATACAAATCTGACATTTTATATGAAAGCTATCTGAAAGGGAAACAAACAAGACACTCTTTTAAGAGTAAAGATGTTGTTTCAACTAGCAGACCACTAGAACTTTTACACATTGACTTGTTTGGTCCTATTAGAACAGAAAGTCTTAGTGGTAAGAAATATGGCTTGGTCATTGTTGATGACTATTCTAGATTTACTTGGGTTTTATTCCTAAGAAGCAAGGATGAGACTTTTAGGAATTTCACAATATTCTGCAAGAAGGTACAAAATGAGAAAGGATTCTGTATTTCTGTCATCAGAAGTGATCATGGTGGAGAATTTGAGAATGCAAACTTTCAAATGTTTTGTGATGAGAATGGGATCTCACAAAATTTCTCTGTGGCTAGAACACCTCAACAGAATGGGGTTGTTGAGAGAAAGAACAGAAGTTTGCAAGAGATGACAAGGACCATGCTCAACTCATGCAGCTTACCAAGATCCTTCTGGGCAGAAGCTGTTAGCACAACATGTTACCTTCAAAACAGAATATTGGTAAGACCAATTCTGAAAAAGACTGCCTATGAACCGTGGAAAGGAAGAAAACCCAACATATCATACTTCCACACCTTTAGGTGTGAATGTTTTATACTCAACACCAAGGATGATCTTGGAAAATTTGATGCAAAGTCTGATAAAGGATTTTTCATTGGATATTCTGAAACATCTAAAGCCTATAAAGTGTATAACTCTAGAACTTTAACTGTTGAAGAAACTGTTCATGTTAAATTCAATGATAACAAAGAGACTGATAGGGAACTATCAGATCTAGAGGATGACTTTGCAGGAATGGAGCTGAATGACCACAGCAGCTCGAAGGATGAGCAGCTGTCTGAAGTACCTACTGTTACCAAACCTCTTCAGACAAATGTTGAGTCTCAAACAGAACAAACAGATGTGATACTTCCTCAGAAACCTGATTGGAAATACAAATCACATCATCCTAAGGAGCAAATCATTGGCAGCACTTCAGAAGGAGTTAAGACAAGATCAAAATTCAAGATTCTGAATTCTCTTGCTCTCCTATCTGAAATAGAGCCAAAGAACATTGATGAAGCTCTGCATGATGAAGGGTGGATCCTAGCCATGCAAGAAGAGCTGAATCAGTTTGCTAGGAGTGATGTCTGGACCCTTGTTCCTAAACCCCATGGGAAAACTATTATTGGAACCAAATGGGTGTTCAGAAACAAGCTGTCTGAAGAAGGCAAGGTAGTCAGAAACAAGGCAAGATTAGTTGCTCAAGGATACAACCAGCAAGAAGGTATTGACTTCACTGAAACCTTTGCCCCTGTGGCCAGGTTAGAAGCAATTAGAATTCTTTTATCTTATGCTGTAAATAATGGCATCAAGCTATATCAAATGGATGTTAAAAGTGCTTTCCTCAATGGTCTCATTGAAGAAGAAGTCTTTGTTAGACAACCCCCTGGTTTTGAAGATATTGCTTTTCCTGAACATGTTTTCAAACTCAAAAAGGCTCTCTATGGTCTGAAACAAGCCCCAAGAGCTTGGTATGACAGATTGAGCAGTTTTCTAATCTCAAATGGTTTTGAAAGAGGAAAAGTGGATACAACTCTTTTTAGAAAACAATCTAACAAAGATCTTATACTTGTTCAGATATATGTTGATGACATTATCTTTGGTTCAACTAACTCTTCATTATGCAAGGAGTTTTCAGAGTTAATGCAATCAGAATTTGAAATGAGTTTAATGGGTGAACTAAAATTTTTCTTAGGACTTCAGATTAAGCAAGATTCTGACTGTATATGGATCCATCAAGAAAAATATACAAAGGAAATGCTTAATAAGTTTAACTTTCATGATTGCAAACCCATGGCAACTCCAATGCATCCCTCTGCATCTTTAAACAAAGATGAGAAGGAAGAACCAGTGAATCAAACTCTGTATAGAGGAATGATTGGATCATTACTATATCTAACAGCAAGCAGACCTGACAAAATGTTCAGTGTATGTCTGTGTGCTAGATTTCAATCTGATCCAAGGAGTACTCACTACAAAGCTGTAAAAAGAATTTTCAGATATCTTAAAGGTACTACTAATCTTGGTCTGTGCGATAAGAAAAGTAAGGACTGCAGGTTAGTAGGTTACTGTGATGCTGATTTTGCTGGAGACAGAATTGAAAGAAAAAGCACTAGTGGTGGATGTCATTTCTTTGGATAAAATATGATTAGCTGGTCAAGCAAAAGGCAAAGCACAATTGCCTTATCAACAGCTGAAGCAGAATATATCTCAGCAGCCAGTTGCTGCTCACAACTGTTATGGGTGAAGTATCAGTTAGAAGATTTTAACATTACTATATCTGCTATACCTGTTTTGTGTGATAATACAAGTGCTATTAATTTGTCTAAAAATCCCATTCAACATTCTAGGGCTAAACATATAGAAATAAAACATCATTTCATTAGAGACTATGTTCAGAAAGGTATTTTTGATATTTAGTTTATTGATACAGAGCATCAATGGGCTGATATATTCACAAAACCTCTGACTGAAGATAGATTTAAGTTCATTAGAAATAATCTGAACATACATGCATTTTGAATGTGTGTGATCTGATCTGTCAAAAATTATGTATCTGAAATTTCAGCCTGTCTGAAACAAGTAACTTGTCTGAAATTTTGGGGTGTCTGAAATTCATATGGGTTTCTGAAATCTGTCACTTGTCTGAAGTAAACAAATGACGTGGCTTTATGAGACGGTTTAATTTCATTTATTTTGTCTCTTCCACTTCCCACGATCTCCTATGTCTGCGCACCCAGTACCTGCCATCATTGCTTTATGGGTCTATAAATACGGAAGCTAGTGGGTCACAGAACTTCACCGTTCACTAGTCAGTAGTCATCTCTTGAGATCCTTCTTCTACAAGCAATCCCTTTTCTCTCTCAAGTTCTTCAGAAAACTCTCCAATGGCCCCTAAGAAATATGTTGGAAGCAACATCGTGAAGACTAAGGGGGTAGTTCTGGAAGATCTTCAATCTCTGGGAATGGACTTGTTTGCTGAGTTCGATGCAGCTGGGTGGACTCCGTATTTCAATCACAACTTGAAACAGTGGCATGAGCAGAGTGTGCTGGATTTCTGGGCTACTGCCAGAGGAATACCCAATCCTCAGGGTATCTACACTAGCATCAAGGCCACAGTACGAGGTGTTCCTGTCTTCGTTGATGAAGATATCATTGCTCACATCTGTGAGGTCAGAACTGAAGGAGCTGTATTCACTCCTGGCTGGGAAGCAAGAAATGGAGGACAGAAGCAGTTCACAGAGTTTCTATATGGCACCTCTGAACCAGTAAGCTTAGATGCAAAGCATATGTCAGACAAGGCTAGGGTTTTGCATGCCATCTTAGGGTGCTCTATAATCCCTAAAAATGGAAGCAGAAACCATGTTTCTGAGTTGGAAAGATTTTGTCTGATTCACCTACTGCAGAAGAAGAAGGTGAACCTCCCCAACATCATAATGTACCACATGCAGAAGCGTCTCAGAGACTCTGCTGGGAGCTTCCCTCACAATACCATCATCACCAAAATCTTGCTGCACTTCAAAGTTCCCATTGAAAGGCTTTTTGATCGCCTTTCACAACCTGTGTTTGGTGAATCCAACCTCAAGAGCATGGGAGTGAAGCTGACTCCAAGACCTCCCTCTCCGTCCATGAAGGAGAGCCTTCTTCTTGAGAAAGCTGCAAGAAGGCAGACAACAATGGAGGTTCTTGAGAATGAACTCAGAGGAGACATAAGGAGGCATGAGTTCAAGCCATCAAAACCCTCTCCTCAAGCAAAATTGAAGAAGCTACCTGTAAGGAGTGCTGCTAAGGTAGCATCTGCATCTGTGCAGAGTCAAGTGTCTGAACCTGTTCAGAAGGCATCACAAAGGCCATCTGAAATTGTGGGTCAGTTGTCTGAACTTGTACAGACTCCACAGCCTTCTTCTGAAATGGAAGGACAGGCTCAAGAGGCAGAAGAAACTAATGTAGTTATAGCTGAGCCATTGGCTGCATGCCCATCTGATCCTGAACTCATTCAGGTGGCAGCATTGGCTACTGCCCTGGAGCAGGAGGAGCTGGAGAAGAAAGCAGAACAAGAAAAGACTGATAGAGCTATTGCTATTGCTTCACAATTAGCCTATGCTGAAGATGATCAGCAAGCAACCATAGCTGAGGGAGCAAAGAAAAGGAAGAGGTCAAGTGCACCTCAGAGAAGGAGAACCAAAGGCAAGCTACTTCAGATTGCACCTGAACCTAGGGTGACTATAAGTATTGCCTCTCAGCTGACAGCAGAAGATGAAGCTGAGAAGTATCAAAATTTTGTTAAAGATCAACAATACTTTAAAAGGAAAAGGGAAGAAAAACAAGCACAAAGGGAGAAGGAAGAAGCAAAGGCAAAAGAATCTGAGGTAACCAAGCCTCCCTACAAGAGAATTAAGGTGAGATTTGATAATGTAACTCCTTCACCACCCTCCTCACCAGAAAAACAAACACCTCATCAACCCTCACAACCTTCACCAAAACCCTATCACCTATAAACCAACCATCTTCACCTCTATCCCAACCATCACCACCTTCACAAACAGAAAACCAACCCTCTGACCCTTCCAAACCTTCTGAACCTACCTCACCACAACCTTCAGAGAATCAACTCTCTGAGCCCACATTACCTTCCCCACAAATCCATGACATTGCTCTAATACCACTCTTACCTTCATCACCTCCACCTCCTACACCTTCTCTGGAAGAAGAGCTCTCTGTTGAAGAAGAGCAAGTGCTTGTTGATCCCTGCTCACTGCCCAAGTTTAGCACCCTGTCTGAAGAGCTACAGTATTTCAGATCAGCACCTGCTGTATCCTTGCATCCTGGCTTAATCAGGAAAACTGCTGCTGAAGTAAGGAATCACTACAGTGCTTCTTCAGGTGGATTAGACAAGATCAGGAAGGGTGTCCCTCTTGCACATATTTGGGCTCCCATCAATCCATTCTCAAATGATTCCCTGAGGCTTGTCTAATGATGAATGGAGCTTTGTGAGGCAGCTGAACACTGAGTCTGAGCTGTTTCAGAGGGATCTGCACAAGGGAGTTGGGATGAGAGGCTACAGGCCCCCTAGAACTTGTTCAATCAGGCCAACCACCAAAATCTTGGTGAAACCTGATAGAATAGTTCCTAGGTATCCCTTACTGGAAGAGAAATTCAAAGAAGCTAAAAGCTATTCAAAGAAAAACTCACCGGTGTCTGAAGTGATGAGTCCATCAGAGTGGGACTCTTTACCAGAATTCATCACAAATCTAGGAGGAGGCCTGGATCATCTACTTCAAGATTGGATGTGGTCCTCTTACTGGAAGATCAGGGAAGATGCTGGATCTTCTTCTGGATCAACTGGTCCTGATGCTGATTCTGGTGTTGGACTTTGAAAGTCAACCAATGTCAAATATCACTATATGAGAGATCACTTTCCCCCACCTGCTGACTCGTTTCATGAAGATTGGGCTATACTAAATCCTATTGGCACCTTCTTTTGCCCTGTGTTCAGCCCCTCTGACTACAAACTGCAGCCAGGATTTGGACTGCTTAGATTTGTTTGCCCCTACATCCAGCTCATCTTCTATGAATCTGAGCAAGACTTGGCTAAGGAGAATCTGAAGTTGAAGTCCAAAGTGCAGAAACTTGAAAAGAAGTGTGTTGATCAAGAAAAGAAGACTAAGCATCTGATTGCTCAACAAGAACAGATTCTTCAAGAACAGCAGCTTATCAGATCTGGCCAGCAAGACTTGAAAACCTCAGTGGAAGCTGCAATAAACAAGGCCAAGGACGACTTGATTTCCTTTCTCACTGAGGCGTTGCTGAAGAACAAAGATTAGACTATTCATTTTAGCCATTGTCTTTTGTTTATTCTCATGCTTATGACAAGTGTCTGATTGTTTGTTTCTTTATCTGAACATTCCCATATATACAATCAGTGGCTTTTCTCATCCTTTTATGAGTGCATTGTTAACATTATGCTATATGTTCTATGTGAATTTATTGCTCTATTACTGTTTAGCTCTGATATTCCCTTTTGATTGATGACAAAAGGGGGAGTATTAAAATCTAACAAAATCTGAATCTGAAGTGATTACAGGACTCAGGGGGAGTAAATAAGAACAGGACTCAGGGGGAGTAAATAAGAAATTGATTTTTGATCAAATCAGTTTAAGAGATCACCATCTGAGGGGGAGCTATCTATACTTTTATCTTTAAAACTCCTTTCAGATTTATGTATTTTAAACAAATTTGTCATCATTAAAAAGGGGGAGAATGTTGAGTCTCAAAAATATCATAAGAGAAAATATGATGTTTAAGACAACTCAATTCCCAAGTTTTAATGCTTAACAAATTTGAGTTAAAATATTTATCATAGATACATATATGCTTTAATGATTTATCTATGATTTCAGCAAGAGTCACTATAAGCCTACATAAAAAGACTAAGTGTTGAAGCTGTCTGAAGAAGCAGAACTCGTCTGAAGAGTTGAAGCTGTCTGAAGTGGCTCAACCCGTCTGAAGTATCAGTGCTGTCTGAAGTCTCACTTATGACGTGGCACTCTCTGCTGAAGCTTGTAAAGACTTTTCTGAACCTCTGCTGCACGTACCTTTTCAAACACGTTTACGGCAAGGAACACAGAGACCTTTCCTGGTGATTTTGAATTTCATACACCACTGAGGAAATCTCTGCAACGCAGCCTCTGCAACAACATTTGTAGCAGCCTTAATGCAAGAGAAACCTTGTATCGTGTCAGAAATATCAGAGCTCTCAGAAGCATGTCTCACAACGGATTAAATAGCATTTAATGCTATCTCTAAACGGTGGTATTTCAACGGATTAAAGTTTGGGTATAAATACCCCTCTATAAAGACCATCAAAGGCAATGAAGTAGAAGTGAAAAAGAGAAATCAATATACAAGAAAGCCAAGAGAAACATCACGCTGCAAGTTTTTACTCCGTAAAAACTCTCTGATAGAATTCTTTGTACACATTTGTATATCCTGAGCATACCTCAGTTTTATTGTACATTGTATTGGTTTGAGCTTCAAACTTGATAGTTTAAAAGCTTAAACCCCTTTCTTTGTAAACCTTGGTAGAGCCTGAAGAGGCTTGACAGAAAAGAATACTTGTGGTAGAGCCTGAAGAGGCTTGACAGAAAAGAATACTTGTGGTAGAGCCTGAAGAGGCTTGACAGAAAAGAATACTTGTTTGTGTCTAGAGAGACTGTACTCGTGGTGTCTGGAGAGACTGTACTCGTTGTGTCTGGAGAGATTGTACTCGTTGTGTCTGGAGAGACTGTACTCGTTGTGTCTGGAGAGACTGTACTCATTGTGTCTGGAGAGACTGTACTCGTTGTGTCTGGAGAGACTGTACTCATTGTGTCTGGAGAGACTGTACTCAAATTCAAGCTTGTAATCTGAATATTCATATAGTGGAAATCCAGTGGTTGTTTGCCATTGGGACTGGACGTAGCTCACAGTGGTAGTGAGTGAACCAGGATAAATTTCTTGGCTAAGTTTTCTTACCCTTATCTCTTGTCAATTCTTTTTATACTAATCAAGGGGTTAGAGTAATTAATTTGATATGTTATAAAGACATAAAACATTGTTTTAAATCAGTATCTTTTATACCGTCTGAAAATTTCAGACAGTCCTTTAAGAGTCTGTCTGAAATCGTGTCTTTAACACCTGTTTGCGAAAAGCTTTCAAAAATATTCAGAAACACTATTCAACCCCCCTTCTAGTGTTTCCCTGTGTTTCTATAGATAGTACCCTCGGTATCCTTATGATGACTTACTTTCTATCAAAGACAAAGGACCTGAGATAGTTTCACAAGGTGCTGGACCTCCAAGAGTGGTATCTGAAGAAGACTGGAACAATCTTGCAGAATATATCTTCATCAACCAAGGCATGGATCATTCACTTTATAATGCCATGTGGGACTTTCACTGGAATCTTGTTGAGAAGGAAGGGAGTTCATCAGGAATAAGTTGGGATGATGCTGACTCTCAAGTGGTTGCAGGTTCAACTATAGTAGAAACTGCTACCTTCTTTAGAGGACGCTTTCCATTGTCTGATAAGGATCTCCATTCAGAGTGGATGGTGGCATTCCCTTTTGTTCGCCCTGAATTTTATATCAGAGTGAAGGACCCTTTGCAGCATCATCTACCTACTGGCTTTCAGTACTTCAGATTCACCTGCAAGCATATCTCTCTTGTTTTCTATGAAGAGAATCTTGAAGCCGAAGTCAGTGCTTTAGTTGAGGAGAATGAGGAACTTCGTCTGAAGAATCAACAACTTATGCAGAAAACAGATCAGATTTTAGAGACTCAAGCTCAGATTCAAGCTAGTCAAATTCATCTCCGAGAGGCTGTAGTTGCTGAACTGGAACGGTAGAGACTGGCTATGCAAGAATTGCTTGAGAGAGCTCTAGGAAGCTTAAGACCCAGTTCATGATGATGTCTAGAATGATTCAGACTGTGTTTCACTGTTTATGTCAATATGTGTTTCCGATTTTAATCCATCAAGTTTTGACTGTTATCATTCTATGTGCTCTTTTTGCTGAACATCAATCTTAGTTGCTATTTGTCTGTTGCTTACCCTTTTTTATTGATGCCAAAAGGGGGAGCAGTAATATGATGTGATTGGTAGTTATGCAGTATGCAGTATTTACTATGGTATTACTAACAAAATCTGAAAGCAATACATCAAGTATTTCAGAAAATGTCTCAGAACTAGAAAGGGGGAGAATACTTCAGAAGGAGAACATTTCAGAAGGAATATGATCATCTCAGATGAAATATCTGTTTAAGGGGGAGAATTTTCTCAACTAAAACCTTTTTCGGATTTTATCATATTTTATATTTGTCATCATCAAAAAGGGGGAGATTGTTGAGTCTCAAAGGATTAAATATATGAAATTAAAAATATTTTGAGTCTCACTCTCTTAAGTTTTAATGAACAACAAATACAAAATATAAAAGGCATTTATATGATACTATGCTCTCACAGGATGTTGCACTATTTCAGATCATATTGTCTGTGTAAAAGATCATCTGAAAGATCAACTTCATCTGAAGAGTGTTTATCATCTGAAGAGTGTTTATCATCTGAAGACTTGAAGATCATCTGAAGCACTCCTTGCATCTGAAGGCTGAAGGTATCAAGTTTAAGGTTTGACCCATGAAGACGCTACTATGTAAGAAGAACGTTCATCCCAATGGTCTAACCCTTTTCAGCATAAGAATCAGAGCTGTTTTCTCTCCTCGTTCAAATGTTTATCATTTTTAAGGAAAGTCTGCAAAGCTGTTGTACCTGCTCAAAAGCATTGTATGCGCAGACCTGCTGCACCTAAGACTACTCAGAACGTGTTGGACAGAGTGTGTCTCAATGTCTTCTGAAGCATTAAATGCTATTTGACAATGCGCAACATTTTCTCGAAGACTATAAATATGCCCATGCAAATTGAAGCAAAAAAAAAAGAGAAGCAAAGTTATCAAAGAAATCTTACTCTGCGTAAACGCTGCAAAAATACTCTGATATTTTCTGTACATTTGCTTATTTGCTTATCCTGAGTAAATCTCAGTTACTTATACACTTCTGATAAGTTCAATCTATCATATGAAGATAGTTGATTGAACTTTATCTGTTTTTATCTTAAAACAGTTTGGGTTACAAGCCTGGAGAGGCTTATTGTCTGAAAGAATACTTGGGTTACACTTGGATAAGTGTCTGAGAACCTGGAGAGGCTGGGTGAAAAAAACAATACTTGTGGTAGAGTCTGAAGAGGCTTGGTTGAAGAAACAATACTTGTGATAGAGCCTGAAGAGGCTTGGTTGAAGAAACAATACTTGTGGTAGAGCCTGAAGAGGCTTGATAGAAAAGAATACTTGTAATCTTGCAAGATTAGTGGAAATCCAGTGGTGGTTTGCCCTGGGACTGGATGTAGCTCACAAGTGGTAGTGAGTGAACCAGGATAAATTCTTGGCTGAGTTTTCTTTCCCTCAAACTCTTTCAATTCAGTTTTTAAACTAACAAAGGGGTCTTGAAAAGTTTTCAAGAGCAAAAATCTTAACATCAAACAAAACTATTTATCAAAACTGTCTTTCTGTCTGAACCAAGGTTCAGAAGGTAGTAACTAACTTCAGACGATCTTTCATCATCTGAAGTTTTTACAAAACTTTTTAAAGAATTTTCTAAAAGCAAAAGGTTTCCATTGAAACACTATTCAACCCCCTTCTAGTGTTTCCCTGTTTTTCTTACATAAGAAGGAGACATAGACATTTGAGGAATGTATGTCAAATTCCCAATATTCTTTCCCGATATGATCTTGGCTTCAATTACATGATTTGCCAGCTCTGTCACAATCCTTCAGAATGGTCCAAATTTTTCAACAACATAATTGGAGCACCAACTTTCAATTTGATTTTGTGATTAGGTAGACCTGAAGTTTGAAGTTGGTTTAAAAACTCAGGAGTAAGTGCCTCAAATGTAGGATTGTTAAGTGCTTCTGATTTGTCAGTTGAAACAGAGCTTAGATATTCTCTCTCATCACCTAAAATCAAAGAAATATTAATCATCAGTTTTATGAACAACTTCAATAGTTAATTCTTATCATAGTTTATATATTCATATAATCACCTGGTATCAATGAAAGAACATAATCATTAATTTGATCAACAATCTCAATAGTTGATGCTAAAATTGCTCTTGATTGTAGAAAGTCTACATTTTGTTAGAAACACAGGAAACACTAGAAGGAGGTTGAATAGTGTTTTAAAACTTTGAGCTAATTTTTGGAAACCCCTTTTTGAAATCATCTTATTAACCAATTAACCTAGACAGGTTATTGTGAAAAACTCTTTTGCCAAGGTAGTAAATAATATCAGAGTTACGCGAGGGCTATTAATAGAGAGTTTTTTTTAGAGACTTGCTGAACTTAATAAGTACAAATGTGCTTTCTAAGATCACTTCAGATGATTTAATGAAAACATTTTAGAAACTTGTTTAAACTCATTTTGATAAGTAAAGACTTCAAAATAGAAAACATGTTGTTTCAAAAATGACTTTCACTAATGTATTAAACGTTTCAGTAACTTGCTGAAAACTGATTTGTTAAAGAACTTGCTGAACCCATTTCAGAAGGTTCAGTAAGTACTTTTGTTTAAAATGATTTTACTTTTCAGATTCTTTCTTAGTTAGAAATAATCAGATAATAGCGGAGAGTGAAGAGTTAAGGGTAGAAGGAATAGGTTCTGAAAAGATTCAGAGATGAGTGTCAGTCTGAAGTTTTGATTACATTCTGAACTAGGTTCAGACTCAAAGTAGTTTGAAAACAAGTTTAACTCAGAGGAAAAGTTCTTACTTAAATACTTTTAGATTCTCTTTGTTAGATGAAGACTAAATTAAAATAGCTTAAGGGATAGAGAAGATTCAGGCAAGAATTTATCCTGGTTCACCCACTAATCCAGTGAGCTACATCTAGTCCCAGGGCAAACCACCACTGGATTTTCCACTATCTAAGCACAGATACAAGTATTCTTTTATCATCAAGCCTCTTCAGGCTCTCAATCAAGTCTTCTTTCTTAACCAAGTCTCTCCAGGCTTAAACCGAGTATTCTTTCTTAACCAAGCCTCTCCAGGCTTAAACCAAGTATTCTTTCTTAATCAAGCCTCTGCAGGCTCTCAGAGTATTCTTTCTTCCTCCAAGCCTCTCCAGGCTCTCAGACACTTAAACTGAGGTTCATCTTGTACTATAGGTTAACTGAGTACTACTCAGGATACATGGAGTAAATCTAAGTACAAGGTATAACAGAGATACAAGTTTTTAATTCTAAGCTCTAATACATCTCTGTAGGATCAGAATGTTGGCTTTATAAAATTTTTGTTGAGCTTGACCAATTTCTTCTGTGAAGGTTGATAACAAACCATGATGAGGAATAGAATTCAGGAATGCATGGCTGTCTCTTCTGTTTTTGATTGACATTTTTTAGAGATTCATCTTGCAAGCTCGACCAACTTCTATCTACTCTCTGTTTTTCTTCTCTCTATTTTCATAGACTTTCTTAAGGCTATATATATGTTCTGGAGATATAGTCGTTTGAAAATGGTTAATTTTACCATTGAGAAGAAATGATTTGGCTCATATAGCCGTTGTGAAATAGCTTCTCATTTGGTTGCTTTTTCTCAAGCAAATTTGGTGTGCAGATGACTTGGTTCTGACACAGTGTAGATAAGCTCTTAATCATGAGAGATTTTCTTCGTCTTCAGCAGGTTTATATTTCTTCTTTCTCACTTCTTTCTTCATTTGTCTTCTTCAGAGTGTAAGGAGATAGGATATAAAGATTCGTTAGTCTACTCCTTTTGACCGTTGTGAGTTCTGCTTCTTTTTGCTTGGCTTGCTTCTTTCTTTCTTTCTTCTTCTCATTTCTTTACAAAGGAAGTGTTTAGAAATGACAACGTTAGACTTTAGTTTTGTCTTGTTGTGCTTTCTGCTTTTCTTTTCACTTGAGGTACATGCCTCTGATAGCGTATTGCTGAAGTAGGTGTGCAGCAGCGCTGACCTATCTCTGACATCTATTTGCTTTTCCAAAGTAGGCTTCCTCTTTCATGTAGAGTTCTGAAGCTGAGCTTGAAGGCCTTTTGTTTTTCTTTGCATCAAATTAGCTTCACCACTCATGTTTGCTGAGATTTGAGTCTCTTAATAAGTTGTTCAGATTGACTCATAAATCTTCAGAGAGTTGTTTGACGTGTCTAGCTTCTTCTTCTTCAGAGAGTCTGAAATGCCACGTCATCACATTAAGAAAGTATGTGTTCAGCAGTTTCAACTTTAGTATACACACACTTTCAACAGGTTGCATTACTTCAGCTTGATTTAGCTTTTCTTCTTAGGGATGCTTTCAGCGAGTTCCTTCTTCGGATATTTGCTTCTTTCTTCTTCATTCTTCAGGACCATGTAGTTTATCTTCATTTCAGCTTTCCCCAGATGAACTCTTTCTTTTCTTTCAGACTCTTTCTTTGGTTCAGTAGGTTGTTTGAATTTTGGCAAGTTCCTTTTTTCAGCATATTGCCTCTTTGTTCTTCCTTCAGTTTTGTCTTCCTTCTTTGGCCGGTTACTTCTCTTCAAGTCTACCTTTGGTTCAGAAGGTTGAGCTACTTCTGCATGGTTTATTGTTTATTTGTATGAAATGGATCATCTGAAGTATGCTTGCATCTTCTGAATGAATGATCTGAAGTATGCTTGCATCTTCTGAATGAATGATCTGAAGTATGTTTGTCTAAGACAAAGTGATGTTCTTTTGATTGACAAACTTCCATGGATTTTAAGCTTGTCTTTATTTCTGATTCCACAGATATACTTTTTCTTTCCACATTTTCTTCAGATGGTTGGTCACGTTCAGATAGTTGCTTCAATGCTTTTGTTGCTTTGTTCTTCTTTAGTAGATTTCTTCTTTCAGTGTTTCTTCTTGTTCAGATTTGCTTTGTCTTTCTTCGGATTTCCTCTTCTTGTCTTTTGCTTGCTTCTTTGACTATCTTCATCTTCTTGCCTTTAGATGGATGCTTCATCCTGTAACCTGAAACACAATGCACAAAACAATACCTTTCTCAGTAGAATCTGTTCTTATATGATCTAATTTGTTAATCATTAAAACCTGAGGCTAATGAGTCTTAAATCTAATTTAAATACTTAAATTAATTTTGAGACTCAACACATTTAAGTATTGTTGGACCAAGTCAGGATATGTATTTTCAACTATAGCATTTAGAGGATTGTCAAAATCTGTGATTAGCAATGTTTCATGAATTTGTATTGTGACATAACCATCATTTGACTCACTAACTTTTCCATCTCCAACATCTAATATCCACTGTGAAAACTCTTTGAGATCTTTTACATTGGGATTGTTTACATCATTTTGTAGACGCATATTTTTTGTGAGTGTTAATATACGACAATGGTCCCAAAGGTAAGAAGCATTAATACTTGCATTGACAATGTCTGAACGACTTCCTCTTGGTACCACTGGGAGAATTTGCCTAAAGTGTCCTCCGAAAACAATGACCTTTCCTCCAAAAGGTGACAATGTCTGTTTTGATATTTTTCCAGCAAGAGGTGTTGATACCTTCTGCTACACTATGTAACGTCCTAATTTCTCAATTCAAGAATAAAGTCAATTTGAAACATTAGTCCGAATTTCTGAAATTATTTCGCGCATTCCGTGTATCGACATAAAAATCACACAACGCTTAAGCAATCCAACGTTTTCTTAGGCTTCCACAAAATTCATACCTCATAATTTTCAATATTGATTCTTAATTAAGAACCTAGGGTAAGAACCTACACTTGGGAGTGTTATGGCTCATAAAACTCCTACCGGAAATCCGACAGAGTTTCCATTAAAAATTGGACATTTCCCAATTTTACAACTCAACCTGAAACTCAGAAAAATACCAGTACAATTTATAATATCACCATATAGTATCAATCTACCATAAGGCCTCCATGGCCAAACCAAAATCAATACATTAATACATAACTAATCTTCTAATTTACAAATACAATTCTTGACATTTCACTTCAATTGAGTCCTCCACTCTTGCGCCAAGAGCCTATACAACAACCTGCACAACTGAAAGTAATTCCCACAGCGTTGGATGAGACTACGTCCCAGTGAGTGAGGTAACAGTGTGTGCAGTGTGGGGAGACAACATATGATATACAACACTACAACATAACTCAGACAACTTATAAACGAATTCGTAATGACAATCATTCCATAACAATCATATGTGCAGTAATGATTATGCAAAATAATGAACATGTCAATGCAACTAATATCCAATCTATCTACCATACTTATTCTGAAGTGTTTCGTTATTCCCCAACACCCAGGGGGTCTTTTCACTGTCACGTGCTTTGAGCGTTCGGCCATGTGACCAAGGACCGTCGTCCAGGGCCACCCTCATTAAGTTTTTATCCTCAAACATGCATGATTTATTTTTAACTGAGGAATCCCATATACCCCTTGGCCTAGAGGTAAATGTGATTGCCTCTCTTGCAACATGAATCCAAGGACCGGAGACAGAGTCTCAGAAACATGAGTCCAGGGACAAACCTCATTAATTCATATGAGTCCAAGGACCGGAGACCAAGTCTCAGAAACATGAGTCCAGGGACCAAAAGTCTGAGTGTGTAACATGATCAAGTTAAACATGAAATCCAAGGACCCAAAATAATTCTTTTCAAACATGTAGTCCAAGGATTCACAAGTCATTAATTTCAACATGAGGTTTAGAAGACCCAAAACTCTTCCTTTAAAAAACATGAGGTCCTAAGACCCAAATCCTTTTCTTTTTCAATTTTCATGAGGTCAAAGACCCAAAACATTTTTCCATGAACATGATGGGGGTTAGAAACATGTACAAACATCCATATAATGCACAAACATGATGGAATACATAAACATGAGCAATTATAATCCCAATCAACATGCCAAACCTTCAATTTCATGAAACCCCCAAATCCTCTAACCTAGGGTTTTATCCAAAATCAAGCAATCCAAAGCAATCCATACATGAATCCTATTTTTAACCTCCAATAATCACATAATCATGGCTCAATCATCCATCATACAAGAAAATCCTCAAATCCCCAATTTCCTAACCTAGGGTTTGGCCAACAATTCATATATTCAATTAATCAAGCAATCAACCCTAGGTTTTGCATAAACTCATACGTAATCAACTATAATAGCAAGGGAGGAAGAATAGGGAGCATACATAGGAGAATAACTAAGAAATAAGTGAGTGAGAACCACACTCACCTCAAAGGAGTAACAATGGAGGAAGAGGAGGAAGAAGATGATGGAGGAATGGTGGAAATCCAAGCCTTGGGAATGATGAAGAACCTTCAATCAAGCCCTTCTCCATCTCCAAGCTCTTTCTCTCTCTAAAATCCCTCTCCCTCTCTCACTAGAGGCCCTTGAAAGAAGACGAAATGAAGAAGAATGATGAAAAAACGGTGCTGGCAGCGAATTTAAGAGAGTTGGATGCGTTCGGGCGCTCGAGCGCACAATTGGGGCGTTTGAGCACCCAAAAACGCTGTCAGCACGCGTCTGCGCGTTTGAGCGCGTAAACTCGCTATTTGGGGGTGCAAATGAGCTCGGAATACTATCATATAATATATTAAACTGAAGCCTCAGATCTTAGCTTTCTAATGCAAGTGGAATCACATTAATTGGACACCCATAGCTCTAGATATTTACGAATTAGTGCACCAATGTCATTAGGCATAAAACCCAAAATTAAGCAATAACCTCAGTTTGTGCCCCTCTTGGCTCCAATTCAATTCTCTCCTTATCAAACCTAATTCCTCTCCATGAAAACCTTCTTCTAACTTAGTTCTTCTCATCCAAACCCTTCCCCACTCTAATTCTTGATAAATCAATTCCCTTGACCGCAAAGCTCATTCTCCCACACTTAATGGCTAAAATCTCGATGTAGCTCTTCTCCTTAACTTTTTCTCTTGACTGTTCCTTTCAACTTAATTCTTCTTTATCTAACCTCATTTCCTCACTCTTAACCATCCTATATTTCTCTCCGACTCCGGGTGTGATTCCTTCCAGGTCCAATCTTTAGTTGTTTGACTTACCATTTGGATATTCCTCCAGAATCTCCTATTACCCAACCTTCTTAGTTTAGATACCCAATTTTTACTTAATTCCACATCCCACTCCGATTTCCCTTTCTACCCTTGTCCTACTTCTTCTGGCTGGAATCCATAGCCCAAGGTTTTCGTTACGTCCTTTAGGTCTAAATCTGGGATGTTACACACTAACTCTGCAATTAACTTATGCTTCCTTTTTGTTTTGTCGCTGCAGTTGATTCTTAAGTGATCTGATCTAAAAGCTAAAAGTCAGAAAAAATAACAATTAAAATACCTATATAATTAAATAACTACCTATATAAATAAATACATATATAACTACAATAACTATCTATATAATTAAATAACTAACCATATAATTATATAACTATAATTAAAAAACATAAATTAATCAAATAATTATCTGGACAACGACTGGTGGTGGTGGTGGTGGATGGCGGAGGAGGAAGAGGGAGGAAGAGGGAGAGGGACAAAGGGGCAACTAACAAAGCTTCTGATTAGTTCAAAATGAACATTTGAACGAGTGAGAGTGTTTAATCGGTGAGGAATTAAAGTTGAACAAGAGAGAGGGATGACAATTGCAATTAAGAATAATTGCATATTTTAGCAAAATGAACATTTGAGGAATTAAAGTTCATTTTGATCAGTTCAAAATGAACATTTGAACGAGTGAGAGTGTTTAATCGGTGAGAAATTAAAGTTGAACGAGTGAGAGTGTTTAATCGGTGGTGGTTTTCTTCTTGTCATATTTTCATATTTTAGCAAAATATATTAAGAATAATTGCAATTAACTGGCAATTTTTTTTAAAAGAATTGACACTATAGGGATGACAATTTTTATTTGTTTTTATTTGAAACAAATGTCCTAAATATTTTTCTCTTTGATTAGTCATTGTAGATTTGTAGTAAAATAATCGTGAATATGTAATACATATAAAAGTTTAAAGGTTCACTTAAGATGAAAAAATACACAATCCTTATAATATTGTTCGATTTAGCCATGTGAAGAAACGGTATAATTCTTATTTCCTGGATTTCATCCTTATATTTTTTAATATATATGTTATTAAATTGTTCTTAAATATAGCAATTTTTTGTGAATAATACAACTAAATAAGCCTTTCCCTGCCATGCTTTAAAAAACTTTCTATATATTATTCTAAGTTACATAATCAACTTTCCATTTTTTTTATCTCTTAAAGTGTTTTTTCTAAAGTCTTCTTTACTTTATTCAAACAACTATAAGATAATTATTTAATTTATTTCTATATTTTTTACTCGGATTAATATTAGTTTTTACTAATTACACCTGTGCTAAGCACGGGTCACTTGCCAGTTGCCTAGTTAACTTTAAAATGGGATGGACTATAAGATAGGAATAAGGCTTTCAACTATCCAAACACAAAAAAACACTCACATTCCATGTCCACTCTAGTTAAATCCACGTTACACGTGGGCTCTCGTATTATTGCGTGGACGGAAAGACATCTTCTATTCGCATCCCATCCATTACAAATCCAACCGTTCATTTACCACCGACTTCTCTCACCCTTCCGATTTCATCCACCTGTCCATTGTCCCACCCACCAATAACACACACCACCCCTCCTAAATCATAATTCCAGACCAAACTCACCACATTATTATCTAAACAAAAATTTTGTACTACAAATCACATATTTGACAAATAATAGTAATTGCTTTTGTGATAAGCAATAACTCCCACCCTTTTCAGAGAAAAATTTCATTTCCATTTTAAAATATACGACTATGAATGAAAGAAAACGCTTGGAATACACAAAAAAAAATATATGTTTTTAAGTTTATTTATGAGTGTATTTTGTTGGTGTAATGGCTTTTCAGTTTCAAAGACAGAGATGGTTATGAGGGCCTGTGTCGGCCATCTTCGAATTTATCTCTAAGGAAGCTCCGCGTGGCGTCTTTATCAAATGACACATGAAAAAAAATCATTCTCTCTCTAATTTTCTCATTCGGTTCCCAACTTCACGTAACTTTATTATATTAAAACTTTAATTATTTTATTAAATTCTAAATCACTCTTCTTTACATTCACTTTTTTTTATATTTTTTATTATACTAATTATCAAATCTCTCATTTCTTTTTTTTTCTTTATATTATATTACATCCTTCTGCACACTCTTCACGTAGTTAAAATATAGTTATTATATCAGCTAGAGTTGATTCAAGTGTACATGTTTATTTATTTTTCTTTGAATAAGATCTCAATTTTGAATATTGTGAATAGAAATAATATCCACTAAGAAAATTAGTTTCACCATGATGTAGATATTCTCAACACAAAATTGCTTCATATGTCGGATGATATATGTGGTTAAACAAAAAAAGTTCATTTGATAAGATATTTCAACAAAATAAAAACTAAAATTAATAGTACTTAATCCGTGTTTGTAAGGTATATTTTTAGATAGTTATTTGCTCTTTTTTAAAAGCTACCTAAGATAATTTTTTTGAAAATTTTTCATTTTTCAGTTATTAACTAAAAATTTATTACAAATTTATTTTTAAATAATTCTTAATCATTATTATTTAATAATTAATAATATTTTTATAAGTTATTTCATCAAATTCAGCTAATTTAATAAACACTAACAACCAAATTGACAAGTTTTTTAATATCTAGCTTTTAACTAGTTTTTTCGACTTTCATATATTTTTAACCAATTTTTCAGTTAATTTTATCAAATCCACTATTAATTTAGTGTGAGAGTATTTTTTTCCATTATATTATCATCATTTATTCATTTATATATATTATACAAACAAACAAAACAAATATACAAATAAATAAATAATCAATTATTATTTTCCAATTTTTTTTATAACGATTATTTTCCAACCTGATATAAATAGAAATTGATACCCCGGCAGCATGGCTATGTGGGCAAGTGTTTTTTTGGGTCTGAACGGAATCTCTCTTAAGTCGTTCCCTTCAGTTCGCAACTGTTATATTATACATGTGTGTCTATATATTAATCAAAAGAAAGATGAGATATGCGGTAGCTAGCTAGTATAGTTTAGTTACATATATGATATAGGTATAGGTAGTAGGTAGGTAGCTAAGCTAGGGGCTAAATCATGGAAGAAAGGGATTATTGTTGTTCCACGAATACTTCAACTATCGGAAGATGCAGAAGCAACAGCCCAAAAGAGAAGACGAAGCAAGAGAAACCGATGAAACCATACAGAGGGATAAGGATGAGGAAGTGGGGTAAGTGGGTAGCAGAAATCAGAGAACCAAACAAGAGGTCAAGGATTTGGTTGGGATCTTACACCACTCCGGTGGCCGCCGCACGCGCCTATGACACGGCGGTGTTTTACCTGAGAGGCCCTTCAGCACGCCTCAACTTCCCTGAATTGTTGTTCCAAGACCAAGAAGCTGCTCACGATTCCATCATCCAACAAGGGAACATGTCTGCTGATTCCATACGCAAAAAAGCCACACAAGTTGGTGCTAGAGTTGATGCTCTCCAAACAGCTCTTCATGCTTCTTCCACTTCTCAGAAACCTGACTTGAATGAGTTTCCAAATCCCGAAGATTCCCTTGACCTTCAGGATTGATTAATATTGATATATAATTAATATATCAAATTATCAATACTCCTCCCAGATGTGTCTATGATGATGGTGCCTCAGAGTTGGGGCTTGGAAACTAACCCCTTCCCCTTAATTTGTCTATCTATCTTCTTTGTTTTTCATCTGAAATCATATTATTAAAGTACGTATTTTCTAGGTTTTTTTTTTTTTTTTTAATTTGTTTTCTAATTGCTGCTGATACTGCTATTAGAAAAATAAAAGAAGCTTGTAAAGAATTACATAGATATATCAGTATTAGTAAGCTATATACACACATGTAGGTTCTCTCTGTGACGAACTATATGGTTTTGCTAAGGTGCACAATTAATACATAATAACAAGAAGGCGAAGTTGGCTAGAGAGAACAGTTTATCGAATTTTGTTATTGCAAGAGATTTTTTTTTTCTTTTCATCTAAGAAAGAAAAGAATTTTCGTTTAGCTCATTTATTAATTTATTACTGATCAAGGATTGTGTGTCTGTGTAAATATTCTCTCAATTATTTTATCTTGTTCATTTGATGAAATTATTAATTAAATATGTGCAAGTGTAATTCGGGTGAGCGTGGAAAGAAGGGGAGGGGATAAAGATGGGAACATGAGTGGACCAACGAAGCCGCACATTAAAATAAAAAACTAATGCTTAGTTTGTTTTGCCGAATAGTAACGAGTGGATAAAGAGATAAGGAAGAGTTGAGCGCCAACAGAAGCAGTTTCTTGTGACGAGATGGTGGACACCACACAAAAGAATATAAAGAAAAAAGAATGAGCAAGAGGGTGGAGACTGAGCGGATCTCAGTAGAGAGGGGTTGTCACTTGTCACCGTCATGGGAAAGTTGGGCTTATGATTGCTTTGTTTATCTCCGTTAATTAATAAGCTAGTTTTTTTAGTAAAATAATTTTTTAGTTCTTATAAAAGATCTGAGTTTTAATTTTTATTTTTGTAATTTTTTTATTTAATTTTTATAAAATATTTAATTATTTTTTATATCCTATTATTGATTTTACTTTTAAATACGAATGTGTCTAATATCCATTACGGTCAATAATCATATGTGTAATACCCTGACACATTATACAATATTGCTAACATATGTAAACTCATTAAGAGATTGTTTAAGATATATAGAAACGAGGAAATGTACAAAGAATTTCATTTCACATCGGACATAAAATTTGACTCTTTGAATGAGTTTAAGGAGGGTAACACTCTTATATAATGTGTAATGATATTTCTCAAGTATTTGTCACTATTATAGATGTTAACACATCCACATTTAACAGTAGAATCAATATCGGGGACTAAAAAAATAACTTAAATATTTTATAAGGATGAAATAAAAAAGAAAAATTTTCCAGGGACGAAAATCAAAACTCGGATATTTTATAGGGACTAAAAGGTTATTTTACCCTTCTTTTATGAATAAATACAAAGTATTTATAAATATAATAAAAATAGTACTAAAATAAGTTTAATAAAGAAATTTGTGTCATTATTTAAAGGGTTACTTTTAAGTTATTAAACATATTGGGAAATTTAGTTTTGATTTCTTATTTATTTTATTTATTTTTTATTAATTTTGGTCATTTTTTTTAAAACCACATAATTTGTTTGGTTGTAGTTTATGTTCCATTAAGTGATGATGTATTTATGTTTTTTTTAATTTTTTTTTTATAGATTTTCCTTCAAATTTCTAGTAGATTTTAAAAATTCATAGGAAATTTTGTTTTGATTTTAAAATTTGCAGGTATCTTTTATGGATTTTTTTTAGCAAAGTAGAGAAATTTCATAATAATATTTTTACATAAAAATTGATGTTTTCTTTAAAACACTACAAGAAATTTCATTTTTAGCGACACAACAAAAAGTCGTTTCTACAGGCTGCGTAGCGACGGTTTAGAGACGGCCACGTGTATGTCGCTAAGTGGCTCGTCGGAAATACAGTAGCGACGATTGATGTCAACCGTCGCTACCTAGAGACGACTTAGCCGTCGCTGAAGCCATCTCTAAAAACATGGTCGTCGCTAAGATTAATTCTTTTTTTATCTAGAGACGCCACGGTCGTCGCTACAGGTATATATTTTTTAAATTATATTTATTAATATTTATTTTATTATAATAATTTATTAAATTCATTAATTATTTAATTATTTTTTTTAAATTAAATTTATTATTATTTATTTTATTATTTATTAAATTTAAAATTATAAAAATAGTGCTAAAAAGCATATATATATATATATATACACACACAAACTCTGTTAAAAAGTAATATAATAAAACATAAACATAAAGAAATCAATGGCGGCGGCGACGCTGGGGCTGTGGGGTAGGGTGGGCTGCTCGTCCTCATCATCCACCGATTGGTCATCCATGGCGGGATCATAATGGGGTGCGGTTGCGCCTGAGCCTGAGCGGGAGCCTGACCTGCAGCTTGAGCGTCCAAGATCTGCTGCATCTGTCCTCAGAGTCAGGCTAACTGATCCTCCAAATCTGCAGCCTTCTCTATGGCCTGCCGAGACTGCTCCTTTGCTACTTCGACTTCCTGGCGTAGCGCCTCCTCTCTAGAATGCCCAGGACTCCTGAGTCAAGCTTGTTGAGTCTCAAAAATGTTATTAAGTAATTTATAATGTTTTAAGTATCATAACCCTAAGTTTTAATGAGTAACAGTTTTGATTAAAGTCTATTGAAAGTTAGTATAGATTCTCTTAAAGGAATTCTTCGTGTTTCAGAAACTCTGGACCTTCTGAAAGAGCAACCCTCTAAAGTAGTGGAACCCTCTGAAGAGTCAAAACCTGCTGAAGTAAAGAACCTTCTGAAGTGTAAAAACCTTCTAAAGTGAAGTACCATCTGAAGGCTGGAGATGTCTGATGTGGCTTTGTGTCTTCATGCAAATCATTTTTGAAGTGAGACCCTCTGAAGACCTTTTGAAGACTCAAGTCATTTCAACGTTTCCTGCTAGCTGTCTACATCGCACTCTCCCTGGCAAGGCATAACAGAACCTTTTTGATATATTTCAAATTCCTGTACACCAAAAAGGAAGCCTCTACTGCAGAAGTACACCGTGCACAGAAAAGTATAGTAGCGCTGCATACCTGCTTTGTCCTTTACAGGAAGCTATTAGAAGTTTGTGTCTCAACAGGAGAAATGATATCTCACAACGGGATTAAATAGAGTTCAACGAATCTCAAGTCCATATCTATAAATACCCTCACTCATATTACATGCAACATATATGAGAAAAGAACATCAACCTGTTGAAACGCTGCAAAATTTCCTTGAAAAATTTATACTCTGATATACTTGTATAGAACTTTCATATCCTGAGTTTAACTCTGCTGATTGTACATTTTACCCAGTTTGAGCTTTAAACTTGTGTAGTTTTAAGCTTAGGCTATTTTCTTTCAAACACAATTTTTATAGAGCCTGGAGAGGCTTGGTAAGGAAAGAATACTTGTGTAAAGAGCCTGAAGAGGCTTGGTATTAAAAGAATACTTGTAATCTGATCAGATTAATGGAAAATCCATAGCTTGTTGGCTTTGGGACTGGACGTAGCTCACAGTGGTTGTGAGTGAACCAGGATAAATTCTTGGCTAAGCTCTCTTACCCTTAACTCTCTTAAATTTCCTGTTAAGCTAACAAGAATGGATTTGAATTCACTATTTTATAACACTTAGCTTTCAAACAACCCTCTGAAGCAGTTTCAGCAAGTACGCAAACTTCAGATTTCAGCAAGTTATCTGAATCCTTTTTTAAACGTTGCTGCTTGTGAAAGAGTTTCCAAAAACTGTCTAAGTTTTATAAAACACTGTTCAACCCCCTCCTAGTGTTTCCTGTGTGTTCTACAGTTGGTATCAGAGCTTAACCTCAGGTTAAGCATCTCATCAGTGCTGAGGAAAAAGATCCAAGATGGAAACTTCTACAAGCAACCCACGCTATATCACAAAGGTGCATCTGTGACAAGGCCTCCAGCATTTAATGGTACTGATTACCATTACTGGAGAGATCGTATGAAACTGTTCATTGAGAGCAGAAACATCGATCTGTGGGATGTAGTCACTGATGGTGATTATATTCCCATGCATGGTGGTGTGCCCATACCAAAGGCAGATTGGACTGGTGAGCAAAAGGCTCGTGTTCAGCTAAATGCTAAAGCAAAACTCTACTTAGTTTGTTCTTTGAATAAATCTGAGTATGAGAAGGTGCTTGGATGCTCCTCCGCCAAGGAAATCTGGGATACATTGGCATCAACCCATGAAGGGACTGACAATGTCAAACAAACCAAGATTAGCATGCTAGTTCATCAATATGATATGTTCAAGATGCAAAAGTCTGAAACCATTGACCAGATGTTTGGTAGGTTTCAGACAATAACAAATGGACTTAAGTGTTTAGGAAGAACCTTTGATTCTGGTGATAATAATCGCAAGATTCTAAGGAGTTTACTAAAGGCTTGGAGACCCAAAGTTACAGCCATTCAAGAGGCTAAAGACCTCAATTCTTTGAGAATGGAAGAATTGTTGGGGTCCCTTAATGTCCATGAGTTAGAACTTGGTGAGGATGCACCCAAAAAAAGTCATTAGCTTTGAACTCTAGATCCAAGCAGCTAAGGCATGGGTCACATAAAGCCATGCAAGCTGAGGAGACTTCAGAAGGTAATGAAGGTTCTGAAGTTAGTTCTGAGGATGATGATGATTTGGCCCTTCTCAGCAGGAGGATCAAAAGGATGCTTCAGAAGAATGGAAAATTCAAAAAACATTCATCCTCTGGTAAGTCAGGTAAGGATACCTTATCTACTGACAAAATCATTTGTTTTGAATGTAAGCAGCCAGGTCATATGAAGGCTGACTGCCCTAAGCTTAAGAAACCCTTTTTTTTTAAAAAAAAAGTTCTTTAAGAAGAAGAAGGGATTGATGGCTACTTGGGAAGACCTTGATGATTCTACTTCAGAAGAAGATGAGGATACCTCAGAAGAAGCAAACCTTTGCTTGATGGCAAGTCTCCCATCTTCAGATAGTTCAGAATTTGAGGTAATTCCTCAAACTCTCCAAGATCAATATGATGATTTAGTTAAGAGCTGAAGGGAACTTTTCAATGAGTACAAAGATCTTTCTAAGGCATACACTGAAGTATGTGATAAAAATGAGATTTTAGAAAAAGAAAATCTTGTACTCAAAGAAAAACTCTTGAAGCAAGAGACTGGAAATTCCAAATACCTCTCTAAGGAAAATAAAAAACTCCAGAGAAAGGTTGAGGAACTTACCAGAGACTTAGCCAGATTTGTGGAAGGAACTAATAATCTCAATAGATTATTAGGAACTCAAAAGAGCTTTACTGACAAATGTGTCTTAGGATTCTCTGAAGACACATCATCATATTCATCAATTTCTAAACCTTCTTTTATAAGCAAACAAGGTTTGAGAAAGGATAATGGGTGTTCCCATTGTGGAAAGCCTGGACACCTTGTGTCACAGGGCAAACACAAAAGGAAGTCCAAGCCCAAGACTAACAAAAAAAGGACCCAAGAAAATATGGGTACCAAAAAATTTAATTGTCCCTGTTGAGATGTGTTTAATAGGACAAAGGAGACACCACAAATGGTATTTGGACAGTGGATGCTCGTGTCATATGACGGGAGAAAAGTCTTTGTTCCAAAACCTTAGACCCAAGGATGGTGGGGTGGTCACCTTTGGAGGAAATCAAAAAGGGAAGATCACAGGTATAGGGTTTGTAGGTATTTCACCTCTCTCTCTTATTCAGAATGTTCTCCTTATTGAAGGACTTCAACACAACCTGCTGAGCATAAGTCAATTATGTGACAGTGGATATGTTGTGTCTTTCACCAAGGATGGGTGTGTATTCATGGATCCTTCAGATAAAATTCTCTTTTCTGCTAAGAGACACAACAATGTGTATAAGATTGATCTTGAGGAACTTGCAAATCAAAATGTGACATGTCTTCTTTCTGTAAAAGATAAAAAACAGAATTGGCATCAGAAACTTGGGCATGCCAGCGTGAGATTAATCTCAAACTTAACAAAACATAACCTTGTTAAAGGACTGTCGAAGCTCTCTTTCAGGTATGATATTTTATGTGAAAACTGTCTTAAGGGTAAACAAAAAAAAGCTCCTTTAAAAGTAAAAATGTTGTGTCTACCTCAAGACCATTAGAATTACTTCACATTGATTTGTTTGGTCCTACAAGAACTGAAAGCCTTAGTGGTAAGAAGTATGGTTTGGTCATTGTGGATGACTACTCTAGATTTACATGGGTGCTATTCCTCAAAATCAAGGATGAGACTTTTGAGAATTTCACAAAATTCTGTAAGAAATTGCAAAATGAAAAAGGATTTTGCATATTTGCTATCAGAAGTGACCATGGTGGTGAGTTTGAAAACTCAAGCTTTAGAATGTTATGTGATGAGAATGGGATCTCTCACAATTTCTCTGTGGCAAGAACACCTCAACAAAATGGGGTTGTTGAGAGAAAGAACAGAAGCTTGCAGGAGATGGGTAGAACCATGCTCATTTCAAGAAACCTACCAAGATCATTCTGGGCAGAAGCTGTTCACACAACTTGCTACAGTCAAAACAGAATTTTGGTAAGACCAATTCTTAAAAGAACTCCCTATGAATTGTGGAAAGGAAGGAAACCCAACATTTCTTACTTCCATATTTTTTGTTGTGAGTGTTTCATACTTAACACCAAAGATGATATTGGAAAGTTTGATCCTAAATCTGACAAGGGATTTTTCATTGGATATTTTGAAACTTCAAAGGCTTATAGGGTGTATAACTCTAGAACCTTGGTAGTAGAAGAATCTATCCACGTTAGATTTAATAATGCTAAAGAGACTGATAGGGAACAATCAAATCTGGAAGATGATTTTACAGGTATGGAGCTAAACCCAACTTCAGAGAAGACAGAGGTCAAGGATGAAGAACCTGCTGAAGTACCCTCTCAAGTACCTGTTGAACAACCATCTGACCAACCTACTGAAGATGAACCTCTTCAGAGAGTTAATATTGAGTCTCAGTCTGAGCAAGTACTTCCTCGAAGATATGAGTGGAGATACAAGTCTTTTCATCCTCAAAGACAAATCAATGGTGAAACTTCAGAAGGTGTAAGAACATGATTAAGACTTAGAGAAGTCAATAATCTTGCCCTTTTGTCTGAAATTGAGCCAAAGAATATTGATGAAGCTCTGCGTGATGAAGGGTGGATCCTAGCCATGCAAGAAGAGCTGAATCAATTTGCCAGGAGTGATGTCTGGACTCTTGTTCCTAAACCCCATGGGAAAACAATTATTGGAACCATATGGGTGTTCAGAAACAAGTTCTCTAAAGAAGGAAAGGTTATTAGAAACAAGGCTAGATTGGTTGCTCAAGGTTACAACCAGAAAGAAGGTATTGACTTCACAGAAACCTTTGCACCTGTAGCAAGGCTTGAAGCCGTTAGGATTTATCTTTCTTATGCAGCCAATAATGGCATTAAACTGTATCAGATGGATGTTAAGAGTTCCTTCCTTAATGGGTTCATTGAGGAAGAGGTATTTGTTAGACAACCCCCTAGATTTGAAGATTCAACTTTTCTTGATCATGTTTTCAAATTGAAAAAGGCTATATATGGTCTTAAACAAGCTCCCAAGGCTTGGTATGACAGATTGAGCAATGTTCTCATCAAAAATGGTTTTGAAAGAGGAAAAGTTGACACAACTCTTTTTAGAAAAATCTCTAATAAAGATCTAATTCTTGTCCAGATATATGTTGATGACATTGTATTTGGTTCAACAAATTCTTCTTTATGCAAAGAGTTTTCAAGATTAATGCAATCTGAGTTTGAAATGAGTTTAATGGGTGAACTCAAATTTTTCTTAGGACTTTAGAGTAAGCAAGAATCTGACTGTATATGCATCTATCAAGAAAAATATACAAAAGAAATGCTTAAGAAGTTTAAAATGAATGATTGCAAACCCATGTCAACTACCATGCATCCCTCTGCCATCTTAAGTAAAGATGAATGAGAAGAATGTGTTGGCCAAACAATGTATAGAGGTCTTATTGGATCTTTATTGTATCTTATAGCAAGCAGACCTGATCCAAGAATAACTCATTACAAGGCTGTAAAGAGAATTTTCAGATATCTTAATGGTACTACTAATCTTGGTTTGTGCTATAAGATGAGTAAGGACTGCAGATTATTAGGCTATTGTGATGCTGACTTTGCTGGAGATAGAGAAAATCAACAAGTGGAGGATGCCACTTCATAGGAGATAATTTGATTAGCTGGTCAAGAAAGAGGCAGAACACAATTGCCTTATCAACTGCTGAAGATGAGTACATTGTTGTTGCAAGCTGTTGCTCACAGCTGCTATGGCCTATGGATAAAATATCAGCTAGAGGATTTTAATATTGTTGTTGATTCAATTCCTGTGTTGTGTGATAACACAACTGCAATTAATCTCTCTAAAAATCCCATTCAGCATTCTAGAGCAAAGCATATAGAGATCAAACATCATTTTATTAGAGACTATGTTCAGAAAGGTGTTTTTGATATTGAGTTCATTGATACAGAGCATCAATGGGCTGATATATTCACAAAACCCCTTGTTGAGGATAGGTTTAGGTTCATAAGAGATAATCTGAACATTCATGCATTTTCTGGAAAATAACTTTCTGAAATGTTTGAACCATCTGAACTTATGAACTCTCTGAAATATATGTACTTGTTGAAATATGTGTGCTTGTTGATGTAATTTCTACTTGCTGAAGTATGCTATTTTCTGAGTTGTGAACTTGCTGAAAACTAACTTTGTCTGAATAGTCACTTTGGTGACATGGCTATTTGAGACGATTGTCCATTCAAGAACCCAGGGCAATTTCCCTTATCAGTGTGCGAATATCATAAGGAATGGGTGCTGCAGAAGAGACCTTTGCCCCATATTATTGCTCTTTATATAGAACTGTTGATTATTGTCTACACATTGCTTTTGAAAGGTTTCAATTCTCCTGCACACTCGTGTTCGTAGTATCTTGTTAAGCAGATTTGGCAAAAGCTATGACTACTTTGAAAAGGAAAACAGAAGACTCAAAGCAAAGAATGAGAGGTCGTTGAATCAGATGTATCAGAACTTGGCTACTCAAGTACAACTGCATGTATCTCAATAGCAATAAGAACCCCAAGCTTGAGGAAGTGTTGAAGGATTTTTGTTGTCTGTGATGGCTTAGCCACATATTTTTTCAGAAAAAGAGCTGTTTTTAGTCTTGCTCACAATCTCTCTTAAGTGTTCTATGCATGAGCTTTCTTCACGTATTTATTGATGCATTCTCATTAGACGTGTGCATTTTTTATCTGATCTTGATATACTTTGTTATATGCTCTGAAATGTATGTTTGCTCTAATTCCACTTTACCCTGAATTTATTTCTTTGATATTCCCTGACTCCAATTATTCTCTGAAATACTAAATGCTCTTATGCTTCATTTATTGCTTTGGATACCCTTTTGATTGATGACAAAAAGGGGAGTAATATAACCTAAAAAAATCTGAAGTTTAAGCTTTTCAGAGAAGGAAGCAAATTTTCAGGGGGAACAAGTAACTTACCTAAGTATTTGACTAAGGGGGAGAATTTTCTAAACTTAATTTTATCTTATTTCCCTTCAGATATTTGTAAGTTTAAGCAAATTTGTCATCATTAAAAAGGGGAGAATGTTGAGTCTCAAAAATATTATTAAGTAATTAATAATGTTTTAAGTCTCATAACCCTAAGTTTTAATGAGTAACAAATTTGATTAAAGTCTATTGAAAGTGTAGAACACACAGGAAACACTAGAAGGGGGCTTAAATAGTGTTTTATAAAACTTAAGCAGTTTTTGGAAACTCTTTCACAAGCAGCAGCATTTAAAAGAAATACTTTGATAACTTGCTGAAACTGGGTTTTCGTACTTGCTGAAGCAGCTTCAGCAAGTTCAATAAAATAGTTCAAAAAACTTGTTTTACATCTCAATGTTATACAGTAATTTTAGAGTCCTCCACGTTAGAATAAACTGAATTTAAATGAAGTTTAGGGATGAGAGAACTTAGCCAAAGATTTATACTGGTTCACCCACCACCACTGTGAGCTACGTCCAGTCCCAAAGCCAACCAGCTAAGGATTTTCCATTATCTGATCAGATAATACAAGTATTCTTTTCTGTCAAGCCTCTTTAGGATCTACTATAACAAGTATTCTTTATCTACCAAGCCTCTTCAGGCTCTATAGACACTAGATTGTGTTTACAATGAGATTTGTTTAAGTTACTGAACTAAGGCAGAGTTCCTAACTTAAACTGAAATGAGATTGTACAGAATAACTGAGTACTACTTAGGATGTATAAATTTTATGTGCAATAAACAGAGAGTATTTGCAGCGTGAATTTGGCAGAGTATTGGCTTGTTTCGTTCTCTCTCTCTTTTTTTGAAGTCTTCACGAAGCTATTTATAAGGATGAGGTTTATGTCCGTTGAAGATTTTTGTATTCACCATTAAGAGATAACATTGAATGCTGTAGAATCCATTGTGAGACAATCTTCTGATAGCTTCTGACACTGTACAGAGTAGGTGAGCAGTGATGACTCTGTTATGACACACTGCAAGTACTATGAAACAAAGATTTCCTTTTCTGGTACTGATGATTCAAAATTTTTGCAAAGGTCTCTGTATTTCTTTCCTTAAGAAGACATATTGCAGAAGACGTTAAGAGAGCTTTCCTACTTTGAGCAGTAATCCACAGATGGCTTCACTCTATTCGATTTCTAACTACAAACAGTATGCCACGTTGGATGTCTTCAGCAGGTCTTCACATTTTAGATAGCTCTTCTCTTCAGAAGGTTGATTACTTCAGCAAGTCCTGACTCTTCAGAGGGTTACTGTAACGTCCTAATTTCTCAACTCAGAAATAATGCCCGTTGGAGACGCTATTCCTGAATTTCTAAAATCATTTCGTTCAATTTTGATATCGTCAAACAAAAGCTTAGGCTTTCCAACAATTTGCTTAAGTTGTTACTAATACATACATCACAAACTCATACAAACTGAAAATCTTAATTAAACTTAGGGAAAGAACCTACATTTGAAGTGTTGTGGTTCATAAGACTCATACCGGGAGTCCGACAAAGTCTCCCTTAAAAACTGGATGTATACCAATTTCAAACTTAACCTGAAACTCAATAAAACCACCAGCACAGTTTAATAACATGAATTCACTAATATCATAATAAGGCATCCGTGGCAAGAACAGAATATACATACACATATACAACAATATTTAACTACCTATCATTACATCAGAACTAATTCTACTAATGAGTCTTCCACTGGAAGTAAAACTTAGTTCCACCATCCCTTTCCTTGCTTTATCATCACCTGGGATTACCTGCACAACTAGAGTATATCCCCGAAACGTGGGGTGAGACTATAGTCTCAGTGAGTACAACCATACAAATATAGTGTGGGAAACAATCAATCATGTAGCAATCAACACATAATACATGCTAATAAGTAATTCGTGACTACATTCTAGTATTTAGCATAATGGAAATTAATCTAAATCAAGGTAAAATACATGTATAAACTCTAATGCATAATGGTTTGGCAAAATTAACACGTCATGATCCATTCAAAATTAAATGCAATTATGATGCACTCACTGTTGTGCCCAGCAGGCATGATCTTCTCACTTTCTGGAGTTAGAATTGAGCTCAGAATACGGGGAACGTCTCCCCCAGGGACGAATCCCACCCATTACTGGACCGAAGTCGTGTTTTAACACAATTAATTATTTTTACTCACGGCCGAGGCCGGCTTAAATTAGCTCACGGTCGAAACTGGCTTATATTAGCTCACGGTCGAAACCGGCTTAAGATGTTATAATGCTCAAATTAAGGAATCATGTGAACTAAATAACTAATGCTCATATCCAATCCTCATGAAATCATGCTAACACTTAATAAACAAGAACCATGTTAACAAGTCATATATTACATATATTTCTTTACAATTTCAACTTTCTAATTTCTTACACAACCTTGAGAACAACTTTAAACAAATATATCAACATAATTCCTATTCATGCTCCTAATCACGATAATTAAAAACTTAACAATTAATACAATAATGAAACCCTAAATTCCCTAAATTCCATAACCTAGCTTCACCACATTTAATACCTAAATCTCCCTAATTCACCAAATACACATAATCACTAACAATTAACATTCATAACCAAGAAGAAGGGGAATTAAAGGATTGGGTTCATATATAAGATACACAACCAGAGAAAGTGAGGGTGTGTGGGTTGTACTCACACCCAATATGCTCAAAGAGAAGGAGATTGAAGATGAAGGATGACTTGAAATGAAGAATCCGATGCTCCCTTTCATGCATTCAAGCTCCAAAACACTTAGTTCTTACAAGAATTCCCTCTCTCTCTCTAAAACTCTCTGTCTTCTCTCTAAAAGAAAGGAATAATAAGAAGAAAAAATGAAGAAGTCCAACCCTAAAACACGCTTAAAGACCTTTAAGTGAATTCTCGCTCAAGCGAGACATTCTCGCTTGAGCGAGTGAGTCGGTTGCATGCAGTCTTGCTTGGGCGAGCCCATCCTCGCCCAGGAGAGAAAAGTCCAGAGAGCTATATGATTATGTTCTGTATCTCACTTAAGCGAGCCAGATCTCGCTTAAGCGAGGCTTGGAGATATTGGTTTTTATACTTATTTCTACATATCTCTCTTAAGCTAGCCATTCTTGCTTGAGCGAGAATGCTGAAACTTCCAAACCTAAGGTTCTTAGCCTAAGTCTTGTATCCTACTTCCTAATTACTCTTTTCTTGGTTGTTAAACATACACATCATTACCCTAATCTCTTTTAATTCATTATAAATCTTAATTACCATAATGTTACTAGAACAAGGATCTTAACACTTACATTCTTAAATTTAACTCCTCTTAACCCTCACCTACTCCGTCGTTCCTAGTTCCTTTTTGCCATAATTCATTCCTAACTTAATTATTCTTCTAAATTCCCCCTTAAGACCCATAAACTTTTACTAACCCTCATATTCCTTCTTGCAATCCTTCCTCTCCTCCTCAACTTCTCAATCCACTCCTAACTTTCCTCTGATTTGGTTATAGTCCAATTTTCGGGATGTTACAGTTCCTCTCCTTCAGAAGGTTGCACCACTTCAGAGGGTTGCATTACTTTAGAGAGTTTCTCTTTTAAAGGGCTGCTGACACACAGAAAAAACCTTTAAGAGAATTTTCACTATCTTTCAGAATACTTTAACCAAATTTGTTACTCATTAAAACTTAGGATAGTGAGACTTCAAATATTAGTAATTACTTAATAATATTTTTGAGACTCAACAGAAAGTTAGTACAGATTCTCTTAAAGGTATTCTTCGTGTTTCAGCAACTATGGACCTTCTGAAAGAGCAACCCAACTCTGAAGTAGTGGAACCCTCTGAAGAGTAAAAAACTGCTGAAGTAAAGAACTTTCTGAAGTGTAAAAACCTTATGAAGTGAAGAACCTTCTGAAGGTTGGAGACGTCTGACATGGCTTTGTGTCTTCATGCAAATCATTTTTGGAGTGAGACCTTCTGAAGACCTTTTGAAGACTCAAGTCATTTCAACGTTTCCTGCTAGCTGTCTGCATCGCGCTCTCTCTGGCAAGGCATAACAGAACCTTTTTGATATATTTCAAATTCTTGTACACCAAAAAGGAAGCCTCTGCTGCAGAAGTACACCGTGCTTAGAAAAGTAGAGTCAGCGTTGCACACCTGCTTTGTCTTCTGCAGAAACCTATCAGAAGTTTGTGTCTCAATGGGAGAAATGCTATCTCACAACGAGATTAAATAGAGTTCAACGGAACTTAAGTCCATATCTATAAATACCCTCACTCAGATTTCATGCAACATATACGAGAGAAGAACATCAACCTGCTGAAACGCTGCAAAATTTCCCTGAAAATTTTATACTCTGATATACTTGTACACAACTTTCATATCCTGAGTTTAACTCAACCGATTGTACATTTTACCCAGTTTGAGCTTTAAACTTGTGTAGTTTTAAGCTTAGGCTATTTTCTTTCAAACACAGTTTGTATAGAGCCTGGAGAGGCTTGGTAAGGAAAGAATACTTGTGTAAAACGCCTGAAAAGGCTTGGTATTAAAAGAATACTTGTAATCTGATCAGATTAGTGGAAAATCCATAGCTTGTTGGCTTTGGGACTGGACATAGCTCATGGTGGTAGTGAGTGAACCGGGATAAATTCTTGGATAAGTTCTCTTACCCTTAACTCTCTTAAATTTCCTATTAAGCTAACAAGAAGGGATTTGAATTCACTGTTTTATAACACTTAGCTTTCAAACAATTTTCGTGAACTATTTTATTGAACCCTCTGAAGCAGTTTCACCAAGTACGCAAACTTCAGATTTTAGAAAGTTATCTGAATCCTTTTTTTTAAACGTTGCTGTTTGTGAAAGAGTTTCCAAAAACTGTCTAAGTTTTATAAAACACTATTTAACCCTCCCTTCTAGTGTTTCTTGTGTGTTCTACAAAGCTGGTCACACCTGAACGAATGTTGGAGGCCAAGTCTCCGGTGCCATAACAACGGCCTCGGGTCTTGCCACCCGCAACATCCCTCCAGATCTCCAACTTGGTGGAGGCATCAGTCATGGAGGTGTCCCCCATATGTTACTCCACCTCCCTCAGACGCTCCTTGTAATTTTTCTATCGAGGTAAAAGTAAAATTAGTTATTAGTTATATATTCAGTTGCGTAAATATGAAATTATATAAAAAACACTTATAAACAAACACTTACATAGGTGGACTGGGCCCGGTCATCTACCCAGCTGCCACACTTTTTGGCGTGGGTGGCAGCAAAGAACTCGTCCAGCTCGACCTCCCGCCCAAGCTGTCGAGCCTACACAGGAAAATTAAACAAATTAATTAATTTAACAACAAATAGAAATATAATACAGAAGAGTGTTTGTTTATACATACCATATCCAACGCCACCTCATGGTGGGCCCTGTGGCCTGTGGTGTGGACTACCCCCCGCGTTGAGAAGCCCGGTTGCTCTTATTACGAGCGGACTTCCCCTTGAATTCCGCAGAGTCCCAGTAGGCCAAAATACCCTCCCAGGCCTCCTCACCACACCACGTGGGCCTCTTTCCAGCGTTCCGAGCCTTATTCATCATATCTCGAAGGTGACGAGCAACCCTCTGCTCGTACACCTTCTTAATTTGGGCCTCATCAGAAGGGTCCCAAGTAACTCGGCTCTACAAAACAAAAATATGGTAAGTCCTGCCAAATTGACATATCTTTAGAAAAAATTTAAAGTTGATAGGGTTTTTAATTACCATGAACTCCTCCCACCACATGTCCCTAACATCCTTCGGGGTGACCTCCCAAAGGTAGTGAGGACCCCGGAACTGCGCCCTGATCGCATGACCAATGTCTGTTGTCGTAGCTCGCCTGGAGGGATGGACCTCCCTCTACTAGGTGGGATCTTCTCTCCACCTCTACCACGCATCCTAGGCACAAATGACTATAGACATTATATACAAAATAAATAATTATATTTATATAAATTAAAAAAAGTAATTACATATTACTAATACTAATTAATAAAATAATAACTAATATACTAATTAATAATAAAATTAATAAAACTAATTACAATTACTATAGACATTATAAAACAATAAACTAATAAATTAATAAAATAAATAAACTAATAATTACAAATAATTAAATAAACTATTAATTACAAATAAACCTAATTCCTATATCACATTAATAAATTAATAAAACAAATAAACCTAAACAATAAATTAATTAAAACTATTAAATACAAATAAACTATTTACAAATAAACTATAGCTACAAATAAACCTAATTACAAAAAATAGATTAATAAAAAATTAACTACACATAAACTATTAATTACAAATAAATCTAATTCCTATATCACATTAATAAATTAATAAAACAAATAAATAAATATTAATTTCAAATAAATTGATTGAAGCTTTAAAAAACTTACTTGTTGCGACTCCGAAAGGGGAATAACTCTGGAACGAGCTCTAACGTCACCTACATGCAACTATTTTTAAAATTGATCGGTTCAAAACGATCCTATAAAGGAGAGGAACGTTTTAATCGGTCAGTTTTTCAAAATAAACGGGGTGAGGGGACAGAAATAGGGGGTGGCTGTATGAGAGGAAAAGCACTATGCCAAAAAAGGTCTTCAAGGGCGCTCCTGTGCAGCATTAAAGGGAGCTTCCGTGCACACTAATAGAAACTGCTCTAGTTTGGTCATTAAAAGGAGGACGTGCAGAGGAACGCCTTGACAGAAGCCAAAAGAGGGCGCTCCAAAAAAACACGGAAGCGCCCTCGTGAAGCGTCTACAGGGGAGGGCGCTTCCTTGGAGCGCCCTTGTTTTAAACAACAAGGGCGCTTCCCTGGAGCGCCCTCCTTAAGCAAAAGACATGCTTATGGAGGGTGTAACATCCTAAATTTTATTAAGTAAAATTAAATTAAATTAAATTAATAAAGTAGAAGAAATAAATAAATAAATAAATAATAGTATTAATATTATTAGTAGTGTTATCCATAAAGCTATTTCAAATTTAAAAGGAGGATAAGGGGGTTGAGAGTGGGTCCAGCCCAATTAGGCATTTTAGTAAGGAGGAGTTATCAGTTCACCCGAATCCTTATTTTTCAAATCTTCAGAGAGCGAAACGCAAAGGAGGGGAGAAACGACATCTCAAGAGGAGGTTGCTGGAGAGTAATCATCAAGAGTCAAGAAAGAGCCCTTCTTGCTGTTCGATCTTCACCTTCAAGGTACGGTGGGGGAAAGGGTGCTGCTTGTATGTGTATGTGGGGGTGCTTGGGTAGTGAGGGCAACCATAAGGCCCTCTAAGACTTTAAATTCGAATTTGATATGTTCATTACATGTTGTATGATGAAAATCCGTGATTTGATGCTTATGTGTGTTAATCTTGAGGAATCTTGATTGAACTGAATGGGAGTAATGAGAATAGTGAAAAGGGGTTAATGAGGGTTTGATGATTTGGGGCTTATGATGTATAACTGTGAAATTGTTGCAAAGATTGTGTTTTTTATTGATTTTATGCGGTATAAACGTGTAAGATAGATGTATTGATGATGAGGAATGATTAGAGGATGAATATAAGGGTTTAAAAGGGGAAAAAATCGCAAGGGGTCTGTAATCGATTACAGTGTTTTGGGCAACCAGGGAGTGATTCTGGCTTGCTGGTAATCGATTACAGGGGTCTGTAATCGATTACCAGAGAGTTTGCTTGCTAGTAATCGATTACAGAGGGTTGGTAATCGCTTACCAGATGTTTTGCTTGCAGGTAATCGATTACAGGGGTCCTGTAATCGATTACTAAAGAGGTGTTTTGCTAGTAATCGATTACAGGAGCCTTGTAATCGATTACCAAAGTGTATTTGATGATTCTTTTGTCTGTTTGATGTGTTTGTACACATCGATTATGAATTTAAGAGATTTAAGTGGATAGATCATTGATTGTGGTATGGGTATGATGATATGATTATCTCTTTTGATAATAGATGTTTATACTATTGTGATGTATGATGATAACGATGATGTATTGATGCATTGAGTATATGATGATGATGTATGAGATGTGTGATGATGCCATGTTGATGTAATGAGCCTAAGAGGTATGGGATGATTGATGATTATATATTGATACAATGAGCATGCAATGTGTGTCATGATTATGATGATGATGATTGATGATGCTTATGATGACTTATGATGAGAATGATTGACGATGATTTTGTGATGATGATAATGATGATGATAACGATGATGATGATGATATATTTAACCTTATGATGTTGACTATGCCTTGAGCATATGAAGTGATATCTGAGTTGTGCGGGCCCAACGAGGGGGTACAACTTAGGAGGTGAACTACACGGACCCAACAAGGGGGTGCAGAGGCCATGATGGGGCGTTCGATGCACGGACCCAACGAGGGGGTGCAACCTAGGGATGATAGAATTGCACGGGCCCAACGAGGGGGTGCAACCTAGGGTCGAATGTCGTTGTGCGGGCCCAACGAGGGGTGCAACCTACCGGTTTGTGTGGTGACACCGGTGGACCATCATTGGTAACAACTAGGAGATTGACGAGGTGTACCCATTGTGCGGAGTTCGAAGTCATGATCCTTGGGATAAGGTGGATGAGTTTTGGTGTGCATGAATATAGATGAACATGCATTGCAGTTGATGATGAGATAGAATTATATTATGATGATATGAGTATTATTGATGAAATGAGTATTATGTGTTGAGAATAAAGAATGTGTTTTCATGGTGAATTATGATGTGTGATTTATATATATATATATATATTATGATGAGGATATTGATGATTTGTTATATGATGAATTATTGATGATTATTATATGATGAATTACTTTAGGATTGAGTATGTGGTGCGATAAATAATGATGTTGTGCTATGTGTGGGTGAGGATAGGGTAGCCTTCTGCGTGCATGTATGAGTGGTATTCTTTTCCTCACCGTTATACTGTGGTTAATTTTACAGGTGATGATGATGATACGACTGGTGTCAAGTATTGATTGAAGGGAGTGTCGCTCTGATACTTGTGACATCAAGGCATATTATTGGGGTTTTACCTTATGTTTCTAATTAGGAAGTGATTTTATAAACTATTTTAAGTGCCTTACATGGCCAGTAGGATATTTTGATGTTGATACTTGAGATTCCGTTGCTTTAAGTATTTTGAAAACAGTTGACTTCTATTTCTATTTTATATGAGTTGACTTTGAAATGAATTACGTTTTAAATGATGAGAAATGTGAACCTTTTTACCCATTGTGGGACACTGCTTTTCCTATATTTTAATTTATTGATTGTATAAGAATTGGGGGTAGAAGGGTGTCACAGAGGGCGCTCCAGGGAAGCGCCCTTGTTGTTTAAAACAAGAGGGCTCCAAGGAGCGCCCTCCTTTTATTTTTATTTTTTTTTCATTTTTTTTGTTTTTTTACCCCACTTTAACCTGCATATTTATTTCAGTCTGATCCCATTGGCTTACTCCAAAACCATGCATATGAATTCCGTAACATTCAAACACTTAGTCGTTTTATGAAGAACCCTTTAATTTCATTTACACATTAAACAACACACATATCTACTTCAAATGAAGAATTCAAACTTGTCATACTTTGAATACTTTCCTATGCATGCTATAAAGTGTGGTGAAAGTATGAAGTACCTATACAAATATATAGAAATAACCAAAATACATGACATCTCACAATACTCAACTCAATTGGTAAATATACATGCATCTCATATGCTTAACAACTCTAGTCATTTAAACTATAAAATTTTTGGCAGAGTTTGCTCTGTTTATTCAACATTTCCCAATTTATCAAACAACTGTAAAAATCCATAACAGTAGCCAGAATTCATCAGTCAAAGAGTTATTACCAGTCAGGAATTTAATATGAAAAGGTACACAATTTACATAACTTGTCATTAATATACAACTTTGTTCAACATTTTCACATTATGTACATGTTTACTTACCCTCATAATGTACAAATCAATTACAAACAAGTGGTTACTACATGCTTTGCCCATTCTTCTCGAACTTCATCAAGCTGCTCCGTTGTGTAAGTTGAGCTTCGGTACTGAGCAAAGTACTGTAAAAGGCAAAAATTGATTTCAATAAATAAACTAGTAAATGAGGGTTAAAAAAACTTAATTGCTATCACAAGTTATAATTATCTCTTTAGGTATTGTTAGTATGTTTTGATCAATGATCTCCTTCATAAAATGCATTACAAAGAGCCCACAGTCGTCATTGTTTGTTTGGGTTGGACACTACAAGTATAATTAATTTAAAATCAAAAACACTTATGCGCTTAGTTATGAAGAAACACAATGTCCAAATCTGAAATATATTACCTTAATGTGGTACCATTTGGGATCAGGGATAATCCTATTCCTTGATTGCGGGAAACCGCTCAACTTTCTATATTCTTTAAATGATCTAAACCAATATGAAAAATAAATTGTATAAGAGCTCTTAACAATGTAAGTGTGATAGTATAAGTTATTTGGACATGGAATACTTACTTATCAATCATTGTCTTCATGGGTTCATAATGTTTTGGATCATTATGCAAAGAGTCCAAAAAGTTAACCTGGCCAAAATCCTTAAGACTCAATGCAAGAAGAACCCAATGTCGCCTACAACCACAATGTAAGATATGTCAAATATACAATTTTTTAAAAACAAGAATATTGAGACATAAACATATACTACACATACCCGACATGATTGTATGGAACCGGGAACAATTTGTCTTGCCCGTATCTATTGTACAACACATCTCCCACCAACTTATGTTGCTTGTCATTCACATTGAATGTTGTGGTGCGTTGTGGAGATATGAAAACATATCGATCCGTGCGGGAAGATGGAGCTAAGACTGAATGATATAAATAACTATACAAAAAAAATGTAGATAATGTCAAAGCAAGCAAGAAAATGAGATAAACAAACTATGAGATGCTTTGAATTGAAATTACCTGCAATAGATATCAATCACAGTGCCATCCAACCACTCACGGTACAAAACCGAATGAATACAATTGGGATTGATCCATGCAGTCATTTCATCAGGAGTAACAATGCCTGCACCTATCGTGCAACTAATCATAGCACCACTTGCTTGCATCTTTTCAGAGTAGTACGTATCCAATGTTTGCAACGATGTTCTGGTAGGTGCAGGCATTGAAGTCAGCACCTCTGCAGGGCATTCACGAACGGGAGACTTCCGCATAGTTGAGTGTTGTGAATAACGAGTCTCCACATGCGGTGCCGCTGCAGAAGATTGTGGAGTCTAGAAATTCCACAATTTTTATAATTAATATTTGTAGTTGAAATAATAAAAATGCACTTTTGGAACAAATAAATTACAGACATACCAATGCATCCAATCCAACATGTGAACATGGCCATGTGACGAAACAACCCAATGCATCACCAACAGTGCTCAGTTCCCCGTAAGTGTCAGGGCATGGAAGCGCGGCATGGGGTTCAATAGCAATTTGAACCATCACCTTCATTGAGTTGGATGGAAGTGGGGAATTGTGTAAATCCTGCCCTGGGAGATTCCATGCTTGTCCCTTACCCACTACTCGTAACACCGAGTCTCCCAAGTACAGTATACATTGAAATAGACCCTATACAATTAACACTAGTAAAGATGTTTATGGATAACTAGTGCCAAAAAAACATAACTGTTAAGAAGTAAAAAATACCTCAGGCAAGCCAGGTCTAGTAAAAGAGGTAGAATCTTTGAAGCTTCGTTCTCTCCTAACTTCGTTAAGCTCTCTTTTTGTTTCATCAAGTTGTTGTTTCATGTCCAAGTATCCGACTTTCATTTCCCTTATTTCCGCAATGATGTCTTGATAGTCTTCAGAGACTACCTTTGGTTGGGGTTTAGGAGCATTATAATATTGTTCGGGATATACACCAAAGCCCATACCCCGGACACGTCCCCTATACACATCCTTCTTCAGAACTTGGTCAAGAGCTTTTCTATCATCAAAGGTACCACTCTCATCAACTTGAGACAATATTTCCTCCTAATAAGACAAGGGCAAAAGTATAAACTCCACGATCAATAAATACATGAAATTTAACACACAATAATAGTAACTATATACTTACACATTGTGTGAAGACCTCTTCGATTCCTTCATTGTTCGCATCTTTTTTCTTGTTAATCCTAGCGGCTTTCCACAACATATGTCTTGAAAGTTCAGATGTTCCATCTCCCGCTTGTTCTAACTGTAAAGTATTATTGAGACACAATCAATACTAAAAATATACTAAATTGGGATTTTATGTTAACGACAATAATTACCAGTTGTTGCTCAAGTCTGGCATAACCCATACGTGAACTTCTATATGGGTATTTAGGATTAGAAGCTCTAGCCTTATTTTTTTCACTTATTTCCTGGAATAACACATGGTAAATATATTCAAGCAGTTATTCAACGTGTACAAATATTCGTTAACTTGAAAAGGTTTAAAAAAACTATGTATGAATGAATATAGTACCTTGAAATGTTCTTGTGACCGTAGGGCAACAAAATAATCCCATTGCTCCTGTTAGATTACCTCCTCATATCTCTTAAGAGGATGTGGGATGAGATCGCCATTTTCATCAAATAGAAAATGGGTGGATAATGTTGAACTAAAAGCTCTATGTCTTTTACCAGCCAACATAAGAATATATCTTTTATGGCTTTCTTCAACATCAAATGCGGACTACATATAAAACAAAACATAACACAATAATGAGTTAGTCATGTGTCTTTATGTCCTTCCATTCTTATTAATAAATAAAAGGGACATAGTACATACCTTTATGTCCTCCCATATCATATCCTTGTATCCTTTGCAATTCTCGTCCTTCCATTGCCTAATTGTAATTGGTACCCTTTGACGAACAACGACACTAATGTAACTACTAAGTGTCGTGCCACCAGGTGCAATAGGTTGACCCCTTGCATTCCATGAAACCTAAGTAACAGGACATACTTTATAGTTACATAATTCAACTTATTAAGCATAAATTATAGCAATGGTGCTAATTAAGTGCTTACCTTGATTTTATTTCCCTTGTTTCTTTCTTTGATTACGTGAGACATAGCTGTTACCCCCACGTCGGTGCTCTCTATCCATGTTCTGACAATCATCATGGTCCGAGCCTGACATGATAGCTGCATAAAAAATATATGAGATTATTTAGTAAATTCTTTTAAAAGTATACAAGAAAAAAAATGAAATTTATATATGTATAAACATGCATACATTGACTAACTCATTCTCTTTCTTTTTCTGGTTGGTTTGAAACTTGTGGGTCGATTTCTAATATGAATTGATGGATTGATCCAAATACCCTCATCGTGGTCCGGTCTAGTGTAGCACACATCATCTGTTGTGGAGTCACCCTGTAATATGTGTGTTGTCATAACAAAAGGATCATCTTCAACATCCTCCAGTTGGTCATCATCCACATTTGGTTCGTCATTGAATTTGTTACTTAACATCACTATGGAGCAATTCATGTCTACGGGATCAGTAACATAAAAAATTTGCTGAGCCTGGGATGCTAGGATAAATGGTTCATCTTTGTACCTCTCCTTGCTAAAATTAACTTGCATGAAGCCAAGGTTGTCAACCTGAACACCACTATTATTGTCGACCCACTTACAACCAAACATAGGCAACCAAAAGTTAGTATAATCCAATTCCTGTGAAGTCTATAAATCGGTTTAAGTATTTAAACATGATTATAAGACTTAGCATCCTTAAGTTTTAATGATTAACAAATAAGATTATATTAATGATTAACAAATAAGATTATATTATATTAACAGGTTCTATTGAGAAAGGTATTGGTTTGTTGATTATGTTTCAGGATGGAATATTCATTATCTAAAGAAGAAGATGAAGAAGAAAGAAGAAGAAGAAATACTAAGAAGAATGAAACTACAATCTTCTTATCAGAAGAAAGAAGTACTCTGAAGTTTCATCTTGGCGAAAGCAAAGGAAGCTGTCTGAAGCAAAGAAGCTGTCTGAAGCAACGGAGCTGTCTAAAAGACTAGAAGCTATCTGAAGTGTCAATACTCGTCTGAAATATTGAAGCCGTCTGAGATCCGACGTGGCACACTCACTGAAGACAACGAAGACTTTTGCTCTCTGAAGTATGCTGAAGAAAAGTCGTTCTCTACAAACACGCAACACTTTCAAAGCTTAAATTGGCAAAGTCACAGAGACCTTTCTTGGTACCTTTGAAGTTCATACACCACTGAGGAAATCTCTGCAACGCAGAAATTGCAGCAACAACGGTGGCAGCTTTATAGCAGCACCAACGTTGTACTTTGTCATAATTGTTAGAACACCCAGAAGCGTGTCTCACAACGGATTGAATAGCATTCAATGCTATCTCTAAACGGTGGTATCACAACAGAAATATCATCATCATCAATCCGAAAGAAAGCAGAAGAAAAGCTCAGGAGACTAAGCAGAAGCAACAAAGAAAAATATTTGAATGAAATATTTTAGTTCAAACATATTTTATCATCTGTAAGAAACAACCATTGAACAAGACATCACACCCAAAGAAGATATGATGTCAGGAGCAAATGAAAAAGGAGTATATACAAAATCGGCAAAAGGACAAATTCAACGGATATCTCCTAAAGAGACACTCCTAAAAGAAAACAGAGGAAAGCAAAAGAAAACAGATGAAAGCAGAAAGAAGCAGATTCAAGAGAGAGTCTTCGCAGAATTATACCAAGAAACATCTCTCAAGAAGAAGAAAATATCAAGTGTCAGAACGAGATCGTCTGAACACTCATTCGCTTAAGGAGAAGCAACCGTTTGAGAAGCTATTACACAACGGCTATATGAGCCACATCATCAACATCTCAACGGTATTATGAATCATCTTCAAACGGCTATATTTCATCAGAACATATAAATAGCCTCAAGATTGAAGTTGAAGATGCTGCCGACCTATTGGTCAATCAGACAAAATTGTTGATCAACATAATCAAACTAGTTAATCAGGCTGAATGCCTTATGGTTAACAAGAGTTGACTTGAGCTTAAGTGGATCATGAAGATGTCAACGAAGTTTGATCAGAGAGTTGGTTCTCAATCAGGCTACTGACTAGCTGGTCAGTTAGTTAGGTTGTTCAGTTGGTCTGTTTGATCAAGTGAGTTGATTGTTCGAAAGGCAATCATGCTGAACAAATGACTATCAAACTGGGTACGGTTTGAAGCTTTGATATACCTTGGTGTTCCTATGATATGGGTGAGAATGTAGCCCAAGGAAACTAATGGTTTGAGAACAAGGCTGGAGCATCATTTCACATCTTAGTTAGCCTACTCTCAGAGGATGCATTCCTCATAGAAAGACAGGGATTGTACTTAATTCAAACACTTGTATCACTGTCTATCCTTGTACTTAGCTTGTAATGTATGTATTCTGAGTGTGTACTCAGTAATCTCTATGTACAAGTAGAATCTAAGTTTAGAGGTTCTGGCGAACATCTAACTTGGATTGAGTAGTGAAACTACTCAACACTTTATGTGTCTGAGAGCCTGGAGAGGCTTGGTGGAAGAAAGAATACTTGTGTCTGGAGAGACTGTACTCGTGATGTCTGGAGAGACTGTACTCGTGATGCTGGAGAGACTGTACTCGTGATGTCTGGAGAGACTGTACTCGTGATGTCTGGAGAGACTATACTCGTGATGTCTGGAGATACTGTACTCGTGGTGTCTGGAGATACTGTACTCGTGATGTCTGGAGAGACTGTACTCGTGATGTCTGGAGAGACTGTACTCGTTGTGTCTAGAGAGACTGTACTCATTGAGTTGCCTGGAGAGGCAGTTGATAAGCAAAGAATACTCATTGAGTTGCCTGGAGAGGCAGTTGAAAACAAAGGAATACTCATTGTTTAGCTTGAAGAGTCTGTGGTAAAATAATACCTGTATCTTAGTTCAGATAGTGGAAAATCCAGTGGTTGTTTGCCTCTGGGACTGGATGTAGCTCACGGGTTTGTGGGTGAACCAGGATAAATTTTGTGCCTAAGTCTTCTTTCCCTTAATCTCTTTATTTACAGTTTTCATATTTATGTTGGGGATTGAAAAGTTATTTTCATAACAAACTTAACACAACGATTTCAATAAAATGATCTTTCATAAGAACAAAACATGAGATGTTTCTCACATCACTTGAAGCATTACAAAGAATGTCTTTTGAATTACTTCTGAAACAATTATCTGAAGTGAGTCTCGAAAGACCTCAATTCAGAAATCTGGAACAGACTTCAGACAACCTATAGTCATCTGAAGTATTTCAGAAACAGTTTTGAAAAAAACATTCAATGTAATAATCTTCAGAAGATATCTTGAGAAGTATCTGTTTAAAATAATCTTAAGACTTAAAAGAAACTTTATTTTTTTTATCTTCCGCACGTTTTAATTATCTCTGATCTTAAGATTCATTTTAAACATTATTCATCTTCATGATTTAAACAAAGGATTTTCAAGATTGACACAAAAAGCTTAAAACACTATTCAACCCCCCTTCTAGTGTTTCCTGTGGTTCTAACAATTCCCATATGCGATCAATGACCCCAAAATAGGACATATTTGCATAAACTGGATTTCTATCTTTCGCACTTGACATATGCAATGATTGGGCAATTTAAGTGACACCACTATTTTGAACCGTTGTTCTATCATCATGGTCCTTTGTGTAGAAAGTGTAGCCATTAATCATGTAAGCCTTGTAAGATATTACATGAAAACTTGGACCATATGCTAAAAATTTTACCCTAGTAGAGACTTAAGAATTATTGTGGTTCATGTCATGAAAAATCCTAGACTTAAACCATGTGATGAAGCTTCGATTGTGTTCTCTTGTGATCCAATTGTCTCCTCTATTAGGATTAGAGTGTCGAAGTATTTCCTTGTGAATTTCAACATACGACTCTACCTCATCATCATTATGCAAGACATAAAGGTGTGCTTGAACCTATTCCTTTCTTTGAATACTTATGACTTCACTTGTCCCAATCCCTCCTAATTCTAAGCTTTTGTTGTGTCTAGAGGCCGTAAGCCCTATGGAGTTGACACCACTAAGGTATTTTGTGCAAAACTCAACAGCTTCTTCAACTATGTACCTTTCAACCATACAAACCTCAGGCCGACTGCGATTCTTAACATACCCTTTAATATCTTCATGTATCGCTCAACCGGGTACATCCATCTCATATAAGCTGGTCCACACAATTGAGTCTCCCGAACCAGTGAACTGTGAGATGAATCATTATGTCAAAAAAAGATGGAGGAAAATACATTTCAAGCTCACACAGTGTGACCACTATCTGTCTTTGCAAAATGGGCAGCTTCCCAGGGTCAATCACCTTACTACAAATAGCTCTGAAGAAATGACACAGTTTAGTTATTGTAGCACGTACTTTATTTGGAAGAATGGAGCGTATTGCAACCGGAAGCAAATGACCCATAAGAACATGACAATCATGAGACTTCACACCTTTCAATCTTTGTTCTTCCAGTGATACTAGATTTCTAATGTTAGAGGAAAAACCCTCTGGAACTTTGACTCCCTGCAAGAACTTGCAAAAAGTAACTTTTTCTTTCTTGCTAAGAGTATAAGCCGTCGGGGGAAGATATGTACGTGATCCCCTTTTGTCTGGGACCAATTCTTTCTTTATACCCATTGCCAACAAGTCCCATCTTGCATTTATCCCATCCTTGGTTTTACCTTTGACATTCAGTAACGTGCCAATAACACTCTCGCACACATTTTTTTCTATATGCATCACATCAAGAAAATGTCTAACAAACAATGTCTTCCAATATGGCAACTCAAAAAAAATAGACTTCTTTTTCCACCCTCCGATAACGAGTTGTCCGACAAAAAGGTTTGCCGAAGTTGTTGGTCAAGTTACCCACCTTTTCCCACAACTCCTCACCCGTCAATGGAGAAGGAGGCCTACCCTCTTCGGTGTTGCCATTGAATGAACTTGCAAAAAGTAACTTTTTCTTTCTTGCTAAGAGTATAAGCCGTCGGGGGAAGATATGTACGTGATCCCCTTTTGTCTGGGACCAATTCTTTCCTTATACCCATTGCCAACAAGTCCCATCTTGCATTTATCCCATCCTTGGTTTTACCTTTGACATTCAGTAACGTGCCAATAACACTCTCGCACACATTTTTTTCTATATGCATCACATCAAGAAAATGTCTAACAAACAATGTCTTCCAATATGGCAACTCAAAAAAAATAGACTTCTTTTTCCACCCTCCGATAACGAGTTGTCCGAAAAAAAGGTTTGCCGAAGTTGTTGGTCAAGTTACCCACCTTTTCCCACAACTCCTCACCCGTCAATGGAGAAGGAGGCCTACCCTCTTCGGTGTTGCCATTGAATGAACTTGCAAAAAGTAACTTTTTCTTTCTTGCTAAGAGTATAAGCCGTCGGGGGAAGATATGTACGTGATCCCCTTTTGTCTGGGACCAATTCTTTCCTTATACCCATTGCCAACAAGTCCCATCTTGCATTTATCCCATCCTTGGTTTTACCTTTGACATTCAGTAACGTGCCAATAACACTCTCGCACACATTTTTTTCTATATGCATCACATCAAGAAAATGCCTAACAAACAATGTCTTCCAATATGGCAACTCAAAAAAAATAGACTTCTTTTTCCACCCTCCGATAACGAGTTGTCCGAAAAAAAGGTTTGCCGAAGTTGTTGGTCAAGTTTCCCACCTTTTCCCACAACTCCTCACCCGTCAATGGAGAAGGAGGCCTACCCTCTTCGGTGTTGCCATTGAATGATTTCTTCCATCCCCTATAACGATGGGATAAAGGCAAAAACTTACGATGACCCAAGAATACATTCTTCTTACAATGAGTCAAGCGCATCCAAGAAGTATTTTCATCACAAAAAGGACATGCACACTTACCCTTTACACTATAGCCAGACAAATTACCATAGGCCAGGAAATCATTAATCGTTCCAAACAGCATCGCCCTCAACTGAAAAGATTCTTCTTTGTAGCCATCATAGACATCTACTCCAGTATCCCATAATAGCTTCAAGTCTTCAATCAATAGTGCCAAGTACACATCTATATCATTACCCGGTTGTCTGGGTCCCGATATCAACATATATAACATCATGTATTTGCGCTTCATACAAAGCCATGGAGGTAGATTATATATTATTAATACCACCGGCCATGTGATATGAGTACTAGATTGGACACCATGCGGATTCATTCCATCTGTTGATAATGCAAGGCGAAGATTTCTTGTTTCCTCGCCAAAAGAGGGGTACTCATCATTTATCCTCCTCCACTGCGGAGAATCAGCGGGATGTCTCAACATGCCATCCTTGATTGTTCATTTGCATGCCAAGTTAAGTTCTTTGCATCAATGACACTACGATACATCCTTCAAAACCTTGGTATTATGGGAAAATACCAAACCACCTTTGCTGGTGTAGTCTCTTTCTTATAACGAGGCACATTGCATTTAGGACACACACTTAATGATGCATTCTCATTTCTGAACAAAATGAAATCATTGGGACAAGCATGTATCTTCTCATAACTCATCCCAATAGAACATAACATCTTCTTTGCCTCATAAGTTCTGTTAGGTAGCACATTGTCCTCCGGTAACATCTCCTTCAACAATGTGAGTAACTCTGTGAAACTCTTGCCAGACCATCCATTTGTTGCTTTTAAATTATACAACTTCAACACAGCTGACAACCTAGTTTACTTGGTGCACCCGTTGTACAGTGGCTTCTCAGCATCACTAGCTAGGGTATCAAACATTTGGGGACAATCTTTGAGATCCTCTTCAACCACCTTTTGAATCTCATCAATTCTGTCACAATCCTCCCACCCGGTCCCAAAGTCATCACCACTTGGTTCTACGTTGACATTATTCTCTCCCATACCACTGTGTTCACACCTAATCTCACCATGAAATGTCCAACATGTGTAACTCTGATCAATTCCAAAACAGAAAAGATGGTTCCTCAACTCTGATTCACTAACTCGCTTAGAACAAAAACATTTCGTACAAGGACACACAATTCTGCTAGGATTTGTTGCATGGTCAATGGCAAACTTTATAAACATCTCCACTCCTTCCTCATACTCATTTGTCAAACGGTTTGCAAACATCCAAGAACGAACCATATTCTATCAACATAACATGAAATCCTTTATAATTAACTCGAAAAGTATATATGACATTCTTTACATATATTGACTAACTACATGCTTAATTAACACCTATAACATACTAACTAACAAAGGTTGTGGTTCCTATCCTATCTAGATTTGTCAAATTCACATCATATTATTTTATGACTTTTGTTCCTAGTCTATGAAAATTTCAGCAGCATTTCCCCTTGGTTCTCCAAACACACACGACATAACCTATGAGTTATATTTCACATAGATTATATATGTATGAACTCGGAAAACAAGAGGAAAAACGTACTGAAATGAATCTTAGACCAAAAACAATTCATAAAGTAATATATTTAATACGATTTTACAAATCCAGACTGTCCAACCATGGACAATTTAAGAATAAATTGTATATTATGTCAGCAATAATATACAATTTCTTCTTAAACAGGAAACTAAGGTTAATGCATGTACATACAAATAACCTAATAATTATAGTTGAAAGAAAATGGATAATATGATAAAGGATATACCTGATTAAAGTCAGACACCAATAAGCAGTATTGTATTATCAACAGTTAGGAAACAATACCTGAGAAAAAAGTCAAGTAATAAAATTTACTAGTTAAAAAAATTAATAGTACTCAAAATTTGAGCAGCATTTCATCTATTTCATTAACATTCCCAAATTAATGAAAAACAATTTTAACTCTAAACCACCAACTACCAGTCCAAAAGAGATCAATATGAGTAATATATATTTATATAACATTACTAAATCTAATGTAATATATGACAACCTATATACTTAACACCTAAATCATTATAAACTATATCCTTAACATCAAATCAGTATAAACTTTAATACTAATTTTCAATGTTATCTAACCCTAATAACACAGAAATAGTTCAGATAGCAAAACAGGGGGCAGGTAGCAAAAAAAACCATGCGCAGGAAAAAAAGTGTAGCAGCAACAAAAAGGGGTGCAAATAGCAAAAAATGGCAATGTTGGAGTCTCCCTTACCCTAGTTGTCGTCGCGAAGTGACAGAGGAAGGGGAAGGAGAGCGCCGCCGCGAAGTGAGAGAGGAAAGGGGAAGGATAGCGCCGCTCACGGTTGGGAAGGAGTTCCCTTACTCTACTTGAAGCCGCGAAGGGAGAGAGGAGAAGTGAAGGACCGCGCCGCGGAGGAAGAAGGGAAGAAGAAGCTTGCTCAAGCTTGCTCACAGAAGAAGACGGACTTAGACAGAGGAGAAAGGACAGAGGAGCTAGCTTGCGCACGGAGGAGACAGAGGAAGAAGGAAGGAGGATGAGAACGGAGGCGACGCGGGTAAAGTAAAGTGAGAGACGCGGGATGAGAAGTGAAAATAAACTGCAGTGTCCCTAATTTAAGTATCAAGGAGGGCGCTCCATAGGAGCGCCCTGAAAAAATTTAAAAAAAATAAAGGAGGGCGCTCCTAGGAGCGCCCTCTATTACAGAGAATTTTAAAAAAAGAATTCATGTTGGGAACGAGGGCGCTCCCAGGAGCGCCCTGTAAAAATAAAAAAAATAAAAAAGGGCGCTCCCTCGAGCGCCCTCAATTCAATAGAATTTAAAAAAAAAAAATCATGCTGGGAAAGAGGGCGCTCCCAAGAGCGCCCTCAATTCCATAGAATTTAAAAAACAAAAAAAAAAATCATGCTGGGAACGAGGGCGCTGGAGCGCCCTCAACTTAAAGAAAAAAAAACTAACATTGATAACAAGGGCGCGTAGATGGAGCGCCCTCAATTTTACCTGTAAGGGCGCTCCCGCCCATATTTTAAGCGTCCTGAATTTAAAACGATCATTTTGGGCACTAACCAACACGGGAGTGCCCTAAAGTCAGTGCTCTAATATCCTAAAATTGGCGTAGTGAAGGGAGTTTAATTTGGAGGAAGAAGAACTTGGAAATGGAGGAAGAGGGGAGGGGGAGAGGTTTTAACGCATCCAGTTTTTTAATGTAGTGACAGCCTGGCCGTCGCTACGTTTTAAAAAAAATTACGCGCGCAATTAAAAATTCATTTTTAATGTAGCAACGGCCTATTGTCTCTAAAGTTGTCAATACATTTAATTTTTATTATTTTCAGAAAAAAGTTAATAAATTATAATTTACATCGACAGCCTAGTCGTCGCTATTGTCAATTCCTAGCGACGGCTAAGCCGTCGCAGAAAAGCCGTCGCTAAAAACTGAATTTCTTGTAGTGAAATTACTGTAAATGATTTTTCTCGAGAAAAAATCACAAGAATTTTTTTATAAATTTTTATCCGGAAAAATTCGTAATGAAGCTGTAAACATGACTTAATAGTGTATAATTAACAAGAAGGACAAAAACATGTGGTTTCAAAAAATTGAGCACCAAAACCAACGGAAAAATATTAATTAGTAGATTGTGCAAATGCATATTTTATAATATATTTAAATTATTGTTTATAATAAATATTTGATGTGTGTATAAATTAAATTTAAATATAATATACAAAATAATGTTATAAGTTTAAATTTTAGTATGTTGACATTTATTATTTTTTAAGAAAATATATAAATAAAATTAATTTGAATTTGAACTCAGTAGCAAGTGTGCTAATATTTTAGAAAAATTAATAAAATAAAAAATAAAATAGATACTCATTTCAATTTCAAAAGATGAGAGACAATAAAAAAATAAGAGGCTATGTAAAAGATTTTTAAGATCGAAATAAAGTGACTGCATATATGTGAGAGAGTTTAATAAGTAACTACTATATTAACCGTAACACGTGGATAAATATATATTTTTATTTAATTAAAATTAAATTTATAACAAATTAATATTATTAAAATTAGAAAATAAAATAAAATAATTTTAGATAATTTTTTAATTTCAAATTCTAATAGTATATTGTATTTTACTATTAAGATCTAATTCACATGATTATTTGATATGCACTAGTGGCAAAATGGATTTAACATCGGTTCTTTTAATATTCTACATCGGTTAAGCAAGAGATGTAGATCCCGGTGATGTAGTATTTGGACGCTTTCTACATCGGGTAAACAACAGACGATGTAGAAAGGTGCAATATTCTACCTGGGTTATTACTTAACGATGTAGAACATATGCCTTTCTACATCAGCTAGGACCACAACCGATGTAGAAAGTGAATTCTTTTTTAAAATTCAAATTGATTTATGCAATATCCCTCTATAATTTACAATCAAATCCAAAATAAAATTTATTGGCTGACAATATATATACTGACTGTAAAGTACTTAAAATAGTAGCATAGTTACACTATAAATAAAATAATTGTTGTATGTTTGAATCATATCAAAGAAAGAGTTATTTTACCTAATGTCTACCTCCCTGCTTTCTATGCTCTTGTTCTTTATTTTTCATTTGTACTCCAATGCAAGGTGGCCCAAAAAGATATAACTATAAGAAAAACATTTTAAGATAAAATATAACATGGAGAACGCTTGTGAATAATGATAAAGTTAAACTATGTGTATCATGTTTGAATTTTTATTAGAAGTATTTAACAATACAACTTTATTGTACCAAAAAATATCGAATACAAGCAGTAAATTTCAAAACATTTCCAACTCAAAATCTCTTATGTAGTAATTAAAAGTATCAGCTAACCTGAAATGCAGAGACAGCAATCTGAAATAACAAGGGCCATATATAACTGAAATGGAGAAGCGAAATGGTGAGGAACGAGCCTGAAATCGAAAAAAAAAAACCACTGTTCAGATTTGGTCATAATAGTCAAGCATAAGTCCAACTACACAGTCCACACAACCCACCGTCTTTAAAATACCAAATATTCCAATTACCAATTTTATGGGTTTAGTATAATTAATTTGAGATATTAAAAGTTGGCACAGGTCCACTGATTTTTGTTTTTCTTGCTTATATTACTGTTGGTGGTGGAAATTTCACTAGGTCTTTTACCACAAATATTTGTCCAAGTATCAGACTTGAAAAAAATCAAAAGCTTGATCATAGCTTCCTCGAAATCTCAGAATTTGGTTTCCAAAAACGGAGAGGTCAAATTCGAATAAAGAGTTACCTGTGACAGAGATAGAAATTTTGAATGTCAATACTTAGAAAATGATAAGGAAATTCGAATTGTTCCTTTTTTTTAAAGCTACAGACTTAGTCAAATACCAAGATTTCACACTTAAACATGATCAAAATTCGATTAAACTTAGTCAATATTGATGAAAGTTTTCTAATTTTATCAAAAGCTTGAAAGGAAGTATTTGCAGAGTAGGGATGAAAATCGAAGTCATAGATGCATAAAAGTAATTGGGAGAGAATAATGAACAATTGTATTCAACAATATTCAAGTTACAAGAGATGTTTTCGAATTACAAAGAAAGTTATACAATCGAAAAATTAAGTCTAAAAGTCTTCATCTCTAATCCTTTCGATAAAATCATAACCAATTCTTCTCTACTCCTTGACTGGGAGCTTCCACAGGTCATCAGCAGAATGACAAATATCCCCCCACATATTCGAAAAGAAGATGAATTCTTCCAAGGCTGAGGTCTTCGAGAAGATTTTCAACTCAAACACCTCCACCTAACAGCCTACATAAAGAGGCAAGTATCCCCATGTGTTGATTCTCCTTCTCCTTCTTCCTCCTCCCAGAACTTGGGTGTTAAGCAACGATATGGAAGAAGTGGGAAGTGTCACAAAGGACATAGACACTTCCCAGTTGGTGGAGAAATCAAGAAATGGTGAAATTGCTTAACAAATGCCCACTTTTGGCTACAACGTCCGACCCAAAAGGCCATCAGGAAAGGTTAGAGATATTTCTAACATTGGCCATTACGTTGACCTAAATCGAATAAAGCCACTCGAAAGTTAGGTCGAACATAATAGCCAATATCAGAAATCTCTCTATTTCAAAATAAAGAAATAAGAAGAAAGAGAATTCTCAAATGAAAGATACTCGAGAAAGAGAGAAAAATTTACTTCTTCAAATATGAAGAGAGGTAAAAAAGAAGGGAAGTAACTTTGAGTTGATGAAAAAGACTAAGAGGGAAACTCTATTTATAAAGAAAAGCCATGAACAGTGACATACATGCACAGATGAAAGGGCCAACAACTGAAGAGGATTAATTGAATCCTTGACCAGATAATTTCAGGTTAAAAACGTGAAGTGAGAAACTAATGATAGACTAACACGTGGCATATGTTGGGAAGAAGAAATCAAATATGAAACGGCATGCAGATGAGAAGTAGTTTTCGAATTCAAAAGAGATTTGAAATAAAAACTCAGTAACAAGTTGAAGGTATTAAGGCATGATGAAGGACCTATTGGTTTCGAATGATCCTAAGTAAATAGCAAGGATCAGAATTCGAGCAAGGAAAAAAGGAAGACTTTAAAAGGGAGCTTCAAACTTAAGTTTTCTTGAAGAAGATTTCAAAGGAATACTTTGCCTCTAAATCTCCTTGAAGATTTCGAACCAGACTTAACCAGATTCTTTAAAGAGTTTGAGTTAAAACTTAACCAGATTCTTTGAAGATTTCAAATCAAGACTTAACCAGATTCTCTGAAGATTTCGAATGAAGGTTTGACGAGTTTCTTTGAAAAAGATTTTGAATCAAGGCTCAATAGAGAGACAGACACGTGGAAGACATCCAACGGAATGAAGACACCTGTTCAGTCAAAGATTAGGCAGTTACAAAATAGTTATACGCGTCTGTTGTAAATTAGTTTACCGTTAGAGGTAAAAATCTATAAATAGGGCAAAGTAGCAAGTCATAGGGACGAAAAATTCATTCTACATACTTAAGACTCACTCAAAAAAGCATACTGTCTAAACATTTATTCACAGACTACTTGCCATCTAGAGAAGATTCGAAAAGTATGTCAGTTTGAGAATTCGTCACTTCAATGCATTATTTATTCTCAAATTTATTCAATTTTCTCTTTTTATTTATCAATTCTTTACTTTTTCCCACTTCTTACTTCTTAAACGCATTTAATTAGATTAGAATCCACCAAGATGACTTGATTCCAATCCTAGATGTTTCATAGGACTCTTTAACTAAAAATCACCACAAACAATTGCACGAGTTTTTCAAGGCATGATAACTTTGAGTAGTAGTTTTCTCAAAATCAGGGTGATCATTGCTACTAACCAACTAGAATTGCTTTACTTGAAGAGAGGGTTGAGTTTTGGTAGAAACTTATTCTGTGTTAATAACAGAATGCAGACACTTATAAGCATACAACCTAGCAGGAATGAAGACTACAAACCATAATTTACCTTCTCTGACAAAAACTCCCCAGTAAAGAGCCCACTTGAAAGTAGAAACTTGAAACATGCAACCTAATACCTTATAGAAGAATGTCAAAAGGATTAGAGTGGTTATTTTACACTTAAGACCTCTCAATTAGAAAATCTTCAGACGTAAACTAAATTATCATTTATGTCCTTTCACTCTTTTAAAAAATAGAATAACGTACTCAAGCTGAAACAAAGATATGCACATCCAGAAAATATACCATCATTTATCTCAGTCATGGCTCTCTTCACATGTTCATCTGGCTCAATATCCATAATAAGAGTTTGGACTATCTCATACCCATAAGCTGACATAGCCTAGAAAGTAAAAGCAAATAAATTACAAGTATGTTACTTTAATTTTATCATAATTTAAAACAAACACGAGTTCCCTCACACACACAAATTTCATATGCAACTACAAATTTTCTTTACCGTGAGTGCCATATTTATTCACACACAAATAAAATACTAACCATGTGAAAATTGGTATTATAGTGTCCTGGTTTCCTCGGAAATATATATAGGGAGGCATATAATTTGTAAAAGAAAATTGAAATTCTTTAATAATACCTTTGCTCTGCCTAGAGCCACAGGAATTCTTCAATGATCCCTAAAGTTGTTCGTACATTTCGAGCTATTTTGCGTCCAGACAAGGTAATTCTTATCTAAATTCTCACTATATATTACCAATATGTGATTCTCATTTTTTATTTAATTAAATTCATTCTCATCTATGATAATATTAGGGTTTGTGACATTTTTTACAATGCATGACGTGTTAATTTGTCAGATGGTTATGTTTTTCTTAAAGATCCTAAAGGTAATACCATTCCTCTTCATTTGAATGGTCATAGGAATGGTGGCCCCTATCTTAGTGGTGTTCATTCGTTGTTTGAGTTCTGTGGTCTCTATGGAATTCATAACATTGATTTTTTATATAAGGCTTCTAAAGAATTTTCAATCAAGATCTCAAATGAATCAAACATTGAAATTTATTACCTTGATTACTTAACTGGACCATTTATGCTTGAAGAATCTGATTCAGATGATGAATCAGAATCCCTGTCCAGAAGATGGACTATGAAAATGATCGAAGTTGTTGTTGCTGGAAAAAAAATTGTTGGTTAGTTTTCATTATTATGTTATAATATCACTATTGTGCTTAAAGTGTTGTGTGTACTCACTGAACTTCATTAAAAACTTCCAATGCAGCCTGTTCCAGCCTTTTTTGCACATAATTTTCTTGCTAACCAACAAGAGTCTATTTCTTTGATAGATAAAAGAGGATTCTCGTACCCTTGTCGTTTGTTGTTGTATGGTCCTCATGATTTAGAGTGCTACTTCGGTGATAGTTGACGCCATTTTTGTATTAAAAAAGGTTTAACATCTGGAGATTCATTGAGTTTTTGGTTTGACAATAACAAATCTTCGATTTTATGTAACGTCCAAATTTCTAAATCCAAGAATCAAGCTCGTTGGAAGCAAAATTCCCGAATTTCTGAAATTATTTCACGCCATATTAAAAATCTCATCACAAATATCATATAACGTTTAAGCGTCCAACGATTACTCAAACAGTATATGAAAACATAACTGAATACATAAATGCCTTAAGGGCTTAGCTAAACAATCACTGTATACATCAACTGGGATACCCCCATACATGTGTTGAGTCTCAATATAAATTAAGTATTCAATTTAATTCAAGACTCTTTCCCCTTGGTTTTAATGTTTAACAAATTTGATTATATAAAAATAGATTCTATTGAGAAAGGTAGTTTGTCTTTGTTATTGCAGCAACTATGAAATGAGCAAATCTTCAAGTCAAAGCAACTATATGAAGAATTGATCAACCTGCTGAAAGTATGTGCGTCTGAATTTGTACCTGCTGAACACATACTCTTTGAACTATCACTCGATGACGTGGCAATTCGAGCTTACTGAAATGAAGAACTCTCTGAAGAACTTGGATCTACTGAAGACTCTCTCAACCCTATGATGACGTGTACCATTCTTTATGCCGAGAAGTCTTACTGAAATCGTGCAACATAACATCTGTCCAAGTCAGAAGACTTTCTATGCAAAGACTTAAAGGTCTCTAAACGTCTTCTGCCCTTTCCTACAGAAAGAAGCTTTTACAGAGTTCTTTCTGCGACTCATGGAACAACGTGCATGGAAAAGGAACCTCTATACATGTTGTGTGTCAGAGCAGTGCTATCTCTGCACACCTACTCTTTTCAAGTCAAAAGCTATCTCAAGTTTGTCTCTCAACATCTTTATGCTCAACGACTACTTTTCTGGATGCTATTTATAGCTCCATGAAAGTCTTTGTTTAACTAGAGGTGAGCCACTCACAGAACACCACGGAGAGAAGCACGGTCAAGAGAAAAAGATCAAGAAAGCGTGAAAAGAAAAAGAAGCTCATTAGAAAGAAAAAGACAAGAGTTTTAGAAAAGGAAGAGAGTTGGCCAAGTTTTATCCGAAAATTTATCAAGCCAAACACTGTTTTATTTCAATTCCTTGTACTTAGAATTTATTCTCTGTATCCTGAGTTATACTCAGTCATTCCTTTGTACAAGAGAACATGTGTTTAGGTTTCTCAGAAGCTTAAATAAACCTTCATTGTAAACACTGTTAAGTGTCTGAGAGCCTGGAGAGGCTTGGAGGAACAAAGAATACTTGTTTAACCTGGAGAGGCTGTGTCCAAAGAATACTTGATTTAGCCTGGAGAGTATGTGTCCAAAGAATACTTAGTTTAGCCTGGAGTGGCCGTGTCCAAAGAATACTTGGTTTAGCCTGAAGAGACTTGGTTCAAACAATACTTGTAATCTTGCGGGATTAGTGAAAAATCAAGTGGAGTGTTTGCCCTAGGACTGAACATAGCTCACTGAGTTAGTGGGTGAACTAGGATAAATCTTGTGGCTAAGTTCTCTCTACCCTTAACTCTTTATATTGTGTTTTTAACTAACCAAGTAGGGTTAAGAAAAGTGATTTTATTAATCTGCGCTGCAATAGAAACTTGTTATCACACAAAAACATTTCAAAATTGTTTTTACTCAACCTTCTGAGTTGCATCAGCAAGTTGTTGAACCTCCAGTTTCGGAAGGTTGCTCAAATATTTTCAAACTCAGTTTTGCTTGTTAAAAGGTTTTCAGAAAAATCTATAAAGATTATAAAACACTATTCAACCCCCCTTCTAGTGTTTCATGTGGTTCTAACAGTTGGTATCAGAGCTCAACTTCGGGTTGAGCATCTAACATGTGCTGAAGGAGAAGATCCAGATGGAAACCTCAACAAGCTATGGTGTTTATATCTCAGAAGGAGCATCTGTATCAAGACCACCAATCTTCAATAGAAAAGATTATTCTTTCTGGAAAGAACATATGAGGTTGTTCATGGAAAGTTATAATCTAGATCTCTGGGATATAGTTACTGATGGTGACTATGTTCCCATGAGAAATGGATTACCCATTTCCAAAGCTGAGTGGTCCAATGAGCAAAAACATAAAGTTCAATTCAATGCTCAAGCCAAGTTATACTTAATCTGTTCTCTGAACAGAGTTGAGTATGACATGGTAAGAGGACTCCACTCTGCCAAGGATATATGGGAGTGGCTAGCTTCATATGCTCTTAAAGGAGATGAAGATTTTGAATCCTCAGAAGAGCAATTCACTGAAAGTATAGAAGAATCATCAGAAGAGGAGAATCAATGCTTAATGGCAAATCAATCAGAAGATGTTGATTCCAAGCTATAATCTTTAACTCTTCTTGATGAATATGATGATTTAGTTGATGGAACTAAGGAACATTTCAGAAAGTATAAGAAGCTTTCTAGTGCCTATGCTGTTGCATGCACTAAAAATAAGGATTTTGAAAATGAAAATCTTATACTTAAAGAAGAGCTTCTGAAGCAAGAGAACAGTAAGCTCAAAAATCTACTTGAAGAGAAACGGGGTCTTCAAGGACAAATTTTAGAACTTACTAAAGACCTGGCCAACTTCACTGAAGGAACCAATAATCTCGACAGAATATTGAAAACTCAGAAAAGGCTAAATGATAAAAGAGGCTTAGGGTTCTCTGGGAAACCATCATCTAAGACATCAAACTCTTATAAGCCTAAAAAGGAAAAGGAAAAGGTAGATTGGTGTCCTCATTGTGATAAACATAGATTATTTAAATCTGAATGCAAGCAGAATGAGGAATCTACACCTATCACTGACCCTGGTGGACCCAAAAAGATATGGGTACCAAAATTGTCCATTGTTTCTCTTGCAGATGTTCTCAACAAAGCAAAGAAAACACCAAGAATAACCAAAGAAGAACGAATAAAAGGAGAACTGGATGGAAAGAGAGTATACATGCTGAAAGCTTTAAGCACAATCTGCTGAAGTTTATCATCTCTTTCAGAAAAACAATGTTGAGTCTCAATCTTAAAAAGACTCCATATTTAATGGTAACATCACTCCTATCTCAAACTCTCTAAAAATATATGCATTGCTTGAATTATGCGTACTCTCTGAAATTCTCTTGAGCGTCTCTGTGATGAACTTTCTGAAAACTTGTGATTGATGAAAATTAATTTATTAAAATAATTAATTTTTATAAGAAATATGAAAGGTCTTTAAATCCAAACATTTTGAAATATTTGTGACCTGGCTCTTTGTAAATTAATGGCACTTCAACTGTCCACTCAAAGCGGCACGATGCACGACTCTCCATGTTTGCGCAGTTTTAGTAACTGTTGTCATCAATGCTTCTGATGTGCCTATTTATAGAGTCAGAGGGATCATCATGAGGACTACACTTTCTCTTTGCAAATCAATAAATCCTTTGTGTAACGTCCTAATTTCTCAATTCAAGAATAATGTTCGTTGGAAACATTATTCCGAATTTCTGAAACTATTTCGCGCATTTCATGTATCGACATACAAATCACGCAACGCTTAAGTGATCCAACGTTTGCTTAGGCTTCCACAAAAAAAAATCATACATCATTATTTTCCATATTATTTCCTAATTAAGAACCTATGGGATGAACCTACACTTTGAGTGTATGGCTCATAAAACTCCTATCGGAAATCCGGCAGAGTTTCCCCTGAAAATTGGACATTTCCCAATTTTGCAACTTCACCTGAAACTCAAAAAAGTACCAGTACAGTTTATAATACCACCATATAGCATCAATCTACAATAAGGCCTCCATGGCCAAATCAAAAAAAAAAAAAAAAACAATACCTTAATACATAACAAATCTTCTAATCTACAAATACAATTCTTTACATTTATTTCAATTGAGTTCCCTACTCTTTCCCCATCAGCCTATTCAAAAACCTGCACAACTGAAAGTAATTACCACAACGTGGGATGAGACTACGTCCCAGTGAGTGAGGTAACAGTGTGTGCGGTGTGGGGAGGCAAGGCACGAGATATAAGGTAGCATAACATCACTTGAAAAATTAAGAAAACATTCATAATGACAATTAATTCATTCTAATGCACATGAACACTTCTTCTATTCTAAAATTAACTAAACACAAGCATATCACATATCTAATGTCACAATCTCAAGTAAATGTTCTATACATGAATGCATGACCTGCATTACCCGACAGACGGGGTCTTATCAATATCTGGGGTTAGACCTGAGCTCAGACTACAAGGAACGTCTTCCTTGGGCATAACACCGCCAATTAACTGGGGGTCGAAACCTGTGTTTTAACTAGGGACCGAAGTCCAATTAACTGGGGACCGAAGTCCAATTAGCTGGGGACCGAAGTCCAATCTTGATTAATTAAGGTGAACTGGGGCCGAAGCCATTTTTACTGGGGCCGAAGCAAAATTCATTTTAAACTGGGAGCCGAAGCTCAAATTCTCGTTTCCAATTAACTGGGGCCAAAGGCCTTTATGCAAATGCTCAAACATAAAAAATAGCACATATCTCATAATAAACCTAAATATTCTTATGATAATTATATCACCTCAAGAATGTCAATCTGAAATTACGTTCTCATTTAGCAGCCTTGAAAGCATATTTTATATTAAATTCTAACCTATAATCATACATCTTCATACAACAAAATCATCTTAAGGCGTAACAAAATCATCAAGAGAATCAATCCATTCAATTAATCTAACAATCCACCTTAGTTTTGCATAAAATCAACTCTAATCCACAATAATAGCAAGGGAAGGAAGAATAAGGAGCATACATAGGAGAACAATTACGAAAGAGTGAGCGAAACCACACTCACCTCCGCTCCTCCGCCACCAATTCACTCCGCTCCAGCCACCGTCGCCGAAGTCGCGGTTGTTCAGTCAAACCCACCGTCGTGTGAGCCCCTGTGGGCTGTTCTCGCTCACCTCCCTGAACTCTCCTTCTTCCCCTAGCCGCAGCTCCGCTCCACCGCGCAGCCACCACCGGTCCCTACTGTTCGTAGCCGCAAGTTACTCCCCTCCCTTTAGTTCCGCCGCTGAGCGGCCGTTCCAGCCACCTGCAGCCATCGGCGCTGCTGCTGCCTCCTCTCTTCTTCCTTCCATGGCCGCCGTTGTTGCGGCCAGGAGCCCCGGATCCTCCGCGCCGCGCCTCCGTCCTCGGCCGCGCCGGATTCCCCCTCCGTCCTGTAGCCGCTTCGCGCGCAGCGGCGCATCTTCCATGGCCACCGCTGTTTCGCGACTTCCCCATCACCATCGCCGATTTGAAACGGCCGCGAGCCACCACCGGAGCTGTCGTTCCTCTCCTCCCTTCCTTTCTTCTCCGCCGCATCTCCTCCCTTCTCCATGGCCAACCCCCCTTCTTTGTCTCTCAATCCCTCACTCTCTGTCTCGATCTCTCTATCTCCCTTCCTCTCCCTCAATTTCTTTCTCTTTCTCCTTCTTCTTCCTCACAGCCGCCTCCCCCTTCCCTTCTTTCTCCTCTTCTCTTCTTTCCCTTTTTCTCAATTTCCAACCCTAACCCTAATTTACTTCTTTTCTTTCCCTACTTAATTAATTAATACTAATAATAATAATACTAATAATAATAATAACACAAAGAATTATATAGCCATAACAATAAAAATGGGTTTTAATTTGACTCTTATAAAATTTAGGTTTAAATACTCCATTTTTATAAATATTGTCTCACCTCATAATTCATTTATTTAACATATTTCTAACCTACTATTATTATTAGAATTCAATTATACTATTCTTATTATTTTATTAATTACTTGCATAAAAATAAATTATAGGTACTTTAATTCTAATTCTAGATTCTTAAATTTTGGGATGTTACATTTATACCCCTCTAAAATGAATTTTGTCCCCAAAATTCGCTCCAATTATTCCAATGTCAGATCACACTTCTATTCTTAACTACGTTCGGTACTTTCGACATCTCCTAATTTGTCGCTCAACAACTAATATCTCTATCCCTTAAGGCGATTAAGGGAATTTTAAGGTTGATTGCACTCCTAAACTAGTCTTCTTCGTCCCATCTCCTTAGGCTACGTCTTATCTGCCACCATTCCTTAACGGTCTCTTGCCTAACTTATACCTAAACCAATTAAATCTCTCATCCCTCCTTTTATCGACACCCAATCACTTACCTTCCTAGCATGGATTTCCAGGGAATCCCGTACTTTGGGATGACTTAACTACTTTAGGTAATTAAACGATCTGAGTTAAGATACCCAAGGGTTGTACAATACTCTTGGTCATGGCCACTAACTTACTACTAGATCCGTATACCACGCCTTGGGGAATTTCCTGAAAGTTGTCTAAGTTGCTGGGGAACCTGACTTTTGGCAGCTACTAGTTGAATTAAACCTTGGTTTGATAACAATCTAGCTATGCTCAAGATAGTTCTAAGTGGTCTTCTAGGTCATACTAAGTGTGTTTCTATTTTTCCCACAAGGATACCCCCATAGGGCTTGGCCCTATCTAACTAACCTTAAGGTTCAAGTCTACTACATGAAACTATGTTGTGACTTCTAAAGCTATCTGGTCTGAAACATAATCTTATGAACAACATTCTTTCATAACTGGTTTCTAAAACAACAACACACAGGTCTCAAATGAAAGAATATAAAGTTGCAGCCAAGTGTGCATGGCATACATAGCCACAATCAAGGCAACAACGCTTCTCTGATACACATAAGATAGAGAATGGACAAACTTCTATAGTTCATCTGGGAAACCAAACTCATCATACATAACACGATAGTGTGTAGGTCTGCTGGTACCTATCACTCCCTCATGTTCACAACATGGAAAACATAACTATCTATCGATCCAACCTAGGAGTCTGAGTACGGACGCATGCCTTATATATGGGTATCAACAACTTTTGGCTAAAGCTTGCAACCGTAATAATTAAAGGAACCTCCAGTTGCCTTGGTGACCAAGGGACACATACAAACTTGAATGATGGCCGAAACCTTAGAGACAAGAGGAATTGAAGAAGAATGTTCAACACCTAACAACGAGTTCAAAACCAAGCTTAACACTAGTCTTTAACAAAACACTAACTATATACTGATTGTTGACCCTCGTAGGAGTTATGCACTGAGTAACAGTTCTAACTTCCACAATATTTTCCTTTTTCCAGGAACTATAAAGGCCAAAGCATTACAGCTAAGGAATCAAAAGAGAAAGAGCCAAGAGGCCTAACCTGTAGACTTAGCTCTACCATAGATAACTTAGAAAGCCGGTAACAGGAGTGCCTACATCCTGAAGAACCGACAATGATGTACTGGGTACAGAAACTTGATAATTATGAGACGTCTGCTTTATATACTTTGACCAAACAACAAGGGATCCTATCCTTCAGGTGCTAGCCGTGGAGTGAACCTCGAACCGAAAGAAATCGATCATGATTGCAATTTTCTAAGTACCTCTACCCATCCGAGTTCTCAATATCACTTATCCTCTTTATCAACTGGGGTTGTACCCTCTAACGTGACCGAACTAGTCATGGGGTCTGCACTAAGCGATGATGCCCAACCATAACTCAGATATGGCTAGTAAGGTCCTACACCACAAGGGACCTAAGGCAAGAAGGGTGCTCTAAGGTAGAACAGGGTGGTTAAGGAGTCATGGTCTACATACTTAAACCCCCCCTAATGGTCCAAGGAGTAAGAACACACTTAGGTGACTAGTTGGTTAACTTATGCCTTAGTGAACCGAAACTACATCTAAGAACTCTCAGATTGATTTGTTAGGATGCCAAAGGTTCAGACCCTTCCCTTAAGAAGGAGAACTAGGTTCTCCGACACATCGACCTAAGGAGTAGGTAAGGACTCTAAGAATCTATCTAATACCCCGGAAACACAAGGTTGGACATGCTCCTTTCACGCTAAAAACCAGTTATCCGTACATAAGACTTAGGTATTCTCATCACTAACAAATATTAAATTCACTGACTACTTAATTGACATCTATCCAGAGTTATAGAGCCTAAGACAACTACAAGTAAGGTCAAGGCCCTAATTCAATTTCTCAAGTCGTATCCAGGGTTACATCCGTCCATTGGCACGAAACTTGACCAAAGAACTAGGGTTACTCTCCCTTACCGGGGGTATTAGGTTCCTCAAACTTCCCATGAGTCCTTCCTACCATTACCAACCCACCGAGTATAAAATCCTAAATCCGCAAAATTCCAAATCCTAAGATCATTCAGCCCTTGCCCGAAAAGTGTACCATTAACCCTCTGCCTACACATCCTTCTAAGTCAATCAACCTAACACACAAGTTATGCAAACGACATCGTAACTCATTCCTCAAATCTTCACCAAGTATACAGGACAACAAAAAAAATTCAGGCAACACAACAACAAATATGTCATGCAATCATTCGTACAGAAATGAGCATCATAATTAGCCAAACAACTCACACCATCCAAGTTCAATTACAAGCAACCGACCTCCCCCTAGCCCACTCGGAAGCCTACTCATCAAGCCCTCTAGTCACTCTCTCTTAATTGTATACCGCTACTAATTATGCACTCTATTCCAATGCTTACCGTTTACCTTTCCTTCTAAGTGAGCCTCAAGTCCACTAGGGATTAAGGATAGGTCCTATAAAATCTCTAAGGAGAAGATCTTACTCTTGGGAATGGATCTATGTCACTCTCTCCCTCTAATTGTAAGTGGGTGGCTCTAACCCTATTGAGGAGGTGTCCCAACTCCCTTAACAAGGTATCGTGTTTTCGTCACTAGCCATAATTCTGTGTACAACGCACCCAGTAGAGGGGTGATCAGTCCCTATACTGAGCATGAGGCACGGTGGAATTACGGTAAGTCACGGGCAACTAACCTAACCACAGTCCAATTGGATTGAACTGCTCTGATACCAAAATGTAACGTCCTAATTTCTCAATTCAAGAATAATGTTGTTGGAAACATTATTCTGAATTTCTGAAATTATTTCGCGCATTTCATGTATCGGCATACAAATCACGCAACGCTTAAGCGATCCAACGTTTGCTTAGGCTTCCACAAAAAAAAAATCATACATCATTATTTTCCATATTATTTCCTAATTAAGAACCTATGGGATGAACCTACACTTTGAGTGTATGGCTCATAAAACTCCTACCGGAAATCCGGCAGAGTTTCCCCTGAAAATTGGACATTTCCCAATTTTGCAACTTCACCTGAAACTCAGAAAAGTACCAGTACAGTTTATAATACCACCATATAGCATCAATCTACAATAAGGCCTCCATGGCCAAATCAAAAAAAAAAAAACAATACCTTAATACATAACAAATCTTCTAATCTACAAATACAATTCTTTACATTTATTTCAATTGAGTTCCCTACTCTTCCGCCATCAGCCTATTAAAAAACCTGCACAACTGAAAGTAATTCCCACAACGTGGGATGAGACTACGTCCCAGTGAGTGAGGTAACAGTGTGTGCGGTGTGGGGAGGCAAGGCACGAGATATAAGGTAGCATAACATCACTTGAAAAATTAAGAAAACATTCGTAATGACAATTAATTCATTCTAATGCACATGAACACTTCTTCTATTCTCAAATTAACTAAACACAAGCATATCACATATCTAATGTCACAATCTCAAGTAAATGTGCTATACATGAATGCATGACCTGCATTACCCGGCAGACGGGGTCTTATCACTATCTGGGGCTAGACCTGAGCTCAGACTACAAGGAACGTCTTCCTTGGGCATAACACCGCCAATTAACTGGGGGCCGAAACCCGTGTTTTAACTAGGGACCGAAGTCCAATTAACTGGGGACCGAAGTCCAATTAGCTAGGGACCGAAGTCCAATCTTGATTAATTAAGGTGAACTGGGGCCGAAGCCATTTTTACTGGGGCTGAAGCCAAATTCATTTTAAACTGGGAGCCGAAGCTCAAATTCTCGTTTCCAATTAACTGGGGCCAAAGGCCTTTATGCAAATGCTCAAACATCACAAATAGCACATGTCTCATAATAGACCTAAATATTCTTATGATAATTATATCACCTCAAGAATGTCAATCTGAAATTACGTTCTCATTTAGCAGCCTTGAAAGCATATTTTATATTAAATTCTAACCTATAATCATACATCTTCATACAACAAAATCATCTTAAGGCGTAACGAAATCATCAAGAGAATCAATCCATTCAATTAATCTAACAATCCACCTTAGTTTTGCATAAAATCAACTCTAATCCACAATAATAGCAAGGGAAGGAAGAATAGGGAGCATACATAGGAGAACAATTACGAAAGAGTGAGCGAAACCACACTCACCTCCGCTCCTCCGCCACCAATTCACTCCGCTCCAGCCACCATCGCCGGAGTCGCGGCTGTTTAGTCAAACCCACCGTCGTGTGAGCCCCTGTGGGCTGTTCTCCGCTCACCTCCCTGCACTCTCCTTCTTCCCCTAGCCGCAACTCCGCTCCACCGCGCAGCCACCACCGGTCCCTACTGTTCGTAGCCGCAAGTTACTCCCCTCCCTTTAGCTCCGCCGCTGAGCGGCCGTTCCAGCCACATGCAGCCATCGACGCTGCTGCTGCCTCCTCTCTTCTTCCTTCCATGGCCGCCGTGGTTGCGGCCAGCAGCCCCGGATCCTCCGCGCCGCGCCTCAGTCCTCGGCCGCGCCGGATTCACCCTCCGTCCCGTACCCGCTTCGCGCGCAGCGGCGCATCTTCCATGGCCACCGTTGTTTCGCGGCTTCCCCATCACCATCACCGATTCGAAACGGCCGCGAGCCACCACCGGTGCTGTCGTCCCTCTCCTCCCTTCCTTTCTTCTCTCCGCCGCATCTCCTCCCTTCTCCATGGCCAACCCCCCTTCTTTGTCTCTCAATCCCTCACTCTCTGTCTCGATCTCTCTATCTCCCTTCCTCTCCCTCGATTTCTTTCTCTTCTCCTTCTTTTTCCTCACAGTCGCCTCCCTCTCCCCTTCTTTCTCCTCTTCTCTTCTTTCCCCTTTTCTCAATTTCCAACCCTAACCCTAATTTACTTCTTTTCTTTCCCTACTTAATTAATTAATACTAATAATAATACTAATAATAATAATAACACAAAGAATTATATAGCCATAACAATAAAAATGGGATTTAATTTGACTCTAATGAAATTTAGGTTTAAATACTCCATTTTTATAAATATTGTCTCACCTCATAATTCATTTATTTAACATATTTCTAACCTACTATTATTATTAGAATTGAATTATACTATTCTTATTATTTATTAATTACTTGCATAAAAATAAATTATAGGTACTTTAATTCTAATTCTAGATTCTTAAATTTTGGGATGTTACACTCTGCGTATCTAAGAGAACTTCTGCTCTCTCCAAAACTTCAAAGTTTCTCAGTTCAAACCTTCTCTGTATCAATGACTGCTAAATCGGTAGCGTCATGCGCCCTTGCTCCAACATTAATTGATGAGAGAATCATTCCTACAAAACTGGTTCGTCTTAATGATTTCGATGAGGCAGGATTCAAGGTATCCGAATTCTTTGATGCAGTTGGCTGGACTCCATTTTCAACAACATCTCCTCTCCGTGGCATGAGCAGAGCGTTCTAGAATTTTGGAACAACTTTGAGGTTGTTTCTAAACCTGACTCCACCGGGATAAAGACCACTGTGATGGACAGGTCACTCTTTGTGGACTGCAACCTGTTGGCGGAAGTGATTGGTGTTTCTGCTAGAGGAGATCAGTTTTGTCGAAACTGGGAAGTCTATCATGGAGGATTTTTGGTGTATGACCAAATGTTGTTTGGTGGCAGACATTTCAATCCCACCAAACATTCCCAACTTCTGGAAACCCCCAGAATGCTACTTGCTATTCTTATCTGATGCATCCTTCCGAAGGGAAGTGATAATATTTATATAAAGAACTTAAAAGGTTTGTGTTGACTCATTTGCTGATGAAGAAGAAAATAATCCTTCCGTGGGTCATTCTTTATCAGATGATCTTCAGAAGAGAGATGGATGCTGAAGACAGATTCCCCACAACTCTCTGATAATGAAGATCCTAATACATAAAGGATTTCCTATGGATGGACTCTTTGATCAAGCACCTCCTTCTTTCTTCACTCCTGCCATGTATGAACTGATGGATCAAGGTTTGGTGAAGAAAGAAGAAGCCCTAAAGAAGAGGGTGGCTGAAGTCTCTCCTGAGGCATCCCCTGTCAGAGGAAGAAGAACAAGAGCCTCTAATCCTCTAGGTGCTCATGGAAGGATCAGAAAGGTGTTTGCGGCGTACAACTTGAAGAGGCTGCATGCTCGCATTGGTCGGCTAGCAAAGAAGCTGAAGGAAACTCAAAAGGAGTTACTAAAGCTGAAGGCAGAGAAAGAGGGTGCCAGTACTGCCAAGATCATGCTTGATGATAGCATTTAATTTTTCAAAGAGTCGTGTCATAGTCTTTTGATCTTTCTTTTTGAAAATACTTGCTGAAAATATTTATAATTTTGATTAATAAGAATGATCTTCTCTTCAAAATTCTTATATTGAGTTTATTATTCAACATGTGTGATTTAATTCTATATTCTCTGAATACATTGAAATTAATCATTGGTTGCACACATTTATTGATTTTATGCCTCCAAGTTTAAATACCCCGAATTTATTACTCTGTATCACGTGCTTAAGTTATCTGAACCCTTTTGAATAATGTCCAGAAGATGGACTATGAAAATGATCGAAGTCGTTGTTGTTGGAAAAAAAAATTGTTGGTTAGTTTTCATTATTGTGTTATAATATCACTATTGTGCTTATATTGTTGTGTGTACTCACTGAACTTCATTAAAAACTTCCAATGCAGCCTATTCCATCCTTTTTTGCACAGAATTTTCTTGCTAACCAACAAGAGTCTATTTCTTTGATAGATGAGAGAGGATTCTCGAACCCTTGTCGTTTGTTGTGATATGATCCTCATGGTTCAGAGTGCTACTTCGGTGATAGTTGGCGCCATTTTGTATTAAAAAAGGTTTAACATCTGGAGATTCATTGAGTTTTGGTTTGACAATAATGAATCTTCTATTTTGTGTAACATCCTAATTTCTAAATCCAAGAATCAAGCTCGTTGGAAGCAAAATTTCCGAGTTTTTGAAATTATTTCGCGCCATATTAAAAACCGCATCACAAATATCATATAACGTTTAAGCGTCCAACGATTACTCAAATAGTATATGAAAACATAACTGAATACATAAATGCCTTAAGGGCTCAGCTAAATATTCACTGTATACATCAACTAGGATACCCCCATACATGTGTTGAGTCTCAATATAAATTAAGAATTCAATTTAATTCAAGACTCTTTACCCTTGGTTTTAATGTTTAACAAATTTGATTATATAAAAACAGATTCTACTGAGAAAGGTAGTTTGTCTTTCTTATTGCAGCAACTATCTGAAGAATTGATCAACTTGCTGAAAGTATGTGCATACTGAATTTGTACCTGCTGAACACATACTCTCTGAACTATCACTCGATGACGTGGCAATTCGAGCTTACTGAAATGAAGAACTCTCTGAAGAACTTGGATCTGCTGAAGACTCTTTCAACCCTATGATGACGTGTACCATTCTTTATGCTGAGAAGTCTTACTGAAATCGTGCAACATAGCATCTGTCCAAGTCAGATGACTTTCTGCGCAAAGACTTAAAGGTCTTTAAACTTCTTCTGCACTTGCCTACAAAAAGAAGCTTTTACAGAGTTTTTTCTGCGACTCATGGAACAACGTACACGAAAAAGGAACCTATGTACCTGTTGTGTGTCAGAGCGGTGCTATCTCTGCACGCCTACTATATTAGAGTCAAAAGCTATCTCAAGTTTGTCTCTCAACGTCTTTATGCTCAATGGCTACTTTTCTGGATGTTATATATAGCTCCATGAAAATTTTGTTTAAGTAGAGGTGAGCCACTCAGAGAATACCATAGAGAGAAGCACGCTTAAGAGAAAAAGATCAAGCCAAGTTTTTTCCAAAAATTTATCAAGCCAAACATTCTGTTTTATTTCAATTCCTTGTACTTAGAATTTATTCTCTGTATCCTGAGTTATACTCAGTCATTCCTTTGTACAAGAGAACATGTGTTTAGGTTTCTCAGAAGCTTAAACAAACCTTCATTGTAAACACTGTTAAGTGTCTGAGAGCCTGGAGAGGCTTGGAGGAACAAAGAATACTTCTTTAGCCTGGAGAGGCTGTGTCCAAAGAATACTTGATTTAGCTTGGAGAGGTTATGTCCAAAGAACACTTAGTTTATCCTGGAGAGGCCGTGTCCAAAGAATACTTGGTTTAGTCTGAAGAGGCTAGGTTCAAACAATACTTGTAATCTTGCGGGATTAGTGAAAAATCAAGTGGAGTGTTTGCCCTGGGACTGGACGTAGCTCATTGAGTTAGTGGGTGAACCAGGATAAATCTTGTGGCTAAGTTCTCTCTACCCTTAACTCTTTATATTGTGTTTTTAAACTAACCAAGGAGGGTTAAGAAAAGTGATTTTATTAATCTGCGCTGCAATAGAAACTCTTTATCACGCAAAAAGATTTCAAAATTGTTTTTTCTCAACCTTCTAAGTTGCATTAGCAAGTTGCTGAACCTCCAGTTTCGGAAGGTTACTCAAATATTTTCAAACTCAGTTTTGCTTGTTTAAAGGTTTTCAGAAAAATCTATAAAGATTATAAAACACTATTCAACCCCCCTTCTAGTGTTTCCTGTGGTTCTAACAACATGTGCCCTAAACAAAATAGAAAGGCCCCAAGGCAGCATATGTATAGTCATATCCCTCAACATAATACAAATATAATTCTAATCATCAAATTTGAGCATCTAAATAAATCAAGGTATCTAAATACATCCAAAATAGCTAGGCACTCCCGAGCACCTCCAAGCTCATTGTCCTGACCAGGGTGGAACCTGTGCATCTAACAAATAACCACAAAACGTGTAGTGAGACTAGAGTCTTATTGACTAAAGCATGCAACAGGTAGTGTAGGTAAGCAAGCAAATGCAATGCAACAAATACAAGTTAAGCATATAGGCACAAGCTCTAACATACTAAATCTTGACAAACGTTTCTAATAATATGCATGGTTTGAATTTCCCGGCAGGACGAGGTCTTATCTCTATCTCTGGGGCTAGACATGAGCTCAGACACAAGGAACGTCTTCCTTGAGTTAGTACCCCGCCATTACTCTGGGGACTGAAGTCCAAGTTTTACTCTAGGGACCGACGTCCATTAACTATAGGGACCGAAGTTCATTATCTCTTCCTTAATCTTTGGGGGCTAGATCCCAAGTGTCTTATTCATTCTCAACATATGCATAACATAAACTATAATACTCCTAAGCATTAAAAGATTGGCTATGATTGGCAAAAGGCCCCAAATCAAAAACCCTAATTTAGGTCTCTCAGCATACACCCACTAAAATCCTCATACATTGAACATAAACGAAATCAAACCAATAAAAAACCACATACAAGCTCAAGAAAGGGAGGGAAGAGAGTAGGGCTCATTAGGGAGTACTTGTACAAGATTGGGTGAGAGCGTGTGAGCTATACTCACCTCAAGGAAACTCAAATAGAAGGGGAAGAAGTTGGGGAGGGTTGAGGATGGAGATCCTTGGCTTTCTCTTCTTCTCCAAGCTCCAAAGGCACTTTCACCCACTAGGAACTCTCTCTTTTTCTCTCTAAACAAAGAAGGAAAGGAAGAAGAATGAGAAAATGACCCTAAATTAATGTTTTTAAATCTGACACGCATTCTCGCTCAAGCGAGCCTTTCTCGCTTGAGTGAAAATGCTGAGGGGATTCTGGATTCGCGTTCTCCCTCAACCGAGAAGCCTCTCGCTTGAGCGAGAATACTCCAGAGGGAATTCCCCCTCTCTGGATGAATTTCGCTTGAGGGAGACCCCTCTTGCTTGAGAGAAATTCTTCCAAAGAGCACTCAATTTGCTCCCCTGTTTCTCGCTTGAGCGAGAGCTTCATCTCTTAAGAGAGAAACCAGAACACAAATTTTGCAAACTTTACTGAAATGCTCTTTCAAGCGAGCCCTTCTCGCTTGAGCGAGAACATCAGAACTCAAAGTCTTGATTTCTCACTTTTACCCATTCTAACTTAGTTTTTTCCCAGTCATTCCTTAATTCTTTCACATTACTATTACACTACACATTTTACTCCATAAAATTGATTTAAATTCTTGTGATGTTACATTTTGCATGTTGGACAAAGTAATGTTTAATTTTTTTTGTATCAACTTTTATGTTTTAGAAGTTGGGTGATCTGTTTATGATGATGGTTGGTTACTTTTTCCTACTTTTTATTTTAACTTTTTTAAATTTTTTGTTGTTCTGTTTATCTTAACTTTTTTTCCTCTATTTTGTGAATTTTTTAATTCCAAATGTATTTTTCACTATTTAGATAATTCTCTTTTTGATCAAGAAATTTTTCCATCTTTGATAGATGAGAGAGGATTCTTATACCCTTTCCGTTTGTTGTAGTATGGTCCTCATGGTTCAGAGTGTTACTTCGGTGATGGTTGGCACCATATTTGTATTCAAAAGTCTTAATATCTAGAGATTCATCGAGTTTTTGGTTTGAAAATAATGAATCTTCTATTTTGTTTGTTGGACAAAGTAATGTTTAATTTTCTTTGTATCAACTTTTATGTTTTAGAAGTTGGGTGATCCGTTTATGGTGATGATTGATTACATTTTTGTGTTGTTTATCTTAACTTTTTTAAATTTTTATGCCGTTCTATTTATCTTAACTTTTTTCCTTTATTTTGTTAGTTGTTTAATTCCAATTGTGTTTTTCATTATTTTGGTCATTCTCTTTTCTCATCAAGAAGTTTATCCACCTTATTTAACATTTTTCTATTTTTTCGCTTTAGCTTTTATTTCAATTTTTATTATTTTTAAAATATTTTCTTATATTTTTTATTCACAACTACTTTTTTTAAATCAAATTCTAAAAAATAAAATTTTTAAATGTTTGCTTATCTTATTCTTATTTTTTTATTTGTTTTGTCAATAATGTCTGAAACGGATCACATCAACATAAACATAATTTTGAATTTGAGTAAACTAGCAAATTGGTCCCTGACTTTTTTAGGGTCATGCACTTTAGTCCCTAAGAAATAGAAAACCCCAATATAGTCCCTGACTTCTTGTCTTTTCTTTCACTATAGTCCCACGGTATGTTTCCCGTTAATTTTTTTTACAACGTGTCACGTTTAGTGACACTCTGTCTCACTGTTTGCCACTATAGTGTCCACTATGGCACAAAAATGATGTGGTTTTGTCAAATTTATAGCTTGAAAGGTTTCAACTTCAATCATTGTGTGCTTCCCCGTTTTCCCTTTTTCTCTCTTCTCCCCCTTTTTCATTGGAAGGTCTCAACTACAATGACGTTATTTTTGTGCCTCAATGGCAAATAGTGTGATACAGTGTCACGAAACGTGACACATTATAAAAAAATTAACGGAAAACACACAGTTGGACTATAGTGAAAGAAAAATCAAGAAGTCAGGGACTATATTGGGGTTTTTTATTTCTTAGGGACTAAACCGCATGACCCTAAAAAAGTCAGGGAGCAATTTGCTAGTTTACTCTTTTGAATTTATTATTAATTATTTTTTTTATATTATTAAGTCTTTTAATATTGTTTGAGAAAACTTATTTCTCTTTCCAGTCGGTTATTTAAGTCAGGTTTTTCTTTGTAATTTGTTCCCCTTTTTAATATTGTCTAATGTTAATTGTGTTTGTTTTATTCGTTTTTCAATAAGTATCACGCCTTCCTAAGCATTTATTGGATGAAAAGAAGATTATATTTATTGATCATTTAATTTTTCAATTCTTTCTCCAATCCCGAAGTTTAAAAGACACCGTTTGATGTTCTATTTAAACATGGTTTACATCATTCATTATTTACTACATACTATTCTGAACGTTCTCTTTCTCTTTCTACTGTTAAATTGTTAAACAATAATGAAATGATCGTCTTTTTCTTCTTAACTATTCTGCAATGGCTTCTGGACATTCTTCTTCTCCTAGCTTTTTCAGATGGTTTAATATGGAATATTTTCCTGGAAAGGTATCATCATCTTTTTTAACTTCTTCATCTTCTTTTCGTACCATATCTGATTATTTTTTAGAATATTGCTCAATTTCCTCTTTTGTTTTCAAGAGGTCATTTTAAACCATGTTTTAAAAAATGTCATTTTTCGTGATCCTGTGAATAATGTGATTCTTGTCCAAGTAATGAAGAATGACGATCAATTGTATTTTATCCATGGTTGGAAGATAATGGAGAATGTTTATCCATTGGAAAATAGTGCTTGCTAACTTTAAGGACAACAATAGTAATTTGAAACCTATGATTGAGATGGTGGTACTTAATGAGCAAGTAATGTTAACTTGAATTTTTTTTGTCTCTTTTTTGTACCGTAATCATTTGTTAAATATTTTTTATGGTCGCCAGATTCAATGAACTGTGAAGAGTTACCATGTTTATCTTTTTGAATGGAATTTGCTAGAGGGTAATGCTTACATGCTTTCAAATCTCTCTGTTGCTCTGAATTCTACGAAGTCAAACCTTCTTCCCATGAATTCAGAATGTTTTTTAAGAGAGAAACCAAGGTTCGTTTGATTGATGATTCCACCATTCCAGTAAATGCATTCTGTTTTATTCCCTATAATGATATTCCGAATGAAACTAATGAAGAACGTCATTTAGTTGGTATGTTTTCAATTCCCTTTAATATCTCTTCTTTGTTTATCATGTCTCCTTAAATGTATTATTTTTTTATGTAAACGAAGAATAATATTTTAATTAAACTATTGATCTATAGATGTTATTGGTCTTCTTTCTGCCAAATGAGACCTTATCGAGTTTAAGAGAAATGGGAAGGTTTGTAACTATGTGGTCATTGAGCTGGATAATCTGGAGTAAGAAATATATTGGTCATTTTAATTTTTTAGGGTCTTAAAAAATTTAAATTTATGTAATAAATTTAAAAATATCAGGATTGGTCCAAAGCTAAGATGCACTTTGTGGGAAGAATTTGATCATCAACTTCTTAGGCAGTTAAGGGAGGATACACCTGGTATCCATGTTATTGTGTTGCAGTTTGCTAAAATGAAATATTTCACAGGTAATGGTTGTTGTATACTACCCAATATTAAATATACTTATTCATTTTTCATATGTTTGTTATTCATATATTTTTATTTATTTAGGATCAATGGGGATTTCTAATAACACATACAACAGTAAGTTATTTTTAAATCCCCAAATTCCAGAGGTTGATTCATTGAAGTCCATGTACGTTTTCTTTTCCAATTTTCTTTCATTTCATTTTATGCGTCAAACATTTATGAAATCAAATATTTTTCCAATTAATTTCTACGGTCTCCAAACATCAGATGAAAATTATAGTCAACCCATGTCTCAATTGTTTGGCCCTGTGACATTGACTACAAAAGAAGAATTTATCCATAGATTAGAATACAAGACTATTATTGAACTAAAGGAAGTTAACTAGGTTCTATTCCTTTTTACATTTATTAGTTTAAATATATTTTTTAAGAACCTTTAATTATTTTTTTCCTTTTTAGACTGGTGTTTATGTCACCCTTGGGACTGTTAAAGATATTTAATCAGAATACAATTTGTGTTATCGTGGTTGCAAAAAATGCTCATACGGAATGAAAATTGATGGGAATATTTTTTTTGTTAGAATTGTAACGTTCACTATTCGACATTGGTAATATATTTTAATTTGCATTTTTATTTTTTTATTCTTCACAAAATTTTAATAAAATTGTTTTGTTTTTTTAGTGATATTAGTTACATGTTTTCTGGATTTAGGTACCCCATACTGATTAGGCTGGTTGATGAAACTGATTCTGCATCTTTCATGCTTTTTTGACAAATAGGCTTCTAACTTCCTAGATTTGTCAGCTTCTGAACTTCGTTTGGCTTACATTGCTAGGGTATTTCCTTATCAGTTTACTTTAAGTCTAATGCAAATAAATTCTTTAAAACTGATTATATATTTGGTTTATTCATTTGCAAGGTGGTGATAAAAAATGTCATCCACAAGAAATAGATGCATTTAGATGAAGAGGAACTAATTTGGAAAGGTATGTTATCAGAAAGAGTTGGGGAAAATGGTAGGTGGAACTAAGTTAGAAGTGGATAGAAGTGAGAATCAAGATTTCAAGTTATGATGCTCTCGCTCAAGCAAGAAGGGCTCACTTGAGCGAGCATATCAGTAAGATTGAGGAATTTGTAATCTGGTTTTCTCGCAAGAGCGAGAAGGCTCTCGCTCAAGCGAGAAACAGGGGAGCTAGGGAGTGCTCTCTGGAATAATTTCGCTTCAGAGAAAAGGGCCTCGCTCAAGCGAAATTCATTCAGAGAGAGGAGTGCTCTCTGGAAGAATTTCTCTCAAGCGAGGAGGGTTTCACTCAAGCGAAATTCATCCAGAGAGAGGGATGCTCTCTGGAGGCTTCTCGCTTGAGCAAGAATGCGAATCCAGAATTCCCACAGCATTCTCGCTCAAGCAACAAGGGCTCGCTTGAACGAGAACGTGCGTATCAGTTTTAAAAACACAAAGTTATGGCTCATTTTCTTATTTCTCTTTCGTTCCTTTTTCTTCTAGAGAGAGAGATTTTATAGAGAGAGAAGGAGCTCTTGGAGCCAAGAAGGAGGAGAAGACAAGGATCCTCAATCCCTTAACCAATTCTCCATATTCTTGAGTTCTCTTGAGGTGAGTATAACTCACACACTTCCACCCATTCATGCTTGAATCTCTCCCATGAACTCTACCTCCTCCTTCCCCCTTTTTCTTAAGCCTTGTATGTGTTTGTTTGGTTGATTGTTCCCTATGATTTGTAGTGCTTGAGTGTTGATTAGAAATGTGGATTTGGAATATAGTATACTTAGGGTTTCACCCACCTCTTTGTTGTTGTCTTGTACATTCATGATTCATACTTGGATAACATGTTGGTAATGATTGTGGGGTTTTGGTTGTGAGATTCACATGCTAGGGTATTATTCTGACTAGAAAAATGTTTAGATTTACCATGAGGTGTGCTATTTGTTATGTGTGAGCATTGCATTAAGGCCTTTGGCTTTAGTTAATTGGAAAATGAATTTGAGCTTCGGTTCCTAGTTAAAATTGAATTTGGCTTCGGCCCCAGTAAAAATGGCTTCGGCCTCGTTACGGCTTCGACCCCAATTTTGGCTTCGGCCCCAGTTCATCTTAATTAATCAAGATTGCACTTCGGTCCCTAGTTAAAACATGGGTTTCGGCCCCCAGGTAATTGGTTGTGTTATGCCCAAGGAAGACGTTCCTTGTAGTCTGAGCTCAGGTCTAGCCCCAGTCTAGTGATAAGACCCTGTCTTCTGGGTAATGCAGGTCATGCATATCACGTTCATACTCAGTTGAGATGTCATGTTATGTTAATTATGTATTCCCTGCTGCATTACATTTGCATGTTCCCCCCAACATTGTATGATTGCATAGTTATGCTCACTGGGACACTAGTCTCACCCTATGTTAGTGGGTTCATTTTAGATATGCGGGATTGTTTGGCCAAATGCTTGGCTCATGTAGTGGATCACTCCGCCCCTAGTTGTAGTTTGTATTCCATGAAGAAAGCTTATGTATTTAAGTTATGCTATGTTGAGTTAGGTTAGAAATTATGTATCTATGAATGATGGTTATCTTGAGCCACGAAGTGGCAATTGTATTATGGGATCTATGGTATTTAATGGTTGTTTGGGCTTATGTAATCGTTGGAGTTACTTAAGCATTTGATAAATGTGTATGTAAAGATATCGGTAATGGCGCGAAATGATTCCAGGAATTTGGGAATAGTGTCTCCAACGGACATTGTTCTTGAATTTAGAAATTAGAACGTTACATTATGGTATCAGAGCAGTTCAATCCAATTGGACTGTGGTTAAGTTAGTTTCCTGTGACTTCCTATGACCCTATGATACCCCGTACTCATTGTAGGGACAGATCACCCCTATATTGTGTGCGTTGTTCACAAGATCATGGTTACACTAATGTACCATCTCAGGACCTAGAGGTCTTAGCAAACTCGTCTTAGAAGCTTGATTACTTGGTTCATTCATACTACCTTAATTCTAATTAGGGTGTTAAGTTAACTCTTTTATGAGGTGTGATTCTATGCTACCTTGTCTCCTTCCCAGGAGATCGCCCATCTCAGGGTTGCCTCTTTCTGCCATGGAATCCTGCATTCGCAGAACAAGTCAACTTCTTCCATTCCATGCAGAACCATTCAAGCAAGAATAAGCAACGCTACAAACATGTCCTCATATTACTAAGATAGTAAGATGAGAGCAACCAATTCACACAAAGGCAAACAATCAACATAAACAAACATTCAACACAGAGTAAACACAGAGAGAAGGGTATTGCAGACCATACCCGAGGCCAAAAGGAAAGAACAACTCTGATACCACTAAATGCGACACCCTTAGTTATACCGCTAAGAATATCACATTGCAAAACGTAACCGTCGAATTTACTGTTTTAAAACTTAGAAAATACGAAAATATTTTTTTTTTGAAAAGAGTTTAATCATCATCAACTAATCGCATTCTAATTTCCATTTTAAGTATTCATGAAAATGTCCTTTTCTTAAGTCTGAAATTCATTTTCTGAAAACATCTAGACGATTCAATCATTCCGCATACATACACAACATACACGCAGATACAAGGGGATCATGGAAAGGAAACATCATAACATATATACAAAACCATAGTGTCAAAGTAATCCCGAAGTAAACAATATCACCATCAAAACAAGAGTTCTAGTAGTAGACTATAATAAATAAGACCTCAACCAAAACGAAACAAAACAAGAGGCCACTAAATCAGAGCTGCTACTAACTAAACTCGTAACTACCCCCAGTTACGCTATCCTACTCGTCATCATCCGTCTCAGCAGGAATCCATCCACAACTCCTCCCTCTAGTACCACCGAGATTGATCATCCCAAAGTCTTCTGAGGGGTGGTCACTGGAAGAATCCTCTTCCGACTCCTCATCCTCAGAGTCATCCTTCGGGTCTTCCTCTGGGTCCTCCTCCTCAGATGTAGTGTCATCGATCACGATCATGTCTGGCTCACTCGGACGGGAACGGCCAAATGCGTCAAAATATACGGGCTGTGGAGGTGACACCTCTGGACCGGGAGAGTAACGAGGGGAATCTGGCTCGCCCATGGTCGCCATCCGTGAGGACTGTGACGATGCTGATTGAGAGGGGCGATAACGACGATTGAGAAAAGTAGTGTAGCGACAGAGTCTAGGTGGAGTCTCAAACTCAAGGATCACCGACACTGTGAAATCTACCTCCGGTACCAGGGGAAGGCTGGGATGAGAAATGATAATGCGCACCTCCCCCGTGAAAACACATCGCCTAGGGACGTCTGTAATCCGCCACTGGCCCCGTGGCTCCCACCTCAACGTGATCCTCATAGTGGACATCCTGAAGCTCTCCAATACCAACTGTCGACGTGGCGAAGAAGTACGACGACAGGAAATAACAGAAGCAGAAAAGGAAGGGTGAGAACATCACATGAACTCATATCAAGTAGAATATAGTAACTAGAGTGTCAATAAAATATTCACAAGCATCCACATAATCTCAATCACAAATATGCAGCTGATGCTACCATGCTATATATATCTAATGCATGAGGGCCCGGGAAAACAGCACCAAAAGCAGAGCACACAGCAACTGCTCGACCATATATGCGCAATATATCATGAGTATAGTCTCTACTAGCGAGTAGTACGAAGAGCATTGCTCAATCTCCGGCCAAGACGATTTTCCGACTTCCAGACAGACTCACTGATTATGAAAACTTGAGAGCGACAGGATAGTCAAGCCTGTACCCCATTTGCACGACAGTAGGGGGCGAGCCTACGCCACTTATGCCATTCCGGGACCTGACTCATCCTCAGGGCTGGTCTCCTTTACTGGACCGCTGGTGTTCTTTGCAAAACCCAGTGCACCCGTCCCATCCAGTTTCACACTGTACTAGAGTGGTATTGCCATATAGGTCGTAAGGCTTTGAACCTTAATCATTATTGATGCACATGATGTATGTCACACCGCAAACACTTACAATATTACGTCCTCACAGACAAGCCCATTGAATCTTGTTACGTCACCACTTTACTGTGGTGCAACCTCGTAGATACAAGGTCTTTCTTTTGAGGAAAACCAAATCACACTCTCTTGCCAAGCTTCTCAAGTTTTATGTAGAGAGAAAGTGTTGGTTATAATCTTTTAAGGTGGCTTGTGCTAGCTTTATTGATAATCATGTTCACTTAAGTCCTACAATTTACTAAGACTTATGGATATGTCTTATGAAAGGCATTACTAATCCTAATTCTTATTTGTATGACTAATTAAGATTAGGCTTAACCTTTAATCATAACTAGTCTTCATTAATCGAATTTCAATTAATTTTATCCTTCTTTAATTAAGTCTTAATCCTTACTTAAGATCCTAATTAATTTCTAATTATCCCTTAATCTCTTCCTTAATCTTGGGTTAGGGTTTTTAATTATGCTTGATTAAGGTTAAATTGTAATTAATTAGTTTTTGATCGTCTTAGAGATTAATTACTTAATTAACACTTATATTAATATTAATTATCTTTAGACTTAATTAATTATTAATTAACCTAAGTAATTTAGGCTAATCAACATAGGTGATTAAATTAGTTAAGCCTACTAATTAATCCTAAAATTTATTTTTTCACAACTTAGATTGGTGTTGAAGTTCAACCCTAATCTAAGCCTAAGCCCATGAATTATTTTTAGTTGTCTTTTAAATGGAGTTTTGACTTTCCTTTTTGAAGGCTTTGGGACTAAACAAAAGCCTAAAGGTTATTGGACCCATGAGAGCCCATTTTTATTCATAATAAATAAAAATGTGACTTTTAAATAGATTTTTATTTTAGTTAAAATAAAAATCCGAATTTAATTACTTAATTTAAAAACTTATCTTATTTGCAATTTAGTCCTTTTTGTTACAAATTTATTCTTTAGTCCTTTTGGGCCAATTTAGCCCAAAACATGTTTTAAACATCCTTTTGATCTTTTTAGGATCAAAAGGACATTCTTGATGAGTTTCATCAAGAACACTCATGAACATCAAGAACAACCTTGAATGTTCATCCAAAACTTCAAATTTTTCACAACATCCAATCCTCACCAAAACTTCACACATTCATCAACAAACAATCTAAATGCCAAATATCATACTAATCCACTCAAAATCATCCACATACATATTAAAGTTCATAACTCCATTTTCAAGCTCATAAACACTATTTTTCAAGGATCAATCATCAAAACAATTTTGTAAATCCATCCAACCACACGCATGTTCATCAAATCATCATCTAAACACATTACAATCATCAAAACAATTTTAGAATACATGCAGCCCCATTTTCACTCTCTTGGCCGAGAGCATCAAGGAAAAAGGGAGAAATTTTGCAAAAATTTTAGCTTGGCTTGCATGCATCCAAATCCATCAATTAAACACATTTCAAGCATCAAAACAAACATGCAAACATCAATCACAACCCAGCTCAACAGATCCGAAAGTATACATTCAAAAGAAGTTCCAAAAAGATGATTTTTCAAGTAAAAACAAGGTTAGAAAAGCAAGGATTCAAGGGTAAATCCTTGACTCTAGTTACAAAGCCTACTAGAGTTCAAGTTCTCCCCCCCTTTACCTATGAAATTTCCTCAAGAATGAGGTGCAGAAACAGCTCACAAAATAGCCCAAAAATCCCTCCTTTGAGTCACCAACAAGAGCTTTGCAAGGCTAGAAGGCTTAGTGTTTAAGCTTAGGGTTCAAAGATGGAACCTTAGGCTTGAAAGTGTTTGGAGAAAAATGGAGGATTTGAGAGAAAAGAGAGAGAGTTCACGGCTTCAAGAGGAAGAGAAAGAGAGAAAATGAGAGAATGAAATGGAGACCTTGCATGTTAGGAAAGGAAAATGAATGAATGTTTTAATGTTTAATACCATAATTTTCCTAAGCTAGACACTTGTCTTGGAAGGAAGGAAGGAAGAGACAAGTGTCTCCCATGCAACACACACACACATGCACGGTTTCTAGAAGGAGGAAAGGAAGAGTTGTGCAAATTTTTCTGGCCCGGATCAAGAGTATTCGGGCCCGGTTCAAGGGACAGGAGGGGCAATAAGGTCATTTTTCACAAAAAACCCAAAAATTCCAAAAAAATTCCTAAAAATAGGAAATTAAATTCTGAATCTAAAAATATGAATTTTGATGATTAAAAATAATTTTAATCACTCAAAATCCAATAAAACACTCAAAACGGCAAAAACGGCAAAAACGGTAAAACGCGGGCGTTACAAACACCATGCACACTCAATCCTAAAGAAATACTTTCTAACAAACAAAAGGTTTGACTCTTGCACCCCACAAGAGCATGTTCATCTGTGACACCCTGTCACTCGAACAATAACCTTACTTATGACACCCCGTCACAAGATTTCACAAACAATCTCAATGAACACCCCGTTCTTGAGATATCACACAATGTACTTCTCTATGAATCCCTATTCAAGAGACAATACAAATCAAAAACAATTATAGAAAACTAAGTTTAGAATGATAACACCTTGATTGTGCAGATAAACTCCATGAGTGTATATCAATCTTCTTTCAAATTGTCTATGCTTCTTGAGTTGTGAGTTCTTCAGATATTTGCAGAATTTCTTGACATGATGAATTTTCTTGAAGAATCTCTTTCAAAAAAGAGTTTTTGATTCACTCACAATTCAGCTCACTCTTTTCTTTTCTTTTCTTCTCTTCTTCTTATTTTCGAAATTTACATATATATTGCTTTTAGAGATTTAAAAGTTAGTTAGAAAATAGTTTAAAAACAGTTAAAAACATCCATTGTTTCTGCAGAATCTGTGGTAATCGATTAGCTTAGTGAGTAATCGATTAAACCAGAACGTTTTGTTCACAGAACTCATCACAGGAACAGGGGTAATCGATTACTACATGGGGTAATCGATTAAACCAGTGAGCACCTATTTTTATCTTATACCAGGTGCAGTGGTAATCGATTATCTTTATCAGGTAATCAATTATTTTCGTTCCTGTACCTGAAATCATGTCGTTTTCAGTTTTGATTCTACTTGGGGTCAATTACCAACTAAAGTAATTGATTATACCAGTGGCAAATCAATACTTGGTTGAGTAATTTAACTACCAAGCTATCCAAACTTGAAAACAAAAACATGAATTCAACATTACATGATTACAAACAAGGTAAAACCAATTAACAAACACATATCAATTGCCTAAAGCTAAAAACAAACAATACAAGTGCCACATCCATTGAAACTTGTTTGGCACTGCAAAATGAATTGAAATATAAATTTTCTACTTCCTACAACAAAACCAAAACTCCTTAATATATGAGAGACATGATGATCAACTTGTATCTCCAATGTAGCTTAAGTCCAAAAATCTCCCCCTTTTTGGTTTTGATGCGCCAAACACTTTTAATAACAATTATAATGGGCACGAAGGCAATTGGTATTCCTTCATTCCTAAAAGAACTTTGAAAATACTTGTATAGCAAATGTGTTTATCAAACAAATCATAGTAATCATGATATATAATCCAATCATATATCTATTCAATTCTAATCATATATCAATCATATATCATATCATCAATCATAAATCATATATCATATCATCAATCATAAATCTTTCTCCCCCTTTTGGCAAATTAAAACCAAAATCTCATGCAATACTAACATGTGATATTCAAAAGTTAGCAAATAAGCAGAATATTGAACATATGAATATCCAACAAACACAAACATAATTATCATGAGCAGAATCATAAGAGTACCAAGGTAACCATTGTACATATTACAGTTATCCAAAATGTAAAATGCAACATAATATGAAGAACAATCGAAATAAGATCCTAAGAACTGAAGCTCTTCCTAAGCGTCCGGAAATGGAACTTAAAGTTCATCAAGCCTTTCAAAGATTGCCTCAATTCTTTCCTTCAAGTCTTGATAATCCCTCTTTTGGGTTTCAAAAATTTCATTCAATTTGTTGTGGACCATTTGCTCAAAGGCTGTCAATGGCTTAGGCTCAGTTTCTTCATAATCTTCATCTGGATTTTCTTCATTGTTAATTTCATCTTTATTAAACCAACCTTCATCTATTTTAACCAATTTCATCATTTTCATTGCCTTGTCCTTAACACCATTTGCTTCTCTAGTAATTTCTCTTGACTCACAACTTGTGTCAACACCATAATGATCAAGAACTTTAGATATAAAAACAGCATAAGGACATTTATAGTCAATTATTCTTTTGGTCTTCATCATATTATTGCTAATTACATCTATCCAATTCACCTTAATGTCATTCTTGATAGCGTAGATCATCATCATATCTTCTTCGCTTAATTGAGCATGGTTTCTCCCCCTAGCTATTACAATCCATGCCAAGTTGTAATGCAATAATCTATCATTCACTTTCATTCCTCCGGTATTGAAGACAAATTTCTTCTTTTCTGATCTTTTAATAGCTTGTTTATCTTCCCATTCATTTGGATTTATCAACATAGATTTATAAAGTTGAAGCTTATTATACTGAATGTCAAGCCTATCAAATTCTTCCATTATTAGTTTAATCCCACCAGCAGTTATTCCACCAATATCATTAAAGATTGAATCATCTATGCAAATCTTGGTCTTCTTAACTTCAGAACTCAATTTTCCATCTCTATCATAGAAATGATTTGCATAAAAGATCTTAACCATATCAAGATAGTAATGCCATTTTAACTAAACAAATTTTCCAAGACTCTGTGATTCTAAATCTAGTTGAAAAGTGAAACCGTTTCTATTAAGCCAAGAAAAGGAAAGAACCTTAGGAGAGATTATTTTTTTTCGAGTAAACTAGCACTTTAGTCCCTAACTTTGTCAGCATCTTTCACTTTGGTCCCTGAGATTATAAAAACTCTTCGTTAGTCCCTCACTTTTACCTCCGTCTTTCACTTAGGTCCAAGCCACTAACGTCTGTTAAATCCTTGTTGAGGTGTCACTCAATAGGGACTAAAGTGCAAGATTCGTGATCACTTTATAAACTGTTCTTCTTTTCTTAGTTTCTTCTTTGTTATCCCTCATTCATTTCCTGTACGTTATTGCTTTGTGAGACAATAAGAGTAATTGTAGCTTCTTCCTTTATCATACAATCTACTTGATATTATTAATTATGATCACTCCACTTCAGCACATCCATCTATTCATTTCTTTTGTTTCTGTTTAATTAATTCTTGTTCTAAAGGGATTTTTTAGGTAGTTCAAGAACTTATTAAATTACTAGATAAACTCCATGAGTGTATATCAATCTTCTTTCAAATTGTCTATGCTTCTTAAGTTTAGAGTTCTTCTGATATTTGCAGAATTTCTTGACATGATGAATTTTCTTGAAGAATCTTTTTCAAAAAAGAGTTTTTGATTCACTCACAATTCAGCTCACTCTTTTCTTTTTTTCTCTTCTTCTATTATTCTCTTCTTCTTATTTTCGAAATTTATATATATATATATATTGCTTTTAGAGATTCAAAAGTTAGTTAGAAAACCGTTTAAAAACAGTTAAAAAGGTACAGTGTTTCTGCAGAATCTGTGGTAATCGATTATCTTAGTGAGTAATCGATTAAACCAGAACGTTTTGTTCACATAACTCATCATAGGAACAGGGGTAATTGATTACTACATGGTGTAATAGATTAAACCATTGAGCACCTATATTTATCTTATACCAGGTGCAGTGGTAATCGATTATCTTTATCAGGTAATCGATTATTTTCGTTCCTGTACCTGAAATCATGTTGTTTTCAGTTTTGATTCTACTTGGGGTCAATTACCAACAAAAGTAATCGATTATACCAGTGGCAAATCAATACTTGGTTGAGTGATTTAACTACCAAGCTATCGAAAATTGAAAACAAAAACATGAATTCAACATTACATGATTACAAACAAGGTAAAACCAATTAACAAACACATATCAATTGCCTAAAGCTAAAAACAAACAATACAAGTGCCACATCCATTGAAACTTGTTTGGCACTGCAAAATGAATTGAAATATAAAATTTCTACTTCCTACAACAAAACCAAAACTCCTTAATATATGAGAGACGTGATGATCAACTTGTATCTCCAATGTAGCTTAAGTCCAACAGTTAGGAAGTGTAATTGACCCTTAATTCCCTTTTAGTTACCTTGAGGGATAGAGGTATTGTTGATCGAGCGACAATTTGGGAGATTTTAGAGTACATCAATATAGATAAGAACATGAGTGTAACCTTGATTGGGGAGTAATTGGAGCAAATTTTGGGGACAAAATTTATTTAAGAGGGGTAGAATTGTAATATCCCGAAAATTAGGGCCTAGAAGATAAAGTGAAAGCCTCAGACTGTGAATCCGTCCAAGAGAGGAAGGTTAGAAATAGGATGAGGATCTGGGGGTTTGAGTGTGAATTAATACAAGGATTAGAGAATATATAAAGAACCATGAGTTTTAAGAGATTTTAGAATAGGAACCATGTGTTAAACCAAACAACTGTAGACCAAACTTAGAAAAAAACACACCCTGAGACAGAGAGAATTATAATGGTATAAAGATAAGGAAAGGAAGTTAGATGAAGAGGAACTAATTTGGAAAGGTAAGTTATCAGAAAGAGTTAGGGAAAAGGGTAGGTGGAACTAAGTAAGAAGTGGATAGAAGTGAGAATCGGGATTTCAAGTTCTGATGCTCTCGCTCAAGCGAGAAGGGCTCGGTTGAGCGAGCATATCAGTAAGATTGAGGAATTTGTAATCTGGTTTTCTCGCTTGAGCGAGAAGCAGGGGAGCTAGGGAGTGCTCTCTAGAAGAATTTCGCTTGAGCCAGAAGGGCCTCGCTCAAGCGAAAATCATTCAGAGAGGAGAGTGCTCTCTGGAAGAATTTCGCTCAAGCGAGGAGGGTCTCGCTCAAGCGAAATTCATCCATAGATGGGGATGCTCTCTGGAGGCTTCTCGCTTGAGCAAGAATGCGAATCCAGAATTCCCTCAGCATTCTCGCTCAAGCGAGAAGGGCTCGCTCGAGCGAGAATGCGCGTATCAATTTTAAAAACATAAAGTTAGGGCTCATTTTCTTATTTCTCTTATGTTCCTTTTTCTTTTAGATAGAGAGAGAAATTTTCTAGAGAAAGAAGGAGCTATTGGTGCCGAGAAGGAGGAGGAGAAGCCAAGGATCCTCAATCCCTAAACCATTTCTCCATATTCTTGAGTTCTCTTGAGGTGAGTATAACTCACACACTTCCACCCATTCATGCTTCAATCTCTCCCACGAACCCTACCTCCTTCTTCCCCCTTCTTCTTAAGCCCTGTATGTGTTTGTTTGGTTGATTGTTCCCTATGATTTGTAGTGCTTGAGTGTTGATTAGAAATATGGATTTGGAATATAGTATGCTTAGGGTTTCACCCACCCCTTTGTTGTTGTCTTGTACATTCATGATTCATACTTGGATAACATGTTGGTAATGATTGTGGGGATTTGGTTGTGAGATTCACATGCTAGGGTATTATTCTGACTAGAAAAATGTTTAGATCTACCATGAGGTGTGTGCTATTTGTTATGTGTGAGCATTGCATCAAGGCCTTTGGCCCCAGTTAATTGGAAAATGAATTTAAGCTTCAGCTCCCAGTTAAAATTGAATTTGGCTTTGGCCCCAGTAAAAATGGCTTCGGCCCTAGTTACGACTTCGGCCCTAGTTCACCTTAATTAATCAAGATTGGACTTCGGTCCCCAATTAATTGGACTTCGGTCCCTAGTTAAAACACGGGTTTCGGCCCCCAGGTAATTGGCGGTGTTATTCCCAAGGAAAACATTCCTTATAGTTTGAGCTCCGGTCTAGCCCCAGTCTAGTGATAAGACCTCGTCGGTCGGGTAATGTAGGTCATGCATATCATGTTCATATTCAGTTGAGATGTCATGTTATGTTGATTATGTATTCCCTGTTGCATTACATTTTCCTGTTTCCCCAACACTGTATGATTGCATATTTATGCTCACTGAGACACTAGTCTCACCCCATGTTTGTGGGTTCATTTTAGATATGCAGGATTGTTTGGCTGAATGCTTGGACGGAGACTTGAGACTCATGGAGTGGATCACTCCGCCCCTAGTTGTAGTTTGTATTCCATGAAGAAAGCTGATGTATTTAAGTTATGCTATGTTGAGTTAGGTTAGAAATTATGTATCTATGAATGATGGTTATCTTGAGCGACGGAGTGGCAATTGTGTTGTGGGATTTATGGTTTTTTAATGGTTGTTTGGGCTTATGTAATCGTTGGAGTTACTTAAGCATTTGATAAATGTGTATGTAAAGATATCGGTAATAGCGCGAAATAATTTCAGGAAATTGGGAACAGTGTCTCCAACGGACATTGTTCTTGAATTTAGAAATTAGGACGTTACAATAATGGAAGCAGTTGCGATACAAAATGGTGCTTTTTTCTTCCTTTATGGTTATGGAGGCACTGGTGAAACATTTGTTTGGACACATTGTTAGCTGCTCTACGTTCTAAGGGTCATATCTGTCTTAATGTTCCTTCCAACGATATTGCTTCTTTGTTACTTCCAAATGGAATAACAACCCAGTCAAAGTTTAAAATACCTCTGAATACAATAGAAGGCTCATGTTGTAGTATAAAACAAAGAGGTCATCCAAAACTTTTGGAGAAAGCAAAATTGATAATATGGGATGAGGCACCTATGGTATATAAATTCTGTTTTGAAGCTTTAGACAAATGCTTAAAGGATATTTTATGGTCCTCAATATCTTTCAATCCTGACCTTCCTTTTGGTGGTTTCAGGCATATTTTGTCGGTAACCCCAAGAGGTTCAAGGAAAGATATTGTGTATTCAACAATAAATGATTCGTATCTTTGGTCATACTGCAAAGTCCTTCGACTTACTAAGAACATGAGACTTAATAACAAGTCCTCTGATGCTGACCAGTCTGCAATAAAACTTTTTAGTGAATGGCTTTTAAGAGTTGGAGATGGCCTTGAAGGAGATTCAACAGAAGGTGAGACAGAGTTAGAAATAACTACAGATATTCTGATTCCAAATTCTGAAACTGTGTTTTATGATTTGATTAATTTTGTTTATCCTCATATTGTTAATAACTTGAGCAACATTTCATATTTTAGTGAAAGGGATATTTTAGCTCTTACCATGGAGATTGTTTCACAAGTAAACAAACATATCATGACATGGATAGATCATGAAGAAAAAACGTATTTGAGTTCAAATTCCGTATGTACAGAAGAGGGATGTTCAAAGGTTGAGATGGAAGCTTTTTCTGTTGAAATGCTTAATGCAATCAATTGTTCAGGATTGCCTCCACATGAACTGCAATTGAAGGTAGGACCTCCTCTAATGTTGTTGCATAATATTGATCAATCAAATGGTCTCTGCAATGGGACCAGGCTGCAGGTTAGGATATTGGGAAATCATGTTATTGAATGTCAGGTTTTAACTGGAACTAAATGTGGTCATATGGTTCTTATTCCAAGAATGACTTTGGTTCCAAGTAATCAAACATTACCTATTAAATTCAAGATGAGGCAATTCCCTTTGATCATATCTTTGGCTATGACAATAAATAAATCTCAAGGTCAGACTCTATCTCATGTGGGAATTTATTTATCAAGGCTTGTACTTACACATGGACAGCTGTATGTTACACTTTCAAGAGTGAAGAGTAGAAGGACTTCACATACTTCTTCCAAATCATGATGATTTAAGTACAAATTGTACATTCAAAGTTGTTTATCGTGAGATATTTAAAAATTTACAATGACTGTGTAATAATAACATTTTAATACATTTGATTTATTCTCAATTTATTCTTATTCTCATATTATTAATCATGTTAATTTAACTAATTATTTTTTATTTGGTGTAGTATAATCTTATTAATTTTCTTTTTTTTCTCCCGTGCACTGCACAGATATCAAACTAGTTGGAAATAAAACAAAGTTCCTAAAATATATGACACCAAATGAAAAAACACCCGGTGTGATATAGGTGAGCAAATATTTATATTTTTACTTTTAATTATAAAAAGATTTCTTTATTTTTATTTTATTTATTTTAAAAACTTCTTTAGGAATAGTGAAAATTATTTTATTTATGAATGCACAGGAAAATTCTAAAAAAATGATTGAACAAATTAAAATTTTAGCGGTGAATATGTATTTATGGAACTTCTCCTAAATCTTAATAGAATCTGATCAAAATGAGTAATAACTAATTTGTTTTCGAGTAAAATTTGGAATTTTTTAATTTGTTTTCGAGTAAAATTTGGAATTTTTTAATTGATGTTTTTTTGTCAATGGAATATTTAAATTTTTTTTTTTTTTAAATTGATGAAAATTTTGACAACACTACTTAATAAAGTGTGTGACATAATGTTTTCGATTCCAGACCAAAAGGTTTTGAGCCCGTTTCAGTTTTGAATTATATGGCCCACTGTCATTTGGGACAAAATTGAAACGGGGATGGCTTTTCAACCCCCTATCTTTCTTTTCACACCCTTTATTTTATTATTATTTCCTAGCTACCCCACCCATTTCCCATCTCCATCTCCATCTCTCCCTCCTTTTCCCTTCCCCTTTGGTCCCTCTCGCTCTCCCTCCCCCTCCCCCTCCCCCTCCCCCCTAGCCCACCCATTCTCCCTTGCCCCAACCTTCCTTCTTTTCCTTTTTATGTATTTCTTTATGTTATTTTTCTTGTTTTGCATATTTGAAAATAGTTATTTAGGTTTAGAGATGAAATTAGATATAAAATTTTTACATCTCTAACGTTAGAAAATTTTCATAATAAAGTTTTATACTTTCACAAATTAGTTTTCAGAAAATTTTAGAAATTAACATTTGAAAATAATTTTTTAACACAGTTCCATAAATTAATTTTCAAAATTATTTTTGACAAATTAGCTTTTAGGATTTAAATTTTGGAAGCATTTTTAACAAGTAAACTTTCGAAATTAGTTTTTGAAAGATGAAATAATTTGAATAAATTTGCTTCAAAAAGTAAAAATACAAAAAAAGGAAGGTATTGAAAAAGAAAAAGGGTTGGAAAAAACAATTCCCACTTGACAATGGGGATGAACAATTTACATAAAAGTACATTAATATCTAATTTACTAGTTAAAATTACACTTTATACACATATTTTAATATAACTTTGCGTTGATTTTATACTTTTTACTTATATTTATTATTATTATTTATAAAAAAACCTTAAAACAGTTTAGTTAATATAAAAGAATGTCTTCTTTAAATAGTTATTATCAAATTGAATTTCTTTCTTGAAGATACTTCGTATAATATGATCTTTAATACATCATAAGCGATAACATAAAAGTGTATTAATATATAAATTATAGAGGTAAATGTGTTTAGACAAGATTGCTAACCATCTGTTTTACTGACGAAAAAACTTACAATGCAAAATGTAAGTTATTTTCACTCTTAAAATTATTGATAAGTTGTTTGAGTGTTTAGACTAATATGTGATAAGAACATCTTATCAAAAAACTCAAATGACACATCAAAAGACTCACTTGAAATGATCAGAAAACCATGTTTGTGTAAGGTGCCATCAGAAAACTCGAAGAACTTTATCAAAAAAAGCAAAACATTACTTTTGTCCTTGAGACTTAGAGGCATAGAGTGAGTCACTTTAGTTCCTAAAAGACGGAAATGACCTTTTCGGTCCCTGAAAGATGAAAATACCGATCAATTTATTCCTTCCTTTTAACATTATTTTAGTCCTCGAAAGGGATTAAATTGATCAATATTTCATCTTTCAGGGATGAAAATAGTAATTTTAATCTTTAAAGGACTAAACCGGTGATTCAGTCAATTTTGAACTTATATTATGCCCAACTAAATCCATTCATCACACCTTTCCTTCACCGGGCTCATAGTTAACAATAAGTTAAGAAGATGATTGAATAATTCCTCTTCCTACATAAATAATTAAGGCTCTCCTCCACTTCAAATCCCACACCCAAGTATTTTTTTTCTCCAAGACTTAGATTTTAAAAATTTACAAAAAAAGAGTTAGCAACCACAATATATAGCCTGGGAAAAAGGTCCTTTTGTTGAGTCTCAAGACCTCAAATTTCGAAGACATTCCTAACACTTAGTTTTGATGATTATAAACATAATTAAACTCAGAACTTTATGCTTAACATAAATACTTTCACTTGAAGTTTTGATATTTCAGATTAAGAGACTATCTGAAGAAAGTCTATCTGAAATCATGCCATATTCTGAAGTTAGTCAAAGTTCTGAAGACTCAAGTTCTGAAGAATGAACGGTTCAGACGTTGGTTCTCATCTGAAGACAAAGTCTATCTGAAGTACAAAGGCATTTAACATGGCAAGTCAAAGCCTGTACGTACCAGAACCACACGTAACCTCAGAACACCAGAAAGGCAAAACAAAAGACAACTTTTGGTTGAGATTCAAAATACAAGCACAAAAGAGGAAACGTTGCGCTGCAGAAGTCAAAATAGCACTGCAACCCGGTACGGTGTCAGAAGCTATCTTAACGGGATGAAATGCATTAAATGCAATCTCACAACGGACTTCTCAATGACTTATTCAGTCTGAATAAAGCCTATATATTCCAGACGTCTCCTGAAGCAAAGAATGGCTACTGCTAAAAAGCAACAAAGATTTCATATTTTACAAGCCTACGCTTCACGAAACGCTGCTCAAATCCTTCTAGGATTTAATCTTTGTAAAAACTTTGTACAAAGAACTTCCATATCCTTAATTAGATATATGTTATATCTTGTATACCTAGAACAAAGAACTTGTGTTCTAAGTTCATTCTTTACTTGTAAACACTTAGCTATTTGTAGAGCCTGAAGAGGCTTGCTGTTAGAAAGAATACTTGTTGTTAGAGCCAGGAAAGACTTGGTAGATCAAAGAATACTTGTTGTTAGAGCCAGGAAGGGCTTTGTAGATCAAAGAATACTTGTGGTGTAGAGCCTAAAGAGGCCTGGTGAACAAAACAATACTTGTAATCAGTTGGGATTAAGAGAAAATCCAGTAGCTTGCTGGCACTAGGATTGGAGGTAGCTCACAGGTGGAGTGAGTGAATAAGGATAATTTGTTGAGTGCACTTCTATCCCTTATCTCATTAAATTCTGCAAATCTCTGTCTGAAACTTTTTAAACAAAGAACAAACCTTCAGACAACTTCTGAATTACTATCTGAAAGCTTTCAAAACTTAGTTTGTGAAAAGGTTTCCACAAAAATGCCTAGTTTATAAAAACATTATCCAACCCCCCTTCCAGTGTTTTTCTATGTGTTCCTACAGTTGGTATCAGAGCTCAACCTCAGGTTGAGCACCTAATAAGTGTTGAGGAAGAAGATCCAACATGGAATCTTAAGCAAACACCAATCACTGTATCATAGATGGAGCACCCATGACAAGGCCTCCAACTTTTAATGGTATTGATTATCATTACTGGATAGATCAGATGAAACTGTTCTCTGAGAGCAGGAACATTGATCTGTGGGACATAGTTACAAATGGTGACTATATACCCATGCATAGTGGACATCCCATTCCTAAGGCTGATTAGACGAGTGAGCAGAAGGCAAAGGTACAACTGAATTCCAAGGAGTATGAAGAGGTCCATGGTTGTAACACCGCCAAGGAGATCTGGGATACATTAGCTTCAGCCCATGGGGGAACTGACAACGTCAAACAATCCAACATCAGCATGTTTTTTCATCAGTATGAAATGTTCAAGATGCATGAATATGAAACCACAGACCAAATGTTTGGTAGGTTTCAGACGATAACAAATGGACTCAAGTCCTTGGGCAGAACATGTGAGTCTGGAGATCATAATCGAAAGATTCTGAGAAGTTTTCCTAAGGCCTAGAGACCATAAGTTACTGTTACCGAGGAGGCAAAGGACCTTAATACCCTGCAAATAGAGGAACTTTTGGGCTCTCTCAAGGTTCATGAGTTAGAACTTGGCAAGGATGTTAGCAAAAAGAAGTCCCTAGCATTGAACACAAAATCCAAGTAGTCTAGGCATGGATCCATGAAATCCATGCAAGCTGTGGAGACTTCAGATGCTGAAGAAGGTTCTGAAGATAGTTCAGAAGATGAAGATGATCTTTCCCTTTTAAGTAGGAAGATCAAGAAGATGCTACAAATGAAGGGGAAGTTGAGGAAAGATCAACCCCTCAGAAAAACCAAATGGAAGGTCAAGTAAGGTAAATTCAAGTGCTGACCAAATTATTTGCTTTGAGTGTAAACAGCCAGGTCACATGAAGGCTGATTGTCCAAAGCTAAAGAAGCCTTCCTTCAAAAAGAGGAAGTTCTTCAATAAGAAGAAAGGTTTGATGGCCACTTGGGAAGATCTTGATGATTTTACCTTAGACGGAGAGGAGGAAGAATTTGGTGAAGAAGCTAACATCTGCCTATGGCTAGCTTGCCATCTTCAGACAGTGAAGATTCAGAGGTAAGACCTGCTTCTGACCCTGATCTCCAGGAGTGGTTTGATGATTTGCTGGAAAGTTCAAAAGAGATTTTCCAAGAGTACAAGGACCATGAGACTTTTGAGAATTTTACAATCTTCTATAAGAAGGTACAAAATGAAAAAGGATTCTGTATTTCTGCTGTTAGAAGTGACCATGGAGGAGAATTTGAAAACACAAACTTCAAACTGTTCTGCGAGGAGAATGGAATCCCTCACAACTTCTTTGTGGATAGAACACCTCAGCAAAATGGGGTTGTTGAGAGAAAGAACAGGAGTTTGCAAGAGATGGGAAGAACCATGTTCATTTCAAGTTCTCTCTCTAAGGTATTATGGGCAGAAGCTGTTAACACAACATGTTATCTTCAAAACAAAATTTTGATAAGACCAATTCTAAAAAAGACTCCCTATAAATTGTGGAGGGGAAGAAAGCCCAACATTTCATACTTCCATATCTTTGGATGTGAGTGTTTCATACTCCACAACAAGGATGATATTGGAAATTTTGATGCTAAGTCTTGCAAAGGAAATTTCCTTGGATATTCCAAAACTTATAAGGCGTATAGGGTTTATAACTCTAGAACCTTAAAAATTGAAGAAACCATCCATGTGAGATTCAATGACAAGAAAAAGACTGATAGTGATCTATCTGATCTAGAAGATGACTTTGTAGGTATGGATCTGAACAAGCAATCTGAAGAAGTTCTGACCAAGTATTAAGGTGAATTTGAAGGATGTTCTGAAGCTGGACCATTTGAATCCAATGTTGAGTTTTAAAGCAGAGAAGTACCTACTATTCAGAAGAATTGGATATACAAATCTGCACATCCTAAAGAGAAAATCTTAGGTGATATTTCTAAAGGTGTAATAACAAGGTCAAGACTTGAACAAGTCAACAATCTTGCCTTACTATCTGAAATAGAGCCTAAAAACATTGATGAATTCCTGCGTGATGAAGGGTGGATCCTAGCCATGCAAGAAGAGCTGAATCAATTTTCTAAAAGTGATGTATGGAGCTTAGTTCCTAAACCCCATGGAAAAACTATCATAGGAACCAAATGGGTGTTTAGAACAAATTGGATGAAGATGGAAAGGTTGTTAGAAGTAAGGCCATACTTGTGGCTCAAGGCTACAATCAACAGGAAGGTATTGATTTCTATGAAACCTTTGCACCTGTAGCTAGGCTTAAAGCCATTAGGATTTTGCTCTCTTATGCAGAAAATAATGGCATCAAACTATATCAAATGGATGTCAAAAGTGCATTCCTAAATGAAATCATAGAGGAAGAAGTATTTTTTAGACAACCCCCTGGTTTTGAAGACATCACCTTTCTTGATAATGTTTTCAAACTTAAAAAGACTCTTTATGGTTTGAAACAAGCTCCAAGAGCTTGGTATGACAAATTGAACAGATTTCTCATAAAAAATGATTTTGAAAGAGGAAAGGTTGATACAACTCTTTTTAGAAAATTGTCTAATAAAGACATTATTCTTGTCCAAATATATGTTGATGACATTATTTTTGGTTCAACGAATTCTTCTTTATGCAAAGAGTTTTCTGAGCTAATGCGGTCTGAGTTTGAAATGAGTATGGTGGGAGAACTTAAGTTCTTCCTAGGACTTCAGGTTAAGCAAGAATCTGATTGTATATGGATCCATCAAGAGAAATATACAAAGGAGATGCTTAAGAAGTTTAAAATGAATGATTGCAAGCCCATGTCAACTCTTATGCATCCTTCTGCATCTTTGGGTAAAGATGAAGGAGAAGAAACTGTTAATCAAACCTTGTATAGAGGAATAATTGGTTCATTACTGTATCTTACAACAAGTAGACTTAACATTATGTTTAGTGTTTGTTTTTGTGATAGATTTCAGTCTGACCCAAGGATTACTCATTACAAGGTTGTAAAGAGAATCTTCAGATATTTAACTGGTACTACTAATCTTGATCTTTGCTATAATACGAGTAAGGATTGCAGGTTAGTTGGATATTGTGATGCTGACTTTGTTGGAGACAGAGTTTAAAGAAAAGGCACCATTGGTGGATGTCACTTCATGATCAGCTGGTCAAGCAAAAGGCAAAGCATCATTGCTCTTTCCACAGCCGAAGTTGATTACATTGTTGCTGTAAGCTGTTGCTCACAACTGTTGTGGGTAAAATATCAATTAGAAGATTTCAATATTTTTGAACATACAATACCTGTGATGTGTGATAATACTAGTGCTATAAATTTGTCTAAGAATCCTATTCAGCATTCTAGGGAAAAGCATATAGATATCAAACATCATTTTATTAGGGACTATGTTCAGAAAAGAATTCTTGAAATTAAGTTCATTGATACAGAACATCAATGGGCTGACATATTCACAAAGCCTTTGACTGAAGATAGGTTTAAGTTTATTAGAGATCATCTGAACATTCATGCATTGTCTGAAATACATCATCTGAAGTATGTTTGCATCATCTCAATGAATGTTCTGAAATGCATGTGTCTGAGATAATGTGATGATCTGAAAACTTGCCTAAATCTGAATCTTTTATGACGATCTAAGATTTCACTTCAAAGTGACGTGGCAACTGAGGCGGTTCACAATCACAATTTTCAAAAAGTAAAACTTTGAACCTTGCACAGTTTCCAAGGTTTGTTCAAACCCTAAGGATGGCCAGTAAGCCTTCTCACCGCCTATAAAAGGAGCAGAAACGTAGAACTGGGGCATAGGGTTATCATCTCTTCCGTATGGAAAAACTAAACCCTTCTCTTATATTTTACGTTCTCTCCGTTCTCTCTCTACAAAGGCTATCAAGAAGAGTGTTGATGGAAGACTAGCTCCTCAGGAAAATTGATATCTTTCCTGTACCTGTTTTGAATCTGTACACTGGAATATTACCTGGGTGAAGGACCTTGGACGTTGTCTAGAAGCTGAAGTTTTGCCATTCCAAAAAGACGTAAAATCAATCTTCAGCAAGGATAACTCAACCTTGTTTTCTTCCTTAGAAGAGGTACTGGAACTTTCTCTCAATATTGAGATCCCAACAACGGCAATGTATGAACTAGGTTTTGGTATCGTATCCACGAAACCTCTCCCTGTGTGCCTATTCTAGAGGCATGTTCGATAAAACGACTTTGGACCTTTCCTGCTTCTCCTAGCTCTAAGATGTCTAAACCCTAGCCAACTGCTGAAGGAAGCCATGTCAGACGAAGAAATATAGGATGACTACAGAAGCAACCTAAAGGGAAGCTCAAAAGCTGAGCTTTGAACAACCAAGACTGTAAAAACTTTTAGAAAAGCTTAGTAAAGTGAATGTATTTATGTCTATGACATAAAATTCACCTCACTTTCAATAAAAATGAGAAGTTGTTCAACACATATTGTCCATTTTATTGCTATGATATTTTGTTTTGTGTGTGCTCTGATTTAATATATAAGTGTGTTGCTCTAACATATACATACATATGCCCTAATATGCTCAAATACTTATCAAATTTTTACTTTGATGCATAAGTTCTGAAACTTGCTGAAGTTTCTTGCTCTAATGAACACATCTTAGTGCTCTGATATATATTCTATTTTTGCTCTAATAAGATGTTGCTTTGTTACACTTTTGATGGATGACAAAAAGGGGAGTAAAACTAACATATTTGTGTTATTTGTATAAAGTTGTTGAGAAATAATATGCAGAAGTAATATGCAGTTTAGGGGGAGCTAATTTTGTTCTTATATCTCTGATACTGATATTATATTGCTCTTATTTTCTCAAACTATATCTCTCTTAGTTTACTTATGTTTGTCATCATCAAAAAGGGGGAGAATGTTGAGTCTCAAGACCTTAAATGTCTAAGACACCCCTAACACTTAGTTTTGATGATTATAAACTTCATTAAACTCAAACTTTATGCTTAACTTAAATACTTTCACTTGAAGTTCTGATATTTCAGATTAAGAGACTTTGTGAATAAAGTCTATATGAAGTCATACCATATTCTAAAGTTGGTCAAAGTTCTAAAAAATCAAGTTCTGAAGATCAAAGAACTGTCTGAAGAGTGAACAGTTTAGACATTGGTTATCATCTAAAGACAAAGTTTATCTGAAGTACAAAGGCATCTGACGTGGCAAGTCAAAGCTTGTACCAGAACCACACTCAACCTCAGAACACCAGAAAGGCAAAACAAAAGACAACTTTTGGCTGAGATTCAAAATACAAGCACAAAAGAGGAAACGTTGCGCTGCAGCAGTTGCAGAAGTCAGAACAGGGCTACAATCTGGTACGGTGTCTGAAGTTATGTCTTAACGGGACGAAATGCATTAAATGCAATATCACAACGGACTTCTCGATGACGTTTTCAGTCTGAATGAAGCCTATATATACCAAACGTCTCCTGAAGTAAAGAGTGGTCGCTACTAATAAGCAAGAAAGATTTCATATTTTACAAGCCTGCGCTTTGCGAAACGATGCTCAAATACTTGTGGTGTAGATCCTAAAGAGGCTTGGCAAACAAAAGAAAACTTGTAAATGGTTGTGATTAAGAGAAAATCCAGTAGCTTGTTGGCACTGGGATTAGAGGTAGCTCACAGGTGGAGTGAGTGAACAAGGATAATTGGTTGAGTGCTCTTCTATCCCTTATCTCATTAAATTCTTATAAGCTATCTTGTGAAAACTAATTACAAAAAGATATCTATATGTCTCTGTCTGAAACTTTTCAGACAAAGAACAAACCTTCAGACAGCTTCTGAATTAGTCTGAAAGCTTTCAAAACTTAGTTTGTGAAAAGGTTTTCATAAAAATACTTAGTTTATAAAAACACTATTCAACCCCCCTTCTAGTGTTTTCATGTGTGTTCCTACAGTTGGTATCAGAGCTCTACCTCGGGTTGAGCACCTAACAAGTGTTGAGGAAGAAGATCCAACATGGAAGCCCAAGCAAGAACCAGACACTATATCACAGAAGGAACATATGTGACAAGGCCTCCAACTTTTTAAAGGTATTGATTATCATTACTGGGGAGATTGGATGAAACTGTTCTTTGAGAGCAGCAACATCGATCTATGGGACATAGTTACAAATGGTGACTATATACCTATGCATGGTAGACATCCCATTCCCAACGCTGAATTGACGAGTGAGCAGAAGGCCAAGGTACAACTGAATGCCAAGGCCAAACTCTACTTGGTTTGTTCTTTGAACAAACTTGAGTATGAAAAAGTCGATGGTTGCAACACCGCCAAGGAGATCAGGGATACATTGGTGTCAACCCATGAGTGAACTGACAACGTCAAACAATCCAAGATTATCATGCGTGTTCATTAGTATGAAATTTTCAAGATGTAAGAATATGAAACCATAGACCAGATGTTTGGTAGGTTTCAGACGATAACAAATGGACTTAAGTCCTTAGGCAGAACGTATGAGTTTGGAGATCATAATCGAAAGATTCCGAGAAGTTTGCCTAAAGCCTGGAGACCCAAAGATATTGCTATCCATGAGGCAAAGGACCTTAATACCCTATGAATAGAGGAACTTTGAGGTTTTCTCAAGGTTCATGAGTTGGAACTTGGTGAGGATGTTAGCAAAAAAAAGTCCCTAGCATAGAACACAAAAGCCAAGCAGTCTAGGCATGGATCCATGAAAGCCATGCAAGCTGAGGAGACTTCAGATGCTGAAGAAGGTTCTGAAGATAGTTCAAGAGATGAATATGATCTTTCCCTTTTAAGTAGGAAGATCAAGAAGATGCTACAAATGAAGGAAAGTTCAGAAAAGATCAGCCCCTCAGAAAACCAAATGGAAGGTCAGGTAAGGTAAATTCAAGTGCTGACCAAATTATTTACTTTGAGTGTAAACAGCCAGGTCACATGAAGGCTGATTGTCCAAAGCAAAAGAAGCATTCCTTCAAAAAGAAGAAGTTCTTCAATAAGAAGAAAGGTTTGATGGCCACCTGGGAAGATCTTGATGATTCTACCTTGGAGGAGGAGGAGGAAGAATTTGGTGAAGAAGTTAACCTCTGCCTATGGCTAGTTTACCATCTTCAGATAGTGAAGATTCAGAGGTAAGGCCTGCTTCTAACCCTGATCTCCAAGAGAAGTTTGATGATTTGCTGGAAAGTTGAAAAGAGCTTTTCCAAGAGTACAAGGACCTTTCAAGAGCATACATAGAAATGTGTGAAAAGAATGAGGCTCTTGAGAAGGATAATATTCTTCTCAAGGAAGAACTTTTGAACTGCAAGAGTGGTGGTTCTGAAAACCAATCTGAAGAAGTTGAGAAACTTCAGAAGAAGGTAGAAGAACTTATCTTATACCTAGCCAATTTTGTTAAGGGAACTGAGAATCTGAATAAGCTCTTAGGAGTTCAGAAAGGTTCCCAAAACAAGTGTGGCCTTGGTTAGTCTGCAAGTGAATCATCAGATCAATCTGATGTTAAAATTAAACCCAACAAGGCTAAGAAAGGTAAAGGGTATTTCCATTGTGGTAAGCCTGGACACCATAGTGACAGACGAAGCAAGGGTTCAGAAATTATATTGGATTTTTCTATTTTTCAAGGACTAAACTTCATGACCCTAAAAAACTCAGGGACGATATTGCTAGTTTACTCAATAAAAAAATTAATGTTTCTAATGCCCAAACCATCCATATATTTTGGTTTACATACATCTACCAACTTAATCTGAAAATTATTTTCCCTCTCATCTACACCTCTCCAAAGGAACATCCATTGAATTAAAATTAATTCATGAACAATAACAACAGGTGCCTTTATAAAAGGACAAAGAAAAAAGGGAATACTATCCAAAATAGAATTTATCAAGGTCACCCTCCCTCCTATAGATATATACTAATTTTTACCATGAAGATAACCTTCTCATGACAAAATTAATGATTATGGAAGCCATGTGGACAACTTCTTAGTACTAGCTCGGTCCCAACTGGTAGACTAAGTTATTAGAGAGGCATTGATCTCACCATACAATTAAGAAAATTTGATGCCAACCTAATAGAGTCATCATTTACATTAATCCCTTTTAAGTTACTTTTGTAGAAATTTGTTTTCATCCTTGGAACCATTTCAAAGTTCCTTAAGATTTACCTTTAAAACGCATAAATTATTTTCTGAAGTTCCTAATCTCCTGCTCCTCAATATCTGCAGTCAACAATTCATTTTGTATAGTTGAAATCTGAGCATAATTGATTCCATCAAAACAATATATGATCTCAATATGAATCAACAAAAATGCTTGAAAAATGTTTCTTAATATTGTCCTTAATCCCATCCACATCTTTCACCCATCCATTACGCCCAAGTAAAGTCGTAATATGATTTTTTAACATTTTCAACTTCTTCTTTAAGATAAAACCCTTTCTTTTAGTAAATTCAAAGCTCCTCCAACAATCTTCCACCACTTTAAATATAACCGTATGGCGAAGCCAACTATTGTTAAATCTAAATGGTTTTAGTCCTTTATTGAAATTCCCATATCTAAGAATAATGGGATAGAATTAAAAACATCTATGCTTAGTGCTTATTGATAATTAGGATCCCTCGTCTATATAGCCAATCTCCTAACACCAAAAAAATGTATCTAACTTTCTAAGATCGCAGACCCATATGGCCTTTACCCAAGTAAAATTTCCTCCTGATCAGAGTGAGATCACAAAGCTCTATCCCCCTAATAAAGTTATTAAATTCAAGCATCTCTGATTTTTCATACTTCAAAGAAATTAAACCCCCTTTGTTCTCCTAACTTCTTAATTGCTTTAAAATCCCTCATCACACCAAAATTCTTTTTTTAAACTTTTTTTTTCCGAAGTAAAATGATCCATCCACAACATACTTTTCATAACTAAGGAATTTGGTGCATAAACATTACTGAAAACACCTTAATTTGATCTTTAACCCATATATATTGTAAACAAACACCCGAGAAGCCTCTCATTTAAAAAAATAGAAAATAAGTTTCAGAGGAATTCTAGATAGAGAAAATTCCTCCAGTTCTTCCTGTAGACGTAAAAAAGTACCATTACTATCCAAATTTGTCTCCTAAACTGCTAAAAAACTTAACTTGTATTTAGAAACAAGGGATTTAATTAATATTCCTCTTTTATTATGCTAGTTCCAAGTCCCCTGATTTTGAAGGATCCAATAATCATTTTTTGAATTTACTTATACCTTTCATTAGGCTTTGCAACCTTCTCGCTACATTCCATATCTTTTAATCTCTCTATCACCAAATCCTTATTAGTTATTACCCTTAACTGATATTCCTAAACTTTTTGCAATATATAACAATTTCAAAGCAACATTGTCCTCATAATGGGATAGTAAGTCTTTGTTACAATTACTAATCTTAGAGTCAGAGATTAACGTACTTGCATTAGAGTGTAATTCCTGTGACTGAGATCAAAATTCTTATTCATTTTCTCCGATAAAGAACTTTGATATGCAGAAACACCATTACTTGAATCACGTCGTCCAACAACCATACTCTTCTTCGAACCCAACTAGTAGCTTAATGTGGCATCCTAGGATGGAAAAAATTCAACAATATACTATGGCAACAGTTGGAAGGATAAAAAACACCTTAGAAACTTGATGGACTTGGTAGAAGATAGAAGAAGCTATTATGAATCTGCTTTCTGAATTATGGGGAAGTGAATAAAAAGTTGTTTCAACATTTCTTTTACAAATTGACGACTAGGGGAAAAACTTGTACACTAAGAGTAGCTGATAAGGCATTCAAAAGATCAAACAACCGAGATTCCATCAAGAGTAAGCGATCAACTGCAAATGAAGTTGAAATCACAACCATTGGTTAATAAGTTTATGGTAGCTAGTTTAGATGACAAAGGTAGTTATTCACACTATGGTCGTCTGTCAACTTTCCCTATCATCTAGAACATGGGGAAAATGGATTCAGGGCGTGGTGGATAGGCTTAGTGGGATAATCTATAGTATTTGCACATAAAAGGCAATTCTTTAGAGTATAATATACATCATCTCAATACATCAACATAACCAGACATATTAATCAAATCTATTTTTCATATTCAATTCATTTATTTGCCATTTATTTACAAGTCTTTTAACTTTTGTTGCCTTCCCTTTCCAACATTTAAGCTTTATTTCCCTCTTTATAACATTTCTCAACCTTTACATTTAATTTTACTTTCACACAAGCTGATCAACTTAGGATTGTTGTGTTTGCAATCAGTTGATATCCATTAAACTATTTTAGCCTATCTAATCAACGGATCACATAGACAATCTCTAACATGCTCGTGCATCAACAATCACAAAAGATTGTAAACAAGATATGTTTTATAGAATTATGGTAGTAACACACATATTGTAGATATTGAATAGAAGTAACAACTATCTTTCTCTTTGATATTGGAGAATGAACCAATAATCAAGGATTTGTTTTTTTAAATACTTTTATTTTTTCATTTTTTGTTACAAAAAATTCATTACATTTTTAGTTTCATTTTTTCTATTTTATAGATTTTTCTAAGAAATAGTAAAAACAAAAAAGAGATTGTTTTCACTATTTCCTATATATACATATTTTAAAAATAGGAAATGAATTTAAAATAATATGATATTTCTATAATCAAGGTGAGAATTTATTTACTCTAGAATTAACTCCTTGATATTTACACAGTTTAATAACTTTTTATAATAATTAAATTTAATCAATCCAACGGATGAATTTTATGATATTATCTCAATAATTATGCACACCAAATATTAAATAAATTCGACAATTATAATTATATAATTTTATAGTTAATATTTATTTATATTTTAAAAAGTATAGTATTTGTTGAATTAAAGATATTTTTATAAAATATAAAATAGCCTTTAAATTTTGTAGCCTTGATTTACTCGACAACTTTCAATCCAGCGGGTGAATTGATAAAATTTGATATTTATGACAATTTGTTAAGTAGAGTAAGTATAACAATAATTATCGAATTTACTAAATATAGCTAAAATATATTTTTACTTAGTTTTTCACTTATAAAAAATCGAACTAAATAGTCCTAAAGTATGGAAAAAGATCATTTAAAGTGAGGTTATGTATAAAGTGAGAAAGTAAAGGATTATTCATCATTGAATTTTTATGGGTTGGGATTATGATGCTTTTAAAATTAAATTAATGGTAGATATTACCCTTACTTGCTAACTTTACACACAACCTCACTTTAGAAGAGCCTGATCATCCCTAAAGTATTTATGTTTTCTTTTCTATACAACCTTTTTTTTTTATACTTATCAATTTTTTAAATTATTATCAATAGGGTTAAATATGTTTTTAGTCCCTGAAGTATGACCGGAATTAGGTTTTAGTCCTTTGATTTTAAAATTGTTGGTTTAGATCCATTATGTTCTGAAATCACGTAAGTTTAGTCCCTTCCTTTAACACTGTTAACTCTAATGTTAACATGACGAACAAATTTCTGTGTCAGCTTGTCCAGTCACCTTTAATGAAAATGATTTGGCAATTGAAAAATACATCAGCTCATCCAGTCATATATTCATTTACGATTTTATTAAATGCAATGAAATTATTAATTTAAAATAGATATTACAATTATAATTTTTTGTGTTGAAAATGTAAAAAGAAACCCTAATATGTGTCTATCAATTGCCAAATCATTTTCACTAAAGGTGACATGAATTGAACAAACTAACTCAGAAATCTATTTGCTACGTCAGCATTAAAGTTAATGGTGTTAAGGTGAGAGACTAAACTTACGTGATTTCAGAACATAAGAGACTCAAACCAATGATTTTAAACTTTAGGGACTAAAACCAAATTTGGATCATACTTCATGGACTAAAAACATATTTATCCCTTATCATATTAACAAGTCAAAGTTGAGTTTGTCAAACCGTTGTTGTATATCTCATCATGTTATATAATCACACATGGCAAGTTATTTGGTATATTCTTAGTTGATTGTAATTTTTAAAACTTTAAATATTTTTTTTCAATTTAAATATCAATACTCAGATAGGTAAGGATAAAATACGAAAAGGATTATTTATTCTTATAAAATAAGAATTTTCATTTAAATAAATTACTAACATAAAATATGGAATTCATTAAGATATTAATATACAATTAAACACTAGTGCAAAAACACTATTTAACGACGCATAATCCATGACAGTTCTTACAGAACCATCGTAGAAAATGATGCGGTGGCAAAATTGCATTTTTTTGCAAGAAACAACAACAGTTGCAAGACAATCGTCGTTAAAAATAAGGTATAACGACGATTATAAACAGAACCATCGTTAAAGATATAAGTTAAAAAAACAATATAACAAGTCTTTTAACGACGGTTCATCAAGAATCGTCGTTAAAAGCATAAAATAAGAAAAAAAAAGGTGCATCCAGAAAAAAGGGGTGCAGATAGACATGGAGACAAACAATGATGAATCCCTTCATAATCGTCGTTGCTTACCACATTAAAAAAAAGAAGGGGTGGTGCATCAAGAAAAAATGGAGTACAGATAGAAATCATATAGAAACAACGACGGTTCCTTCCAGAACCGTTGTTGTTTGGCTTTTGAAAACAAAAAGGATGTGTGAAAAGAAAAATAGGGTGGTGTAAGTAGCAATTTTATAACAACAACGACAGTCACCGTCTACCCGTCGCTGTTGGCCTCATTAAAACTACAAAGATAAGGGGTGGTACAGAAAGAAAAATGGGGTGCAGATAGTAATTCTTATACAAACAACGGCGGTTGAAAAACTGGAAGGGGTGTGCAAAGAATAAAAAGTAGGTGCAAGTAGCAAGCTTTATATAAAGAACGACGGTTTCCTAGAGAAGCGTCGTTGTTTTTCTAATATAATTGAAACCCTATGTCTCCTTCCCCATTCAGCA